>CM053766.1:37833658-37969947 GCA_028658305.1 Pachyuromys duprasi | reverse complement strand
CAGGCCAGTAAGCCCAAGGGTCCTTCTGTCTCTGCCCCCCCAGGGCTGGGAGGACAAGCGTGCACCAGCATGGCCAGCTTTCTGCATAGGTTCTGAGAAAGCACTATGTAGATGGAGTTTCACCCCAGCTCAGCACTGCATCCTGTGTCTTCTTGCCTAAACCCCCCCCCCCCCAGCTGTTATCATCCTTGTCTCTCACTCTCTCACCCTGTCTGCTCAAAAGGAATCCCACATCTCATCCTCTCATTCCTAATGCCGCTTGAAAGCTTTCACGCAGACAGCTTCTCTTCCCCTCGGTGCTGTCTCTTGGTACCCATCTTCCACACAGCTCAGCGAGTGTGGGCTGTTATCAGCGCCTGCTCGTTGTGGTCCTCCCTGGAGACTTTTTACTGCCTGCAGCAAAATGAAAAGGACTAGTTCCAAACTGAACTCAGAGGAGGACCACGTTCCATGTGGAACTTCTTCAAAATGCTAGAATTCAGCACCCTTCCTGACAAATGGCAAGCATTTCATAAAAATGGGAAAATTTCCTGATTAAAACCAGGTCTGTTAATCCGGAGTGGAGAGTCTGGGAAACGACTGTTTTGTGCTGAGTTTCCGGGTCTGTCTGCTGGACAGGAGCACACATCCTTCCTAGACTTTCAATCAAAGGCAGCTGACACCGGATGGCTGGCTCAGAAGAATCCTCTGCAACCTGGTGGGGTCGTACTCAGGGCTGGTGACATACACAGAGAGCTTTGCTGTGAATGGCAGCAATAACAACAGGATACTTAAGAGGGCAGAGACCTGGCAGGGCTCGGGGCGAGGTGGTTGAATAATTCCCAAGACTGGTCGCTGCCACTTGTCAGGGAGTCGGAGAGCTATGCAGTGTCTTTCTCACAGATTCTGTTTCTACCCAAGTCAGCCAGCATTTCTGTCCCAGCAATGGCCACAGCCCTGAAAGTGGCAGTCTTTGGGACTCCTGTCAAGAGGGCTGTTGGAATATGGCAACATTGTACATACACTCAGCCCTTCTAAAGGAGACGTGTGCACTGACTCTGGGTGGTCTTAAGCACCATCTCCACACATTTAATTATTTACCACTGAGAACACTGAGTTGTTAAACATGGGTATGGCAGAAAAAATGGTTTTTGTTTTATTCTGACAATGAAGCCAAATAATGTGTCAGCTACTTCACTGCCCTCATCCCTAGAAGCCGGCTAATGATGCCTCAGTGCCCACCAACTTCTGAGTCTATTGCCTGTTTGGTGAATAAGTGTATGAAAATGGTATGCATTCAAAGTAAAAATGTAGTTCTCATATAGAAACGAGTTGACAATCATTTTTAGACAATTCTTCAGTTTGAAGAGTCTTGGCATCTACTGAACACCCTCCACTTCTTTCTTTCTTTCTTTCTTTCTTTTTCTTTCTTTCTTTCTTTCTTTCTTTCTTTCTTTCTTTCTTTCTTTCTTTCTTTCTCTCTCTCTTTTCCTTTCTTCCCTTCTTCTTCATTTATTTTATTCACATTACATCCTTGTAGCCCTTTCCCTCCTCCCATTCCAGTCCCATCCTCCATCCCTTCCCCTCCTCCTCCCCTTTTCTGAAGAAAAGGGAAACTCCCTTTCCCATCTACCAGAGTTCATGAGGTTGCATCAGGACTAAATGTATCTTCTTCCCCTGTGGCCTGGCAAGGCAATTCCACCAGGGAAAAGTGATCTAAAAGCTGGTGAGTCCCTGTCTGATGCAGTACCTTCTTCTCTTACTAGAGTACCTACCTGAAGCCTAAAGCTCTCCATCTGCTACATCTTTGTAGGGGACCAGTTCATGTACGGTCCATGGTTGATGCTTCAGTCTCAGCAAACCCCTCTGGGCTCTGGTTAGTTTGCTCTGTTGTTTTTCTTGTGGAGCTCTTATCACTTCCACTGGGAACAACTTTACCTCAAGACCCAGCTACAGGTCTCTTGGGTATATACCCAAAAGATACTCTGCCATACAACAAGGACAACCTAGATGTCCCTCAGCAGAAGAAGGGATAAAGAAGCTGTGGCACATTTACACAACGAATACTGCTCAGCTATTACAAACAAGAAAATTTGAAGGCAAATGGACGGAACTAGAAAAGATCTTCCTGAGTAAGGTAACCCAGACCCAGAAAGACGTACATGGTATGTACTCATAAGTGGATTTTAGCCATATAGTACAGGATAAGCATACTATGAGGCACAGACTCAAAGAAGATAAGTAGTAAGAGGACCGACGTGCAGGTGCATAAATCTCCCTGGAAGGGGGGATAGAACAGACAGAGGTAATGGCTGAAGAGAGGGAACAAGGTAGGAGAGGGGCCACAGAGAACTAAGAGGATGGAGACCAGACCTGAGGAGAGCGAGGGTGAGAGGACAGGACTGTAGAGAAGAGAGAAACTGAGGGTGGGGACAGCTCTGTGACACGCTGGAAACCCTCAACTTCTTAGTCTGCTCAGTTCTTCCCAGTGCAGAAACATTTCTCTCTATAGGCACTGGTCATGAAAGATGTAAATAACTTGAAAATTATCCCATAAATGGTTTTATAATGCCTAGTGAGACTAAGGGGTTCACCAGGGGTGAAAACGTATAAATTCTGGATATGTGTGCATACACAGAGATATATAAATAACTGTGTATATATATGCTTGTGGGTGCATAGATAGAAAACATTGATAAATCAGGAAGTGCGAAGTTTAGAAAGTCTAGTTTGAACCCACTAGCTGCATCCAGCTGTTCATATTAATACGGTTTATTTTATCAAAGATGGAACTAGTCAATTTTAGGTATTTGAATTGAAGTGTAAAATTAATGTGAGGCATATTCCTGTTGAACACAGTGTTATTATACTGTTACGACTAAAGATTTCTTAGTCTGCAAATAGCCTAAAATATTGCTTATTTTCCATACCATGCTACACCTGAATATTGTTGCTATTGTTATACACAAGCATATTAATAATATACTTAGCGTCCATAATAAAGGCCAGATGAAACAGATTTTCCTAGACAGCATCATAACATTACACTGTGGGGTGTTGTTTGTTCATTTATTTCCAAAGACTCGCCATCTCTAAGCAGAATCATGGTGTCAATAAACTGTCTATTTTTTCTTTTTCTTTTCTTTCTTTTTTATTTTATTTTTTTACAAATTTCTGTAGATCGGGTCTAGAGGAAAATAACAAGGTGCAAAGAATTTCAGCAGCTGAATTCTCATGATGAAAGACCCTCTGAATGAACTCCATGTCCTGTCTGGCTCTGTGGCACCGGATGGCCAATGAATATGCACAGTGACCCTATTTCATGGCACACCAATTAGTTATCCAATACTAAGTGGTAAGCCTTGAAATCATACATTCAGGTACATTATATGGACTGATTAGGTAATATTGATATATTTGCGCACACATGCATGTGTGTGTATGTGTGGTGTGTAAAACAACTGAAGAAAAAAGTTCATGAACTTGAGAGAGAGTGTAGGAAGGTACATGGAAGGGGCTGGAGGGAGGAAAGAGACGGTAGGAAATGATACGATTATATTTTAATTTCAAAAAATTAAAATGCAGGACCTCTAAGAAGGAAAAAAGAGGAAGAGGGAAAAAAGAGGAGGAACAGGGGGAAGTGGGGGAGAAAGCTGTGTGTCATCCAAATATTAGTATTGGAGGAAAAGGACAAGTGTCCACCTACTCTAATGATTCTATGTGACAGGTGATTTTCATTTTATGCCTTTGGGAGGGGGAGGAAGAAGAACAGAAATCAATGAGCATCAATGAGCAAATGAATGGATGAATGAATGAGTAAAGCATTTCCCAGTGTCAACCAGTGAGAGCTGCAGTTCACACTACATTATACTGTCATGTCACAAACCTGCCTGCCCAATACTAAAACCTTACATTCCACCTCCATTCAAATAAACTTCACCAAGAACAAAAGCAAAGCAAAGACAAGACTGACACCTCAAGTTTTCAGGTGCAACATCTGGACCAAGAGCAGGAGCTTCCCTGCTCCTGAAGTCATGAATGGCAAGCAGCCTCCCACCCCAGTGTTTCCATTTATGGACTGGTAAGTGTGAGTTTTGTTCATGATATTTCAGAAGCATGTGTCCTTGCGACATAAGTTCTTCAAAGAAAGATAAGATGGCAACTGATATTTATCATGGTTTTAAAAGTTGAGCGTTGGTGGCCTCATGCCTTAAGCCACGTAAAGAACAATCACTAACATTCAAAGATCCATAGATAAGAATGTTCCAAGCCCAAACAGTACTTCCAATTTTTCATTATGTTAACTAAGACTTTCTTTTAGAAAATAATTTGTTCTACTTTTTCTAGCTGTTTGCTCTCAGCATTGACCTATTTTCTGTGAATTTGGAACACAACTTTGGAATCATTTCATGGCAGGAAGTATCCTGTTGGCAACTGAGTTTAGGTGATTAAATAGAAATTATAGAAGAAATTTTTGTTAGTTTAAATTGATGTGACTCTTGTTTGCTAATGTGTTGTTTTATTTCATATCAAGAATATCTCAATATTTTTACACCAGTTTAGAGAGAAATTTTATGCAGTAATTTTTTTCCTACTGTCTATAACTTACATTAGGCACACAAGCTGGCAATACAAAGTAAATTCTCTTTATTTGAATTGTCACAAAAAAAAAGAGAACAAGACTAGGAATTACTAAAACTTACAATGGGGTATACTACAAGCAGAACGAGTATATTTGCTGTCATTTTCAGGGTAATTATTAAATAACTAAAACTTGAAGGGGTAAAAGTAATTACCAGAAGAAACCCCTGAAGTTAATTCATCTGGAAAAGTCTGAGAGATGGGGTTGCCTGGGTTTCCCCTGCCTACGGGTTATGTATTATTGTACAATTTCCCCAGTTAGACAAAAATGAAATTAAAAAAAACAGATTTATAAAAATTGTGTTTAAAAAAGAATGCTATATCAAAATTAATTCTTTATAAGGTAATAAAAATAAAATTAAAACGTAAAATGTTAATTCCATCTAGAAAAAAAACTATAAATAAAAATATATTATAAAATCCCTTTAATGTTGACTGATGTGTCTGATAACAAATGTCTAGCTTCAAAGCTCTACACAGGCGTACATAATAAGGCATGGCTTTTTCTTTTTTCCTTTTGAAGGACTTCACTTAGCTGTGGGTTTTCTCTGCCCTACTGCAAAGGGCTCCTAATCATGTGTAGCACTCCAAGTAGATGAAGACTCTGTGATTCCCATGCTTGTCCCAGAGAAGACATCTACGCTTGGGTTACTTTCTCTGGAGCCCTCCTCCTTTCTCCCTGGTCCCCTTTGCTTTCCTTTCCATAGGATCTTTATTGCTGGGTTAACAGCCCTAGAATCTAGAGCCTAGATGGTCAGGATTGCTGATATTTAAGTTTGTTGTCAAGGTTACAGGGCAGCGGCTTCAGCACACAGTTAAATCCACCTCCTGATGAAACTTTACAACAAAGTTTCCAGTTGTGTTGAATCAGGAACTTGGCTGAGAGACCTCCTTACCCCAGGGTAACTCAAAGCCAAGTCTACACCCTGCGTCCCAAACTCGCCAACAGTTGACACTGTTTTTTCAGATGTGACACACAGTTTATGGGTTGGAACATAAAACACAATAATAAAATTGGAGAATTTGTTTAAATGCTTTTTCTTTTGCCCAACTATTCTTACAAAATATTTTCATCAATGCCATATTTTTCCTTAATTTCTTCCATCCCTATCTTAGAGTAAATAAAGGAAGCAATGATACTGTGGGCCTGAAAACACAAGGTCAAAGACAAAAGCTTATCTGTCTCTGGGAAATCTCCCCAGTGATTTTGTTCACTGTTTTCCAACTTGTCCCCAATGTCCCTTGACTCTCTCCCAGGAGCCACTGCTCCCAGGATAGGCAGCCATGTAGAATGCCCGGTTCTCAAGCTGGCATCAGGAAGCCGAGTTCTGTCTAAACTGGTTTGACCGTCACCATCTGTCCCAAGAGTACCACTCTAATTCTAGCCGTGGTTTGGACCTAACTGCTCGCTGGCCTTGCTATAAAAACTTGCTTATGTGTTAAAATGCAACTATAAGACCTGTTCTGAGATTAAAATAGAGCCAGCCAAATTTAGTATATGAAATTATACCCACAAGATGTGAAGTTTGGGGCTACAGAGATGTCTCAGTGGTTAAGAGCGCTTCTTGCTTTTGTAGAGGAGCCAAGTTTGCTTCCTAGCACCGGTATTGTGGTGGCTCACAACTGCCTTTGACTCCAGATCCAGGGGCTTTGATGCCCTCTTCTGTCTCCTGTGGGTACCGTGTGTACATGCACAGAAACACACACACACACATACACACTCACACAAAGTAAAACTTAATACGTAATAATAACAAAAGAAGATGTAAGATTTAATGAGCAAAGTCAAAGAGGATCCAAGGTGACTTGCAACAGTGCGTAGACCTCACCCTTGCCATGTGTAGGTGCCATGCGGAAAGCGATATGTGTGCACATGGCTGCTACATCAGCTGGCATTCTCAGAAAAAAAAGTTTAAAATTCCAGTTGTTTGCAAAGAAGGAAAATAAGACTTAAGACACATGCAAAACAAACAGAATACCCCCATACTTCTCTATGTAAGAGAAGATTCTGTTTGCCTGCCCTAATCTCAGAAAGCCATGCTTGCCAGGATGGCTGAGGTGGGAGGATGTGGAGATGTGACTTCTTATAGGCTTGCTTAGACTTAATACAACACACTCTGGGAGATGCCAGCATCCACAGACCACGGGCAGCCATGTATGTGAATCTTACTCTCCAGTAGAGTCCAACACAGAATTGACCCTGTCTGGAAGATCAACCAGAGGAAGATGTCAAAGGCTTAACTCTAATAGTGCCCAGAATGAGGGTGGGCTGTGGCACTGTCCAAGCTAGGGCCAGTGGTTGAGGGTGTCCCCAGCCCCCCTGTGCTTTCTTATTGGTTCTACCAGCACTGGTTAGAGTGGGCAAGGACTACTAACCTAAGCTTCAACATCTTAGCCAGCATTCACAGCTCTCAGCTCCTGCATCTCACACAAGACTCCTCTTTGCAAAATGGACTGTTGACCCCAGCTAATCAACCCAAAAGTTCTTTTCTTAATTTCCCATCTTCCATAACAAGTCATTTATCGACTTGTCTTCGTTAGTTCAAAGATACAGTCTGTTGATATCTCTCTGTGACCATCACGGAGGTTCAAACAGTCCTCATGTGTGAGGTTTTAGTCACCATCTCCGTGGTCCTGTTCGCTCGGAAACTAGAGGAATCTGTTTGCAAATATAAGTCAGGTGTCACCTTTGTCCCTGTCGAAACTGATCAGTGGCTTTAATTTGCCTTCAAATGACAACACAAGTTGTAAATACCCTCAAGGTTGGTCCTAACCTGCTTGGCTTTATCTCACATCCTGCTATCTTTGACCTCACCACTGACAAATTTCTAGATACACACTTTAATATTCACTGCTGTGCTCACACACTATCACATTGGTGTGTCCTTTACTTCTGGCCTATATGACTATCTAGAAGAATCTTGGTCATTCTGGCCATAGCTGTCAGAAGAAGAGAAACCAAGCTGTCTCTGGTAGACTCCTCATGCTAGCCATAGTGACTGCAGAATGTCTGCGGGCAGTCCTTGGCTTGCTGAGGTGCACGTGCAACCACAGAGTCTCAGGCTGTCAGTATCCTGGGTCTCTTCTGAGGACATCTGTCACTGTCAACTCCATACTTTTATCTTGATATCCTTCATTCAGTTTGCAAATGGCAGTTTAAAAATTATAATTATGTATTTATTTGGGGGGGTAGGGAATATCACAGTGCATGTGGAGGTCAAAGGCCAACTTGCATGAACAAGTTCTCTTTTTCTAGCATGTGAGTCTTGGGGTTTGAACTCCGGTTATCAGGCTTGGCGGCAAGCCCCTTCACCAACTGAGGCCTGTCAGTGCCATAAAGGACATTTTTCTGAGGGAGGCCATGTAAACAGGTGCTGGGAAATGATTACAACCTTAGGGGTCAGTTTTCTTTCAACCCTCTAAGAAGAAATACATGTATATTTTAGGCAGTTCAATCCGGCTACAATATGGCATGACAAGGACAAAGACAAGCTGCTACAAAAGTTTCAGGCACTGATTGCCTGAAATGATTCTGAGACACAGAACAGCTGCAGAAGAGGACTGTGTGCCAGGCCTCAGGACACATGACCCGGCGTGAGGACAAACCCTACCACAGAGTCCTGCTTCTTTTGGAAACTGGGATTTCTTCAACTGTTCAGTAAATGGTACCCACCCCATGGCAACACTGAGAAAAACAGAAGCAAAGCCAGGTTCACGCCACACACTTCTTACTGCAGCACTCAAGGTGCTGAGGCAAGAGGTTGGAGAATCAAGGCCACCGTGGGTTACGGTATAGTGAGATCCTGCCTCAGAAATAAAGGAAGGCGATCTTTCTTCTAATATGTAGGCTGTATCCAGATGAAGCTGAATATCGCCTTCTCGGCCACCGGCTGTCAGAGGCTCATTGAAGTAGATGAGGAATGCAAGCTTCCTGCTTTCTATGAGAAGTGGGTGGCCACAGAAGTAGCTGCTGGTGAAGAATGGGAGAGTTATGTGGCCTGAATCAGTGGTGGGAATAACAAACAAGGGTTTTCTACGAGGCAAAGTGCCTTGACCCACGGCAGAGTGAGCTTGCTTTTGACTAAGAAGTATACTTGCTATAGACCAAAGGGACCTGGAGAGAGGAAATGCAAGTCTCTTCATGGATGCATTGTGGATGCCTATCTGAGTGTTCTCGACTTGGTTATTGTTTTTGTTTTTAAGGAGAAAAGGATATTCCTGGATTAACAAACATTCTTGTGACTCAGTGGTTGGGGCCCAAATGAGCCAGCAGAAGCCTAAATTTGTTCAGTCTCTGTGACGAAGATGATGTCCACTGATATACCATCAGTAAGCCTTTAAACAAAGAGTGAAAAGCCCAGGACCAAAGCGTTCAAGACTCAGCTCACTCATGTGTCCTGCAACACAAACATCGACATTCTGCTCTGAACAAACAATGCACTGAGAAAAATAAAGAGGAAGCTGCAGAACTTTTAGCCAAGAGAACGAAGGAAGCCAAAGAAAACCACCAGGAACAGATCACCAGGCGATGTAGGCTGTCGTCGCTGAGACCTCTGCTTCTAAGTCTCTGTCCAGGCAATAACGAACCTTTAAGAGGAGCAAATAAATAGTCAGAACTCTCAAAAACAATAAAGGAAGTGAAGGAAGAAGGAAGGGGGGAGGGAAAGAAGAAAAGGAGTGGAGGGAAGGTAATGGGGACCACCATGGCACCAAGGCTCTCGAGAAAGTCCATCGTTACAAATAGGAAAGAATAGCCGTGGTTACAGGGCACAGCATCCCTTTGGGAGTATTAGGCTGATGGAGAGGATGTTAAGCAGGCCAGCTGCCCAGGCAGACAGTCTGGCAGCTCCTCTAATGATTAAATGTGGAGTTGTCACGTGATCCAGGCCCTGGGTGTGTGCCCAGAAAATCTGCAAACATATGTCCAGCTAAATATTCATCGAACAACCGATGAGTCGACACAATGCGGTATGTCTACATACTGGGGTCTTACTCAGCTCTGAACAGGATGATGCCTGTGACACTACTGAGAAGCAGAAATGCTGTTGAAAGTAAGGCAAACTGTCACAGCAGGCCACACACTGCACACTGTGCTGTGAGAGATGTTGGCAAGATCGATCTGAAGTGGAGTTCCCAGTGCTGGGGAACATACATGAGACTTCTTGGGGCGGGGGGGATTAATAGTCTGTTCTAAGTTGGGAGTGTTCAGTGAAACTCCCCCATTTCTAATCAGTGAGTTTTAAATGTAAATTACTCATTAGCTAAATGGTTTGCAGCAGAATACAACCTCGTTGGATAGAACTCAGTCGCAGAATGCTTTCCTTGTTCCTAAGGAGCCCTGGGTTCAATCCTCGGTAACACTAAATTAAATAATAATAATAATAATAATAATAATAATAATAATAGAGACAGGAATCACTACTGGCCACCATGTCTCAGAAAATGCCTTGTTTTGTATTACAGGGATGAAGTAGCAGCTGGCTCACGCTGACACACAGGGAACTTCTAGTCATTTGACTTGCAACAGCATTAATACACAGAGCTCGGCAGACAAAACTGTTCAAAGAACTGGGAAGGTGAATATGCTTTAAGGTCAAAGCAGGAACTGTGGTACAGAAAGGTGGAGAGCTGCAGCCACTAGGGGTCAGGAAAAGGCAGAGGATCTGAGGCCAGCCCGTGCCTAAGCTCACTCCACATCCCAGCACGTGCAAGACTTCCCAGGTAATTAGTTTTAGGCTTTTACTAGCAGTTCTACTGTCAGGGCCAATGGTCCCTTCCATCTCTGGTTTCTCTTCTATATTTCTTTCATCTTTCAAGTCACAGAAAGTCACTTCACAGGCGGAATCTGAGCCACAGCCTAAAACAGAAAAGGCATACAAAGGGGGCAGAAATAGGTTCTGCGCGAAAAAGCCATGACAAACAGCAATAACGTCAAAGACAGAACTGAGGTCCTAAGAAGTGTAATAACATAAAACTCTGTAGCTAAAAATCTCTGGGAAAACTCATAGAAAAGGTAAAAATGTAGAATCTCCCAAACCACAGAAATGCTAATAACGTTTATAGAGAGAAAATCCATGGTAACAGATGGGATGCTTTCCAAGTCAATGCTGAGAATGGGCATACAAGTGACTACTTCAGAAAGTAATTTTATGGCCAGTTTAAAAGAAAAAACAAAACAACCAAACCTTGACTCTGTTAGAAAATAATGCCAATAGAAAAAAAGAATTTCAAATATATAACACTCTACCTGGAAGCTACCTGACCTGAAGTGTTACTCAGAATTCCATGGACTCATGTGCCCCCATGTCAAACTTGAAAGCGTCTCTTGAATTCTTCCAAAGGAATCATATGCAGAAAATCTTAAAATCACGTTTCTAAGGGCATGAAGCAAGCCTGAGTCCCTTTAGCGATACCACGACTTCATGTTCCACACAGTGCTCCATCCTTTTCTGAGGTCCCCAAAGCCTGGTGACATGGGACGCTCCCGCGCTGGCATAGACACTGCTCCAAGTGCTGGGTTCCTACTCTGCCTTCCAGGGAGCCAGTCAGCTGTGTTCAAAGACAATCTCAGGCCAAGGGTCACTCACCCAAGGAAGGAAGCAGCTAATCTCAGAGCGGAAACAGACACAGGGTAGGGAAAGGAGCAGAACCATGAGGAGAACAGCATGGCCCTGTGGGAGCCATGGAGGAAACTGGAGAAAGGTATGACAGAATCCACAAGATGAAAACAAAGCCAAGAGGTAAATCCTTCAAGGGAGCAGCTTCCAGTTTCCTTGGTTCCCAAGGCTGACACACACTCCCTGACCTGTGCTGTACTCTCCATGGTGACAACAATAGATGAAGGACCCTCAAGCTCTGTGCATCTAGTTGTCAAGATGGCTCACTGCACACACATTTCTTAATTCTCTATGTGCAGCAGATAGAAAGAGGTTCCCATCCGAATCCCCAAACATTGTAAATGTCTTAAGTTACATGCTGTGTTGCCTGTTTTCCTTGCTGCTCTTCCTGAGAAGCAATTTAAGGGAAGAAAGGTTTCTCTTGGCTCACAGTTCAGGGGATTTCACTTTGCAGTGGGGGGGGGAGCCGGGGGGGGGTCATAGCAGAAGAAATATTTATGCAGTAACTGGCTACATTGCTTCTGCAGCCAGAAAGCAGAGAGTGGATACACGTGGGGCAACACTCCATGGCCCACGTCCTTCATCTCCTAAAGGTCCCATAACCTTCCACAACATCACCACGAAACAGGGACCAAGCGTCAAACACATGAGCCCGTGGGACCGCTTCATAGTCAAAGCCTGACACATGGCGAGAGAGAGTTAAGACTTCAGAGAAACTTGGGATAATACGGATAATAATGTTCTTCAAGAGAGTAGGATTATACAGAACGGACCAGTGCAGACACATAGTTCTTAAAATAGGAAGAAGAGGAGACTGACGAGTCCGTGATGACGGACAAGGTCAGAGAACTGGTGTGCCAAGGACTGAGCTGGACTCTGCTAGGCCTGAAAATGGAAGGTGCCATGAGCCTAAGAATGCAGGTGCCCTCTGGACCACGCCAGAAAAGCTACAGAAATAGGCTGGGCATTATGTCCCCAGAAGGCAGGAAACCCCGCCAGGACTACTCCGGAAGGTAAGTAGAAACCTGTGCACAGCCACAAAATGCTGCCTTCTCCTAACTCTACAAACCAGTGTAGCATGTTTGTTTGTTACAATGCATCATGGGTAAGTCTTAAGTGTTTCTTTCCAGTTTATCTAGAATTTAATGCTAAGAACTTCTTTGGGGGCTGGTGAAGTGGTCCAGCTGGTGAAGGTGCTTGCCAACAAGTTTAACTAAGTTTAGTCCCCCTCGAGCCACACCGTGGAAGGAGAGAACAGACTCTGCCGTGTCCTCTGATGGCCGCATGCGAACTGTGGCACCGTGTGGGCAACATTTTGAAAATGAACAAAATAATGTAAGTTTTAAAGGGCATTAGTTGAAAAGAACACACGTTTCTTTAAGAAAAACAAACAAACAGTTGACCTTAGTTTGGTAGGGTTTGTGTATATGTTTGCTTTTTTGATTGACTTACTTCTTACCTGGTCTTCTTTCGACTTGATTCCTGAACTGAGAATGAAGCCATGCTCTTTAGTGCGTATTATTTATGAACGTGCTTCTGAAGTCAGTTAAAAAACAAACAAACGAACAAACAAAGAGACGGATAAACCGCTGCATCAAGTCAGAACAGACTGGGGTAGTTCAGAAGGGAGAATGGAAGTCATTTGGAGAGACCCTAAGAAATGCGTGAATCGATCGTGGTTTACACTCAAGTCACAGCCTCCTGCTCTCACTTCCTCCTGGGGGGGGGGGGGTCAGAGGGGCGGAATCAGAAGCTAAAGTTCCATTTCTCACTACATCGAGCTATCCAACTGACAGACTCATTCCTTGGAGATGACCAGTTGGCATGGAGAGGGAGGACTGTTTTCAAGGACACTTGGCGCTATTTTCTCTTCCGAGATGCAAAACAGGTCACAGAGAGAAGGCGTGGATGTAATGCCGTGCTGAAACCTCTGAACACACTTCCTGGGCAAAGTAACACAGTCCCTGAAGAGCGTGCTCGTGGGCTTCTTTCTCCAGAGGCCTCTGTTCCACCATGACTTTGCACTGCACACAGCAGGCAGCAGGGGCTTTCTGAGGGAGATGAGGCTTACCAATCAAAACAAACAGAACCCAAACAAGGTCTCATATACCTCAGCATGGGCTCAAACACACTGAGTAACCAAGAATGACCTTGACCTTAAACTCCTGATCCTCCTGCCTCCAGGGGACCACAGGCATATACCACCATCTCTAGCTTAGCAGCGCTGAGGATTCAACCCAGGATGTCAGGCATGCATGCCACATTAGCCCTCTACCCATCTGTTACACTTTACCTCATCCCCACCATTCGTTTATTAAATTATTTGTGTGTGGGCAAATCTATGTGAATGTGTGTGGTACAGTTCCTGGAGAAGCCAAGAGGGCACTGTAAGCCTGGCAGTTCTGTGATCCCAAGCATGAGTGCTGGGAACAGAACTTGTAGCCCTCTGGAAGAGCAGTAAGCACCCCTAGCCACTGTACCTTATGACCCCCCCTCACATTGCTTTGTTTTGTTTATAAGATTCATTTATTTATTACGTATACAGTGTTCTGCCTGCATGTACAGCTGCATGCCAGAAGAAGCCACAAGATCTCATTATAGATGGCTGTGAGCCACCATGTGGTTGCTGGGAATTGAACTCAGGACCTCTGAAAGAGCAGCCAGTGCTCTTAACTCTGAGCCATCTCTACAGCCCCCCCCCCACATTGTTACACACGATTGTTATGCTTCTATGACTCTTACAAGGGTACACGGGAGGGTGGAAACCTGGAGTGATGCTCTTAGATACAACTGAACTATAAAAGAGGTCAAAGGTGCTACCAAGTGCACTGCAGGACAGGTAGTTAGATAACTGTTTCACTATTTTCAATAATGTGATTTTTTTTTAAACTTCTCCCAAACTCCTACCTATTTGCTTAGAATTTAAAATGCTGAAAGGCAGGACCAGAGAGATGGCTTGGTGGCAGACAGTATTTGTTATATGTTGCTCTTCCAGAAGACCTGAGTTCTAATCCTAGTGCCCACATTGGGTAGCTCCCAGCAATCTATAACTCCAGTTCCGGAGGATTTGCTGCCCTCATCTGGCCTCTCCTGTCACTGCATTCACATGGTGCACATACACACCTATAGCCACTCACACATACATATAAATCTAACAAAGAAAGAAACCAGACTTTCAAAAAACAAAGAACTGACTGGCTATGAGGACAGTACATGGTACATAATATTCTTATTTTGATATGTTGGTTATTATTGTGCACTAATGGTTCATCAAGATAGGTAGTATCTGTCAAAATGGGACTGACTCTATATATATATTACTAAGACTTCTCTAGAGTCACACAACTTATGGAATGAATATATATATATATACATTTATATATAAATATAAAGAATATATGTGTGGAATATATTGAATATATATGCGTACATACATATGGAATGTACTATGCATACTTATAGGCTATAGACCAACTAACCCAACAATGACTAGCTGCGAATGGAAAGTATAAGAATCTAGTAGTTGCTCAGTCCCATGAGGCTGGGTGTTTCAGCTAGTCTTCTGTATAATTTGGAATCCTGAAAAAAAAGCAGGTAAAGAATGAACAAACCCTTCCTTCTTCCATTGTCCTTTTACAGGCCTCCATCAGGAGGTGATAGGGCCCAGATTAAAGATGTGCCTCAAGATCTGGTGTGCACTAACCCAGATCAAAAGTGTGTGTCATCTCACCTCAAGATCTGGATCAAAAGCCTCTGTCATCCAGCCTCAAGATGCAGATGACAGGTACACCTCCACTTCTGGATTATAGTTCATTCCAGATATAGTCAAGTTGTCAACCCAGAACAGCCATCAAACCCTGTGATGTTTCCTTTCGCTATTTTCAAAAGGTGAAGCAGCGCAAACAAGGGAAGGCGACAGTCCTGCCTCAGCCAGTCTCTCGGCAGGGCCGCGCTGCTCATCTTGACAGTACCCTTGCGGAATAACTCAGCATGGGCCTTCCCCCGTCGGGTCATCGTTAGGCAGAACAAAAATTTGGCTGAGTAAAGTACACTATGAGAATCGTTATGTGAACGAATGATTGAGTGAATGAGTGAATGAGCAGATAAATAGATCAGGGAACAAAGGCACAGTACATAGGCCAGCGTCAGGCGGAAGCCAGCAGACTGCAAGTGGTAATTTTGTTCCAAATTGAACTGAGACTGTATTCATGCAAGCTATTTGCAGCCTCATCAGAGAAGTTTACAGGCTAATTGTGGTGGGGCCCAAAAGCCCCAGCCGCCATCCAGGAATGCCTGGCTCACGTCTTAGAAGAATTGATTTAAATGTCATTAATTTCCCCTGATGATTCAGACTCACTTTTCACTTAGGCCTCAGTAAATGGCAGAGAGGCATGCTCATGTCCTTCCTGAATCTGTTAGTCACGATCCCTGGCAATCAGCTCTTCTGTTGCCTTCCGAGTGTCGCCTGGGGGAGCATGTGTCCCAGCTGCCATAGGGCTCAGCCAGTGACCCTCTTGCTTTTTCTCAGATTAGACATTACAGGAAAGTGTGTCTAAAGATGCATTCGCTCTGAGACCCTGCAAGTCAATCACAGAAAAGAGATGGATGGTTTCTAAAAGACAAGTGGGATTTGAGTGGGAGACCCTGGGTTTGCACACAGCTTTGGGTCTGTTTTCACCAGAAAACCATGAAGACTGGAATTCTGTAGGTCTTATGTCCTGGTGTACTCTGTGTGAGTGTGTGTGTGTGTGTGTGTGTCTTGTCCTCAGGCACCAGTCATCTTGTTCATCTCAGTTTTTGAGACAGGGTCTCTCATTGGTCTGAAACTTGCCAGAGTAGGGTAGGCTGGCCAGCCAGGCTATCTCTGCCTCCTCAGAGCTAAGACTATGAGGAAGACCTACAGCACCTGGCTTTATCATGTGGGTCCCGGAGATGGAACTCAGGGCTGCCAGGGTGGCTTTGAAGGCTTGGATTCTCTCAGAGTAGCACTGAGATGATCAGAAAACACAAAAGTTGATCAATATCTGTCTGTCTGTCTGTCTTTCTCCTAGAGAAGACAGTGCTGCCTGTATCTATGTAGAAGCTAATAAAATTAAGTGGAAAAATGCTGCTGTTGCTGTTGCCCAGTGACTAAAGATGTTGTTTCCCTTTTATAAGAAATAGAAGAGAAATAAATCACCTGATGAAGGAAGCCAGACGCAATTCCAGGAGAAAGGGAGATTTTAGTCACATGTCTTAATTCCTGGCTTTTCTTTCTGCTGTCACCTTACATTGCTGTGCCCTTGAGAATCTTACCCAAGACACTGTAAGCGGCTGGAATGGGAGGACACAGATCCAGGCACGCTGATGCCAACTCAAGACTTTTCAGAATGAGTCCTGCATTTGTGGCACACAGAAAGGGGCGAGTAGATCTATGGTGCTCACACAGAGGCTCCGAAACAGAGGAGCCTGAGGTAGCCCTTCTTCTCAATCCTGTTATTTTTTCCTCCCACTCTCGATGTTTCGCTGTTGTTTTCAACGTGTTGTGCCCACGGAGCTGGGTCTGGGAGAGTACATTGGCCTTCAGTGGAAGAGACAAAGATGAGGATATTATTGTAGCAATGCCCAAAAGAACTCGAGGCAAGGTAGCCCAGGCAGCTGAAAGTACTGGTTCTGAGAGAGGAAGGAGGACTCACTTTGAAAAGGGTTAGAGAGGAGAGGATGAACTCTTGACTGACACAGAGGCAAATGAACATAACTTGAAGGGTGTGGAAGAGCCACAAAAGTTCCACTCAGCAAGAAGCTTATTGTTTAATGGAGCAGAGGGTGGGTGCCGACTGATGTGTACTCACTCTGAGGGAGCAGAACTCATTCTTCCACACGAAGCAGAGAGCTTTTATATGGCTTCAGCGCATCCCACAATTCCTCTGGTAAGCCTTGGCTGCTATGCCGCGTGCACACAAAGGTCTACGTGATCCCAATTCCCTGGCCTCATTTTCTAACCACTCATGCTACTGACGGGGGCCCGGGTGACCCGTCTCGGGTCAGATGAGCTACAAAGGGGTTTTCTCTTCATGTTCTCCATGGTTTATTTTCCCCTTTGATGGCAAGAAACGGCATGTCAAAATAAGAGACGTGCAGTCCGCGGCACAGAAGCCCCTCATCTGTCACTGACAGCATCCCAGACTTATTCAGCCCCCTGCCCACTGCTGAGTGGGGATAAGATTGCCAGAAACCGGAGGAGAAAAGCTCTCAGAAAGCTAAGCCAAGTGGGGGTAATTACGTTCTCCAAGCATGGAGCGAAATAGCTCTCCAGGAGGATCAGGCAGAACCCACCTGGCAGAAAGTTCCAAGGCGCTGTGCCAAGAGAGTGAAGGGCTTTCTCTTGCTTTTCTTGCTTCTCTTGGGGGAGTCTGGTAGACATCATGCCAGTGATTGCTACTAATCTTGCAGGCCTTTGGAGGGTGTACATCACAGAGGGCTTCCACTGCCTGGCTATGACTCAGGCTGGAGACTCAGCCTTAGAAACCAAGTGAAGGCAGCATGAACACAGCCCCTCATTGTGGAGAGCAACTGAGTCAGAGAGAGAGAGAGAGAGAGAGAGAGAGAGAGAGAGAGAGAGAGAGAGAGAGCTCATCCAATAATCTAGATGGTGGGGTCGCCCAGCAAAACCAAAATTTTCTTTTACCCTTAAAAGAGACCATTTGCACAAGTTAGGCTTTTACTCGCGTAATGAATCCACTTAAAATTAAGAGAAATCTCTCATCAGAGATTCTTTAAGCTCCCGTGGCTTCCCTTTGTGCGATTAATTTTGCTAATGGTCAAGTTCCTGGCTGAGGGTATCAACAGAGCTCTTCGCTTTCCCAAGCATGGGGCCTGTTGAAAGCATGCTTCATAAAGCCAAGATAGGGCTCCTTTGTGCCTTTGATGGGGGGAGTCAGGATAGTATCAGACCAGGGAAAGCCCTAAGCCCGATGGCTGCCACATGAGGAGATAAAGCAGAAAGCAGTAAGAAACACAGAGCTGTTCTGAAGTGCAAGTCTGTGTTTGAACAAGGAATACTTGAAACTGGAACTAGTCACAGTCTGAAGTTGGAAAGGAAGGCTGTTGGCAGTGGCTGACGGGCTCTGTCTGAGGCCTGTTTTTCCTTCTTTTGTTGGCTCTTGGCACTGAGGCATGCACTCTTAATCCTTACCATATCCACACACGGGTAGGATAGTAGAAATGACTAGAACTAATGGAAAGGAAGGAGTGATGTGTGTAACCCCATGCCACTTCCTCAGAGGGAGTGCAAGGAAGCAACCACAGGTATAGGAGTGATTCTTCTAAGTATGACTACATCTGAACTCTGCATCCTAGTTGTAAAGCACATTTTTGAAATGATGAAACCAAGGCTCAGGGCCTAAAGGCCTTCCTTTGAGTTATAAAAGCAAACTACAGAATTGAAACTACTGAACTCAGCCCTTCTTACTGGGTCTCGGGGCAGGAACCCTGGGCCTGGGGCATTGGCAGTGCCTGCGAACTTTTGAGAAATGAAAATACAGAACTTGAGGGTGACATTCAGCAGTCTGTGTTTTCACAAAGCTAGTAACATCCCACCCGCGTCTGTCTCATGTTACAAAACATATCTAGTCCAACCTCAAACACCCTCCTCTACCTGCACTCCAATCCTGACCAAAGTCTGAGGCCTCTTCTGGGACCCAGAGCAGAATCATAGCTAAGGAATGGAGACGCAGAAAGAAAAGATGAGACTAATCAAAAACCCAATGGGCAGACACCAAACTCCACATCCAGCATTTGAGGCTTTTGGTTACACCATTTAGGATCTGACGAGCTTGAGCAGTCCTGCCCTTTTGCCTTTGTGTGGCCTTTCTCTTGGGCTAGCTCCATTGGTGGCTGTAGTTTTGTTTGGTAGATATCCCATACTCCTGGGACTTCAACATGTCCAACTCAACTTCACCTTCATAGCCTTGAGCACAGGAGTTTCATGCAGGGTCTCAGACATTCTGTTACGCATTCTCTGGTCTCAGTGGCTTTATAAAGCCTTGGTGCAACTCTTCACGGTCCCGTAATTCTTGCATCCAGTGTTAATGCAACTGGATTTTCTAGAGAGTAGAGTTCCAGAAAGAGCTCGATGTACAGTAATGGAAGGATGCAGCCATCGGGATGCAAGGCAACCTGGTCCACAACCCCACCACAACTTTTCATTTGTTCTTCTATATATTAAAGCTCCTATGACTAAAGGATTTCATCTAGCACAGCAGTTATTGAAAGTGTTAATTCCTTGACTTTATACATCTTTTCAGATGCAATCAAGCATAGCCTTTCAAAGGTTCATGAGCCAAGCCATATAGAGAAAATTATACACATTTGCGTATGAGAGACAGGGCCAGAGGAAAGGGAAATAGAATTAGTTGTACGAATTTTTCTGAGGAGACAGAATTGAATGAACATCTGCTTACCCTAGATAGAAAACTAGCAACAGACTAACATAATTATTTCAGTATGTCCAACATGGTGGACCAGTGAGTTAACTGGGGTCACTTACAGGAGCACAAGTGACTCCCACACAGTTGCATCACTGAAAAACCACCCAGCATGGAGCTCCTTGAATGACATGCAGGCAGCTCAACAAATAACAGAGCATCCTTCAGGATCTCTGTGGTTAGTTTCCTCCCCAACAGTTGTTGCTGCTTTCATAATCTTGGGTAGGAACCTTGTGAATCAGTTGGTTTCAGGAACTTACTGTGACTTGTGAGTTGTTACTGTCCTGAGTCTCATAAGCCTCCCTCCCTCTCTTGGAGTGGCTTTTTCAATTTGGAAGAAATGATCACACCACATCATACACACATGAGTTTTGCGGAAAGAGTCACACTCGACTGAATGTTGTGTTTGGTGTAGTATTATTAAGTGCATTTCCATTTTACTTTGACATGGGGGAAGCAAGTCGGACAAGCATAGCAGAATATTTCCGACCACCTCTCCAAGTTATAGTGGGCAGCAGTGACGTACCTTGTATCCGCAAGGACTGGATCAGTATGAACACCCCTGGAGACAAAGGAGAGAGTAGTTAATTTTGCCTGGGAGGAGGTGCAGTGGGCAATCCACCAGAAAGGCTATTCTCGATGTGGGCCTCTCAGGATGATTTCAACATATTCAGGGGAAATAGAAGATTCTGGGGAGAAGCACAATGGATAAAACAAAATGATACCCACTTACACACCAGAGTAACAAAGAGCAAATACCACTGAGGCAAATGAAGAATTGCATGTAGGTAGGTAAATTAAGAGTGTGGAGAGCGTGGGTTGCTCGCCAGCACATAAAGAAGCCAGCAAAGCCCATTGATGACAGGTCAGAAGGTAAGAGTCTGTTCTAGAGGATGCAGGACGCTGTGAGAAGAAAGACCTTTATGGTAGGAAGATGTCTCAGAGAGACCACAATTCATTACACAAAATATGATACTCTCAAACAACTGAAAGCAACTTAAAGAAAGGAACTTCTGGCTTATCACCGGAAATATTTATCACGTCTAGGTGAATTAAAAAAAAATCTAAATATAAGGGATAAAAGTGGCAAGTCAGGGTCTGGAGAAGTGGCTCAGAGGTTAAATGTCTGCACTGCTGCTGTGGAGAACCCGAGTTCAGTTCTCAGCACCAACGCTGGGCTGCTCCCAAACCCCTGGAACTCCAGCTCCCTGGGGAAGAGCTCTTCTGGTCTCAGTGGGCACTACGCTTATGTGCGCACACCCCCAACACATATATTCACACAGTCTAAAATAATGAAAATGAATGGCTTTTAATGGATTTTCTTACAATACTACACTTTAATAAGCCAGGCCCCCACAGCATGCTGCACCTAGCATTTCATATGTTAGCTCTGTAATACTCTCACAGACACAGGTGGAAATTATATATGACTTTATCTATGAGAAAATCTGCTTCAACTTACCAGTTCTGTTAACTGCTATTCTGTGCTAACATCTATTTTTTAAAAATCACAAATTAGAAGTAAATGTGGGTGAAGGTTTAGCTTTTAATGTCTTTGGGAATGACAAAACTGAAGCTATTAAGTCAGGAAGTAAATTGACTATGAGAAATGATAGATTTGACTGACCATTAGCATCAATATCCCTACAAAATCACAACAACAAGCTGACATGAATTATTCTCCAGGTTTAACACGCACATTAATTACAAACAATAATCATGAACGCAGCAGACAAGCAATAAACTGTGTCCTGTGTGCAAAGCTCTAGGTAACTTAACATCAATCGTGTCTAAAAAGTAACAGACAAAAAGAACTCCAGTAAATAGCACGGACAGAGCTACGGGGTCCTAGGTGACAGAAGAATCCTCCTCCCCCCTTTGTTCCCCTTGAGACCGTGTCTCAGACTGACTGAAAACTTGAGATCCTCTGCCTCTTAGCCTCCCACGCTCTGGGACCCCAGGCCTACCCACTGTGCTCAGCATGGAAGAAGAGGCAGAGTCTGAGATAATTGCAGCTGCGCTGCGCCAGGCCAGCTGGACCTGGGGAGGAATCTACTCCACTTGCCACGGGCCGTCACTGGGTGGAATGCTCATTCTTTGACCCAATTCATTTCATTTCAAAATTTTGTGGTTGTTGTGGCTGTTGGTTTTCGAGACAGGGGATCTCCCTGGAGCAGGCTGGCCTCAAGACGCACAGAGATCTACCTGCCTCTGCCTCCCAAGTGCTGGGATTAAAAGAAAAATGAGGTGCAGCTGGATAAACAGAGGGAAGATAAATTGGGTGAAGGAGACCAGTTCTGTGGGGCTGGGGTAGTGTCACACACATGGAGGAGATCAGATCGGTCTTACTCACAGCCTCTTTTTTTTTTTTTTTCTTTTTCTTTTAAGAATATCAGCAGGATCAGGGTCCTTGACACTTCTCTGAATGTACCAAGACTCTGGAGAGGCATTCTGGGTACCTCAGAGGGCAGCAGGCTAATGATGGGTCTCTGTAAAACTTGGCCTGGGGACATGAAATTCAAAGACATGGCCCCTCTTCTCCATAGAATCTAGTCTGCAACTCTGGAATATTTAAAAAGTTGAAAGCAACTTAAATTTTAAAAACTGCATACATTTTAAAAATACCATCCCTGCCTATATTGAAGCTTATTAACCCAAGGTTAGAACATTACAATTCAAATCTTGTGTGTGCGTATGTGCATGCGCACCCGCACGCACACTTGGACACACACATCTGTTCAAGCTCCACTAGAATCCAGGCTTGAGTCTTTTGGTATGAACTTGTTTATTCAACAGTCAGAGATACTAGGTTTTCAATACTCCATCTACCACATGAGTAAACATCTTCACAACACCACCAAAAACATCTGACTCTTGTTCAAAGGGACAATAAAATGAAAAGCGAAGTCAAGAAATCAAAAGAATTTGAACCCGACCTAGGATCTGTGACCCCCCGTGGTGAAGTCAGTTGTTCACCAAAGACATGGAAATAGCTAAGAAGGATTTATTCTCTTAAAGATGTTTTCCCAAATCCTTGAAAAACAAACACATGGCTGTGGCTCTCAGATTTAGCATCCTCTTCCTGTATCTCTAGCAGAGCTTTCCCACTCATTTGAATTTCTGCCCACAGAGTCCTTGCCTCTTTACTGAGACAAACTGATCTTTGCTTTTCTCCAAGGAGTACGAATGCCAGGCAGGGGTGAGCCCCTTGTGAGAAGAACAGGAAATATGGAACCTTCCAGGGCAAGAGCCAGTGGAGGCAGAAGGTCCTTACTGGGTCCCAGGGGCCAGTGAGGATTCTGCTAGACTGCCCCCTCACAGGAATGCCAGCCACCCCCAGCGTGTTTCTGACTAGTTCTGTGGTACATTTGTCTATTGCTCAGTCCATGTTGCCATGCTGTGAAGGCAAGACACACTACTACTTACCTGACCTTCATAACGGCACCGATCCTGCCCTGCTTCCTTCTTCTCTCTTTGGGGATTACCCTAGAATTTTATTGTAGCGCAATATTTAGACAAACACCTCTCTTTGGGAATTCTATGTAAGTATAACATAGCAAGGCAGAGACTGGAAGTAAAAGGTGACGTTTTGAACTGAAATTCACACTCTAAAGAGGCAAAGATTAAAAAAACAAAACAACTGGAAGTCTATCCCAAAACATAAAATCCTGGTAAAAACCAACGAAACAACAACAACAAAAAACCAAAACACAGAGACAAAAACAAACAAACAAAAAACATGTATTTTGATTTTTCCTCCAATAAGAAAAAGTGGACAATTTTTATGGGGAATATAGTTGATAGTTCAAAAACATCTCCTGCAAACAGACAGTCCTCTGTATCAGCTCTGAGACTGGCCCTTCTGCAAATGATTACAAAGAAATATATTCTTACTTTCCCCAAAGGCTATAACCACTCTGTAAGAAGGGCTCCCATGTTATCGAGAGCTGTCTCCCTAACTGTGAAAATGGCTACTGCATTAGCTAGCTGCCTCTCTGAAAGGAGTGTAAGGTGAAACTAATTCTATGCTGCTGCACCTGACAGAAAGATAAAGATAATGGAATGAATGATAGGGGAAGAGATACTTAGCTTAAAGCTTCTTGCAAGAGGAAGATTAGAATAGCTGCGGATTAGCTGAAGCAGGTAACCAAGAGGCTGAAAGACTGTGGAAGTTAGCTGGGTTGAAAGGGTGAGGAAATTGGTCATGTAATTTAAAGAGTGTCCTGAGCTCAGAACTGATGGAAACAAAGAAAAACTTAAGGGCCACGGAAGAACATATTATCTACATCATGGAGGTACATGGAGAGCCTAGCAAGAAAAGGCTAAGCATGTGTCTAAATAAAAGTTCAGGGTTGAAAACACTTGCCAAAAGGAGAGAGAAAGAAACAAGATCGCTAGTGATCAGCTTTGCGGTGGAATTTGGTGGCCCCACGGCCCCTCAAAGCAAGAAGAATGCACCTTGGGGTCAGTGGCTTTGTAGCTGAGCAATACCACCCACACAGCCATGATATCCTGATGCCACAGACCACCCTGGGTGGCAGTGAATGAGAGGCACCAGCAGCGACATGATTCAACCCTCTCTGCAAACCCCTGCTGCGGTGAGACTGTTAGTTCCCCACCATTCAGGTTAAAATGAACCAACAGCAAGCAACCTCCCTCCTTAGTAAGGAAGCTGTTCTAACTTACAGGACATCACCACCACGCAGCAATCCCAGCATGCTCTGCAGAGGACAGGAAGAAGGAAGTGCTAGAGACCTTCCTCTATGTATCCTTCCAGGAGGGGCCACCATCAACAGCCCAGTTTCTAGAGACAGAGAAGGTGCCTCAGCAGATACCTCACTCTTGCTCAGTTTTCATGCTCAGCGTGTCACCAATCTATCCCCATGTGTGTCAATTCTTAGCTCTCCTGAACCATCTACTTCTGTTTCCAGAGGAAGTGATTCCCACTAAGATTCCCACTAAGCTTTTGTTCCAGATCTCTTCCACTCATGCTCCTTCTCACTACACCTGCCACTTTGCTCAGAAATATTTCCCAAACATTGATGTCACTGGCTGTGTCTGTTTAAAATCTTGAAATGACAATCCCTTACTTAATGCTGGGTAAACAATGACAAAACTTAACAGTCCAGACAGGGGTGCTGACCTGACAGGGAAGCCTCTACAAACTGTCCTGATGAAAACACCCGGCACCCCTGCTTCCAAAATCATCCTGCTCTCCCAACCGAAGCCCACAGATAGAGCATGACAGTGTGTTATTCTGCAGAATGTTTACACAACTGTAACTTTTCTATGCCCTATAGCCACCCACCCCCAAAATGTGTCATGCTACATGATTAAGTTTCAAGATGGGAAGGTTATAGACGATAGAAAACCTTTTTTACTGGAAGAGACGATTACACAGTTTGGGGATGACACCCAAAGTCATTCCCTGTGAAATAACTGAAAACCACTGTCTTAGTCAGGGTTTCTATTGCCGTGATAAAAACACCCCGCAAAACAGCAACTTGGGGAGGAAAGCATTTCTTTCAACTTACAGCTCCACATCACAGTTCATCAATGTCAGAGTAGCAACTGATGCAAAGCTGTGAAGGGGTGCTGCTTAGTGGCTTGCTCCTCATGGCTTGCTCAGCCTGCTTCCTTATCCACCTCAGAACCACCTGCCCCGGGGTGGTACCAGCCACAGTGAACTGGGCCCAAACACATCAATCAATAACAGAGAACATGCGTCATGGGTTTACCCACAGGCCAAGCTGATGTGGGCTTGTTCTCAGCTGGGATTTCCCCCTCTCAGGTACCTCTAGTTTATGTCAAATTGACAACAAAATAAATCAGGACAGGGACCTCATTGGATCCCACAGAAGCAACTCTTGATGGTGATACATGATGTTATGTGCCCTCCAAATAAGAGGGTGAAACAGCAGATAGCTCCCCACATGGCTGCAGGGGCGTCACCCAGACATCATTAGCTAATGTGGATCTCGAGAAACCCCATGTGAATACCCAACCAGGAGCCCTAGATAGCCTGATGTTCCCCAACATGCTGGTCAGAAAAGTCTTCTCCCCTCTTGGAAGCAGTGACAAGTTTGGAGCTGAGACATGGTCCCTGTGACATTGTCCCTCCTGTGCATGCCATGCTGTCACTCGTGTGTATGTGTGTGTGTGTTTACTGTGTGCTGCTCAGCCTACAGTCCATTCCCAGCCTTTAGTGGGACATGAAGTCCCACAGCTTAGTGCATTTGTCATAGTTTGGACAGAGGCACTCATAGACATGGAAACACCTTAAATTTCTCACACTTGGTGATAAAATTTGTGGCCACTGAGGCTGCTTGAGGGTGACCAAAAACTGTGAATACAGATGGTGAAGATGGCAGACGGAGTAAGGTTAGGGACACCAAGGGATGAGAAGGAAGACTGAACCCTATCAAGCCAAGATTTAATGAGGGAAAAAGTGATTTTCCCTCTGCATAAACCTAGCTGTGATGGCTCTGGCTGCTAACTTGTGTCAGCCCCTGACTCTTGCCTTGAGAAGTTTACGTTGTGTTTTAGAAGCTGAAATGCTGGTGTATCCCCCTAAGGAAACTTGCAGCTAATGCAAAAGGTGACAAGACGTGAAAGCAGTCACCGACCAGCTGGGCTCTGAGTTGGAGGGGATTTGGAGAAAATCTTTCCTTACTAGCAGGAACAGAAAACTGGAGAAGCCATGTTATGCTTGCCAGTGCCTCAGGAGGAGTCCCAGTTACATCAACATAACGAAGATTGCATCAGCCATCTTTTTACCACTCGACAGATGCCTGAGGCAATCAGCTTAAAGGAGCAAGGGTTAATTTGGCTCATGGTTTACAGGTGTGGGTCTGGGTCTATGGTCTCCTACTCAGGAGGAGGAACAGCCCCGGTGATCTCCTGTTAGCCACCTCCAGAGTTTCCAGTCTCTCCGCCAACAGCCTATCCAGTAATCAAATCAATGTCCACTGATGAAATGAAAGCTCATTGAAGCCGATCGCTTCCTAAAGGCCAAGATCTGGTGGAGAAATGCTGAAGCCAGCAGTCGGGGTTCTGCTGCTCACCTGGCCATCATCCTACAATGCAAATGTCCTACTGTCTACGCCACGCTAGCCAGCGCGTTCTATGTGTTGCGACCCAAAGCATTCTATCTGCTGAGCAAATACAGCAGGATTTCCTCCTTCTGTTGCTGCTGCAAAAGGCCTGATTGAGAGGGAGGGCTGACTTCAGCCCACTGCAAGAGAAGTCAAAGTGGCAGGGTTCTGAGGTGGTCGCTCACACTGTGCGTGGTCATCAGGGAGAAAGATGAGTGCTGTGCTCAGCCTTTCTAGTTGGTCTGGGACTCCAGATCTTCCCATCGGAATTAACCAAATCTGTATGATCCCCCACAAGCATGCCCAGAGGCGACTCTAGAATCTAGAATCTAGAACAGTTGACAGCATGAACCATTGAACATATCCAATTCAGTATGATTAACATAAAATATAACATTTGGCAAAACAAGGGTCTTAAGTGTGATTTTTTTTAAAATGGACATTGAATGGAGGAGAAAACAAGCAACAGGACAGGAGCATACTAATGAGTGCCTCTGAAAGAATCAATATAGCAATGTATCAAAGCAGATATTAAGACTCACAATCAAGCCTTCGGCAGAGGGCTGGGAATAATAATGAAAATAGGGGAAGTTAGTAAGACTTGGGGAGAACAAGAGCTCCACAAAGACCAAATTGAGCAGGGCACAGGGGTCTTATACGAGACAGTTTCTCCAACCAAGGACCATGTATGGATATGGCCTAGAACCCCCCTCAGATGTGGCCCATGGTAGCTCGGAGTCCAGCTGAAGACCCTAGTGAGGGAAACAGGGACTGTTTCTGTCATGAACTCAATGGCTGGCTCTTTGACCCTCCCCCATACACGCCAGGGAGTAACAGCCTGGCTAGATCCTAGGGGAGGACATTGCAGCCATCCCTGAGGAGACAAGATGAACTGGGGTTGGATGGAAGGGGAGGAGGTCTCCCCCATTGGTGGACTTGGAGGGGGTGGGGAGGAGATGAGGGAGGGATGGGAAGGGTGGGAGGAAATGAGGGAGGGGTCTACGCCTGGGATGCAAAGTACCTAACCTGTGATTAATATAAAAATAAATAAATTACATTTAAAAAATGTTTGTGTCACATCCTTGTACAGTGCATCCAACCTGGCTAGTGAAGCAAGTTCAAGAGGGGCCAGCGATGCCATTTGTGGTTTTCTTCGAGTGCATGGGCATCTCAAGTGTGTCTTTTTGCAGGGCGTCCAGAGACAGCCCTCCAGATGGATTTTCGTAGGAAGCTGCCTTTTTCTTTTCCGTCCTGTGGACATTCCATTGAAATGGCAGATCATGGACTCCAGTGAATAAAGAAAGGGTCTCACCTACAAAACCTGCCAGTCATGGTGAAGTATGTCTAACACCTCTCTCTGAACCCTCTGTTTTTACAAACTGAAAAGAAACCGAAGTGACCTGTGTCCAACCAGGGTGACAGTCTCTTCAAGGATGGGTCAAACAGACTCCACCCTTCATTGGCTGTGGGCTGTCTCCATAATCTGTCAGTTTTGAACACTGCAGTGATACATACCAAAAGGCTGAGAGTCTTTAGATACAGGAATCACAGCTCACATCTTAATTCCCAGCCCCCAAAACCTGAAGCCAGCACCACCAACCCTCAAACCCTGAGGGTGGCAGCTGGGCTGGCTCCTGGAAGTATTTTTCTTTTTCCCAAATTCTGACCCATTGTTTTTCCTTCCTCTGATGTCCTCTGTCTGGGGCTCACCCATGAAAGCCAGCTTCCCTGATGGAGGGAGGGCTCAGCTCTCTTTAGTTGCAGGCAGGCTCCTGCTGCCTCTAGCCTGTTGTTTTGTTACTCTTCTTTAAATGGCTTCCTCCCTCACCAGGTTTCCTCTGAGCTATCAAATACTTCTAATTCCTTGGCCTCTGAGCTTCCTGCCAATTCCCAGGGGTTTTGGTGAACTCTCTCAGACCCCCTGTCCTGCTCAGTCTGTGCTTAGCAGCACATCCTGTTTCTAAGAACCTATATACATTGTTTCCGTCAAGAGGCCAGAGAGGCCACGAGGAGCATATTCAGCCTCTGAATTTCCCCGACTTCCACTGTCAGTCCTCCTCCTTTCCCTTCTTCTCTCCCTTACCCCCATCTCTGTGTAATATCCAGCTTCTTTAGAGGTGGCCTTGGCATTTTAATCCTCCCTCTGCAATCCACTGTGCAAAAACCGATAACCCACTTAAATATTTCAAACCTTTTATTTTGTTCATCTGGAATGGTTATTTTAAAAACTGGATTCCAAATTGAAAGCTTTCTGAAGGTGAGTTGAACCATCCTGCTCTCCTGCTTGTTTCCCTGGGTACCCGAGAGCTTACCCACTGCCACTTTCTCACTTCTCACCACAGCGTTATCTGAGGCAGGTGGAGAACCTGTACTGCCTAGGTCCCAGCCCAGGGGCCAAGTAGGTGATTCAGTATAAAAGCAGGAAAAGGTTATCTAGTTAATTTTTTTTTCTTTATCGTCAGAGAAGTCTATTCTTCAGACACAAATTCTTGAATCATAGACCTTTTGCTGTCTGCACCATCAGAACTACTGCTCAGATTTGCTCACTGTGTGATTCTCTAAACCACAAACACAGTTTAAAGCGTGAATGTACCCCAATTATCATCTGAAGTACACCCATGGATCACCTTTTCATTCTTTTGCTTTTACTTACCTGGCTGCATGGGAATAGAAATGAACTTTGTTCATCTATTATCCATAACACTCTCACTTCCTGATGCCTCAGCTGACTTCTGTCTGCTCCCTTTAATTTGATTACTGTGATTACAGTGATCGACAATGCACATTTTCTAATTCCGGTGATTATCCCTCACATGTGATTTTGCACTTTAGATTTATTTTATTTTGTGTGTATGAGCGTTTGCCTGCAATGTTACACCTGTGCACCGTAGGTGTGCAGTGCTTATAGAGGTCAGCAGAGGGCGTCAGATTCCCTGGAACTGGAGTTACAGATGAATGTGACTGTCATGTGAGTGCTAGGAATTGAACTCTGGTCTCTGCAAAAGCAGCAAGTGTTCCTAACTGTGGAGCCCTCTCTCCAGTCCCTAACCTGCTTCTAAGTGTTGAGTGGAGGTGAATAATGAGCCCTTGCTATTTTTATGAATTTCATAATAAACAGAGTGGGGTGCTAACAGCACTATGAATTTCACTGAAGAGAATAAACAGAGTGAGATGCTAAGTTTGCTATGTGTCTCGTGAAGAGGGGATCGGGGAGACACTGGATCCTACCGTGACAGGTTGACTGAATTCCCATGCCATTTGACCTTCAGAACCCCAACTTGTTAATCTTAGGGGTAATCCCACAAAAAGTCCATAAAACATCTAAGACAACTCAGGTGTGTGTTGGTGAGTATGTATGTATGGTATTTTTAAAGTTTAAGTGTTTCGTTTCAATATACAGAACTTTATTTCAATATAAAAAGAGAAAACCAACGTAAATAGTTTAACCTATCTAAATAATTTACATAGTTTGTCCACAATGGACTGAAGATATTTAGATTTGGGAGGGGGTGCTTCAGGCAGGATCTCCTGTGGTCCAGGATAGTCTTGACCTTGTGTGTGGTTGAGGGTGCCTTTGAATTCCCAATCCCCCTGCTCTGTCTTCCAAGTGCTGGAATTACAGGTGTCGGCCACCCATCCCTGGCAGGCAAGGTTAGCTATACCACATCCACACTAGTATTGTTTCTAAGTACAAAGAAAATTGTAAAGCAGAGTTATTTAGAGGAACAAAGGGAAAGGATGAATGTCTGCTTGAGTGGAGTTCAGTGCTTCAAGTGTAGCCAAACTATGTAGGCAGAAGAGACGGTGCCAGCCTCTCAGCCATGACTAGGAAGCCTGGGCACTGTAAAGGATTTAGGGTATGCAGTGTTTTGTGTTAGCATGGCCAGCTCTTGCTTGGCTTATGGGATGTATGTTCTATGATGTGACAGGCCACCCTGCCTCCTGCGCTCAGCAAGTTCCCAAACTGGGCTCAGACATTTGTGTTCTGTTCTCTCTTCCAGTGGCCACAGGACCTAGCCATGTATGGAAAGACTAAGTTGGAGCAACTGATCTTCAGTGCTAAGAGTCTCTCTCTCTCGTGTGTGTATGTGTGTTCATTGATGTGAATGTAGTAATGTGTATATTTGTGTTCACTGATGTGAATTTAGCATACATGTGTTGTGTATGTGTACGTCTGTGTGTGTGTTCACTGATGGGTTAAGTAGTGACATGTGCATGTTCACTGATATATATGTACAGATGTGTGTGCATGTGTGGGTTCATTGATGTTATGGAGTGGTGTGTGTGTGATGTGTATGTGTTAGTGTATGTAATGATGTGTACATAGTGATGTGTATGTGTTTTGCTATGTGTGTTTAATGGTGTGTTACATAGTGATGTGTATGTGTGTGGTGATTTGTGTATGTGTTAATGGGTATGTGGTATATGTAGACACTTGTGGAGGTATGTATCGTGATGAGTATATACTTGGTGATTTGTGTGTTTATTAATGTGTATGTGGTGTGTGTAGAGGTGTGCATGTGTGAATATGTGTGCACATGCATGTGCATATGGTGATGTAAGCACACCTGTATATGAACATTCGCTCCTGCACACCTGAAGGCCAGAAGCTGCCTTTGTCATGCTCCACCTGGCTATGTGTAGAAGAGTCTCTCTGTGAACCTGCAGCTCTCGGATGCAGTCCAGCTGGCTGGCCAGTGAGCCCCAGAGTTCCCCTAATCTACCCTCCCCAATGCTGGGATCACAGCTCCCCTGCTGGGCCTGACTTTTCCACCCTAGTGGGTGCTAGGGATCTGAATTAGGTCCTATCAGTGCTCAGCTGGACAACGACCTTTCTCCTGGTTTCCTGGGGGATGGCCCATGGTAGGTCCCAATCCCAGCCAGTGACATGAACATGAGTTAATGCTATGGCCAGGCAGGGCTCCAGCTTCTCCAGCTACGACTGGGTAAGACTGCACTACACTACAACAAGTTATGTGCAATACAGGCTGAAAAACAACAGTCCAGATACTGTCTGAAAGCTTGTCAGGTGCCTGGTGTGTCACCTGAACCAGAACCTGCCTTTTAACTTCCTTTTCAGGGTGATTTTAGCATTTAATAAAGACATTTAAATGTTGACTTAATCATTAGCTCTTTCAGGTAACATGACCAATACCTATTTGATAAATACTTTTCTATCTCCAATTCCTGGTACAAATGTCTAAATGGCATGCAATAATTAAACAAAATCTTTATGAATGAAACATCACACTGACTCAGAGCCAACCGTGGAATCCCATTGTAGTTTCAGTTGCCAGGAATTCACCATTGTTTACAAAGCTGACCACCCAGCAATGAGGAGATGGATGAGTAATGGGGCAAACAGGAGGCAAGGAAGAAGGAAGATGGAATGGCAGAAAGCAGGGTAGAAGGGAAACATCCTTGGATGCAGTCCCATAATGACTCAGCAAATAAAGATAAGACTTCATCAAAAATGAATCAACTCCCATTCAGTGGATTCATTCACTCAAGAAATAATTGCTGAACACCAAGTACATACCATGAGATGAGTCGCGTGCCGGGCCTGCAGCAAAGGTAGTGGCTAACACTTTGTTTTCATTCAATTTATACTCTATTGGATGAGACTTAAAATAATGTCAAATAAGTGAAAAGTAATATAACATATCCATGCTAAGGAGTGCCTGGATTAATTCTATACTTGGCAAGCAGGAACATCTGATGAGGTCACATCTGAGTAAGGATCTGAACGGACAAAGGGGAGACTTGACCCCTACAGCTTCTTGGGGCAACAAGGTTTGGGGCAGAAAGCATAGTGTGTCCCAAGCTTGACCACTGAGACACATGGGGAGAGAGAGAACTGGAACATGGTTGAGGAGACTGAGCATGAAAAGAACATGAACTATAAGCATAGGGCGCTCTAAGGACTCTGGCTTCCACATGGGGCACAGGAAGCCATTGTAAGATTTTGCATGAGAAATGCGAGCTGACCCTTGTTTTCACATGATCCCTGTGGGCCCTATGCTGGTGCAGACTAGAGAAGACCACAGTGAATCCAGGACACTATAGGGGGGGCAAACCTAATAGTTACCAGCTTGGACCAAAGTGATTGGTGGAGGTAGCAAAATGGGTCAGACTCTGGTGAATTTGTTCTGGAGTGTGAAATTATAGGGTTGAATGTTTATTTGACCAATTAGGGAAAATGCTGCTACTATTTTCTAAGATGAGGAAGAACTATTTAAGGGGAAATGAGTTGGACACTGAATGGCTATGATGTATAACCTTATTGACTCCCATTCTCTTGTTTCCTCAGCACAGACAACACCCCAATGAGTCTATTGAAAGTCTTCAGTCAATTTTTAAGGAGTAGTCTCAAAACAAGAAACCATTCACTCTCTGCACTGGTGTGAGCTTCAACAGGAACCACAGGAACCAAAACTGTCACAGCAACTCAGCTTCCTGTCAACATTTCAGGGGAAGAGATGCCCAGAGCCACTTATCTGTATCCCTTAGGGTTCAATACCTTTCCAAATCACTAACTTGGAAAGAATTCTCTGATCTCCAGCTATATAATCAGAAGTATAATACAGGGGCTAGAGGTATAGCTCAATGGAAGGCCATGGATCCAGCATTTTGGGGTCCAGGGGCTAAATCCTCAGCTCTAAATGATAATAACACACACTGTGACTCACTTGCCTTACAAGCTTGTTACAAAAATGAAACAAGACAATGTAGATAATGCTATGCTGCCTGGTAGCCACAGCTCTGATTAACAACATGACAATATGTGAGGTGCTTTAAAAAAATTGGACAGTGTTCATCTTTACCTCCTGTCTTAGTTTGCTTTTATATGGCTATAATAAATGCTCAAAGGCCACCTGGGGAGAAAAGGATTTACTTCGGCTTTCAGTTCAAAATCTATCACAAAGGGAAATAAGGTCAAGAACTCAAAGCAGGAACCTGGAGGCAGGGACTAAAACAGAGACCATGGAGGAATGCTGCCTACTGGCTTGATCTGGCTGCTTTCTTATGCTTTCCAGGACCACTTGCCCAGGACTGGCACTGCCCAAAGGGTGCTGGGCCCTACCACATCAATTATTAATCAAGAAAATGCCCCCTACAGAGTGGCTTACAGACAGTCTGAGGGGAGCCAATTTCTCAACTGAGGTTCCCTCGTCCCAGATGGCCCTAGCTTATTGTCAGGATGACAAAACACTAACCAGTGCACCCACTGAGACCACAGACAGCTCCCCAAACAAGAGACATTCATATATCCCTGGCAGCAGGGTGGTTTGCTATTCAGGGATTTGTGGCCTCCTGTTATCTTGCAATGCGCACACCTGACAGCAGCAAATGGCTGGATCAAGAAAATCAAATGTATAGCTTCTGCTCACATGAACTGACATTTTAGTTTAATTATACAATATATTATATTTAAAAGACTGTAGTCTTGTGTGGACAAGTCTGTGGAATTGAACTAAGAACAAAAGGAAGCTGCGCCTGGCAGAGTAGGGCTGTCATTCTGGTTGCAGGGGGAGCTAAGAGAATCACAATTTCAAAACCTGCCTAGGCTGAATCAAGACCAGCCTGGGGAGGAGCCTAGGAAGACTTCAAAGAGACAAGGGAATGGGAAGTCGGCTCAGTGGTTAAGAGCACTGGCTGCTCTTCCAGAGTACACAGGTTCAATTCCCAGCCCCATGTTTGAGAACCACTGTTTCTAGCTCTACCTCCAGGGATTCTGAAACTCTTCTAGAGACCACGGGCACTACGCACATCTGATGCATGAAATCACATGTTGGCAAAGTACCCATACATATAAATTTTTAAAGTAAAAATCAGTAAATAAGAAGTAAAAATGGGGCTGTGAATGTAGCTCTGTGGTGGAACGTCTGCCCAGCCTAAAGAGAGCCTTGGATTCCATTCTAAGTACCAGAAAGAAAACCCACAGAGGAAAAAAAATAGTTTTTAGACTTGGTCAAGGCTTATCTATTAGCCAGTCATATACTCCTGCATCCGGAGGTCTGTGGCATGTGCATGGTGGCCCTGGTCTTAGACTCTTCATATGTCTTCATAAATGTCATTTCATAGCGCTCCGTATCTTATTCCTAAAGCCTGAAGGAATTTCAAGTATGCCATAAGTATAAACAAGTCTCTCAGTGACATCCCCCATCATTTCCTCTGCCCCCCAGTTCCGGCCACTGCCTGTTAGGCTGTGCTCTCTCACTGGTGTGGGGCTGCGTGGCATTCCTAGCAGCAGAGCGCAGACTGGTGTCCACGTCCACAGTGCAGCCTCCCCAGAAAGCATCCCTATGAGCAGCTGCTGTCTCCACTGTACCACGGGTGTCTCTTTCAAGATGTCAAGCCAAGGCTGTTCGCCTGATCTTTGATGTGGTAAAGGCGTCAGCTGTCCACCCAACACAGCCCAGAATCTGTCTGCTCTGCACACTAGAATAAAGCGCTCGAGTTGACAAAGAGCATGTGATTTAGTTCCTAACCCAAGGGCTGTGCCTATGTCAGAGACACACACCTGGGAGGCCTTCAGGTTAATGAAGCTTGCACAGGCTGTTGAGATTTCTTGAATGGGAGAATGTCCTATTGCATTATTTCTTGTCTTGACTCCAACATCACAAGACACTGAATTTACATGTTTTCCTTCAATTCTGACCACACTCTTAAGTGCCATTGGGAGCTGTTAAAAAGCCACCTGTTTGCAGCTGCAATGAATTTGACACGCCCCACAATCATGATGGAATGTTCCAGATTATGTGGAAGTACAGAGCATAACCAATGGAATAAAAGCCATGTTGGGTGAATCAGGAAGAGCATATGCTAGCTCATCCTCAAGACTTACAAATATAAATCAGCGAGGCATTTGGAGGATTTGATTGTGATGTGTGTATAGAAAACATATCTAACAGAAGAATTCTTCCAGCGCTCATTGTGGGAATGTTTAAACAATGAGAAAAGATGGTACTTGGCACCAAGTACCCGTGTGCCCAGCGCTCATCATTAAGATTTCCCTACACTTGACTTATATCTGACACAACCAACTGTTCATCCTGCCACCAAACTGTCACTCTGACTTACTTGTTGTAGGGCTTGTGATGTTTCCTTAAGACAACATTACAGAGAGGCAACCATTTAGAATTGTCGATCATAATCTTCCAAAATACAACAGTTAGTGCCTAATCTGAAGATTGTATGTTCTCAGCACTTCATTTAGATACTTTGTGGACCAGATCTCAGAAGGAAAGTGTGCTGTCCTTAAAGTCTGGGTTAGAAGATACAATTAATTAGAAACTGAAGCAGCCTTAGAATCCCCGTACTGCTTTCACATAATATGCTCTTACAGAGAGAGAAGGCAGCTGGTTGGGGGGCCAGGGAGAAAGGGAAAAGGAAGGGCAATGATGAACTGAAAAGGAGAAAGAGGAGGAGGGAGGAGGAAGGGAAGAAGGAAGAGAGGGCGGGGAGGGGGAAGAGAAGGAGGAAGGGAGACAGAGACAGGGAGGGGGAGGACACAGCTCAATCAGCCGTGAGGTCTCAGAAGGAGCCAGAGTTAGGAAAATTAGGAGACAGACATCTGTGGGAACCATCCCACTGTGTAATCAAAAGAAAATTCTGTGCTAAAGAGCCTAATTCCGGAAGAAGTCTTTTATATATCCCCAGTTTCTAAAATTACGGAATGTCGTGGTATGGAGAATTAGAGGCTAACTAGAAGCTCTGGAGATGGGAAGTCTGAGCTCGGAACAGTGAGCATCAGCTGCCTAACCCAGCTAGACAAACTCCCAGACCCTCACAAAGAGCATTCATGCCCAGCGGACATGTGCTTGATGACAGCCTCTCCAAGAAGAATGTGCTACCAGAGGGTGCTAAAATTAACCTCCATCTCAGCAGCAATGGGTCTCCAGTCTCCAGGCGCATGCTTAGGGAAGAACTGCAGCCCTGCAGACAGAGCGTCCCACAGTTTATCCACCAGACTCATGTTTCTACACCAAGTTTTAAAGCAAATTTAAAATCAGTCCGTCTTTGAGTTTCAGACACCGTCAAACAAGAAATGAGGGTTTTTCTTTCCTCGTGTAGCCCAGGCTGGCCTCAAGTGGGCTATGTAGTGGAGGATGACCTTGAGCTCGTGAGCTCCCTGCATCCACTCTGTGAGGCTGAGATTACTGGTGTGTTCCACCGTGCCTGGCTTCCCTGCGGAGGACGGCAGCCAGGATCTGTGCGGGCTTGGTCAGCACTCCACCGAGGGAGTCTCACCCCAGCCCCTGCTTCTCTTTTCTTCTTTCTGCACCTCTTCCCTTGTCCAGGAACCGCTTCCCAGGCCACATCTGAGCAGCTGGGATACTTTGGCAGCAGTCATCGTATGTGTCATAGAGAGCCAGTGTGAACTTCTTGGGAAACCTCGTAAATTTCACTTCGTGGGTCTTACCTTAAGTTAGTGCAGCTCCGGATTTTTTTTTAGATGGCACTATTATTTTTTTATTTAAAATCTTTATTAATTACACTTTATTCACTTTGTATCCCCCATTCCCTCCCAACCCCTCCCTTCCTCCCTCTTCTCAGCTCTGGATTTTTAACGAGATAATCCCTTAGGTGACCAATATTCAGGAGCCAGAGTGAAGAACTCCTCAGTCAAGGGGTCTTCTGCCGCTGGACCGGGGTTGTCAAGTAGCCTGTGTAAGTCTTTTCTCTCCACAAGGAATACCCTCTGCCCTCAGAGGAAGCCAGACTTGGCCGGTGAACTGTGATGGGAACAAGGTACTGGAAATGTAAATACTTCCAGTTTTGATCTCATGTGTATACAGTAATTTGAATTGCCTTGTGCTTAGGACTGATCTTGAGGCTTGATGCCAGGGGAGAACTTACACCGAATACTGTGTGGATTTCCCTGCGCCTACAAGGCAGAGAAGATGGTTATAGATGGTACACACTGTCCTGTTTTTCTTCACAATCACAATGTAACACACATTTTAGCTCATTCTTCTCACATATAACCAATACATATTTTCTGAAGATCGTGTTTCTTTTGCTACATGGGATACACCTAGCTATGCATCCTTTTTCTTTTTTCTTTTCTTTTCTTTTTTTTTTTTTACTTTTACGGACAATAGCACACCACACTAAACTGAATTCAGAACCCTCAGCAGAGATGTCTGGCTTTGGAGAAACACTGCCACAGACTCTCCACTGAGGTCTCAATGAGTCTCACTAATGATTCCTCGAGGAAAGCGGGTTAGTGCTGGTCCCGCAGCTCCATCCTGAGGGAAGGTGTGTGGGCCACCTTCTCTGGGATTGGCTGTACCTCAGGAAACCCACTGCTTCGAGCGTGTGACACTCCTGTTTAATTTCCATTCACTCACCCATTTATTACAGTTTCCATCCAGAGTTTTTGTGAAGGACTGAACTTTGAGTTTCAACACTTTGGGCTCCCGGAAGGATATTGGATGACTCTAGCGGAAACCACTGGTGGTAGGGGAGACTCATGGAGATTGGAGAGGCCACCCTCTAACCAGACAGGACTTATGGTGGAAGAGGGGAACACCAACCCACCTCCAAAAACTTCCACTCAGAGTTTACCCTGCACTTAGGATATGTAGGAATTAAGATAGAGCAGAGATCGAGGGAATGCGCAGCCAATGCCTGGCCCAACCCGAGAGCCACTCCCATGTGTAATAACTAGATCCTGGGTCCCCAAATGACCAACAGGATTTGAGTCCAGTGGAAAGCACACAAGGGTCTTTTAATGCAAACTGGAGCTGGGTGGCCGCCCTTTATAAAGACAAAGGTGCAAGTGACCCCCAACTGGGGAGAACAAGGTTTTTAAAGGGACAAAATGCAAGTGGGGAAGTGCAAGTCTTGGCATTACAGGATTGGGTAAGAGGGTCTCTAGGGGAGCTGACCTTTAAAATGATTGGTTTATTTTTAGGTGCCAAGACTGCAAATGGTCAGGCCTGGCTACCTGGGAGACACCTGACCCCCAGTACTGCCCTGTTACATGCAGGTTAGGCTGTAACAAGGGGGAGGGGAAGTTAGCACATTCCATGGGCTTTCTAAGGGTGACTCCAGTCACACCCTAAGGTTTATCTGGGTGGGGGACTGCTGCTGGACCTCTGCTCTGAAAAGACTGTTGATCTGGTGATTTTGCCCCAATACCAGAAATTAACTCTAAGTTTTTGAACCTCTCACTTGGAAGGGCCAACCCCTGACCCTACTGATGATGCTCTATTGTGTTTGTAGACAAGACCCTTGCATGGCTGTCCTCTGAGAGACTTTGCCTAGCAATGGATGGAAACAGAAACTTTGATTCACAGGCAAACATTGGGCAGAATGTAAGGAACCTTGTAAGAGAGTGTGTGTGGTGGTGGGTGGGGAGGGGGGAATAGAATGTCCAGAGAGGGCAGGAGCTCCACAAGAAAACCAACAGTCCTAACTAATGTAGGCCCAGAGGGGCTTGAAGAGATGGAAACACCAACCGAGAACCAGGCATGGACTAGACTTAGACCCCATATTTACCCAATGGGCAGCTTAGCCTCCATGTTGGTCCCTCAGAAAGGGGATGGGGTCTGTCTCTGACATGGACTCTGTTACATGCCTTTCGATCACTTCACCCTGGCATGACTGCCTTGCCAAGACACTGTGAAAGCAGAAATACACAGTCCTGATGAGCCTGGATGTGTTGGGGTAGGTTTGCAAGAGCCCACCCCCATTCTGAGGGGCAGGGGAGGTGGAATAGGGGGATAAGGGAGGGTGGAGGGAAGGGACTGGGAGGAGAGGAGAAAGTGCATAACTAAATAAAAAGAAGTTAAAATTTAAAAAAATGTAATGAAAATGACCTTCTACTTCTAACTAAAGTTGTACGGGGACCTACAATCTAAAAACAATAGTGTACGATAAATAGTAGTTATTATTATATTACAAGACAACACCGTTTCAAAAAGTAAGCAGTAGGCTCCTGCATCTTCAAGTAGCCATGGAAGGGGCTGGAATGGTTAATGTCTGTCCAGTGGGTCACAGTTTTACGAGGTTTTCCTGCCTAGTTTGGAGGTCCACAAATGAGCTGTAGGTAGTCTAATCAGACAAGGCCAAAAGTAACAAAGAAAATATGTGGGTCAATAACCCCCAGAGAATGTCCACAGGAAATGAGTGTGCTTAGCTTCAAAAAGATAAGGGAGGCTCATTCCACCCCTGCGCTCTCCATTTCCTCATCTTCAAAGTTGTACTAATGATGAGTGCTCAGGGAGAAATAAAAAAACAACCCCTTAAGATTCTGCCACATTCTAGGCCCGAAGGTCCCGGGACTGCTGACTTATCTCTCTGGTTCTCAATTTCTTAATCGGCAAAAATCTGAACAACACTAGGAAACATTTGACAGACTTGTGAGAATTCCTGGTGCATGATACAGCCTTGGCAGCCAGTGAGGGCTAGCTACAGTCTGGAATGCATAGGTTAGCTTTCTAGAGCTGACATAACAAAGGCCCTAGCACAAACCAGGGTGCTTAAACCACAGAAATTCACTGCTCTGTAATTGAAGAAATGGCAAGCCTGCAATCAGGGCCAAATGCTTGCCCCAGAGCCCATGGAGAATCTTTCTTTTCTCCTCAGCTTCTGCTGACTTGCTGGCAAACCTCAGCTTTCCTTGTCCTGCAGCCATGTAGATCCAAGGCTGACCTCCCTGGACCTGTCTTAATGCAGTCACACCGGACTCAGGCCTTGTCTTGGCTAACTTCATCTGCAGCAGCCCTAACTGCAAATGCGGTCACTCTTTGAGGTTCTAAGCTTTAGAGCCTGCAGATCTCAGCCAGAGGAGCATGATGAATTGTGTGAGAGGGTGTCCCTGTCTGCCTGCCTGACTTGCAGCAAGAAACATGTGTATTTGTGAAATACAGATGTCACCATAACCTATAGTGTCTCCAGAAAAATGGAAGTGCTGTCCTGTGGCGTTCCAAAGTTCTTCACAGGAAGAGGTGCTCCTAGGAGGAGACCCATCAACCAATACAAGTATGATTACACTAGACGTGGTGGGCAGGCCTTGGCAGGTATAGACAGGAGGACTGGGGGCTCAAGGCAGCCTTGGCAACATAGTGAGTTTGAAATCAGCCAGGGTTGTGAGATGTGAGATCTTGTGTCACAAAAGACAAAACGTTTAACCCAAAATAATTCAGACGGCTTCTTTGAAATTGGGGTAGGCGGTGATGAGAGGGGAGAATGCACTCAAGTTGTTTTCAGCCATGGAAACAGAGTAGAAAATCAAAGAGCTGGGTGATCCAACGTGAGATAATGTGGCTCTATACAAAGAGCAAGGATGCCTTAATGTTTTAGACACTAAAGTTTATTAATTACTACCTTTAACTCTCTCTTTCTCTCTCTGTAGGCATAAGGTTATTGTGTAACTTAAATGCTGATTTCTTTATCCCCCATATCAGGTTGCAAGCTCTGTTCTGAGGATCTCCTGCCTTAAAGTTATATAGACACTGCTCCCCAATGGTCCCCCTGATATGTCAATAAAGCAGCTTACAGCCAATCCTTGAGCAGGGGAGAGAATAGGGCTGGACTTCCTGCCAGCCTGGGGAGGAAGAATTAGAAGAGGAAGTAGGGGATTCGGGAAGTAAAATCAGACCCTTGAGAGGCCCCTCCCTGTTTATACTGAGTGACCAATCCTGTGCAGGTCTTATGTAGGTGAGCATGGATGCAGTGAGTTCATGGGCAATGGCTATCATATCCCTACATCCATGTCTCTTTGCTGCATGTCTCCTTACCCTCTGACTCCTACCTTTTCCCTTGCTTCCTCTTCTGCAGTGTTCTCTAAGCCATGAAGAAGGTTCTATATCTCTCCCACATGGGGACGAACACTTATTCTAAATATTCTGGTCATGTAAGGTTTCTGCATTCACCCCTGCCCATTGCCCTAAGACGCTTCTGATGAAAGCTAGACACAGCACTCACTAGTCTACTGGTAGAAACATGACTATTTAGAAGTCAGTCTAACAACATAACCATTTAGCAAGACAACAAAGTTTCCTTCCCAGGCATGGACTCTTGATTTATAGACTGAAGCTTCAGTTCTCTGCCATGTATCAGGCCTCAAATACAACCATAAAGCAGCTGGTTACTCCCACAACAATAATGCCGCTCTGACACTATGCCACAGATTTCCTGGCATGTCATTATGGCAGCTCGAATGTTTCACAGCTAAGTAAGACTGTTGATGACTTTTCCACCCAACAGTCAGCAGAGCACTTGCTTTACTAATTTTAAATGAATGTCTTGTAAGTGTTCTTTGCTTGTTCATCTGTTTCTACTTTTATTCTTTTGTTTATCTGGATAAAGGTAGTAACTGAAGGTGAAATTACATAGCAGCAACAGCAGAGACTGCAACCATTGCCTTCTTCTATTGATCAGTCTGTAAGGGCTGGCTTTGGGTTGCTCAGAAAGAGCATTCACTTCTCTCCTGAAAACTAGAGGGTCAGAAGCCCGGAGAAAGGTTTGTCTTAAAGCTGAACAAGCTGGACCTGAAAAAGAAAGAGAAAACGTTACTTCACAAATCTCTATCCAGTGAGTTTTTTAAGCCAGTAAGAATTTTGAGGAGGAAGGATACAGACAGACAATGGGGCAGGGGAAGGGACAGTGCACATGCATGGCAGAACTGTATCAGTCAGAGGCGTGCCTTCTTTTTTCTTCTCAGGGCAGAACCTCATGACGGCAGTTCCTGTCCTCCAGTTGGCAAAATAGCACCTAGAAAAGTCTTTTCTTCAGCAGGAAGGGCTAGGAAGGGGCAGAGGGCCAAAGCAAGAGAGGAGGCAGAGGGGCTGTTCAGATGACCTTGTGGTACAAAGAGGTTGAGGTAGGAGGGCCACCTGAGCCCACAAATCTGAAGATGTCCTGGATAACAAAAGCAGAACCTGCCCCCTCCAAACAATAAATAACAAGGAGAGAGGACTCACTGGGGAAGAGAAACCTCTCATTCTGACAAGAAAGCAAATATTCCCTCTGAGCATAAATGTTTTCTGTCTATTTTTTTATCTACATTTTAAAATTAATATCCAACCTCATTATAAAACATAAATGACTGTGTAAAAACAATCTGTCCACTGAAAGATGAAATAGTATTTTGTTTGTGTTGTAGCCAACTGTTTACTTGACTTTGGGTCTACTTGACTCAGTAAACTCAGTCTGAATCAAGCTCAGATCAGTCAGCTGCAGGAGAGAAAACAGGCTGTCAACTTCTTTCTGATTTTCCTACATCTTCCCCAAAGAAAAGACAGTTAGCCAGATTCATAACATCATTTTATAACAGCAGGTTCATTTAAAAAGACTCTCCCATAAGAAAACAAGAAACTTATGTTCACCTTGGGAAGCTTCAAACTCCATCTCCAGCAGGCACTCTAGCTGGCCTTCCTTTCCTAAACCCCAGAGTTCGGACCAAAGACACTTGAAGTCCAGCAGAAGTCCACACTTTCAGAGAAACATCTGCAGATGGAGAGAAATCACAAGCCAAAAGGAAAACACAGAGCCTTGTTCCTGCAGGCAGCAAGCCTACTCCTCCTCCCCGTCTCTGCTTCAGCAAGGGGCATTCACTATTCATGACCTTCCAGGACATTTTCTTTAGAATACAATAGGAGAGAGCTTGTTTTCTCTGCTCTCCTACATGATTTCTTCATTTCTCAGTAGTCAAGTCTAAGTCCCACAATGGTGCTGTACTTCACTCATGCCCACTCACCAACCTGAATCTCCACTTACAGAAATGACATCGCTCCAACATTTATAAACAATACGTTTTCTCCATTGCTATAGAACTGGTTAGAGCTCCCACACATACACACCCCAAGATTCCTGTGTGATGTTTGGTTGGCTATAGCTACTGTGCTTGCCTGAAATGTTTGGGGTAAAGATGGAGATCCAGAAAATTTTCGTTTAGAATGGCATTTAGTGCTGTAAATCTAATCCTCTGGCCTTCAGGTGGGCCTTGCTACTCTTACTGTTTCATTATCTTAAAATAGTGCATCTGTTGGAGCAGGACTCAGGTCAGTGGGTGAAGTGGTTGCCTAGCATTGGTGGGTGTTTGAGCTCCATCACTAAATAAACCAGGCTTGGTGGCTTAAAAATGCAACCCCAGTATTTGGTAAGTAGAGGCAGGAAGATCAGGAGTTCAATATTATCCTCAGCTACACAGCAAGTTTGATGCTAGCCTGTGCTATATGAAGCTCTGAGGCCAGCTGTTGTACTGGGTACCAGGACCCATGGGGGATGCAATGGAAACAGAAGGGGCATCCTGAAAGTTTCAAGGAACCCCACACGTTTGTTTGTTTTCTAAAAATATTCACTCAACAAATAGGAAATAAAAACAAAACAACAACAACAAAAAATCAACGCAGGCTCTCATGGACTAAATACCCAGACTAGGAGACAGAAATGCAACATGCTTAGCCCTGTTTAAAATATCTGTAGTTATAGTTGGTTGGTTATGTTCCTGAAAGTCATTAAAATACCTACTAAATATAAATTGTCTTGACGCAGAAACGCTTTCTTTGTCATTTAATTAATCATTTCTTTAGGAGAAAAAACTTCCACATTGACTAATTGCACAGAAGTATTTTGCCCCCACCTCGCAGGCACAGGAAGGATTATTTGTTCCCTCTGTACGTGTAAACTGTGAGAGCCAAGGGAAAGAATGCAGGCAGGGTCACCGAATTCCTGAGTCTGTGATATTTAGAGTGTCAAGGATTTCTGCTGGACCTCTGCTTTTCTCTGTAAGGAGAGTATCTGAGAGGCAAAGCTGAGGCACAGGCTGCCCGGAGTCCTCGCATTAGACTGACTCAGTGCCAGGGTAACCTGGTTTGCCTTTCATTCTTCTTCTAAAGAAGAGTAATGTTCTCAAAGGTATCTCTAAACTTCAGATAGCTGTTCATTATTCCATCCTCAACCATTCACTTTGTTCCATCCCATCCAAGGTCAGAGCCAGTATCTTCTGCTGATCTTTCGTGTGTGTGTGTGTGTGTGTGTGTGTTACAACTAAGGTACATTTCATCTTTGAACCCTAAGTCTCTTTCCTCCCTAAATACAACCATACACAGAAGACACATGTATGTATACCTACACATATACACATGTAAGTAATGGATTGTGGGGACCAGATGAAATGTTGAGTAAATGTGTGTTGTTGGCATGGATTCAGCCATGTCAAGGACCCATGAGAGTAGCAGGCCTTCCTTGGGATGAGGTTCAGTGGGATGGCAATCCTTCCTTCCTTCTTCTGGACTTTTAGAATGTAGACAGTGTGTACAAGTGTTTATGAACGACCGACAAGTGTGCACAGAACTAACAACAGTAGCCATCTCCTCCTGGATGCTTAAAGCCTTAGACTTCTCGGCCTACAGTGTCCCACAGAGACCAGCCAAGTCCTTCCCGTATGCTGGTGTTCTGCTTGTTGCAGGCTGTCTCACAGTTGGTGCCACTCCACCAGAGCATTCACAACCTACTGGACCACAGCTTTTCTGTATGTGTGTATGCATCTGCATGTCTGACCTTTCTCCATTCCTTCCTCACCCCCACTCAGGTTTCAGGACCCAAGCCATGCTGGGCATGGCCATGGACTATAATCCAGAACTGTAAGAGGAAGAAGCCCTTTCCTCCCTAAGTAGATTTTATTCGGGGTGTTTTATTGCAGCAACAGAAATGAAGCTAGGACAATGTATGATAAACTTAACTCAGGACAAACTTCCACCTTGTGCTGCAGTGACCTGGCACAGCTGACAGACACCTTGCAGGTTACAGCTTAGAGGGTGACATAAAGCCAGAATCCTTGGGGACAAGAAAGGCCAGGTGGCATTACTGGGACATGACCTGAGCAATTAGGTCCTTCCAGAGGGCTGTAGCCCTTAGTTTAATGAACAACTCCTCAAAGAAATACACCCTAAAGAATAAGTTTAACTTTGGAGGACGATTTGAAACGACTGCATTTTGAAATTCAGATAGCGTCACATATCAGAGGTAGGTTCAGAATAGTGTCCGGTTATTTACCCTACCTCTACTTACTGGTGCTTCCTGGGCTAAGCAGCCTATGTTAGGCATCTGGGTAAGTGCCCTTAATGTCTTTAAGGCACCCAGTAAAACAAAAAAAAACAAAGCAGGTCTAAACACTTAGCTATGAGACCTACATTTTAGGTGCTTTATGGAGAGATTTCAAAGACGTACAAAGTTTGAATGAGCCCCAATTCCTATCAGTCCATTCAGATTTAAATCTCCTCTTCCTCTTTGAGGGCACTTTCCTCATGTCATATTTCACAGATTTCACTATAGGTGCTCATCTTTGGTACTTTCACTGTATGCTAGTGATTTTGTTCTTTTGACCCAGAGTCTTACTCTGTGGCCCAGGCTGGCCTTGTAGTCACAACCAATCCTCCTGCCTCAACCTCCAGGTACTTGGATTATAGGCAGGAGCCACCATACCTGGCCAGCACTGGCCTTTCAGATGCATCCTTGACAAAATGGCCCTCACAGAATGCCGACTGTAAAACGGGAGTTTTTAGTAAGATTCATGGCTTAAAGGAGGCCTCAAGAGTTCCCGGGCTCATCAGAAAACAATTCTCCAGGCTCCCCCAGGCTCCCCCAAGAAGACTTTTGTCTTTGGAAACATCCAATTGTCAAAGGTGCTGACACACAAAAATGCTTTATTATACAAGGCTTTCTGTTCTCTCCCAGAATTCCTTGGTACTGGCTTACTTCTTAAAGGTTTCTTTGAAACACATTTTTTTTGAATCAACATAGGGAGAGACAATTAACAAAGTTTCCTCTCTTAACTAAACAGCCCATAATCTAGCTCAGAACCAAAATACAGGCTTCCTTAATAATTAGAAAAATCTTACTAGAACTGGTTAAATTCTCCTGCAAATGGAACCCCCCCCCTTTTTTTTTTTTGCTAAATAGAATGACTATTCTCTTCTGAATATTCTGCCATGAAAAAGTTTTCTTTCCTCTTCCTCAGAAGATGATGTCTCTTGTCAGAAGCCAAGGCTTATCAGATAACCTTTCCTGGAGTGCAAATGTGTCTTCTGTTTCCGTCTTAGCACTGGGAACTGCACATGGCTTTAAGGACTGTCTGTAACACTGTTAACATTATTTCTTAAAGTTAATGGGGTCATTTACTCTCCTTCTGCTCCAGTGGCTTGTAAAGACTCCATTAAACACCCAGGGATCTTCCTTTTTAAAGCAAACACCAAATCAAAGGCTTGCTAGAAATTTCCTCTGATGTTTGATACGGGGCAACCCAGTCACGAGGACTTCTAGTGCCTCTGCAAACTTTAGAGGATCGAGGAACCACATTGGTACAGGCTTCCAACGAATAGTGGAAGTAACCCTTGGGTTGGAAAAAGCTATCTAGGAAGACTCAGAAACTGTAACAAAACTTTATCTTAGCCAAGTTTCCCCTGCTCCTGACACAAGCTAGTTCATTAGATACAAAAAACCAGATTTCAAAGGGGGGGGGGGAGATCACCCTTATGTGCAATAAACTTTATAACAAATGACCTAAATCAGAACTCAAATACAAACGTGACTGAAAATTAGCCTGCCAAAACTCACCGGAGCAGGGTTTCAGATTAGAGGTGTTCATTGGTTTAGGGCTCTGTCCCACTCCAAACTGCTCTGTAGCCACCTCTTCTCTGAAGGTACTGGGGAGCAATACCAGACATGTTTGTTTTCACAGTGTGGCCACAAATTCAAGTCCAGAAAATGTGGCGAGGCACGTCTGTCTTGGGTTGTGCCCTCTAGACAATCAAAAGTTCCACGGCTTCGGGTCCAGCCACGAAGGCACACATATAAGAGACAGAGGCCTGAACTTCCACACCCCGCCAGCGCCTCCCTGGCCTGCAGGCGCTTGGGTTGGTCTTTAGACCACACTCCAATGTTTACTGTGCAGTTACCATCTGGGCACTGGTTAGAAGCTCTTCTAGGGTCCATTCGCATTCCATGTAGCCATGCCAGCTGCTGTACATGTGCTCCAGAGCCAGGCTGCCACTTTCCTGTCTAAAGTGTGTTCGTCGGATCGCATGCCCTACCTGCTGTGGCATCCCAGCATCATGGCCCTCTAAATCCACGCTACCCTCTGCAGCCCCTTCCCTTTAACTATGCTGCCGCTCCTATCTCAAGGGCTGTGCCATCCTCAGACACCTTCCAGGGTCAATTCATCCAGCACCTTTTCCAAAACACAACGTGCTCAACTTTCTTCCTCGCAACAGTGTTCACTAATGCTGCGCCGTTCCGGACTCACTGCAGGAGACTGGCTCCTGGCTGGTGGTAGGTCTTGTCACCCTTCTGCATCATAACCCAACACAGTCTGTTCCAGATCTTTGTTTGTTTGCTGGCTTGTTTATTTGTTTATTTGTTTTTCTGGCACAAGGAGGTTTATTTGGGGGAAAGGGAAGAGGAGAGGGGTTTGAGCCTGAGTGAGCTATGAAGGCAGAGAGAGAAAGAGACAAAGACCAAGAGACAGACAAAAGAAAGAGAGAGAGAGAAAGAGCAAGACCCAGATGTAAGCCTGTTCCTGACCTTAACTTCTGCTCTAGGATGCTTCTCAGAACCCTCAGCCTCCCCTCTTCAAGGCTTAGCAAAAATTTGGGGATAGTTTTTGAAACCTATTTGCTACTTAGTTGAAATCCATTGCATAGCTGCTTCCAGCTTGGGGTGTCTGTGAATAGATTTGAAAACTGGCTTAAAGTAACCAAACACAAGAAACTTTTTGATTTTTTTTAATGTCTGTGAGAAGTGAATACCATTGGCAAACTATCTCACCTTGGGTGATGCCTTATGAAGAATATGAATTTGTCCAAAATTCAAGAAAACTTGTTTGCCTGAATCATAAGCTGATATGCAGGAACTCAGTCCTTCAGTGGTTATTTTAAAGGCCCCACTAAAATAAACATAATAAAAATGTGCACAAGTATGCCACAGCGAAAATCACAGGAGGCGATGAAGTAAAAAACCAGGTCAGCCCACCTAAGACCCTCTTTCTTCCTTCTTGGGGAAGCTTTCCTAGTTTCCTGAGTTTTCCTGTTTAGATTGATATTCCTCCCCCTTCCCCCATGTGCGAGCATGCGCACGCACACACATACACACAAACACTCTGAGGTGCTTTGTTTTAAAATTAGAATGTTTGTCTTTAAAGAATCATTACTTACTACCTTGGGTCACGTGACCACCAGGCAGTTCCTAAAGTAAGGTCTGCAAAGCAGGTGAATGCTCAGCAGGGTCCTACCTTTCTCTGGGAGGATCTCTACACTCCCACAGAATCTCTGGGACAAATGCAATTTAAAGATGAAAATGTGTTTTGCCTGTCTATGAGGTAGCCTGTGTGGGGTTCCAGAGCAGGTGATCTCTATGTGTTACTGTAATTAATTCAAATAATAGAGTGCACTGATGCCTTTCATCCTAAAGCACAGAGGCAGATGCAATCAGTGGGCGGATTTACTTCCAGGTTCAAGTGGAGTCTTAGGTTGTTGATAATTACTCTTTTCTTCTCTGCCTCCATTTCTCCTTCCTTGATTAATTAAGCAACAAAATTGTACCACTTATATTTTCCAGCTTCTATGCATTAATTATGAAACTGAATTTAAATAATTCAAGAATTCTTTCTAAATAGTCTAGAGGCTGCTTTTCCCCCAACCCACCACACACACACACACACACACACACAAAGTAAAACATGTTCTCGATGAAACTCCTCTCAACATCTCCTGCTTCCATTTCCTAATCTCTGTAGACACATAAGGAGTCTTAGAGGTTCTGGTGCAAGAATCTGTCTTAAGAAGTCAGGGCTGTGGCTTGCTGTGTAGAGGCTGTAATGGGAGATGATTTCTTGTGAGCCAGTCAAAGCCAGGGGAAGTCAGTACTGAGGCTCAGTGGGCAGACCATGGGCAATGCATTTATTTTCCTGAGTAACAGTCACAGAGTCCTCCCTTAATTTTTTTGCCATCTTGCCTACCTCTTTCGATTTTGTGTGAGGTGTGTCTTAGCTGATAGTTTGAAATGTAACAGGAATAACTGAGGCATACATCTTGTTTGTGATTTTTTAAAATCTCTGTATGCAGCGCTTTAATTATACAATCATTTATTGACCTAGCATAAATGCAAGGAGAGCAGAGGAAAGTAGTTTAAGAGAAATTTCATTTAATTCATCCTCAAAAAGTCTAACTGTCCAGTTCTTCGTTTTGTCTCACAGCTGTGATGAAGAGTCAGAGAAATCAACACAAGGGAGGAGACATGTGCTGTGGCCTACAACTCGGGTGAGGATGAGTTTACTCTGTTGCTTGGGGCCTGAGGTGAGTGAAAACACCACTGTGGTGGGAACATATGGCAACCGGCACAGGAGACTGCCCACCTCATGACAGCAGAAAACATCCAGAGAGGAGGGGCCCGTGGACAAGGCATCCCCTTCAAAGGCATACTCCAGAGACTTCCTTCCTTCAACTGGGCCACTCTGGTGGATTGTTTATTGATGAGGTTGGTTCCTTTGCATTTATTTATCTTTGAGTTGTGCCCACTACCCAGGAGCCACACCTATGCGGATGCAGATGGAGACCATAGCATGGCCTAGGCATGCCTCCTTCTTTCCTTCCTTCCTTCCTTCCTTCCTTCTTTCCTGTTTGTATTCTTGTATTGCTTTTTTTCTTTTTCTCCCTCTTTTCTTATGTTCTTTGTGTCTCCCTTCTTTTTTCTATATTTAGTGTGTGTGTGTGTGTGTGTGTGTGTGTGTGTGTGTGTGTGTGTGTGAGTGTGTGTTCCATCTATCATCTTGATGATGGAGGTCAGGCAGTCAGGCTTAGCAGCAGGTGCCTTCACCTGTGAGCTGAGCCTATTTTTGTTGTGTTTTGTAATTTTATTTTAAGATGAGAAGGTTGGACATATAGCCCAGGCTGGCCTTCAACTGGCCGGGTACACAAGGATGACCATGAATTCCTGATTCTGCTGCCTCCACAGGCATGCAGCCGCATGTCCAGTTTATGTGGTACCAGTAATTAAACCCATGGCTTCACACATGCTAGGCAAGCACTCTACTGAGTGAACCACATTCCAGGCCTCTTTACTATCTGCCTACTAATACATTCATTACATATACAGATTAAGTCTATTTCTAGAATAATGACTCACTAGGTATTATTATTGCTGTTATTATGGGTTCTCTACCCCCTGAAACATACTTTTTTTTCTTCTATAAAGAACAAAGCAAATCAAGTAGCCTCATTTCACTTCATGGACCTGTAGCTTTCTATCCTGTCTTAAGATCTGGTCCTTTGAGATTTTGTCTGTGTGGGAATGGCCCACAAGCCCCACATACAGGCTCCTTGACTGCAAACAGTCTACCCCTGCTGCTTCCCAGTTCTTAACATTTGTCTGGTGCACGCTTCAATCTCTCACTGCAACAGGCCCTCACCCAACAGAGCAGTGAAGGATGGGATGGCAGCATCTCTGTCCCGAAGCCTCCCTGAGCACTGCTGTGCTTTAGGGATCCAGGGTACAGCATGTCTGGTAACTGAAGGCACCAGACATCCATTCTGAGTAAATCTGTCTTATCATACCTAACACGGGTGTCTATTTCAGGCCTCAGTGCCCCACCTGCCAAGACAGCAGTGGCTTTCAGGATCAGGTCTACTTCCTTATGGAATTATTACCAAAGCCTTTATACCTTTTCACTCAAACACAATAGAAGCCTTTCCTAATAACCATGGCCTGCTGATAACAATGTAAGAAACACTAATGGTGAGACATGTACAGCCCGTGGCCATTGTTTACCCTTCAAAGTGATTTTCATGGTGAAGTTGCTTTGGGGAAGGCCTGTGCTTCTAATTTAAAAACTATGAAGAGATTTGAGTCTGTTTTTTGTAACTGATGAAATAGGCCATTGAGCCAGAACACCATTCAGCAACCACTAAAATGTCCATGGGAGGAGCTACTTCCCTGAGAATCAGATGGATTCACCACATACAGAGCTGTGACGGTGCAGATCTGAGATCCTTCTCTGAATCCCTTATATTATTTCACGTATACAGTCAGGATGTTCCATCAACCATGGTTCAGCATGATTAAGGTGACAAATGCCCTTCTTTTCCCACAGTCATCTGCCCAAGGACTATCTTTGTTCTCTTTTTCTTTGGAATTCACATTTGTCTTTGTTTAAGGTTACATATTGAAAGACACATTGTGCATAAGAAGCTCCAAGCAACTCCAGTTGTGGGCTTCACTGCATTTACACTTTACACTGCAGAACTGTCAAGAAGAACTGGAGTCACCATGACAGGCTGCAAAGCCAGAAGCCACGCCAGCGTGCTATTTCCTTCAGTGTGGTGTGTCTGTAGCAACAGGGGGCTGACATCACTTCCTTCCAAGTGCCTATTGTTTAACTCCGGTGGAGAGTTAAAAAAAACAATGCATTATTTATGTAAAAGGCTCTGGCCAGGAAAATGTCCCCCCTCCTACTCTGCCTGTGAATTGCCGGGTTCTTATAGAAAACATAACAGAAATTTACGAATGAGCCACACAAAAGCATGGTAAGTTTTTCTTTTCTTCCTCTTCTGTTTTTTTTTCTTTTTTTTCCTTTTTTTTCTCATTTCCATGTCACTTTCAATTTGGTAAATAACAGCTGAGTATTTAATAACTATATATTCATGGGTTACAGTGGGGTGCTATAACATTTTTTTATTAATTTTTAGACAGATTTTACTATATAGGCCAGGTGTCTTAGAATGCCAACATGGTATATAATTCTATAAACACAGCCCATAAAATGTCCATCAGGGTAATTAACATAGTTACTCCTCATCATTCTTGATAGCAACATTTTATGGCAATTTTTAAATTCTTTTTCACAAATTCAGGAAAAACATTTGATGCTAGAATTCCCAGAAATTACCAAAAGAAAAAAAATCCCGTGCACTGGTGTTCAGTAAAGATTGAGTTGTCTTCCTTAATTCAGAGGTTTATTCTTAGAGCAAATCCATCCATCTGAAATGGAAAGGATTAAACTTGGGGTTGATCAAAAGCCTAGCAGAGGCTTGGGGGGTTTTAGTTGGACTTAAAGGCCGATTTAGAAAGCAGACACAATTCAGGAATGATGAAGATTCAAATGGTTCCTTACAGCGCACTTTAATCTCCTTTTCATCCCTTTGCTACGGGCTCCTTCGGAAATGGTTTTCAGAAAATAAGGGCAGAATATGGTATTTCAGATCAGTCTAGGGATCATTTCTCTCTCTCTCTCTCTCTCTCTCTCTCTCTCTCTCTCTCTCTGTGTGTGTGTGTGTGTGTGTGTGTGTGTAAACCTCATGCATATACGCGGTACGTGCTCTACCACTGAGCTAGCCAGCCAGTCCTTCATATTTTAATGATGTTTTAGTATGAAGCCATTAATGATTGTAGGTGATGATTTTTTTAATTAACAGTGTTAAACAAACATCTGTCACATCTGTCATATTTTAATCATTGGATTGTTTTACCTACCATTGCCATTTCTCCTCGCTACAAGGCTGAGAAGTTTGTTCACACCAACCTGCATCAAAGGGTCAGGGAGGCTCAGGTTTTCCAGAGGTCCTGCAGACAGCCAACCTGGGAGTTGGGGTTTAAACACAAGCAGCCTGTCTCCATATTCCCCTAGTGAGAGATACTGTGTGTCCCATGCACTGTGCTCAGGGAACCCTACTTTAAGTCCATTTGAGAGGGTCTGATACAGAATAAATGTATCCACCCCTACCATACCTCTGGTCTTAAGAAAGCAAAATATTAATTATTTGGATTCAATAAAATATCCTACGAATAAGGGCTAGATGAGTAGCCACCGCAGAAATGCTTTCTCCTTCTTCTCAGAGCAAGGGACAAAGACATTACTCTTAACACATCACATGCTCTTTAAAAGAGTAAGTCTAAGGTGACAAACTGGAATAAGTTCCAGAAGAATTCCTAAAGGAAAGTCTTACATGCAACTGATATGAGGAAAAATGGGAAAGGACACCATGCATGACTACATGCTGGTGACGTTTTCAAATTGCTCCACAAGGAAGAATCCTATGCCAGCTCACCAGGTGAGCCTTAACACATGAATGGCAGGTGCATGATCACCTTGCCCTCTCTGCTCCTTCCTGCAATCAGCCTTCAGCTCCCAGTCTCAAATGATACCGTTGGCACCAACCCATCAGCCTTAGCAAGGTCAGGAGTTCAGCCAGACCAATACAGGCTTCGGGGAGAAGGGAGCATTTCCTATCTCACACAGTGAGACCTCAGGTTGGAGCCTCTCCCTTTCTTTGTCCGTATCTGTCGAAACATGACTCTGTCTCCTACCTCTTGTGGGAGGTATTTTATAGAGCAAATGCGTTTGGGATTCTGTTTACCACAAGTGGCAGCAAGACTCATGTCCCTTCCAACAAGAGCTCTAGAGGGACATCTACCTCCTTTGCTGAGCCCTGGGATCTTACCCCTGTCCCCAGGCAGACAGCCTGAGCATGGTGCCAAAGGGAACTGTTGTCATTGTTGGAGAAGCATAGCAGCCTCGGCTCAGATCCTTCCCTTAGATGTCTAGAAGAAACTGCCTGCCTCCCTTCTGTGCTTGCGGGATGAAAGGTCACTCTGAAGTCATTGGAGTGTGGACAGATGCTGAGTTTGTTCCCCTGGTTCATGCACAATACCTGTGTGAGCACTTCAAAAGTTTAAAGTAGGAGCTGGAGAGATGGCTTGGTGCTTAAGAGCACTGGATACTCTTCAGGGGACCTGAGTTTGACTTCCACCATTCACGTGATGACTTAAAAATGTCTCTAAATCCAGTTCTGAGGGATCTGATGCCCTCATCTGGTTTTGATGGGCACCAGGCACATGGTAATGCACAGATGTACATGCAAGTAAAAGACCTGTGTGTGTGTGTGTTTAAGCAAGCAAGCAGGAAAGAAAGAAATAATGATGTTGTGTTGTGGTATGGATGTTAAGTGGCCTCTGTGGCCTCTATGTTTGGACACTTGGCTCCCAGCTGGTGGGATGGTTTTTGGACATTTTGGAACCTGTATAGGGTGGGTCATAGCTGGAGGAAGTGGGTCCCTAGAGGACTGGCCCTGAGGTTTATAGTGCAGTCATGCTTGATGCCTCTGTTGTCCAAGCAGCCTCAGATGCCTCCTGTGCAACCGTGAGCCACTGCAGCTTTCACTCCATGTCCACCTTGCTGCTCTGCTCAGACCAGGAGCCAAAACATTCCCTTCCTTCAGCTGCCTTTGGTCAGGTATCTGTTAACAACCAAAACAGGAGCTACATATATATATAATGTGTATATATTCTATATGTAGATATACTATACTAATTTTACGTCAACTTGACACAAACTGGTATCATTTGAGAAGAGGAAACCTCAGTTGATAAAATGCCCCATTCAGACTCAAGCCTGTGGTGCGCGCAAGCCTGTGGTGTGCACAAGCCTGTGGTGTGCACAAGCCTGTGGTGTATTTTCTTAAAAAGATCACTCCTTCAAAGCCTGCCCTGGATTCCTGTGAGGACTATTATGTAGAAGTGTAATCCAAATAAACCCTTTCCTCTCCAATTTGTGTTTGGTCATGGTGTTTCGTCACTGCAATAGAAATCCCAACTAAGACACAAACATACACACATAACACAGAGACACATAAGCAGACATACACTTATACACAAAAACCAGATACAACAGAGAGAGAGAGATACATAGAGATACACACACACATACACACACACAGAGAGGATAGGGAAACCTTTAGAAATGGTTTTCCCAGCTCCAGAGTCTCAGTGCTCTGACAGAAGCTAAGGCTGTCCAGACCCTGTGCATGTGTCTGGGTTCTCACTGTCTTTACTCCACGGACTCCACACTCCACTGGCCCAATCCTCTAATTAGTAGTGACCCTGGTGCCAGCATGAAGAATGCCTGTATCTGCTGGTGCTCACATGTACATATGACAACTGCATGTTCAACTCTCCCCTGCAAACCAAATAAAGTGAAATGTTAAGCTAGGCAAATAATTACTTCATAATCAATACTCAGAGAAATGCACACACTGCAATAAAACTCCTTCCTCTGGAGCCTTTGGAAACCACCACTAACAAGGAGCTCAAAGAACAAAGAAGAGAGAGTCAGCCAGAGAGAGATCCTGCAACATCCTGGTTTAGCGTCAGGACAGCATCTGCATGTCTGCTTTGGGATTGTCTGGTCTGAGCTCTCCACATCGTTGGAGGCAGAGCTGGGTCTCGTGTACTGCTTAGTCATCCAGCTTGAGTATCATTTATCACCCCATAAGTATCCAGGGCAGAGTAATTAGGTAAAAGAATGAAAATGAGTGCGCAAACTAGACTTTGATAAATATTGAGCACAGGAGCCAGCAAAAGTAGAAAGGCTAACCCAGAGAAACAGCTTGCTAACCAAGACGATAGCAGAGGTCTCCATGTGTGGATTTAAAGTTGTGCTAAGCATCTTCCTGCCTCCCAGCTCAGTCCACAGCTCCCCCTTAAAAACCCAGGGAGGGCCAGCAGATGGGTGACACTCCTTGTCTGCGAACACACATCCAAGCTGTAATCCATTCTGCTCTACTGTTCAAGTCAGGGGTGGCTGAAAATCCAATCCGCTGGGCTCCAGGGGTGAAGACACCCTTCAGCAGGCCCGTGGGGAGCACTCACACCCTCCCTTCTCAGCTGCCTGTCTCCTGAAAAGCATTTCAGTCCCTATCTTTATTCCTCTGAGTCAACAGCTAATCCTCTAGGACAGCCAACCCTATAGACTGCATCAGGCCCTAGCCTCCTCTCCTTGGCCTTCAACACCACTGCTAAACTGGGGGGTGGGGGGGGTGTTCTGCACACTAGCAGCCTAACAGGGAGAGACACTGATAATTCCCCAGCTGAGCACCTAACATGGTGAGAACACACTGACAAAGCAAGCGGTACCCCCAGCCCTATGGAGCCTGAAAAGTCAGCTTTGAAATCACAGATACTTGAACACCACAGGCAGACAGTCCATGTCTTGAAAATCCTGTCTCCCTTATCTGATGGAGACTGATCAGAGTTATCTCAACAGCTAAATGGCAATGCATTTGAAACTGAACACGAGGCAAACCTAATACCTTATATAATAGAAACACAAGAATTCCAAAGAAAAAGCAATTTCCCTGTCTTAGCTCTGACTCTTGAGAAAACACTGTCATTTGCAGAGAAAAAAAAATTTCAGGTGACAAAGAGGCCAGTTGATGATTTTATTATGTTTAAGAATTGTTCTCTAAACTTCAGTTTTTGGATTAGATGAAATAAACTTATTTTTAAGTTAAGAATAGTTTGAGTCTAGACAAATGTTGAAACACAACAAAATAAACCTCATGATTTTAGTTCAACGTCACTTTTGTCTTAGTATCTGTAGGACTGAACCCTGGACAAAGTCATAAGAACAAAGAGCGTTTTAGTCTCCAACAGGCTTGCTTTTGTAGATGAAGGGCTAACACGGGTGCTGGGCACACTTGGCCCATGAGAAGTCCCCAGAAATAGGCATTCTTTCTCCTGAGTTTCCCTGTCTGTGATAAACAATGCTTTATTTTTGCATAATAGCAGCAAGTAGCCTGTGGTAAATTAACAGCTATCTATAGTCAAAGGCAACCGTAGTAGTGAATATAACACGTGTTCATTATCGAAGAGACAGAATCAAAATAACCATTTTATTTATTTTTCTTTTTTATCATAACACTCATATTTTCAATGAGTATATTTCTTTTTTTTTTAAATTTTAATCACAGGTCATTCACTTGTATCCCAGCTGTAGCCCCTTCCTTCTTTCCCTCCAAATCCTACCTTCCCTTCCTCATCTCCTCCCTGCCCCCTTCCAAGTCCTCCTCCCCTTCCATCTGACCCTAGCCTATAAGGTATCTTCAGGACTGGCTGCAATGTCCTTATCTGTGGCCTAGCAAGGCTGCTCCTCCCAAAACAACCTTTTTTTTTTAAACTCCAGGACAATTACCCAAAATATTAATCATATATATATGTATATATATATATATATAACTGAAAATGGAATTAATAAAACCCAATGGACTATCTTGAGGGTTGGCTCAAATGCCAAGTTTTGACCTTTTCATGTTTATGCAGAGGCCATTTATATCTGAACAAGCGTGCACCCTATTAAGAGGGCAGGAAGGAAAAAGAGTCCTGATTTGCCTGCAGTGTCTGTTATTGTTTGATTTTGGAAAACAGCCACTCTCTGGTGTAACAGGAGAACCAATACTAAAGAATTATATTCAGTAAAATTCATAAAAATAGCCTCCGGGTATCAAAGAGCCAAGACAACGCTTACAAGATAGAAACTGGGAACACGCTGGGCTGCTTCTGGGAATGTGGGTCCGAGGAGCTCCCCACCTGCTCGGGGACATGAGGGTCTTCACACTGACTGATTATGGTGACTTTCCACACCCACTTCAACCCAGCATTCACATCTTCCCAGACGGTCTCCATGAAGCCTTTTTAGGGGTTGCCATTTGTGACCAGAAAGACAGGCAAAAGCAAAGTAAGTGAACTCTAAGGAATTAGGTGTGACCGGATTATGACAAGAAAAGAAATGCAGGCTCTTACAAAGGAAGGCTCCTGTGCTGCTGGGGGTGTCTACAGAGGGCCAGCAGAAGGGCCACAGCTGCTAACAGATGTGGTAAGGAATAACCCCATATCCAAAGTGTGTGCCCTGAGCTGGTCGGTGTCAACTCTGCGATGAATGGCAAACTCCCATTCCATGTATGCTCAGTGTGACCGCTGTTCCGTTCCTGCCCATGGAGAGCAAAACAAGATCAAAATTTTACCACTTTGACACGGTTCCATGGAGATCGGTGTAAAAATGGGATGGTCCTTGCTTCTCGGTAATGGAATTCTTTGCACAAGGTCATGTCCCCGTGAGACCCAGCAGTCAACCTGCACATTCTTGTGAGCAGAGGTACAGTCTGTGCCCATCTTGTAGACTGTGTGAGGAACAAAGCAGGTGATCAGCTAAAACTGAGCAGAAGAAGGAAGACTGAACAATGAGTGGACATGGGAATTAAGCATTACTGCAGTGGTGTGAATTGGAATGGCCCCCACAGACTCATTGATTTGAATGCTTGGTCATTAGGGAGTGATGCTACTTGACAGGAATTAGGAGGTGTGGCCATGTGGGAAGAAGTGTGTCACTAGGGGTGGGCCTTGAGGTTTCAGAAGCTACAGCCAGGCCCAGTGTCTCCCTCTTCCTGCTACATTTGGGTCTAGATGTAGAACCCGACTCCTCCAGAATGTCTGCCTGCCACCATGCTGCCTGCCATGATGATAATGAAGTAAGCGTCTGAGACTTCTAAGCCAGCCCCAGTGAAATGTTTTCCTCTGTAAGATTTGCCATGGCCACAGTGACTTCACAGCAATGGGACACTGACTAAGACACAAACCCTCTACCACTGAGCTGCACCCCTGCTCACTGTTTTTATGAGACAGGGTCCCACTGCACAACTTTATCTGGCCTCTGTCTCTGACCTTCTGTTCTCTGTGAAAAGGTACAGGTGTGGTACATTCCAAGCACTGTGAAAATGTTCTTATACTTTGTTTTCGATGCCCTGTTTCTCAAGATTCACCCTTTTGGAAATAATAAACCAAAAGCTCCTCTCCCAGAAGCTATTGCTTGTATTTACTTATACAGAAATCAGAAGCCACAAATCATGCAAGAATAGGGAAGTTGATTATGATTGTGGCAGTCTACTCCAAGGAGTACAAAAGGGCAGCTGCAAAGAGAACTATGGATATGAAAAAGAAAAAAGTCTTATAAATGGAAAGAACAGATAGCCTTACATATGCAAATATGATTGCAGCTATATAAACCATATGCAAATAGCACCATAATATTTGCATATATTCTGGTTGGGGAGGGGTGATTTAATTCCTTGTGTTGCTGTCTGTGTTGTCTGGACTAGGATTTAATTCTATGTTCCAGAAGCTTCTTTCACCCTCGAAGTTTAGGGTAGAGCTCCTAAGGCCCTGAGCATGCCTGGCCACACCAACCCTGGGTCAGTTACCATGGACTGCTTGCTGTTCATGTCTAGGCTTGTGCACATCTGCACGGCACCGTTTGAGTTTCTCTGTTACTGTTTTCCTTTGTTTGTTTTATATCTATGCTTTGGAACCCAATCCTAACCCATATGTGATTTTTAAAACCTAGAATTTGTCCAATATATTTAGCATAAACAAGAAATTCCAAGTTTTAATTAAAATTTTGAGATTAATATAAGTAGTTTTACCCAGAATATAGTTTGCCAGGATGCATTGCCAGATGTCATACAGTACCTTTAATGCTCTAAATACGTTCTTTTTCAAGTAAAAAAAAAAAATGACATGCTGCAATGTTTTGTCATTACCAGACATTATATGAAAAGACTTGCACATAATAGATTGGATTGGTTTCTAGTTCATGTTCTCCATCCCACTTGAGAATGAGCTCAGCTCTGTTTCTAGTTTCCTTTGTCTTAGGACCATCATGTTCCTCTCATGGGAACCAGCCAGCACTGTTTAGCTCTGACCGGCAGAGTCTGTTCCCAGGACAAATAGCCAGTGTTCCCTGCGAAATATGGATGTGATTCCCAGCCCAGAAGAATGAGCCATGCTCAAGAGCAGATGTACACAGCTGGTCTGGCAAAGGCTCGGCCACGCTTGCTTTGTTCAGCTCTCTTAGGCTGAAGCTTTAAACGGGGTTTCCGCACGTTTGCACTGGCCTTACTTCATACATGAGACTTAATGAGAAGAAAAGGCAATTTTGTTCATATGCAGAGAATGTGTACAGAAAATCTCTGGAAGGAATCTTTCTTTTGGGGGCTTAGATGATGAATTTGGTTTTGTCCAAGTACCTTAGCACAAATCAAGTGTTCAGAGGAGTAAGAAGCCTCAACAACGTTTGTTTAAAAAAACAAAATAAAATAAAAGTGGAATTTGGGATAACATAGGCAAAAAGTAGTTTTGATTTTTCAGGCCAGACATAAGCTATATGAATGGGTAGGAAAGCAGAGTGCACAGTTCTATTTTGACTAGACACAAGGAGAGCGTGACTTTTCTAATATGCGATTATAGCACCAATTCTGTGCTGCCTGGTCAAAGGAAGCCATGCTTTCCTTGTGAGTTTGTAGGCTAGTCGGTCATAGCTTTAAAAGGCAGACAGAAAAAAAAGGAGGGACAAAAGGGATAGGGGAGGGGGAGGTAAAACAATACAGGGAACCTGCTTTCTGTCAGTAATGTTATAATGTATCTCTTAATCTCTTTGTTTCTAGCAAATACAAAGGGCACCCTGGTTACTTTGTATAACTATTAACTACTAGAACACGGTCAACTTCCAAATACGATGAATGAGACTTTCTTTTAGGAGAATAAGTTTGATTAACTATATTTATAAGCACTTAAGGTTCAGTCAAAGGCTGGGGATGTGGTTCAATGGTAGAGTGGTCGTCTGGTGTTCATGAGACTCTGGCTTCCTTCTGTCTCCAGCTAGAGGCGAGGGGCAGAGGTTGAGGCAAGGGTTATGCTATTTTTTTAAGACAGGGCCTGGCTGTGTAACCCAGGCAGGCTTTGGGCCTCAAGGTGTACTGCCTCAGCACTGATTTCTGCCTCTCCTGGTTAACTCTTGCTCACGTGTCCCTCATGGGAAAGACCTAGTGAGCGCCTTTTGGGTTCATGTCTAGGACAGCAGTATGTACTTGATAAATATTCACAGGATTAATGGATAATTGGAAGAACAAATGATTTCAATAAAGATTTGGGTTTGCCTATTGGACTGTGAACTTGTGGACAGCAAACTTACAGGGTAAAATTGCAGTGTCCCGGCCTTGACTTCCTCACGAGTCTGAATAGTTCTTTACATGTGCTGAGCAGTCTGTAAGCAGTGCAGAAGTGGTTGGTGGTAGGGGTGGACAAGTAGAAAGAGAAATACTGAACCAGGATCCAGAAGCGGGTAGAGGATTTGAGAAGCTAAATGTGGATCCTTTAGACTTGCAATAAATAAGACATGAGCAAATGAATGAAGCAGATAGAGAAGTTCTCGGGCATAAGTCCACAATGCTCAATTGCAGAGAGAAGTGTGGCTGTCCAGCATCCTCTGAAGGCCAGGACTAGAAGACAGCCTGGGAAGAAATTTGAGCAGGTGAAAGGGAGAAGGGTTCCCAGCAGAGACAGGTCTTCAGTGACAAAGGGAACAGCAAAGCTCACAGTTAAATCTAAAGAGAACCCCAACACAAGAACATGTAGGCACTGGCTTCAATGTGGCAGCCACCTGGGAGGTCACAGAGTGGGGAAATCAAGAGCCACTGCACAGGGATTCCATCATGGGCTTCGGGACCAGAGTCAGAGTCGGCTCTTGATGGAGCTGCTGAGTGGCTGTGTGCACTTCAACGTGCTGAGGGCTCGGGTTCCTTCATCTCTGAGACGGGGTGATAAAATTCTTTGGGGATGCCTAAGATACACTCTCCCCAGTGTCCTCAGCTTTCTGCCTGCACTCAAGCACTCAAACATGGCTGAACTCTCTGCGATTTTGCAGATTTACAGAGTCTGTGTATTATATAAGTGTACATTTCCCAAGCTGCTGAGTCTGGGGATTATTCTTGCCTTCAATGAGGAATTCTGCCGATAGCACAATAAATGGAATGAGCAGATGCCAGCTTTCTCATTTAAACAATTATGAATGGTTCCATTTTGTGTGTTATTTGCTGCTCTTACATTCTTTGTTTCTTGCAGCCTAGAACTAAAGCCTTTCTGTTATAAAAGCCCATAGAGATTAAGAATTTAATTAAGAAGCAGCAGAATGTGTAATTAGCACAGCCCCCAGCACAGAGGGCAGAAAACCCACCACCAAGAAGGGAAGTCAACTGTGACCAGTAACCATCCCCCAAGATGCGATCCTGCCAGGAGACGAGACTTGGGGGGAAAGTTAGAAATATTGGAAAGATATCTCAACCCTGAAGAGGAACCAGAGAATACAGTCTGTACCACAAACAAGAAGATTCTCGTGGGCTTTTCCAAATGCTTCTGCTACTCTCATCACCTCTGAGTCTGTAGCTATCTGGTTGAAATCCCAGCAAAGCTCTCTCTCTCTCTCTCTCTCTCTCTCTCTCTCTCTGCAGGCCAGAACTTGGTAGAATGCGTTCTTCTGGTGTGAAATAGCCATGTCCCAGATGCTGACAATTTCAGGGGAGACTTGTCATCTCTCTTCCAGATAGACAGACCTTTGAGCTTTCTTAACTATTATAGATAGGAAATCTTGCTATGCCAAAGCTACCCACTTTTGTCTCTCTAGCCTAAAGTAGGGGCCTCTTCCTCATGTCCATGTAAGCTCCGCTCCAAGGGCATGGACAGTGCTTTCAGATGGCTGGATAGCATGCTAGCTTGGTCAGGAGGGCCATTTTGAGAGATGAAGATGGAGATATAGCTAAAAAGGAAGTTATGCTGCAGTTCTAGGCATATGGTGACCTAACTAAACTCTTCTCTCACACCAATATCTGCATTTATGTTTGTTGTTTCTCCCACAAGGCTTACTCCAGAGTCTGCAAACTGCCATTCTCATATCTCTATTGTGTGAGAACAATAAAAGCATCTTGGGTTATAGACCTGGTGCAGGTGAGTGGCGCTAGGTGAACATACCTCCCATGTAAAGACTGGCGATCAAAACTCCAGGGCATTCCGTAATGAAATGAAAAGGAAGTATTTTTGGGGTTTAGAGTGAATTGTTTTCATTAACAAGCTGAAAATGTAGTTGCAATTCCATCCAGTGGATACTCCAAGTCTCACGATATAAAGGACATTAAGTTTTCAGAAAAACTTTGATGTCAGACCCTGAGAGATGAACTTGGGCCAAATTTATGTACAGAAGTGGGCTATCTTACTGCTTGCTTTTGTAGTCAGTACTCCATTGACCCTTGGCTAAGAAATGTGAGGTCCCGCAGATACAAATGTCTAAAGAAACATCCACTTTTTAAAATTTGGAATTAATTTATTAACTACCCAAAGGCTCTTCCTATCTGAACAAGGTTCTTAGATGGTATACATTTTATTTTTGTTCTAAAGTTCATTTCTTTATAATCAAAACTATCCTTCAAAAATGAGTTTGAATTATTTCATATGGTGCCCTGGGTTATATGTGTTTGTGTGTTTGTGTGTGTGTGAACTACCTGACTGGACTAAAGGAATAAAATGTGTGAAAAGTCCAGCAAACATTCTTGCTTAAATAATTATTAAGTTATTACAGGAAGGGGGAGTTTTAAGTCTATTTGAAAGCCATGCATCCTCTTGGTGAGTCTGACCCAAGTCCCTCATCCAAAGCCACCCTTCCTGGCTAGGCCCAGCTGGCAATCCTACCCATGTCATGTCTTGGTAAATGTAGCTCTCATTTCTTGTCAAAGAAGCATCCATTTGCAACAGATGCAGGAGACTACAGAGAACTACAAATGGTCAAACACAGCAAATAAATGGCCATGGATCTAGATCCATACCTGTAAGGCAGTCTTTACATCCAAGGCTCAGGTAGGAAGAGTCAGAGGACCAGGATAATTGTGACTACATAGTATCTCCTACATACGACTGGCAAGCTGCACCCATAAAATCTCAACAATATGGATGTCCAAATAAGACCTGCAAAGACCATAACAGCCAACATGGGTGTGGGCAATGTTTAAAGGTTCCACACCGAGGTGAAGAGCTAGGCAGCTAACTACTGCTACTGATAAAGAACCAGTTTCTTTAAGGGACAAGACCCCAATTCTAAGGTCTCAGCCCTAAATACATGTACATAGAGGGAAACTATACTGATTGGTCTGAAAGGTGTGTGTGTGTACGTTGAATTTGAGATAGGTGGGAGAATGTTCGAGGAGTTGGTAGAGGGAGAGATGGCAATGCTGTGTGTGAAATTCTCAAAATTACTTTTTAAATTAGCTTTTAATGAGTTAAAAATATGGACAATTTCCCACTGGCGCTCCGAGCCACATGGCATCACCAGCCATACTGCTAACAGTTGTGCACACTGCCAATTGTGGAACGATGACGTCCACTTATGAGACGGACACTGTTGAGGAACACCCTGGCTTGAGAAAGGCTAAATAAACAGTAACACTTCACCAGAATCACATCCTGCTATAGCTTTCTCCCACCACACACACACACACACTCGCACACTCACATGCTCATGCAAGCACACACTCACACATGCACTCATGCACAAAAGCATGCATTCACATACCCTTTCAAGTACTGGAGGGAAGCGAGTACAGAAAGAAGCATAGACTTGCACGCTTCTTTTTCCATTTTGCCACCTCTGCAAAATCCATTATGCATCATGAATTGTGCTGGTTGAAAATGACCATTAAGCCATAGTGTGCAATAATTTTAAAAGATTTTCAAATCATTTCTAAGATTGTTTGTGGCTTTTTTCTGGCATGTTTTGAAAAGGTATATAATTCTCCAAAACATTTTAAGACTTAGTCAGAGGGCTTGAATGAATGCATGGGCCTGGTTGAAAGATTCATCCCTACCCCAACAGGCTTCTTGGGGAGAGGATGAAAAGGTAAGGCGATGTGGTCCTGGGCTCCTGTCCACTAGCATTCTACTGATAGGCATAGAGACATGAGCTCTCTAAGAGACAAGCATCCAAAGAGTTCCTGAGTCTGCTGGAGCAAACAGGCGCACCTATAATCTGTTTTACTTAAGGCCAGTGAAGGGAGTAATTGACACATTTTCCCGATCAGTTCTCAACAGCTAATCTGTGTGTCCCACACTTGCAAAATTCCTCTGAGGATGATGGATGTGCACGAATGTCTACAGAGTGCACACAGTATTGCTAGCCTGGGAAGCCAAGCTCAGGGCCAGGAGCATAAAGCAAAATGCAGACACAGTCTGAACGTTTTCAGAAAGCAAGTATTTCTATAATAATGAAAATAACCACGATGGTGTAAAGACTACTCATAGCCTTAGTTTCTTCATTAAAAACTGTTATTTTTCTCACTGAGGCAGGAGAGAAGGTTCAGTTAGAAGATCATTGCTCTTGTAGAGGACTGGGTTCAGTTCCCAGCACCTTCATGGTGGCTCACCACCATCTATAACTCCAGTTTGAAGGGACTGGATGCCTTTTTCTAGCTTCCTTGGGGTCCTGTGTGCACATGTTACATACATATAATGTATGTAGAGTCACTAACCTCCCACACATATACACACAAATTAAAAAAATAAAACAATTGTATATATTTCCTAGTTATATATTGTCCATGTTAAAAAGAATGAAAGGCGTACACATTTACTGAAAAGAAAATAACACTCACTTATAAGTGCCTCCTAGAAAGAATCACCACTAACACTGTGCTGTGTATTTTGGGGGTTCTCCCTGCTATAAAACCATCAGATAGTGCCATTTTCAAATCTAGTGCACTCACAGAACAAGAAAAGCGAAAAAGTGGTCAGGAAGACTTTTCAATTTGCTTTGGAAATCTAACATAACAGAAATGCTGTTTTAATGCCAAATAAGATAGAATTGGAAAGGAAATGTTTTCAAATATTCTGACTTGAAGTCTCTACTTCATAAAAATTTGCATTAAGTGATTTTACTTTAACTTACAGCATTGTGAATGTATTGATCAATCATAACTCATATCAAATTTTGGGTTCCAATATGATGGAATGGAGGTGGAAAGGGTAGCCTCAGATATCAGTTAAGGTAATTAACCAGCACAAGAGGAAATGGGGCATAGACTCAGTCAGACTAAATGAGAGTGCACAGAAAAGAACTGTCTGGCCAGAGCTGTGTCTCAGGTTGGTTGTCTATTGTAGTTAGCGATTCCTTCAGTGTGAAGGTAAAAAGTGTTTGTCTCTATTGTCTAGTAATCCCTGAAGCTTAGATACTACCGTGACCACAACAAAAATATAAAGAGGAAAAACTGAAGTGCCAAAAAAAATGTGCCAGGTATCTGGGAACACAGCTCAGAGGAAAGGTGTTCGCCACACAAGCGTGGGACCTGAGTTTGGATCCCTGTTGTAAAAGCCAGACACAGCTAATGGAGAGGCAGAGACAGGAGGATCCTGTGGGCTGGCTGATCAGGAACCTGGCCACATCATGAAAGTCTAGATTCAGCGAGAGACCCTGCTTCAAAGAGTACCATGGAGAGTTGTAGAGGAAGATGCCTGACATCAACTTCTAGCTTGCATACACACAGCACACACGTGCACACCCAAAGACACACGTGCATGTATAGACACACTCACTCACATACACACACACACACACACACACACACACACACAGGAATGCATGCAGGCATGATAGTTTCTACCTTACTATGGTAAACCCTAACACTATACATTCCATTAAATCATTAAATCATTTCTTGGTCTGCCCTCTGGCAGCTGCACGTAGCCTTTTTGTGCATTTGAGACCAGGAGTGTTTCAGGTGACTGTCCTATGCTCCAGGAGCTGTTTCTGATTAACGTAATGTGGGTCTCCAAAGCCCCGTCCCCCCACTCCCATCCCTTTCTGTCAAATAGTTGTTATTATCCTTAGCAAAATGTGGGGTCCAGAATGGAAGTTGCTCAGGACAAACAGTGCGCACAAAATACTGGGGTTGTTATCATCATATACATGGACACGTGTACAATAAAAAAAAAAGTGCGTTAGATCAGGCAGCAGAATGTTGTATGACAGAATTTTCCTGGCAATATGTACAGGCGCGCACACACACACACATACACACACACACACACACGAAAGAGAAACCACATCAAACCAAAGCCCTGATGAACAGGAGCATGAGTGAGAGGCTACTTACTGAAGCGCAGATAACACAGAAAGCAGCTGCGTCAAGGAAAGGCCCACTCTGTCACAGGCGATGGCTCCTGAAGGCCACACCCCGGCAGGTGGCTCTTCTCACAACCAGCAGACACCTCCTCATGTCCAAGAATCTCCTCTCTGAAGCTCAGCTGGTCACAGCCTCTTCCCCCACCAGGCATCCTACTGCTCCGGTAAAGCTGGGGAGGAGTCTTTGAGATGCTGCCTCCTCACAGGCAGGTGTGGGTTTGCTAGGAGCTTCCATCTCTCCTGTGAACGGGTTTCAGCGTGGAGAAGGCTTCTGTACAGCACGACCTTCTTCCGTGAGTGGAGAAAGATAAGCATTTTAGACTTCAGTTTGTAAGGTTCTACAACTGTACTTAATAGTGCTGAAGCGAGGGCGATAAGTAAATGAACTTCTAATAAAGTCGACAATGGACTCCATCTTGCTAGCCCCTGCGTTAGAGTCCATGTGTCATTTCAGCTAACGAATATTTCTGCATTTTCTTCATGAAATGCTTCTAGGCGTTGTTTTCTAATGTTTATCTGAAAAGGGCTCCATATCTACTGTCAGAGTTAATGTGTACTTGGTCTGATCCTCATGTGTCATGATCCTTTACACTCACTGGAAAAAAGAAATCTCTTCGTGTAATGCTGCTTTGAGTTGAATGAGAAAGCGCCTTTCCCCCATGGGCTGCTGTATTTAAATATGTGGCTCCCAGCTGCTGGTTCTGTTTGAGAAGGTTGTAGAAGTTCTAAGACGCAGAGCCTTGCTGGAGGAAGTCCATCTCTAGGGATTGGCTTTGGGGTTTTAGAACCTGGCCCCATTTCCTGTCTCTTTCTACTGCTCATGCGCAGATGAAATACGATTTTGCTGCTTCCTGTTTCTACCACCATGCCTTTCCCTCCTGCTGCCCTGCTCTTCCTTCTGTGAAGGACCTTGTCCCTGTGGAACTGTTAAGCCAAATAAACCCTCCTTTCTTCCCATATCATGCTTCTCATCACAGCAACAGAAAACTAATATACACACCCTCTGTATATTGCTATGCTTGTACCTTCTTCATATAAGGAAAATTGTTAACAAATGGGATGAAGAGAACAAATCTTCTTTGCAAAGAAATGACAAAGTAACAGAAATTTGATAATTAACCATTTATCAGTAACTTTCCTACTCAGCTATGATGGATGAGTTTTCCCTCCTGGCTTACTTTTTCATGTGATATTTGTAGAACCAAGAACTTGTTTAACGTTTTAACCTCACTGAGACAAATGGACAATCTCCTTGCGCTGCCTCGTGTATAAGCATGTGTTTCTGTGTCCTGAATGCCAAGCATCTTAATGAGCTATAAAATCAGTAACGTCCCATAATACAGTCATTTATTAACTCAACGAAAGGCTAGAAATGCAAGTCTTTCTGGGCACCTTTAGATGAAGTCCCACGATGTTCATCATCAAGAAAAGTTTAGTTTTCCTTCACGCTCTTACTCTAACATTAAGCACAACATTTTGAACGTTTAAAAAGTCAAATTTCATCTCAAACCATCGGAATGTTTCCGGAAGTGCCCAGAGATGGATATGTGTTTCGTAAGAGAGTTTCCACCTGGGCATACACTCAAGGGATGAGGGCTGCAATTCCAGGGTGACTCCGGAGTGACTCTTGAATCAAATGAACAGCAGCAAAGATGGTAAGCCTGTGTCTAGCTTTAAAAATAGTCTGTGAGTGTGAGTTTGGCTGATTGAACAATTGTCAAGGACCTATGGAGACCCTGTCTTTTGCTGAGCTGGGAGCCCGGTGCAGAGCAGGTGGCTGCTCACTGTACCTCTCCGTCTGCCCTGTGTTCCTGTGGCTCCTGAGGGTGCAGAGCAGAGGCAGTGACTCTAAGAGACAGGATATGGAATGAGATCGAATTTCTGACACTCCAAGACTCATGAAATATTTATGTATACACAGGAAACCGGGACTTGGAGTGATTCCTTCACTGCTGTTGCTGGATATCGAACCGTTTAAAATTATGCCCTTAGCCTAAATAGGGCTTGACCACAAAGGACATCGGATACTCCTCTGTGTTTTGTTTAGAATATTTTTGCATTCATTGTTTATGTCAAGAACATTGTCCTGTTTTAATTAATAGCACTGTTGGTTGAATTGTGAGTAACGTTTTGAGCTAAACAGATGGACTGAAGAAAAGCCTTCATTGAAATGTAAAAGACTGGCTTATGTTTATGTATAAGAATGTAACTTTTACAATTATTTCTGAAAGCCATTTTCATCAAAATCCATTCATTGAGTTAAAAAAAATTTTCCTAAAAGCAAAATAAAATTTAAAAATACAAATCACCATCTAAGCTTTGAAATTATGATAACATTCAGAAGCAAAATGGAAACTTGATTAAAATGCAACCACGAATATAATTTATCAGAATTTCCAAACAACAACAACAAAAAGATGTAGCTTGATTGTTGATGTCTTTGTGTTTGTGTGGTAGGCTGAGCTCTTGGCATCATTTCCATTACACAGGAAGAATCAAACGTGTGTGCTTTGTAGTGCTTACGATGCCTTTCTCCTTGTTACTTTGTAACATTTCTTACCTTTCCGAAGCCCTGGAGCCAAAGTGATGAAGATACAATGAGGCAGTGGTTTATGAAGTTCTAGTGCAGACTGGGTTTACAAAGCGAGTTATAACAAGAATTGTGGAATGTGTAGGAGAAGGAAAATCAGAGCCAGAGCGATGTTTGTGCTCTCTACTGATGAATTTGGCCTGCTTTCTGTGAGCATTTCCACTCATAGGGAGCACATCTTGGGGAAAACCCCTTCCTCTATTACCTTATTGTGTGGTCCTGGTAAGATTTTCCAGCTCACCCTACATCTTCCTCTAGCCACCTGGTTGGGGCAATCAGAGGGCTTCTTGGTTTTACACCAGTCATTGTATGAGACAGGATGGTATAGATTCTGCTGATCAAACTGAGGAATTTCTGCATTAGGAACTAGCTTCTGGAAGCCGTATCTGGACATCTAAGTCATGCATGCACTTAATCTCAGAAGTAGGTGGATCTGTGAATTTGGTCTGGCCTATATAGTAAGTTTCAGGCCAGCTAAGGCTGTGTAGTGAAAACCTGTGTATACATACATACATAATACATACATACATACTTACATATTACATACATACCTAAGATCAGTATCAAGGAACCACACCAGTTAAGGTATGCATGGCTGTAAGTGCACAGGGGAAGAAAAGTTTCAAGTCTTATATACAAGATTTCAAACGAGAGCTGACACCAATGGGAAGCACAGAATAAAAACTTTTAAATACTCTGTACTCAATAAAAGAAAAAGACCACTCTTCTAGTTTTTGTTGTTGTTGTTGTTGCTATGATAAAATACCACATGAAAAGCAGAAGTGGGGCAAGAATTTATTTTGCTTACAATTCAAAGTCCATCATTAGGTGATTCAAAGCAGAGATTTCAAACAGCTAGTTACATCATATCCACAGTCAAAAGCAGAGAGAAATAAAAGCATGCAAGCTTGTACTCGGCTCCAGGTCTCTACTCTTGTACAATCTCGGATCTTCTGCCTAGGGAATGGTGCTATCCACAGTAGGCTGGGTCTCACCATGGTATGCAAGTAAATTAAGAGAATCTCCCACAGGTCAACCCACTACCCTTATGAAAACTGTTTTCTCATGTGATTCTAGGTTGTGTCAAGGTAACAATTAATGGTAATCATAACAAATACTGTCTAAAATTAATATTTGCATGACTGTATAAATCAACTGAATGCCTGCAGCTGTGTTAGAGTATATATATTAAATGATTGTAAAATTAGAGAGTACAGTGAAGTGCCAACCTTACCTTATTTACCCTTTCCATATTTGAGAGATTAATCTTGAGAGCTGATAGCATGCCATCATGGTAAGAAATAGTAGCCACTGGAGGGAAAGAATGATGGAAGGTTCCTTTAAAGACTCATTCCCAGCAAACTGTCATTAACCTACCATCTGGAAGGTCCTTAGGTGATCTCACTGAGAGTTTGCCAACATTTGACCTGAATCCATGCTTGCTCAGTTTTGACCTTTTATCTGGTAGCATTTATTGTAGTAATCATTATCAGTCATTTGTCAGAGCAATTGCTAGACATGGTGGTAATGACAGGGATAAACTGCAAGCTGCCGAAAGACCTTGAAGAAAAGCCGTGGAATAAAGATCATAGGAAGATTGAGGGCTGGAAGTATGCAGAAGCAGTTGTAGGGTTGTGATTATCTTCACTTAGGGTAAAGATAAAGAAAGCTCAAAGCACTCAGCCTGGCTCTATCCTGAAAAAGAAGTGAAGGTCAAAGCAGAGTTGAAAACAGTCTGGTGTGGGCACCAGGCCCCAATACACAAAGAGCCACCTAGAAAAGGAGTGGAAAAATCACTGTGCCACCACTAGCTAGCCATTGAGTTATGTACACAGTGACTTCAGAGACAGAGACTGTAGACAAAGATGGGAGAGTTAGTTCAGGAAAGGTGCTAAGCCAGCATTCTTGACAACAGGCACCTATTGTTAATATTTAGGCACCTGCTTCTGGGTTGCCTAGCAATCTATGATGTCATCATGTGTCGCCAGCACACCTGGAAAGCGTGGTTACCTTGCTCCTTAAAGGGACCATCTTGCCACATTGTCCCCCTCTTGCTCTCTTGCTCCTTCTTGGTGTTTCTTGTTCTTTTGTGCTCTCTTGGCCCCTCTTGCCCTCCCTTGCCTTCTTGCCCTCTCCCCTTTCTCTTTCTGGGCACCCCCTCTCTCCTTTCCCCCCATCATGTCCTGCTCTCCCTTCTTTCTCTTTCTCTTCATGTCCATCTAATAAACCTCTTTCATATAAAATCCATTCATTAATTGGTTCCAATGCCTATAACAGCAGTAAATGAAAAGAACAGTAGGGAAGGAAGCCCATGCCCAGAGTATCCACCAAAGATCTCAAGCATCCAAGCAAAGAAACAAGAAAGCAGGGCTTATACAGAGGAAAATTAAGAAGAAGCTGACAGAAACCTTCCTGGGGACAGGAAGTCAGTGGAACAAATCATCCATCTATCTCAAACATGCTTAGTGAATTAAAAAAAGTGTATATCAAGAGCCAAGGGAAATATATAAATAATCGTAACGGTGATCTTCATTCACATTTTATCAAAGTGTTTCTCTGTACATTTGATTGTTAATTGCTAAATTGGCAGTGAACTAAATGCTAACATTTTCTGGTATTGTCATTGCTATTGAGAAATCTCCTGTCTCTATGTTGTGTAAAAATTACTCCCCAATCATCTCTCATTGGTTAATAAAGAAACTGAAGAGCCTATGACTCAGCAGAGAAGAGAGTAGGCTTGGATGGTAATAAGAAAGTGATTTAGGTACACTGGACTCACCAAGACACACAGATAATGGAATACTTTCTCCAAGATTGCCAAATACAAATGGACTGGAGATTTTGAATGTAATTCTTATATGGTAGTTTTCATAATTGTTCTTATTGTATATAGTTAATTGATGTTAGAGAAAAAGTCATTTCTTGGACTGAAAGGGGGAAATGTAGAGGTGACCTTCATTTACATTGTAATAAGGTAGGCCTCCGTATATTCAGTTGTTAATTGCTGAATTGTGAGATAAATGCTAACATATTCTGGAAATACCATTGCTGTTGAGAAATCTCCTATTTCAATGTTATGTAAAAACTACTCCCCAATTATGTCTGATTGGTTAATAAAGAAGCTGAAGATCCTGTGACTGGGCAGAGGACACAGTAGGCAGGACTTCTGTTCCCAGTTTGAGGAGTCCCAGGGAGAGACCGAAAGTGGGGTAGATAGAGGAAGAAGGTCACCATGCCATGAGGACCAACAGGTGATGATTCACCATGAAGACAAAGATGGAGCAGGAGTGTCTGGGCTAGATCTAGATGTCAAGTAGCATGTGTTGGACTCCCGAGGTGGGGAGACCCTCCATTCCTCGCGATAGATGCCAGACCCCAATAACCCACAAAAACAGAGCTTGATGCAAACAGCAAGAGGTGTTTTACTTAGTAGCCGGCATGCAGGGGCTCCGCACACAGCTCCCACACAAGGGGGTGATGCGGAGCACCCAGCAATGGAATCACGGAGTTTATTAAGGCAAAAACCACAAAACAGGAGGGGGTCTAGGGGTAAAGGACTTTCCTAACGAGGCAGTCTGTGATCGGTCGTAGCTGCAGCTGGGAGGAAACAGAAATTGTATCCATAACTACAGAAGGGCATCTCTTAGAAACGTTTTGTATCGAATCAGGGTTTGGTTTTGTATCAGATCCTGGTTTGGTAATGATTAAAGCTCACAAGTCTCAGTTCCTATGGTCAGTTCCCATGGCTAGGGCTAAGTTAAAATTTTCCATCCTTACACATGGTGCACATGGCTAGGAAGTAGCCAGGATAGTATAGGTGGGTTAGAATAGATCAGTATCTGCCCAGTTATAGTGCTTTAAAGCTTATTATAAATGTAACAGGTCTCTGTCTCATTATTTGGCAGCTAGGGCAGGTGAAGAAATAACCTTTAAATCGACAAATAATGTCATAACTAATTGAGATCATCAGCAAACAAACAGAAGCTATGAAAACAAACCCAAACAAAATACTGTCCCTTGATTTTTCAGGTGTAGTCAGAAGTGATAAAGGTTACAAGTTTCTTATGATTCCTCTTTACATTCTATTGGGGTTTACTATCTTATCTTAAGATTTAGTAGTTTGTACAACTCTAGGTTATGAGTTTTGGGGAAGTTTGTTTAATTTCAGCACACAGTTATCTATGGTGATTTTTTTGTTTGTTTTGTTTTTTATCTCTTTTCCAATAATGACAAGCCCACACAGGCACTAGGGAGATGGCTTACTGATTGAAGTGGTAGTCTGTGCAAGTAGGAGGACCAAAGTCTAGATCCTCAGAGCCACCCAGTGGGCATGAAGCCTCTCTGAAACCCCAGCCTCAGAATGTGCAGATGTGAGGAGATATTTGGAACAAGTTAGCTATCAATACAAGTCCTTTCATGGATCTTTGGGTTTAACTAAGAGGCCCTGTATCAAAGAGTAAAGTGGGAGAATGACTTAGGACGATTCCGGACATCAACATCAGGCCTCCACATGTATATACATATGCAAAACACACAAACACATACCACCCACATATACACCCACATACACAAAAGAAGAAAGACTACAAATGTATACAGGTCTGGATCAGAAGATTTCAATGATGAATTCTAGGAAAATACTTTAAAGAAGAATTGAAACCAAATCCTCCTTCAAAAATTTATTTTTCGAAACAGAAAAAGAAACATTTTCTAATTCTATCCAGAAGCATAGTTTAACTCTGTTACCAAAACCAGACAAACACACTGCTCTAGTGACTATAATCAAATATTTTGACCAAAAAGCAACCTAAGAAAAAAAGTCTTAGTTGGTTTACAATTCTGGGTCACAGTCCGCTATTGTAGGGAAGTCAAGGCAGGAACTTAAGGTATAACCAGAAGCAGAGAAGGAATGAGCACACGGATCCTTGCTTGCTTGCTTGCTTTCAGTGAGCATACAGGAGCCCTGCCTGGGGAATGATAATACCCACAATGGGCTGGGTCTTCCTGCATCAATCAAATAATCAAGACAGTCCCCCAGAGACATGCTAACAGGCCAACATGATCTAGATAATTCCTCAACCGAGGCTTTGTTTTCCAGATCATTTTATGTTCTCTCAAGTTTATCATTAAGCTAAGCAGCGCACACATCAACAGCAGAGCAGTAACTAAGACAACCGTTAGGACACAGAGACTCCAGGGAGAAGAACTAGCCTTACAGCAGTGCTGAAGAACCAGGTGTCCCCCTCAAAACCCTGAGCCTGGACTCTTACCACACAGCACATACAAAATTCATTCCCAATGCTCTGCCAAGACAGATGTAAAGCTTAATTGGAAAGCTCACAGGAAGCAGCCATGAGTCTTGGCAGGCTTGGACTAAGCCATAAGTACTGAGATCATAAACCAGAAAGAAAAGAAATGACAGCCAGGCAAGTTGGGTCCTATAAAAACTAGAACCTCGTGTGCTTTAGAGGGTACAAAGCTGAGCATGGTGGGCACACACATGTCATCTCAGCACTTGGGATGTAGAAGCAGGAGCACCAGGAGTTCAAGGCCAGCTTGGACTGCTTCATAAGGCAAACAATACTATTAAGAAAGTGAAAGCTAATGCATAGAATAATGGGAGAAGATACTTGAAAGACATCTATCCAACAGGAGACTCCTGTCCATGACATATAAAATACTCTTACAGATCAATAACAGAAAGAAAATAACCTACCATGAAAAGAAATTAGGAGAGATATTTCTCCACAGAATATAGTCAATGGCTAATAAACTCATTAAAGTACTATTGACAATGGGGGAATGCAAATAAAAAGCACAATGAAATGGTCCCTTCAGACCCACCATGACAGCTAGAATAAAAAGATGGTAGATACTAAAGAAATTAAAATATCCACATTTTGCTTGTACAGAGGTAAAATAGTTCATGAGGCTTAGATGACATTTGGTCGTTCCTCAAAAAGTTAGACATAAAGTTGACATCAGACTCAGTAGTTTGACTTCTTGGTCAAGAAAGATGAAAACACATAGGTCCCATAAAGGCAGGAACATATGTGCTAGGAACCGAAGCATTCATGCTGAATTATTCATAATTGCCATAAAGAGGAAACAAGATCGAGACAATTAAGAGCTCAGCCACTGATTGCTAGTGTGTATACGGGCTGGGGCTCTGTGGCAGAAGAGCGAAGTCCTGGCTTACACTCACCAAGAAGCTGCCACTTTGGAGTTGAGGGAAGGGGACGAATGTGAGGGGTCAGCACTTGGAAGACATTTTCTTGTGATGCTGGTGTGCTCCGGAATTAGCTAAGGTTCGCATCCTACAATCCTGTAAGTAGTGATTTCATAAAGTGATCTAAACTGTCACCTTCAGAAGGCCAGTGTAAAGGTTTGTGACTTTCAGTTCAGTTACGAAAGGGAGACCAACTTCTTAAAGGGCAGCATGGCAGGTAGCAAATGCGCCCCAGGCTTGCTCTGCCATTGGGTGCTGGCTTTCCGTCTTGTGTTGGGGACAGCTGGTGCCTCTATGGAGACAATCAAGTCCTTAAGCAGTGCTGGAAGGTGGTGATTTGGCCTCTGGAAGAGAGGTGCACAGGCTCCACTCCAGCCTGAGAAACTAGGAGTCACACAGCTGGAAAAGGAGGATGGAGCCCAAGGAAGCTGAGCTGGAGGCTGGGCCCAGCCACTGCACTCGTTTCGTGGTCTAGTTGCTGTCAAGTCCTATACAGTCTCTCTATCTTTTTCTGAAGCTATTAGGTTGAATTTCTATCATTTTTTTTTCAGGGAAAAAAATCTGGAATAATACCTACATTTAAAGAGAAAGAGAGCTCAAAGTGGATTGACCTATTATAACCTGAGAATCAGGTGCATATTACACGGTGATGAGTGAAAGCAAAGATAGAAGGTCTCCTGTTGCAGGAACACTGGCCAGAAAGTTGTTAATGGAGAATTTAAGCTCAAATCCTTACTAGGATGACTCTGAAGCTGAAGGGAAACAGTGATAGGATCAAAGCTCTAAATGTTTAGGAAGAAATCGGGGCTCGCTAGCCTGATGGCTACGAACAGCCTGTGTTTGTCTATTCTTGGCTTTAATTTGACTCACCCCTGCATTACTGCTGCTGAGTTATTCTGTGCGTCACAGGAAAGAGTTGCCTGCCTCCGCACACACAAACCCTGCTTCTAGTCAGCTTTCTGAGAACTGGACACTGACTTCCCACTGACTCTTCCTTTACTAAATGTCTCTTTTGGCAAAATCTAAATTTTGTCCAGCTAATTTTGCTATTTTTTTAAGATTTATTTATTATGTATACAGTGTTCTGCCTGTACATGCCAGAAGAGGGCACCAGATCTCATTATAGATGGTTGTGTGCCACCATGTGGTGGCTGGGAATTGAACTCAGGGTCTTTGGAAGAACAACCAGTGCTATTAACCTCTGAGCCATCTCTCCAGCCCCTAATTTTGCTATTAATATATTTAGTTTATCTGATAAAGTAATCCTGGGACTAGTCATGCCTCATCAAACAACATATGTAATGGGCCATAACTGTCAAATTTGCTGTCAATTTATTGTTTATTAAATGTATCTGTGTGAGGAGGTTTAAATTATTTCCTTATACAATAGTGTAGTTCCTGCTTTGTAGGTGTAATCAATTTAAAGACTAAAATAATTGAATGAAGCCTTAATGCCCCTACTCTCTAAAGAGAATTTAGAATACATTCTATTGACTGGGTTCATTTTCCAGGAATAAATGGGCATATTACATCTTCCTGTCCATAAATAAAAAAATAAAATAAAATGCAAGAGATTAATGAATGCACTTCACTGACAGATAAAAATGCACATAATTTACAACTGTGGACCCAGTGGGATCTAGAATAAGCAGTCAGTGACAACAGATTAGATTAATAGATACAGATGCACATCACAGAAGCAGAGCTGGTGTCTGCTATAACTTGAACAAGCGTTAGGAATTGACAAGACTGTCGTCCACAAATGTCTTGATTAACCAAACTCCCAATCTAACTTGCAGGAAGATATCCTTATGAGTGTTTGAGCCAAGGGAGCTATTGAAAGAAGGAGATGGGAGAATTTGGGGGCTCTGTGAGATTATTAGGGCCCCAGTAGAGAGTTCCCTGTATGAACAGCAGGGTGACCAAAAATACAAAAATCTCTTTAAAAGCAAAATAGACTGCAATATGGGGTATATAATTTAAGTATATAATATTCTTTTGAAAAACATATCTGAGAGTTTGGTGCAGGGTTACACATATTTAAATACACTAAAAGAGGGCATCAGGATCTCGGGGCAGCATTGGCTACATGAAAACCTGTCTCAAAAAAAAATCAATAAAAAAAAGGAGACAGAAAGGGAGGGAGAGGAGAGGAGAAGCAGGGAAGACCTTCATATGTATTTGAACATTTGTTTAGGTACAGGTACCGGTGAGATGGTTCAGCGAATAGACACCACACATCCCTGTGACCCACAGCTGGATGGAAAGAACCAACTTCCAGAAGTTGATCTCTGACCTCCACGTGTGCATCCTGGCACATGAGCACCTCGAACTCCCCACCCTCACCCCCACCACCAAAATGTAACAAAAAATTGTAAGGAAAATGTACATATTAAACAACGATTTTTTCCAAGCAACACAGCCTCAGCAATCGCTTGCTGCATGCCACATAAAATGCTTTACTACTTTGGGGAGTTCTGTACGTATTTGTTGACTGATGCATACTGAAATATTTAGCCTTTAGCCAATTTTTGTAAAACTGATAAATTGGTAGAGCAGTCTTCTGGCCAATTTGGCCAGATACAATTTACAGATACAACATACAATTTATACACATTTTTTTTTAAGTTTTAAAGCAGATTGATACATTTGGGGTCCTCAATACATTCACTCACATGGGGACCTCCAACAGTGACACTGATTGTGTGAACCCCATAGCACATTAAAAACAAGTCCCTTCCCATCTCTCAGAGAGAATTGTCCTAAATATTGGGTTGGGCGGGAGGACACTGAGTATCCCAGAGGCCTCGGCCCAGTCTGTGAGGTGGAACACCTGATCTCTTGTTTCCACAATGCAACATACTCAGAACCTAGGCTGCCTTGATGCACACTAAATTGAGGAGTCCCTGGCTGTTCACTGGGGTGCTTCTGATCAGTGATTTGTATATAATCCCCGCAGATATGGGCCTTCAAGACTCTTTGCCAACACTGCAGGCTAACTCAGCTCACCTGCCGTTCCGTAAAGTATACGGCTCTGCTCCTACAGTGATGCAGAAAGGCCTCCAGGGTGCACCGAGAGTAAGAATCACATAATTGGAACATAATTTGATGGAGTACAACACGCACAAGGAAAAGAGGGTGGCGACGTAAGGGAGCTTTAGGATGGGGTGCACCCCTTAATTCTGCAGCCCTAAGGTCAATGATACAGTGAAGAAGAAGAAGGCAGTTAGCATCGTCTCATGTCTCCTGTGCCTCTGAAATTTAGGAAGCAGGAAGGCTGATGACAGGTCAACTGTAGATCACAGCTGGGTGTTGGGGAGGACATAAAGAATGGCTAATGATGTCTGCTTGGCGTGATCCACAGCTGGATCTGACACGGCTGCCTGAAACCTTCTTCACTCTGACCAAATATTTGCTAACAAGACAGCGATTTCAACTTTCCTGTAGCATCAGGTGTCCAATCAAATTAAGGACAAGGATGTGTTGGGAAGACATTATTTATTCGAGTTCGAGAGGGAATGCACACAAATCCAATACTGTGCAGGGCCTTTGGGAAGAGGCTTTCCTGCTTCACAGCATCTGTCCCACCCCAGCATGTCAGAACTCTGCCCCTGGAGACTGCTGAGAAACAGTATCATAGTATTCAGAGTCACTGTAACCAAACAGAAGAACCTATTAAACACAGTCTGGTAAATCAGAGGCTCTGGAGAAGTGAGCGTCAGATAGAGCTCAGTGTGAGTTGGCTCTGGCTCCCACAGCAAGGCTTTAGCAAATGAGGTTACCACAACAAATAAGAAAGTCTTAGGAGTGCCTAGATCCCAATATTCTCTTCAAAGACACATCCCCAGTCATCTAAGCCCTCCTACCAAGGCCTTCAGCTATTTCAGTAGCCCCAAGCTGACAGCTTAGGCTCTGGGCCTTAGGGGGTACCCACCTCCAACTGCCACTGCTTAATCATTTTCCTTGGGTCAGAATGGGAGGTACCAATATTCTCATGACCATGCAAGGGAGCCTCAGAGAGTGTCAGAACATAAGAGCCCCAGCAAATGGTGTTTTATCATCCTTAAAATTAACACATTTTCTCTTTTTCTCCTTCTGTACATCAAGCAAAGCTTTTGGTTTTGGATCTGCCTCCTGTGAGCAGCTTCCTACTTAGAGCCTCTGGAGCCTTGAGCAGCCAAATCCGGGTCTGTGTCACTTTGTCAGAAGCCAGAGCTTCCTAAGCCAGACAGTCTTGCAGATGTGCTTATCAAACACACTTATTTCTTGAACTGTTTGGTTTTGAGTGGTTCTTATTTGTTTTTCAACAATAGATCTAAGGTCTTAGACAAAGAATATTTTTACACCACTGTTGTATGGAATAGTACATGCAAGTTACTGGAATTACACGCTTATAGGAAAGAAAGCCTAAAAATCAATGGATTCAGGAACCCTACTTGGCTTCTGGAAAGTGAAATTGTCTTGGGACTGTTAGATAGCCAGGCATCGTAGTCTTAATTTTCTCTGCACTTATTCCCTGAAACTGGAGTGTATTAAGCACATACAATGGGTCATGTATTTTTAAAGATGTTTGTTTTAGCTCTAGATTATAGAGACATACCTGGGACTGATACCAAGTTCATGTCCTCAAAGGGAGAAGTCAGGGGCCTCAGGAGGACTCAGAATGCAGGCAAGCTGGCATGACTGGTTCTCAAATAGGATTTCAGCCAAAGAGACTTAGGATTGTGTTGACATGACTGAGTATCATCGAATGTCACTGTGGGCATTTGAAATATGCATGGGGTAGAAGTTGCTCTCAGGTTTCTTACATAATAGCAAGAGTGGTGGCCGTGACGAGAGACTGCAAAGCTGGTTTCAACATTGAGGTTTCAAATCTAATTTATTCAAAATGAAATCTCAACCACCCCCTCAAAAATAGCTGCTGCTGAAGCTGTCTAGAAGTGTGCCACCCGCCCACTTAGTCTAGCAAAAATGCTGCTAACAGCGGACTTCTACCTTAATGCTTTGTGCAACTAAACTTTATCTAAATGAGATTTGACTTCTTTGCAAAAACACACTATGTGGAAGAAGGGAGACTTAACTTTGCAAAGGATTTTGTGCTAGAAGACATGGTACCACCCAGGCCTGGTGAGAAGCCAATACTGATATTGCCATAGAAGCCAGAGATCTCGAATCAGACCAATACCTCATTATGGTGAACATTTGCAAGTGAAGATGTGTGGACCGAGGGATATAATATGGGACACACTGACATACTACAGCTTCCATAATGAGATGTTTTCTATGCTTTGTTGTTTTTGTGTGTGTTATGGGGGGGGGGGTCGGTTACAATGGTGAAGGGCAGATATGAGGGGATGGGGAGATGAGCAGAACTGTGGTGCATGATGTAAAACTCACAAAGATCCAATAAAAAAGTTTTAAAAACTTAGGTTAACATTAAAATTAAATTTTAATAAAGAAATGTATTTATTTTAATACATTTAAAATAAAAATTTAAATAAATGTTAAAGATATTTATCTTTGTGAAACTTTATTTTACTACAATTGTAGATATTTATCTTTTAAGGGCAATCCTATGGCACTGATTTTTTTAAGGTTACATCAATGCATAGATGCAGTAAAATGGCAGTTGCCTACTTAAAAAAAGAACAACATGGAATCAGTTTAATTTACTCAGTAAACAACATAAAGTAGTTCACTGAGAATGACTACCCTATATATCATGCAAGTTCTTCTCCTAACCATAGACACGATTGCTGTGTTGTTTTACCTCCAGACCTACAGATACATTTACATACAGCAATGACATGGGGTACCCATACGCCAAAGAGGTTGTTCTCAGTCTAGCTGGCAAAATGAGTTTATCTAATAACTTAAAGCATGTGGGTGTCTGGAAGGTGACTACATCAGCCCAGTATGGGATATGGCTTAAAAAAAAAAAACAAAGAGTACCAATCCCAGAGAGGCTTACATACTTCTCTTAATACTCTATAGTATCTCAGCATTCCATGGTCAGTGGGAGGCTGAGAAGGCATTGCAGCTGGTCTCACAGCCCAGTCTAGTGACCCTTGGAGCAGGAAATATCAACATCCCATTAGCATTGTCGTAGACTTATCCCTGTACTGTTTTGCTCATCGGCTGCCTCGACTGTTGGCCGAGGTTTTCTGTAGGCCACCATAGCAGCTATGCTTTACTGTGCTGCCTGGTTATGGCTCTTCTGCAGGACGATGAACTCGTGCAACAGGCAGACTGCACACTTGGTGTGATTTCATGCTCTGGAGGTGTGCACACATTGTCCACCTGAGCTGTGTTCAGGCTTTCTTGGGTTTTGTCTTTTGCTATGTCTTTGGATGCCCCCTGAACAAATCTCATTTAACAGAGCACATGGATTCAAGTCTCAGAGACTAGCTGCTCAAGGCTGAAGAACATCCAAAGTAGGTCCCAGCATGGCTGGGGAGACGGTACAAAAAGCAGCTAATGTCTCCCCCTGTCTTGCTCCCCTCATTTCTTGGTGTACAGGGCCACATCAGCAATTCTCTGTGGGAATTCTAAAGTCTTTCAGAACTATGTATCTTCATGTTAGCAAGTCTGTTCAGTTTGTCTGAAGGCAGAGGGGACTATTAAGACATAATTCACACCCTTAATTCATTCAATACCGTGTTTATTTCCCTTGTTCCTAAGAGTAATTAATATTTCAATGTTTCTCCATCAAGACCCAACCCAGAGCTTGCAGTCTAGCTTAGCTGAGAATGGTGGGCTGTGGTCCTCTTCATGCCTTTATGGCTGAACTCTTTGGAAGAAGAGGGAATTTCTGTTTCCTTTCAGGTCTCTTAGGGCCTGTCCCCTGGATCCCAGGTGCAGCCCATCACACATTGGTCTGTGACTCTTTCTGTTGCTTCAAGACTGCAACCTACAGCACCCTCACTGCCATCTACTTCAGTGAGATTTTGAGGTTTCCATCGAGTCAAAGCTTGATGTAGCTTGGGCCTTCTGAAAATTAAAATTCCAGTTGTTAAAAATTTTAATAGCTTTTTAAAATAAGTGTTCATGAAGTGAAGGTTCATAGCTTTCACCAGTTCAGTCCTTAAAAGGAGACTCTTGTAATCATCAGTGTTCTGGGCCGTTAAATCACATCATAGAGGTGGAGACTATGAAAATGGGTGTACATTGTCACCCTTTCTTAAAGGTCTAAGCATGTGGATTATTAGGTTAAAGCTTTTTGGATGCTAAATTAAAAAAAAATGGTTTGCTGATTGAGTGGTACAACTTCCCTGCAAGATCAAAACACCTCTGAGTTGGCAGAGTGTGCAACTCACAGTGGCTCACACCGTTAGTCCCAGCTCTCAGGAGGCAGAGGCAGAAGGCTCTCTAAGTCGGCCAGCTTCGGTGACACACTGAGTTCTAGACCAGCATCATTTGCATAGTCAGTCTCAATTGAAAACTGCAACAAACCACCCTCCACGAGTCTCAGGGCAGGGGCACACTCCTGCTGCCCCCCCTCTGCCAACTGCTTCATGCCTTTAAGCCTCAGTTTACTTTAAATGGAGGGCAACAATCATAAAGGCTAGACAAACCAACCTCCGTCAAGTACCCTGAGAAAGCAAAGGTAAAGATGAGCAAGCATTGTGTGGCCAGTGACTGCAGAAAGCCTGGTGCTGAGCCTGCAGGAGAGGCAACAGCTGGTTCCCTCTTCTACTATCCTTGCTGGGTTCCTGCTGGCTGGAGAGACAGACAGAGAGTTCTCTGTTTAGCTCTGTACCCCATTTTTAACCAGATTGTTCGATTTGTTGCTTTTTAACTTCTTTAGTTCTTTATATATTCTTCACCAACCCTATATCAGCCCTCTGTCAGATATAGGGTTGGTGAAGATTCTTTCCCAGTCTGTAGGCTGTCATTTTGTTCTGACGACAGTGTCTTTTCCTTTACAGAAGCTTTTCAGTTTCATGAGGAGCTAAATAGAGAATTCTCTGTAGAGGAATATAGAATGGCAGAGAAACACTTAAAGAAATGATCAATGTCCTTAGCCATCAGGGAGATGCAAATAAAAACAACCCTGAGACTTCACCTTACACCCATCACAATGGCTAAGATCAAAAACTCAAGTGACAACACATGCTGGAGAGGATGTGGAGAAAGGGCAACCCTCCTCCATTGCTAGTGGGAATGTAAACTTGTACAACCACTTTGGAAATCAAGCTAGTGCTTTCTCAGACAATTAGAAATAGTGCTTCCCCAAGATCCAGCTATACCACTCTTAGGCATATGTCCAAAAGATGCTCAAGTATACAACAAGGAATTTGCTCAACCATGTTTGTAGCAGCTTTATTTGTAATAGCCAGAACCTGTAAACAAACCAGATGTCCCTCGGTTGAGGAATGGATACAGAAATTCTGGTACTTTTACACAATGGAATACTACTCAGCAATTAAAAACAAAGAAATCATGAAATTTGCAGGCAAATGGTGGAATCTAGAAAAGATCATCCTGAGTGAACTATCCCAGAAGCAGAAAGACACACACGGTATATACTCACTTAGAAGTGGATACTAGACCTGTAAGATAGAATAAACACACTAAAATCTGTACACCTAAAGAAGATAAACAAGAAAGAGGACCTGGGGTAAGATGACCCGGGGTAGAAAGACAAATGGGATGGACATTGGATGTAGGAAAAAAAAAGTAACAGTACAGGAGCCTACCACAGAGGGCCTCTGAAAGACTCTACCTAGCAGTGTATCAAGACAGATGCTGAGACTCATAACCAAACCTTGGGCAGAGTACAGGGAATCATATGAAAGAAGGGGGAGTTAGTAAGACGTGGAGAGGACAGGAGCTCCACAAGGACCAAATATATCCAGGCCTAGGGGTCTTTTCTGAGACTGTATTTCCAACCAAGGACTATGCATGGATATAACTTAGAACCCCTGCTCAGATGGAGCCCATGGTAGCTCAGTATCCAAGGAGGTTCCCTAATAAGGGGAACAGGGACTGTCTCTGACATGAACTCAATGGCTGGCTCTTTGACCTCCCCTCACCCTCAAGAGGAGAGCAGCCTTGCTAAGCCACAGAGGAGGGCATTGCAGCCAGTCCTGAAGAGACCTGATAAGCTAGGGTCAGATGGAAGGGGAGGAGGACCTCCCCTATCAGTGGACTTAGAGAGAGGCAGGGAGGAGATGAGGGAGGGTAGGATTGGGAGGGAATGAAGGAGGGGACTACAACTGGGATACAAAGTAAATAAAATGTAACTAACATAAAAAATACAAATTTAATTAAAAATAAAAAAGAAAATCTCTCAAACAAAATGCAAGAGAATGGTCCAAAGAGCCCTTAAGAAGCGGCATAGAATGCTGTGGAAACAGAAAACTGGAGGTGCTAATTCTTAGGATCTGAGAAAATTCTTGAAACCTGAAAACTGAAGACAGTATGGAGTGGAAAGGCGAATCACGTGACAGGGTAAGAGTACATGCTCCAGGCAATTTTAGGCCGGATCAGAGACTAGGTACAGTGGGAAACAGTTAACAAGGAAGTGAGCATTCATTCTGTCTACTCACCTCACTGTTGTAGGCTCACACAGGTTTAAGAGTTTAATAGAGTTAGTAGAACAGAATTTGCCAAATAAAATGAGTTCCTGCCTTGGTGAGGCAGAGGCAGGCAGATTTCTGTTAGTTTGAGGCCAACCTGACCTAGACAGTGAGTTCTGGGGCAGCCAGGACTACACAGTGAGCTCTTTTCTTAAAACAACCAAACAAGTAAGGAAGCAAACAAATATTATATGATTTTTAGAGAATGATTAAATAAAAGGTGGGTGAATCAGCTGGGCATGGTGGAGCATGCCTTTAATCCCAGCACTCAGGGGAGCAGAGGCAGATTTTTATGAGTTCAAGGCCAGCCTGCCCTACAAATTGAATCCAGGACAGCCAAGGCTACACAAAGAAACCCTGTCTCGAAAAACAACACAACACAAACAAACAAAAGTGGATAAATCTGTACACACAGTTTTTTTGCATGCACATGTTCATATTACTTTTTCCATCCTGATTTTGAGCAGAGATGTAACTTACATTATAACTATAGATAATTGCATTATCTACTTACACCCAACAAAAATAATTTGTTCAAAATTATTTTATTTGGACTTATTTTTCAGTTGCAGTGTTTCTACAGTTAAGTTCTTTTCCTTCCATTTTCAATGTTTTGCCAAGTTATCATCCCTAAGAAGTAACCCTGGTCGTGGTTCCCTATAGGGCTGGTACCACTTCTACAGTGACTCTTCCCAAGAGTCTTGAGTTTGGTAACCAGCAACCACATGTGGAGAAAGTGTTTACACAGAATAAAGGTCTGCCCCAAAGAAACTGAGCATGGCACAAGATCTTCAGAGGAAGAAAAGACAAGACCCAGGGTGCCAAAGTGGGGTGCTCGGAGCTGAGTCTTGCCATGGCTATTGGCTCTAGTTGCACACAGCATGTTGGCATACACACACACACTTCAACACAGAAACTCGATACCCCAAATGCCACACAAAATTGAGGCTTACTTTTATCTTGGAAGGAGTGGACACAGGATTGTAGGACTCTAAAGTAACACCGTAGTTTTAAAGGCCTGGCAGCACACTTAGCAGCAGAATGCTCAGGAGACAGGTTTCTCTCCTCTTATGACCCTTTGAAATTACTTGAGCTTTTTCAGCACCCTACTATTTCTGTGGAAATGGTGTTTGGCTTAGCAGCAGATGGCTACTGTGCATTTGAAATTGCATCATACATGAATACAGCCCTGGTGTGGTAAAGGCAAAACGCCATTGTAAATATTAGTTATCAGATAAAACATCCTTTTAATGACTCTACATAACTGTGAAAACGGGGTGTTTCAAAAGACTAAGAGGTGGGAGTTGGCGTGAGTTAATTTCACACTGACAATACAGAGAACAGATCAGCCGAGGTGCCCACTTTGGGTGCTATCAATCAGAATAGCCACTGAAGTCAGAAGCAAACCTCTGTCATGCCCAAATATTCTTTTTCTCATCATAAATATAATGTATTCTTTTTTGCTAACTGCATAAATAACTGAGTTTGAAAAGATATTTGAGACTGAGTCCAAGGACCAAGCTGCAGCTGTGAGGACACAGACTTTCTTATTACTTGGAAAAATCAGTCCTTCTACTTTCAAGGTTTATGTAAGTTATGGTAAAGTAATTGAACTACTGCAACATCTCCTATTGCTAAGAAATATATGGATTAAAAGTATATAGTTTCTTTAAATAGTTACAATTTAAAACCTTAACCCTTCAACGTATTTGCTCCCTGAACCAATGTGTTCAAAATTTGTAGGTTATTGCTAACATCCTTAACAGCTAAGTCTCCCTTAAACAGAGACAGTCTGTTAAAAGTCCCGTAACCAGGTGCAGCTTGCCCACTGTGGCTTTCCGAAGTCTTGGGGAAAAACAGAACAGAACAAAATCTAGTAGTCATAGTAGAAGAAGAGGGCAGCAGGAACACTCCAAAAAGCCCCACGCAGAGGAAGATGGCTGCTGCTTTTGTTCTTTGTGTTCTATAAATATCTCCTGCATTTATTAAAGCTGAATTCTTACTGGAAGCCAGCCTTTGCCCTGCTCAATTCTTTCCCCATTCTTGAAGGTTAGAAGTGTCTGAGACGTGAAAAGAGGCTTCACTCCTTGCGCATACTTTGTTAATAAAGAGCATGCAACCATGATGGCTGGAAGTTTCCCAGAAGGAAGGAAAATAACTAGTGTGGTTGGTGAGAAGCCCTGCTTTACTAGGCCCTGCAGGTGACCACAGGACCACTGCATGCAGCAAAATTCTGCAAACTGAAAATGGGGTGGCCCCAGTAGCCAGCTTCTCCTTGATCCATGTGACAAGAAAACCACATCTGAGGCTTTTTAGAAGCTGCCAGCACTGGTTCATCACTAGCCCTATTTATTTCAAGGCCAAAGGACACATTTCCTCTTTAAACACTGTGCGTCTCTGAGGGCCAGCAACTCAGAGACACAGCCATTCTATTCAAACATCTCAAAGCCAGGAGCTAGAATGACAGAGGGAATCAAAAATTCAGAACAAACATGGAAATCTCTCCCCGTAAACTCAGAGGATCCTGTTGCTTTGACAGGAGAGTTGTGAAAAGGAGAGAACGCAGTGGGAACCTTCAGGCAGGCCCTGGTGAACACGGCTTTAGCTTCTCTTTACCCCTTAGCATCCCAGTGGGAGCGATGCTGTTTTCCCTCTCTCAGATTAATGCCAGTGTGATCTATAACAGAGCACTTAGATGAGACCCCGTTGCCTTCTTCACTGGAGAAAATGACACTGCATAACTGCAGATCATCCATACAGACTTGCACAGGGAACAGGGTACCACGGCCGAGCAGTTAGCCATGGTGGACTCGCTGTGACAGAAACACTGGACAGAGCTGCGTTAGGGAGGGAGTATCCACTTTAACTCAGTGTTTCAGAGGGGTGGGTCAGTGCCAGGAGCAAGAGACCCCAAAGCGCCCATACACACCATGACCTACTTTTTCTAGCTAGATCTCTTTTCTCGGAGTTCCCAGGGCCACCCAGGATAGCACCACCAACCTGGAGACCAAACAGCCAAAGCATGAGCTGATGGGGAACGGTTTACATTCAAACCATACCAGCGATGTGTTCCATGCTGTGTTCTGTCCTCTGCAGAAAACAGCCACATTGTTTAATACATGCCAAACAAAATGAAAAGCCTTGGATACATGATCTCACAGACATTCAGAGAAGTCTATTCTCCGTGGCTAGTCTCTATTTTTCTAGGGAAGAAATGGGGGCTCAGATCCTTGGCCTCCCCTGTTAAAGTTCAGATAACTGATCCTCACTGCTGTCCAAGTTCTGACTCAGGCTTGTTTGGTATCACACCTGAGCCCTCAGCCATGGCCCCTCCTCTTGTTAGAAGTTACTGGGCTTCATTGGATTAGTAACAAGGCTTGTTTAGCGCTGACAGTTCTGAGTAGACCTGAGAGCATTTCTTTATATTTCCATCATGTAAAATGCATGAATTCTCAAGGAGCAGAGACAGTATCTAGACCACTAAAAACACAGAATCAGGATGTCAGAGTGTGGAGAGCCGTGGGATGCAGCTACCGACAAAGCCAGCCTGAGAGACAGTCCCGGATGCTCCAGGTAACTCGGAAGCCTCAGGCACCTGGATGCAAATGACCTCTTGCTAAAGCAATACACCTGTGGCCAAGCTTGATGAGTTGGATCACTGGGACTCACACTGTGGTGCAGAGAGCTGCTTGTTAAGCTGTTTTGTTATGTTTTCACCTGGGGAAGTAGTTTTTGAAAAAACGTTAGGTGGTTCCACACCTTTTCTATTTGTATTGATGTTACTTGCTTGCCTGTAAATAATGAACCCTGGAATAGACCTGTGCTGCTTCAGTCTGATTGACGGCCCTCTCAAGCCGATCCCATGTGAAGTGTGATTTGTCCTCACTCCCCACTCAGGTACTGTTCTGTTCTGCCAGCAGGCTCTAGCATCAGAGTATATGAAGAACACTTTTCTACAAAGTTCTTACAAAAGACAGAGCATAATTTATAAGAAGTATCAATCAACATTATTATTGGAGAACTAGAAAGAGATTGTCAAGCAGACTGAAATTTGGGGTGAATTAGGAAAATCAGAGGGAGCTCACCTACAATCAGACAGTAGAGAGATCTACAGCACAAACTGGTTTGGAGGGAGAGCATCTGTGAGGGGGAAGAGGGTTTAGGATCACAGTGTGCTCAGAACCATGGGATGAAAGTCAAGAGGGTGTTGGGGATAATTTGCTTTGGGTTAGAAAGGCTGATGGGCTTGACAAACCCCCCCCCCCCCTTATAGCTTTGTTGACTGGTTAAGGCCTGGTATATGTGGTTCAGGATGAGAAGAGGAAGAATTAACATACTGCAGGCTAATACACTGGATGCTAATACATGGCAGGTTAATACACTATAGGTTCACACACTGCATGTTAACACACTGCAGGTCAATACATTGCAGGTTAATACACTGCAAGTTAACACACTTAGGTAAACACACTGCAGGTTAATACACTGCAGGCTAACACACTGCAGGCTAACACACTGCAGGTCTTTCAGCCCAGAGTTAAGATAACGTAGGACTGGGCTGGGGAGATGGCTTAGATGGTAAAGTCTGATGTCACATTAAAGGCCAGGCATGAAGCAGGAGAGGCTGAGACAGGAGGATTCCTAGAGCTCACTAACCAGTCAGCCCAGCATAATGGTGGACTTGCAGCTCGAGTGAGAGAACATGTCTCACAAAACGTGCTGCACAGCTCTCAAGGAGTGACTCACACTTACAGCTCTGCCTTCCATCCTCATTCATTCACATGTGCACACATGTGACCACACAAGCACAGTACACATAGGTTTCAAGTTTCTGATAAAACTACACAAAATCAACCCTCCATCCCAGAAATCCATCCCCAATGCTGTTACCATGGAGCTACAGAAATGAGCAGAAATGCCAATTCTTCCAGCTGTGTTCAAACTCTCAGAGCCATCACCAGCCAGTGCTCCTTCCAGACAAAGACCACCAAGACATGGAGGTGGGCTTCATAGTCACCTGATGGCCAGAGGATGATTGCCGTTCCTGTTTCACAGAGGCATGTGTTCCAGAAAGGAAGATAGGCTTGACAAAGGGAACTGTCTATAACAAGCTGGATTTGAAACCTTGCCTCTGATGGTAAACAGTTAGCTGCCATTAGCTGTCACCAATGACAACTCCAAAGGACAGTTTTCTGCCAGACCCTGCAACCTCCCCTGCTTCCGTAAGGGCTGCAAACTTAGTTTTGAAAAGATGCATTTCCACCATAAGCCACAATAACAAGACTCCCAGGATTGAGACTGAGTCCAGAATGAGCCAGGCCTGCCTTCGGCTTCCTCTGTGCTTCTCTCATTCAGACCTTACCTTATCAAAAAAACTTCTAGAAGAAGCCTTCAAATATGGCACTAGAACTATCAGCTGCACCTTTGGGACTACAGTAAGACCCACATGATGAAATACTCATAAATAATTCCTCAGATCATGGCTCTAAGCATTAAATTATGAGAGTCAAGATTATGCTTAAAACACCCAAGTCTCGAAATGCTTAAAAACAAAGCAAAGCAAAACAACAACAAACAAAAAACAGTTTAGGCTTGTTCGTGCTGATAAAGCGTCTGACCTACAAAGGTCACGAGGAGCGTGTTAGCGGCTGCTGGGAAGGGTCCGTTCTCTTCAGGGTGTGGCCGCTCAGAGGTGACCTTGCTTCTCAGGACAGAGCCACACTCACGCAGATATAAGGCAACGCTAATAACCGGGTGGGGAAGAGAAGCTGCAAGGAAGACTGGTGTGGGGGGAGGGAGAAATAAGAGAAGGGAATAGGAGCAGTTTTGATCCAAACACATTGCATGCAGGTATAAATCCTAAACAAAACAATTTTAATTCATGGAAGAATATAAGGATTTATTGCATTTCCCTTTTAGCAAAATGCTCACATAATAACAGAGCTCCATGGCATAAATGGGAGAAGCCCGCTGCTAGCCAAGCTCGAGCTCGCTCATTATTTCTGCGGCAGAGGGTTGTCTTTCTTATTATTCTAACTGGTTTCACTGTGTTTTTCATTCTCCTATTGTTTGTTTGGAGAGAGGATACTGTGAGTGACTTGGAATTCTCGATGTAGCCAAGGGTGACTTCGATCCTCCTGCTTCCACTTTGCAAGTCTGGGGAGACAGGTCTGCAGCCCAACAGCTGGCTATCACGGAGTTTCAGTTGTGTGGAGCCCGTACTTGCCTCTGGCTCAGCCATGCTGTCACTACGGTTACGGAGTTAGGTTCTGGTACCTGGACTGTCCTGCTCTGCGCATGCCTCCCCCATGCAGCATGCTTGCAGCTCACACACTCCGACTTGTGTGATTGGAAGCTTTGCTTTTTAGGATAGAGTTACTCATTCCTATTTAACTTTGTCTTTGATGTTGAATGTTTGCAATAGGTAGAGTAAGGGCTTCATTTTTCCTCCCAGCATTGAATCAGACCTGTGCCTGCAAAGGATTTCAGTCTGGGTTCATCTAACACCTGATGTGAACACCAAGGCCAAAGCCACAGCTCCGTAGAAACCTCCTAAAAGCCCCTGCAGGAAAGAAGCGTCATTCCACCCACACATTTCCTGAGGCATGTGGGAGAGCGTCCCTGTGGAAGACGGTAACTCAATAAGCTTGTCTCTAGATGGTGTTTTGATTCTGTCTGTTTTAAACAGAAAGTGTATTGGGTTCTAGTATGTGTGTTCATTGCTTTTTCTCAAGACTATGACCAAATTGGTACATGTTGGGAAGCTACTTAAGAAAGGAAAAGTTTAGTTGTGCTCTAGGTTTGGGGGGCAACATCATCACAGTGGAGAAGGAGCTGGGGCAAGCATGAGGTTGACTCCTACGTCTAGGTGCATCTCCTGCTGGCTGGCTTTCTCCTTGCACTCTTTCCACGAGGTCCAGAGTCTCAGCCAATGGGAGGCTGCCACCCTTTTGCACGGTGGCTCTCCTTCCCTCAGTTAAAGCACTCTGGAAACACCCTCACAGATATATCCAGAGACTCATTAACACCCCCTAAGTGCTTCTTAGTCTAGTCACGTTGACAGTGAAGATGGAGCTTAGTGCAGACAAGGCATTGGGAAAAGTCACTAGTCTAGACAGAACAAGAGATTCACCTCCATCTTCTAAACTGCTGGCTTAAAAGAAAAAAAAATAGACTTTTTGGTGGAAATTTTTCAAATATTTGAAAACAGCATGTAGGAACCCTGTGTGTAAAGCTCATGCATATACGAATCAGAGAAACTCAGTCAACTAGCTTGTCAATGAAATGGTGAGCAGAGTAATTCTTTATACTTCCTCATAATTTGAACACCTGGGGCGCCCCCCCCCAACACCTCCGTGTATACAGCACATTTCGGCGACTGCAATGTGTCAGCAGGGCTCCCGAGCTCATTTATCCTGCTCAGCTGACGCTGCATAATCCTTGGTCCCTGACTCGTTTCCCCAGGCAGCCACCGGTTCCACTCTTTGGTTTCAGGAAGCAGAAAGCTTTAGGTGCCAGGTCACTCACTCAGCACTGTGACTAAAGGCCCGACGTGAACAGCTGGAGAGGAAGGATTCCACTCAGGTGTCAGAGGGTTCCAACTACAGGGATGGACTGTGGAGCCACTCACCTCACAGTGACAGAGGGGGTGCATATGCTCCCCATGTCCTTCAGCTATAATAGATGTTGCCAGCAACAAGGGCATCATGAGGGTGCCATATTTAGAAGATTTAGACTATTTTTTTCTTTACTCAAGAAAACTCTGCCTTAAATAACTAAGAACTGAGATTTACAATTATTATTATTTCCTGCTCGGACGAGGAAACGTTGTAGATCTAGGGAATGAAGAGGCAAGAGTTTGAGAAAAAGATTACGTATTTATCCTGACCTCGAGCTCTGCTCAGTTTGTTTCATTTTCCTAATTAATGCAGGAGAGCTTAGAAAATTCCTGTACCAAAGAGAGAGGAACCACCTCCTTCAAAGACCCTTCACTACAAAGGGAAGAGGGGCAGAAAAACTTCTACTCCTTCTGTCATTAGTATATTATAAAAGCCTGCTATCAGAATGAAATTCCAATCCCCAATTAAACCATCTTTGTGTATAAGCTGTAGTGTGGACCCAGGCATCCAGTAATGCTGTTTTTAGTGAAGCTGTCTGGAGTTAATCCTCACATAGCATTGAGTGGCCCGAAAGTGTACAAGCTCACCCCAACAGAATGTATGTAATTTCTCTTTAAATTTTCTCCTCGCATCTCATTTCTTAGCTCTGCAAGGCACAGCAGGCTGCAAGCTGCTGCTTGCTTTGCCCACTGACTGGGGGCGAGGTCAGCAGCAGCCCTTGACAGAAGAGTGCTTATCTTTCCCCCTCACACTGGGATGAGCAGCCTTGGTTTTCATCTCACTTGCTGTGGTTGCAAAGTAAAAATGGAGTTCTAAACCAAGTCGGCAGACATCCCCATCTCTAGCAGGAAACATTCTGCTCCTTCATCAAGGCAGGGAGCTGCCTTTGCACCCGACTCTCCTCTGCAGAGCCCCCATCTCCAGCAGCATATGTGCTTATCTGGAGGAACCACCAGGTAACTCCTCTCCTAAGCTCCATTTGTGAGAAACCGTAGAAGTCATGTTTTACAGAACACCATCTAATGAGACCTCCTTTGCATACTTGGATACAGTTCTCATCGCTGACATCATGTCAAATGTTTTTTATTTTTAGAAATTGACCGTGTTTTCACCTAGGGATGGAGTTCAGTTGGTAGAGTGCTTGCCTAGAAAAAAGAATCCCTGGTTTTGAGTCATCTCCAGCTCTACATAAAACCAGGCACATTGCTCTAATCTCAGTACTCAGGATGTAGAGGCCGTAGGACCAGGAGTTCAAGGTCATCCCTGGCTACATAGTGAATTCAAGGTTAGCCTGGGATTCATGGACTCCTGTATCAAAGGCAAATAAATAAAATATAAGAAAGAAAGACAAAAAACAAACATGGTTTATTCTTTCCTATTCGGTTTTTAAATTTTAACAAAGTCAATAAAAATATAACAGCATGCCTGTTCTTCCCGAATCACAGGTCATTTTGAATGCTCTAAGGTGCTATACCACAACTGACTCTTACAAATTCTTGGTGACATGCAATATTATGTTTCATTTTTCCTTAGCACCATTAACTGGGTATACATTTGACAAGCAAAGTTGATGTATTATAAGTTTATCAAACCAAGTTAACACAAACTAAGATACTAATATTTATAAGGATCTCTAAAATGTATCTGTGTGCTAATACCCGACTGAGTTATTCCTGTGATATGCTTCCCTGCCTATTTTCTGCCTCTGTAGTGTGTTCAAATGTATATAAAGAGCTTTTGCATTGATTTCCCATTTTAAGTCTGACAATGAGCATAGAGGGGGTTGAAGATCCGTTATTTCTAGAGTGACCAGTGAACGTTCCGGCATTGCCCAAAGGAGTGCAGGGAAACAGGCAATAAAGGTCTGAGGTGCGAATGGACTCACGCATTAGAACTTAGCCCAGGGTCATCCTGCCATGGTGGATCCTCTCATTTTCTCCTGAGGTCGGAATTGAAAGTGAAATCAGGTACTCCAGATATAGATGAGTAATTGAGCTTCCGGGTCTACCTAGATGCACCTTCATCTCCCAGCATCCCTAGTGCTGAATGTCCTTTGGCAGAAACACTGGATCTGTGGGAAGAGAGGGAGTCTATAGGTATCTTGACACCAAGTGCACAGCCAATGTGCCTGCTGAATGAATATATCACAACTCCACAAAGCTATGCACTCAAAAGAACCCTTGATTCAGATTCAAATGCCTGATGTATTTGTGATTTCTGTTTTCATGACACCTCCCAACTCTCATGCTTTCCAAGTTGGAGCTATGTGATGCCATGGCACACTCTAATGTGTGTGCCTGGTTCTTACATAGGTGGTCATGGTGCTCTGCTCTTCAGGGTCAGCTGTCTGTGCACACACACACACACACGAAACATCGATGTTTGGAACATCATGAAATATTCAAACCTATCTATTGAAAATCAGCTCATGTTGGGTTGTTACTCAGAGAAACAGTACCTGCAAGGGAAAACTGATAAAAAAGCATGGTGTTTTAAAGTTCATTCAAGCTTGCAAAACTACTTCTATATTTGGAATGGCTTAAATGGACAGACTAAGCACATCTGATGGAGACAGTTGGACAGGATTTCCACCTACCTGTAACGTATTTGAAGCTCTGTTGCCTGATAGTCAAGAATAGAGACAGTGGGGATGGATTCCTTATTCCTGGGACCAAGGCAGTGATCTAAGTCATGTCTGGAAAACTCCAGGAATCTGGCTAAAAATTCTGCTTTAATTCATGCAAGGACAAACACCAAGAAAGCTGATTACAGTTCTCGTCCACATGCGGCTGACCAGTATCATCACCTTTCGACCCCAAAGAGTTCCTAACGCTTTCACTCTTTTAGACAAGTGTGCACAGCTCTGGTCTCTAATTGCTGTCTGTATTTAGGCACCAGCAAGCAGAGTTTGAGTGCTAGCCTCCCGGCAAGTGCCAAGCGCATCGCACCATGTCATCAAGAGTAATCAAGAGTTAGATCTTTTTGATAACCACTTAACCAAGTGTGGTGGGATTGCTTGGAATTTTCAGTTTTAAATATCAGCTCCATTGCAGGAAAGGAAAAAAAAATCTTTAACTGACAATCTGCCCCTACATCATCCAGGAATGTGAAGGTCAGATTCTGCTTTGAGGATCTGCCTTCCTCTTGCAAGACAGCCAGGCCCTTGAAGAAGGGTGTGCCGCCATTTACAGAAAATGCATTTTTAGTGAGTGCAGGCCAGGGAGGTAATAGAATCAATAGCTGGGCTCCATGAACACACTAAGCAGCAACTAACGAAAGTCCCAGGCCTTTCTCAATCAGACCCAGGGAAGTGCTCTTTTGATAGCCAAAAGAAGCATCTGCAGGATGGAGTCCTTTTCTTACAAAAAGCACAAGGCAGGAAGTGGAGGGAGGCCTCAGAGGGTTCTGTGGGCTTCCTTTTGCCTTACTTCCCTGACACTGAAAATTCCAAAGATTCCTTCTTAATTGCACCCAGAAGAATCAGTCCATAGGCTAATAATTCCTTTTTCTGATTTAAATCGCTGTTTGGTCCTGCCTGGTCTCAAGCCTCGTAGCAACCGATGCTTTCTTCATGTGCTCACTCTGGTACATAGTGCCCGTCACAACATAAGCAGGACAGAGGGACGGGCCCTGGTGCCTTTCATTACCTAACACTGCAGTCTTCACTATGTGTCCTGGAACTCCTTATGTAGACCAGACTGCCCTCACATTCACAGAGATGCACCTGCCTCTGCCTTCTCTGTGCTGGGATTGCCGGTGTGGGTCACTACACAAATCCTTTCCTTATTTTGAAGGACACAGACTTTGGCTTGTAGCCTTCTTCTGCCTGAGCCATTTACATATAGCTGTCAAGGGTGAGACTGGCACCTTGCTTCAGTTCATCAGAATCAGCGTGTGGTGCTCACATCCTAAGAATCCTCTTCGTAAAAAAGTCTTTTAAACTGAAAATAAGTAAATCTCTATAAAATAATAATAAAGTATCAAGCCCTACACAATTTCATCAGCTAGTATTCATGTGGGTTTTACACATCTACACTTACAGACAGAAACTTGTAAGTCATGTATAATCCATGCACTTCCTGCAAAGAACACGGGATGGTAAAGTCTGAGGCTGAAATCCTTTGATGTTACAGATCGTCCGTCTGATGGCAAAATCTAAGGACTGCCAGGCTCTCTCAGGGCTCTTCAGGAGGTCTGTGTGCTCACAATGATTACCTTACCACCTCTCCCCATAGCTTTGCGTTGCCCATGCTAATGTCTGTGTTTGTAGTGGTGAGAAAAAAATGGACCATTAACACACAAAATGCCATGGGTACATCCCAAGTGCAGATTCACAAGTATGCTAACATTGAGAGGCTGCTCTGGAAAAGGCAAGGACGACAGCAAGCTAAAACTGAACAGTGGATGTTAGGGCCTGAACATAAGATCAAGACAGGTTTGCAGAGTACGAGTAAAATTCTTTAATGTTCTTGCTTTAGTGATAGATACACAACTGTGTACATTTATCGAAACTCAATGAAATTCACTAAAAGGAGTGAATTTTGATATTTGCAAATTATACCTTAATTTTAAAGATAAGGTGCCTGAATCACAATTACCAAGTTTTCTAATTCATGAAATCATTCAAATAACTATACACGGTGATGATTTTATACTATTTAAATCTCATTATTTCATAGCCTCCTATTAAGTAAAACCAGAAAATCCAGGGCTGGACAAATGGCGCCACGGTTAAGAGTGCTTGCTGCTCTTGTAGAGGACCGGGGTTCGGTCCCAGCACCCAAATCTAGTAGCCCACAGCGCCTGCGACTCCAGTACCATGGGGTCTGATGTCCTTTTCCGACCTCTCAAACATCCACACACGTGACATGTATAAACTCATATACACACACATAAAATAAAATATGTAAATAAAATCTTTAATTTTTTTTGAACCCTAGTAACCCAAAACTTTGTTCTTCTCTAAGGTAAGAGGGAGGATGCTCACTAGCCTTAAGTTTCCTTAGTGATTATAAAACAACAGTAGATGCTAATAAATAAACAGTAGATGCTCACTAAACATAACTTTTGTGGAATACAAATTGTTTTCCAACACTTATCATGTTCCCTGGCTGTGCAGACCCACATAGACACCCCATGACTCTCTGCTGGGCTCCTTTTCAGGGCTCTTTGCACTTGTAACACAATACAGGAGTTTTGGGTTTTGTTTTTTTTTTCTTCATCTTTTCCGGACTGATCCTACAGGATAGTTCTTCATCCTGATGCCCAAAGACTAATAAAAATATTTGCTCATAATGATGAAAACTACATTTATGGGCTGTGTAATGAAAAGGTCTCCAGACAACTCTGAAATCTCTCCTTTATTAAAATAAGAATATAGGCAGACAGACTTCTGTGTGGCTTCTGACTAAACCTTAACTAAACATGTCCCTTTCTCTATCTGGTACAAATGGCTCTTCTAACCAACAACCTTCCTGTTTTAACTCCTTACCACGTGTCTCAGTGTTGTAGACAGTCTATAATGTAAAATCAACTAAATAAACAAAACCCAAATGCAAAGGATGTTTAGCTAAAAGTTGAAAAGCAGAGTTTAATGAGAAACCATATCCCGTAAGATCAAGGTCACTTTCTCACAAAGGCAGCTGAACGGGAATCTCAACCTCCAGTTCCCACCTTTCCCCATAATGAAAAAAACAAAAACAAGTATTTGAGATCTGAGTCACTTGTAATAAATTAGCAAAACCCAGGTCCCCTGGAAGACCAGTAAGCGCTTATAACCACTGAACCATCTCTCCAGCCCCCATTTTTAATTTTAATTGTAGGTGTGTGTACAGGCATGTGTACTCATGAGTGCAGGTGTCCATCGAGGCAAGAAGAAGGTGTTATGTCCCCTGGAATTGGGGTGACAGGAAATTGTGAGCTGCCCAACGTGGGTGCTGTGAATGCAAGCCAGATCCTCCTCAAGAACCCCAAGTTCTCTGAACCATCTCTCCAGCCCAAATTTCTTTCTTTCTTTTTCTTTTTTTTGAAGAAACACCTACATTATCAGATAGCAGTATCTTCTTAAACATCTACTGAGTAAACTGCAACATTTAAAGTTAAAAATTTATAGGTCTTGATGTAGGGAGCTCCTACTGTAGCAACCACATCACCAGCATGGTGGGGTCACTCTGCTGGCCACACCTTTCCCTTCTGGGCTAATACATCCCTTTTTAACATACATATCCATTCTATTGGTTCTGTTCTTCTAGAGAACCCTGGCTAATTCACTACTAAAATATAAAGCCCTTACATTTTCTTCTTTAATTCCTCTCTTAGCATATGCTGGCACTTTTACTTGATAGTTAATATCATGAAAATTTATGCTCTCAAATTATCATCATAGAGTCCACAGTTTGCCTTTGTACTGGGCAGTGCCAATTTCAAACACAAATCTATCATTCTCCTGATAGGACTCCACCATGACAGTGAAGGACCTGACCTTGTGTATCAGGCCACATTCCTTGGGCACACAGCCACAAAGTGTTGGCACTACAGCTTGACAATCTAGTCATGTGAATTGAGATTAGGTACATCCAGCCTCAGCTGTTCTATCCACAAAGCAGAGCTTACCTCATCACAGGGATGCTACAAAGACAAAATTAAGTGTTAGTTTATCTAGGATGTGTCAGGAAACGTCTGAACACTTGATGGTCATGAAAACCTACACTTGAGCCTGTGAAAAACAAGGGCCCCTCTGAGTCTACATTCCCAGAATCCCAAAGAATAGGAAAAAGGGGATCTCCAGTTGGTTGCAATGGATTTTAGTACTTCTCAGGGCAACTAAGAAATAAAATTGAAGTTGATACAACCATTAATAGTAGATCACATGACTCGCTAAGCAGGTACAGTCATTGGAAGGGAAGACAGATCCATGTTCCAGGCTGAGTCTTTGTCCATTGCTCTTCAGTGTTGACCAGGAGAACATCCCATGGAATTAGCATCACCTACTTCTTATTCCCCTTTAAGCCACAAAGTCATTCTTCTCAGGGACATGTTTTATTGAATGTTCTTGCCAAGAGCTAATTGAATGTGCTATGACCTCCACCAAGGATGAGATCTATTTTAATTAAATTATCCAAAATGGCTTTTTTGGAGAAATGACAATTCAAAATATTTAGAAGTAAGTGAACTGGAAAAATGACAAAATTTTTAGAGGGAAGGAGATGCCTCAGTAATTAAGAGGACTCACTGCTCTTGCAAAGGACCTGGATTTAGTTCCCAGCACCCATATGCAACTCACAACTTCCCATAACTCCAGTTCTAGGGAATATAATGCCCTCTTTTGGCCCCTGTTTGGCCATTGCACAATATGGCTACCATACCTACACTAAAGCATATAGACATACACATAAAACTAAAAACAAACAAACGAACAACAAAAAAAAAACCACTCTTTTTTTTTTTTTTAAAGAGACAAAGGGAGCTTCAGCCAGTGTGTTCTGAGCTGGGGTGTTACTCTTGAATGCAAAATGCCATTGCTTTGTGCCTCCAAGACAACAATTTTAAGTTTTGTTGCTAGAGTTTTCTACCCAAATTTGGATTAAATGTTGGAAGTAAACCATCTCCATACTTTCAGATTGCCCACTTTTTACAATATGGAGGTGGTATGTTTTGGAGAATTTAGTAACCTACACATGTATTTAGGCCATGGCGAACTAAAACAAGAGTCACAGAAACACTGAAGGATGAATACTTTATCTCAAAAAAGAATCAGTCATCATCAATGTGATTAAAAAGCTAGTACAGAATACTATATGAAGAGCATCAAAATAAACTGTGTGTGTGTGTGTGTGTTGTGGTGGTGGGGAGACTCTTTTGGTGGTCAAATGTCCCTTTCATAGCGATTGCCTAAGACCATTGGAAAACACAGGCATTTACATTGCTATTCATAACACTACCAAAATTACAGTTATGAAGTAGCAATGGAAAGATTTTTTTTTTTATATTTGGGGTCATCATTAAAGGGTCCCAGCATTAGGAAAGTTGAGAATGCAACTTTCTAAATGCAACATTACACAATCTTCAGGGCCATAATGCATTTGTATGTTTTAAAGACTAGAACAGAAATTGTATGATCTGGTTAGTATTGGTCTTATTTTTCATTCATAAGCAAAGCTGTAAGCTTTGAAATTAGAAGAGCAAGGGTAGGCATGCCTTTTACGATGCTAAAACAAATGACTATGCAATTAGTACCAAATAAGTTTAAAATTAAAATACATTTCCACACCTGTGACAAACAGGCAGAGGAGACAGCTCAATAGATAAGGTGCTTGTTACGCAAGTACAAACACCTAAGTTTTATCCCAGCACCCAGGTGTAAAGCTTGCATTGTGGCACATATTAGTTATCCCAGTGCAGAGAGCTGGAGATAGGAGGCTCTTACTGGCTACAGAGTGAGACACTATATCAAACAAGTAAATGAACAAAACCCAAACAGCTAGTATTTCATCCAAGTCCATCTGGACTGCTATGCCCAAATACTCCAGACAAAGTTGCTTACAAACAACAGAAATTTACACAACTCCTCACAGTTTTGTAACAGTCCAAGATCAAGCAGCTGTTACACTCTGCAGCCAGGGCCTTTCTCTAACATGCTAGCATGTCAAAACACACGGGAGACGGGGCAGAGGACACCTCTGGGGTCACTCAAGAGTCTTTTCAAGAGCACTGACTTCATGACCTGGCCACCTCCCAGAGTCCTACTTCATACAGACTTCATCACAAAGAAAGAAAGAAGCTTTGAGGCAGGCCACCATGCTGCAGGCGACTTTCCTTGGTGACTGAGATTATTTGCATTCTGCATGTCCAGCTGACCCCAGACCTTCTAGGCTGCAGAGAATCATGAGCTCTACAGGTTCAGCCAGAAGGTGAGTGAAGAAACTTCTGCTCCTCTTCCTCTGCTTCCTCCTCCTCTGTAGGCTGACTGAGGTCATACACTTTGTGGGGTTCCTAGATAAGCTTAAAAGCACAACATCCTGTCATATCCTGAGACAGGGCCTGGGGTGCTGGGAGCTGAGATTCTCCTGTGTGGGGGTGGAGGGTGGGATGGTCAGCTGTACTACAAGTGAGTACCAGCTGATACACAGCATCAGCCAGTGAGAGGGGTATCAGCTCTCTTCCAGGCACCAGCTTCCAGTCTCGGTGTGTGAAGGAAAATGCCCTGGAAACAGAAGGACCAGTGTCTCCATCAGGATCCAATTAGGAAGCAGAAAATCATGTCAATTATTTAATCAGAGAGAATATAACTGAAGAGCAGCTAATGTTGAATAAATCACTAATGTCCTGATAAGTCGCTATGACCTGAAAAAGACAGCAGAGAATTCTGAGGTGGCCCCCACAGCACTGCATGGAGACAGAGGCCCTCCCGGCTGGTGATATCCTCTCTAATTTGAAGAGGTATAATGAACCAGGCTGCTTAGGAGGTGGAGTCAGAGGCTAAAGATGCCAGAGGCCTGGGGTAACCCATCAATTGCTGATGGGGTTAAAACCCAGTGAGGAAGCAGGGCTTGGATGACTCCGGAGGGAGACACTGTCAGGAAAAAGAAAGAAATCAGGAAACGGAAATAGGAGCTTGCTTTTGTTCTCTCTCTTCTCTCCCACCCCCACAGGCCCCACGTACTTCACCTCCCGCTGTCGACACAGAACAACAGACAGAGCAAAATGAAGTTGTTGGAGCTCAGGCCTCAGCAGACACACTCCAGTGGGCTGGGTGGTGCTTGATATGGACTACAGTGAGTGAGCATGAGAAGCGGAAAGCGCACTGAGACAGCTACTGGGAGGGAGTTGACACCATGGAGCGAGCACACAGCCAGTCAGATGCTGGCTAAAAGTAGAGGGAAAAACTTACACTGATTTCAAGTCAAATCACAGGAAACTTGAAGAGCAGGTCCCTCTGAGATCGACACCAGTAACTTAGAAATCCAATGAGATACACCTCATAGACCAGATGTCAACTGACTGAAACTGTACGAGGCACCACACAGGAATGCTAGGATGCTTGTGGGACTGGCAAGGACCAGGATTCCGGAGAGGAAGTGGAGAGGAGATGACTGAGTAGTGATGGGGGCTGTGAGTTTCCTTGAATTCCAGAACCACTGATAGTAAATCCGCTGAGAAAAGGTCTCCCCTCAGAGTGAAAAGAAACTCTGGGGGTCTCCTCATTGGTAGGAAATCTATCATTAGGAGATAAAAAGTGGGACAGCCTCAGAATCAATATCCAACACTGCAGAGGCAAGGCAAGGTGAGGGTACATGTCTGTCAGCTCGTTTTTAAGAAGATGTATAGGTTAGAAAACCAAATGACTGAGGGTGAAAATCAGCTCAATTCTTTTGGATGAAGACAGAATGAAATGTAAGATTTCCATTACCGAAGGAGTAAATACAGGATTATAGGACAATAACTGTTGCAGTGAATGTGAATTTTTCCCTGACCACTTGGAGTTGTTTCCCATGACTACACAGGAATAAGAGAAAATTTTAAGGAGAACAAAACCCACACACACCATTTATGCTCAAGAAGCTGTGTGTGCCACTGACGTCTTCAATGTAGAAACTAATGTTAGGAGTGACAGCAAAGAGAAACGAGAAGTGGCTTTCAATAATCCAAATTAGCAACCTCATGAATTAGGACAGGAACTTTTGTAATGCGAGATTCGGAAAACTGTAGGTAAATATATGCATGCAAAAAAATGAATAGCTCTTAGTCCCTTCCCCTCTGCACATCTGCCTGCAAAACCCATTCCCACAAACATCCTGAAACCCCAAATCTCAATGTTAATTTTGACACAAGCAAACTCTGATGAGCATAACTAAACCTTAGTGAGGTTCATTTCTTTAGGGTCTTTTCAGAGAAAATATTAACCAGACCATCTGTTAGTTCTGCTTAATTTAGAACTTCCTGGGAACCCAGAATGGAAATCATCTTCACACAATCTGCGATTTAGAACACTTTTATATAGAGAAATAAGCCTCTGCTCTAACCCAAAAGGTAGTTGTATTAACAAAGACATAACTATGAATAATGAATGCCACCGCTAATATGGAGCTGGCCAAAGCACTTTTAGGAATGCGGTTTTATGATTCATACTTTAGACTTTGCACTCCTTCACCTTGCAGTGATTCAGTCATTCCATTGAGAAACACTTTTGGTGATAGTAGATTCCGATGATGAGAATGGTTACTTTTTTTCTTTAGAAGTTTAGCACTAGATTCGGAAAGTACAGTCTGCCTCCCTTGAATAGGGAATTACTGGATGAAGAAAATGAAGATCCTAGCGCTATTACAAATTACTTTAGTAGTAAAAGCAGAACCTTAGAGAAGACAGTGGATGGTTGTCGGGCTGTCATTTCACTGTTGTTTTAAGCTGGCAAAAGCCAGAGTCCTGCTTGTTAACTTTTCAAGTTGCTTTTAATTTTTATTTCGTTTGTGGGCCTGTCCAAGTCTTTCAGCCTTCTTGCTGCTCTGCTCACATCCTCCATCATCCCTGATTTTATCTACTTTCCTTTAGTTTCTTAATCACGTATAAACAGGAAGGTGGTGCTGGCTTCCTGCAGGCTCCAGAACACAAATGCTTGAGTCAGAAGGGACTATGTGTTCACAGTTGCTCATCGCTAACTCCAGTAGGCCAAAGAAAAAGATTCTCACTTTCGTTGTTTTCATTAAGGTTTTGTAAAAGTTCTTTTTGTTTTCTTATATGCAGTAAAGGATGCCCACAAACAGACGAATTGAACAAAATGGGAAGAGGAATTCACAATTTAATGAATAAAACTTTAAGACATTTTCCAGAACTTAAATTTAAGTGGAGATCTGAGAGACAGGAAAGCAAAGAGAAGGGAAGAACTGGACAAGATGGCAAATGACTCCAGTGGTCTCTCAGAGGCCGTGGAGACATTTGGACACTAGTGTCCTCCCACAGAGACCTAAGAGTGGTTGTGGAAGTGTGGAAGGCAGTGCTGTAAAGATCATGTTCGCCATTTCCACCTTCTTTTCACAGAATACTCACTTTTCTTCATGAAGTGTGCCAGACAGTCCCTCAAGCAGACCAAAGCAATCAAATATCAAATGCTAATCTCCAGATGATCTACATCTTTACCTCTCCTGACCCTTCTATGCAGGCTTTATGCCTTTCACAGTTCCATATCAGAGTGAGGTTCAGGACAAAGGGGATATATTCACTTAAGTCTCTTTTTTTAACTTTTACATGTCATTTTTTTTCATTTTAATAAAAATGAGTACAAAAAACCAAAAGTAAAAAAAGGTACTATCTTCACTTTCTACTGTGTCATTCAAATTTGTTTTTAAGCCTATGCTTATCTACTGATGAGTTAGAACTGAAAGAGCAAATGAACACAGAGGCCCGTTAATAGGTGACTAACTAGTATAGCAAAAGAGAGAAATGTGTAGGTTTAAGTTCTGGCCTTTTCTCTCTTGATGTAGTAAGGGCAGGAGTGTGTTCCAGGAATCCTCAGGATGCAGGGCCATGGCTATTTGCCCCCCATCTCACTCTAGCCACCTCCTCTGTCCTGCTTAAACTGGCCACAATAAGAACTCTGAATTCTCTCGAACTCCTCCGAGTAACATTCTTTATTAAACCCCTAGTCCAAGAATCAGCAAACACCCTCTCTGCTATCCAGTCTCTCAGTGACATGGGCTGCTGGGCAGAGATGATACCCAAACAGCTGGATTGTCTTTGGTTCAAATTAAACTTTATTTATAAAGCAGTGCGGATGCCTGGCCATTCTCTAGCCAGAACTATTTGCCAATGAAGATTGATTTGGGAAGGACATCAGTTAGGGTCACTCAGCTGCAGCCTTGGCAGCTGCTAGGATACGTTCTTCATAAGGCACAGTCCAGCGCTCCTTTTCTGTCCCAAAATATTAATTCTTCGTGTTTCATTCTTCTTCAATTATAGGCATGACAGCAGGTCATCCCCCAAAAGAAACTGTAACATATTTTTAGTTTTATAATTGGTTCACTTTTTTTTTTCAAAATAGACTAAGAAAGATTTCTCTTTTCCTACCAGCCTGTTCCACACCCTGATCACTGGCTGTGTACCATTAATAGCCAAGTCTCTCCTAAGCTGAAATAAGCCACCATTGCTTTCATCTCCCACCACAGCCTCATGGAAGTCTGCCCCAACAGTCTGAGCTCCCAGCAACTTGCCTCAGCACTCCCAGAAACCTCCTCTGGAAACAGGTGCCCTCATGCCTTGTTCTTCAGCAATCCAAGCACTCCTCAAATGTCATTCTCAGGGAGATCTTCCTACAAAATTGATTGTTTCTTATATATATAAAACACAGGCTCATATGGACACACAATCCCTTTTTCCTCTTAATGCTAATCAGCATTTTAGGTGTGTTGCTCCTTCACAAGATTGTAGACTCTATGGATGACAGAATGTTTTCGTGTGTTGTGATTACCACTTATTCCCAGAACTGAAACCAGGATCTGGCATGTTCAGACTGTTCAGAAAATATGTAGCTAGTGAGAGAATGAAAATGGACACCTGACTCATTCACAAACCAGCTTTGACTGCTGAGTACAGCAAACTGGGGATTCTCTTTCCTTTGCTGTTTCCCTTATCCATGCAGGAAGGGCTGTGTTAATACTGTCTGGTGTGTGACTATGTGAAAACCACCTTCATCACCAATTGTTCCCTCCATTAAAACATTTGGAATAATTGGGATGATAGAATGACAGGTTCATCAAGAACTCCAAACAATTTTGTTGCTGTAGAACAGGTGGAAGAAAGGAGGTTCACTCTTTAATGTGGCAAGCCAGATTTATCTTAATTTAAATAAAGAAAAGAGGAGAATAAGAATACGATCTTAAACTTCAAAACGGGTTTTCTGAAATGGGGTCTAAAATCATTTTAACAATCTGAACTCAATTTGGTCTTTGGGGTGAAGGGAAGGAAAGGTGCTGTAGAAATCGCTATAGAGTCTTAGGTCATTGGTGTTTTGCCACATTTTAATTTGGATGGTGCTTTCTCACCTTCCTCTTGAAGGCTTCCACAAGCTATATTTACATTAATTACACTGAGGCATTATATAACACACGGCTAATTTTTTTTAAAAGAAGAGAAAGAACATGACAAAAAAAACATGTAAAAATAATGCTTAGAATATAATTTAAAGATTAGACTAAAACCATTAAATCCAGATTGGCTTCTCAACAGCTCTAATCTACATTGTCACATGACTTGATTTGCCAGCACAATGGGAGATTAATGTCCTCAGGAAGTGAGCCTTTAAAGGTACCGAGGGCATTAGAGTGTTTTCTGTCTGTGTACCCACACTTCCCATAACGAACATTTTCCAAGTTTATGTTAGAGGTGTTATGCATATCATCAAGACAAAAGGGCCAGGCCACACTAACACCAACAGCCTCCTCCTCCCCCTTACTGCCTCTGAACACCACCCATTGATGGCTTGGGACAATGTTTGAAGAATTAATGTAACCTGAAAAAAAAAAAAGAACTTGATTTGTCTGAGGACAATATATAGCCCCTCCCCCACGCTCATCATTGATTCAGTTACAAACATGCACATGTCCTTATTCTGATTTTTTTAAAATGGGGTGAAATCCTTGTAGATATCTGGGAACATCACCCTATCTCATGAGATAACTTGGCTTGCAGGACATGTAGGATCCAAGCCACAGGTGTATGGAGAGAACAAAAGACAGAGCCTAGGATCATTCCACACGTGAGCTGAAGACTATGCTAACCCTCAGCAGCTTGCACCTGGGCACCGTGACGCAGGGTGGAAAGTGTTTTTCGGCTGAAGCCAATGCAATTTGTGAGTCATTTGAGTTTTCAGACGTTGGAACCAGCACGAAGATTGGTGGATGCTTAGCTCAGAGGCAGAGAAGGCTGAGTTTACCAACGCTGTAACTCATAAAGGAAACCATTGCAGTGACAACTGAATGCCTTCTGCGATTTGCCAAATAGGGACAATGAAGGGTACTTTCACATTCTTCCTGTAGGCAGTCCTGGGAGACCAGCAAAAGCAGCTGGCCTCTCTTCTACCTCCACCCACTCTGATTACCTCCTGCCTAGATGTACCAAAGAGATTCTGTCTCACATTTGGGTTGGAGAGAGAACTGCATGATTTGAATTTTGTACTCTGCTTGGGATCTTCTTTGAAGACGAGTCAAGGAGACTCTGCAGGAACAAGGAGTCTGCAGAAACTCGCAGCCGTCCGGCACATCACGCACTGAGAAAGCAATCATTCCATGGTGTGATGAAAATCCGACTACGCAGAGCAACACTTTCTATGAGTTATTCTATTCTTGTCTCTAAAGCAAACAAAACTCCTGTTTCATCATGTTTTTACAGCCCCAAATGTAAAAATGTACACTTACAAAAGTGCACGCAATTCTTTCTTATGATTCTTTTTATCTTAGATTTAATATCAGCCAAAGAAATGGTTCTGTGTACTTGAGGAATTGCTCATTTGTTTTACTTTCCACAGAACTGGGATATTATAATATGTTATGATTTTTTACTAAATGTGAGCCTTGTCCTGGTTTTCTATAAGGAAACGCTATAAACTTTTCTTGGGATACCTTTAAAAATGAGATGTTTTCAGAATTAAAAAAAAATACACTTTTACAAAGAGTCACATTTTAGCACGTTTACAAATACAAAATTCTTTAAAGGGTACTCCATTTCTAAAGCAAAAGTGTGAGAATGGTGTAGTCTCAACGGAGCTCAGGACAGGTGCGAGTTTAGAGTGAGGTAAGAGCTGTACAGTTACAGGAAACCATTAAATCAAATGCAGCGGTACAAGCTGAACTTGAAAGTAGTTTCATTTATGAGAAGGAGAGTCCCTTCAACAGGCACTCCACATCAGCAGTCACGTTAGTGTCCTCAGCTTACACTATTAAAGAATGATTTGTCATTAAATTAAAAATTAGTCTCCTTTTTTTCCTTTGAGATAGGGTTTTACTTTTTAACCCTGGCCAGCATGGAATTTATAGTAAGTAATATCCCTAGTTCCATTAAACACTATAAAAGTATTCTAAAATATCTGGCTTTCATTGTAGCTATTACATCTAATGCCTCAGCACAGAGACTCTGTAAATATTTTAAAAAACACGTGTGAACGTGAATAACTATATGTTGCCCACTATCAAAGCAACATATTAATACGTGAAAGGGATTAGCACTCTGAGAACTAAAACACACAGGTGAAAATACAAGAAGGCCTTGAAAGCCTCAGGGAAGACTAAACTCCCAAGCCATGGATCATGATATTGCTGAAATGGGTAAGGACTGAGCAGTGAATGTGCACATGCATTTGGGTAGCATTGTTCTCATGTGAGGTGGATCCCTGCCAATCCTGATCATGGTATTTGTCCATCTCAATAGGAGCACCAGCCCTCGGCTGCAGCAGAGCGGCTAGCCAGGCCGCAGGTGTCCCGTCAATAAACCCTCCTAATGCTCTCAACCTCCTGATGCCAAGTGATGGCCAGGTAACTACAGCAGTTTAGAATTATGCACAAACATTTCCAACAACGTGAATGAACAAGGAGCTCGCTTTAGCCACTAGGCATCTGTTAAAAACAAAACCACATGGACACTGTTGGGAAAACACGAGCGTTCAGAGGGAAAGGGGATGCTAGCCATTTCCGAGGCTGTCCGTGTGTTTCTTCCCTGAGTTCCTTCCTTCTCAGTTAAAGCCTCACCTGCCCCTGTAAAAGATGATGCTCCCTTGAGTGAAAAGCTTTTATCTGCTTCTCATTAATGTCATCGGCTATGCTGTGGAATGCTTGTTCTCTGCCCGCTCTCACCACACCCCACATCCCCTGGATAGTAGACCAGACTCATAAGGTGTCATCTCCCTTTATAAATCATATTATTTTAAAGCAATCTCTATGACTGTCCTGTGCATAATAGATATGAGGAAGCTGATGCTTGCCGGGAGCCAAATACAGACAAGGACAAAGCAATTGTGCAGAATCCAAATGCCAGAACTGTGTATAAGTCACCTACAGAGAGAGGGTCACATGGGTAGCTTGGACAGTCCACCATGCCATATGCATGCCACATGAACATGAATACATTAATATGTGATGAGAATTAATATTAGGAGAACTAAAATATACAGATGAAACTGTAATGAAGCCATCAACATTTTAGGGAAAACTAAACATTCAAGTAATTAAACATACATATTTCTGACATGGAGACAGATGACTCTCACTAAGAATATATTTTGAGAAAAGTCACATAATTTTAATATTAATTACACTTAGGGGTTGAAATTGAAGAACGTAGATATTTTATGATTTTTACTTTAAGCCTTCTAGGATCCTTAACATTCTTATATGACTTTTTTTTTTGAGGGGAATTAACTATCTTTGGATTATATCGCATGCCCTAGTTTGCTTCATGTTGCTCTGATAAACACTACGACCAAAAGCAGCCTGAAGAGGGAAGGTTTACTTGGCTTACAGCTTGTAGTCTATCATCAAGAAAAGCCTATAACCCAGTGAGGCAGAGGCGGGCAGATCGTTGCGAGTTCAAGGTCAGCCTGATCTACACAGCAAGTCCAGAACAGCCAAGGCTACATGAAGAAAACCTGCAAGAGAGAGAGAGAGAGAGAGAGAGAGAGAAAGGAAGAAAGCAAGCAAAGCCAGGCCAGGAGCTCCAGCAGGAGCCAGGATGCAGGAACTGAAGCAGATGCCCTAGAAAAATGTCTACTGGCTTGCTTCCCTAGCTTGCTCTTCGAGGAGGAGGAAGCCACAATTGATTGATAGGCATTGCTCATACTGGTCTACCATCTGTAAACCCTTGTACTTGGAGCAGAGGAAGGTTTTGTCAACCCTCTAAGCCTCACCCAGAAGAAGGCTTTGCCAATTCCCATGGGTCAGACACATTGGTCTTTGCCATTAATACACATTCACTCAAGGCTTAAGCCTCCACTTAAGGCTGCTTGGGTCTAGTTTCTATCTGCCCTTTACTCAGCCTTCAAATCTCTAATCGTTTAGGCTTTCGGATCCACTAGGTGCTCACTCCTTCACTCTCTTCAAATCTAATGTGTCTCAACAATTGTCCAGGAAGTGGGCCAGGTGCTAAAACTCTGAAGGACTGCAGTTCAAAGGCTGCCAGGAGAGAGCAGCTGCCTGGCCTCTTGCTCTTTTTCCTGGAGCTGTGTGGTTGAGCTTATTGAAGGCTCTTGAGGTTGTTGACATAAAGGGAAGGGCTACCTAGAGTCCTCTCCCTTTAATCAGCAGCTAAAACAGCAATTAGAAAAAAATAATAGAGGAAATAATTCCTGTCCTGTGAGGGTTTGCAACATGTCAGCAAATGTCCTGCAGTACAGCTGTGTTATTATCCCCCCCACAAAGCTCACACACGGAAGAGCTGAATAGAGCTAGCAGGACTTGATGATGATGATGAAGCGGCTTCGACTCCCTGAAACCCACACGGTAGAAGAATAAAACAGATTCCCTCAAGTTCTCCTATGACCTCGATGTGCAACTCACATAAATACATGTAAATAAATAAATACAACTTTAAAAGTTGAATATAAAAACCGAATAAAGGTAGGCTATTCGGCAATGAAAATGTTGGCACAATCAGCCAATGTTTATACAACTTTCATCAATTTCAAATAAACACGTTTTCTTTTCTAGGCTTCCTCATGCTGTTCTGGGATAAGTTGTATGGTTAAAATCTGCCACCAAAGACATTTATCAACTTGTTCTTCTTCACTGAAGAAATGTAAGGAATCGATGTCCCTGGTTTCCACTCAAAAGTTACCTAAGAGGTTTAGTTTATCCTTATTACCACATTCCTAGTTCAAAAGAGAGGCTACGAGCAGGATAAAAACATGTGGTCTGAATTAGACAAACATTGAGCCAACCTGCAAGACAATTGAGGAAAAGAAAACACCTCTTGCCTCATCCAAGAGATGTGAGAAGAACCTTCTACCTGTCTTCAGTTTCGATAATTATCAGGTCATTTGGAATGATCATTGGTATTTCTTTATTAACGTAATAAAACATGAGCCAGTTTTGGCTATTGTCAGAAGCCCACCACCAGTCACTGAGTGAAGGTTCCCTGACCTCCGAGGCTGAACGGGAATGAGTGTGTCATGGGCTATGAGTCACAACACAGTCAAGATCTGGGAACTCAGAAAAGGCTTCTTGAAGAAATTCTCATGCTGAAGCCAAGGGAAAATTTACCCAGTCAGCTGAGTGAGGAAGTGCCTCAGGCGTTCAAAAACAACTGCAGGGGACAAGAAGGGACACATCTGAGAAATGAGAGTAGCTCAAATACTTGATGGGGAGCTTGCTGTGAGTCAGATATGGCTTGTTCTCCAAAGATTCACACAGGGGAAGCTTGGCTCGAGTTTACTATAGTGCTGACAGGTGGTGGGACCTTTAAGAGATGAGGCCTGGTGGGAAAGGGCTGAGGCTTCCTGTGAAAGGATTAGTGCTGGTCTTGCCAGTGGGTTAGGTCTCACAGGAGTGGATTCATTCATTCCCCGGGGAGCTGAGTAGTTCTACAAGAACCAACCTGCTTTTTCCATTTTTCCTGCTTTCTTGATTCCCTCTGACAACGTGATCCTCCCCTCCCCCACCTCTTTCCATCCCTCTCTCCTTCATCCCTCCCACCCGTGAGTGCATGTGTGTATTTCTAGAGAACCCTGATTAATACATGTGACCATCTGCTAAAATTTTGTTTCTGATTTATCTGCTCATTTGTAGACCAGGCTGGCCTCAAACTCACATCGATACACCTGCCTCTGCCTCCCTAGAGTGCTGGGATCAAAGGTGTGCACCACCACGACTAGCCTCCATTCTTGGGGTTTAAACAAAGACAATCAACTTTCCCTTCTACTAGAGGAATCTAACTGGTTTTCATTGAAATTATTGAAAGTCAAAGAAAAGATTTGAGGACAGAAATATAGCTTTATTGAGCATTGACCTGGCTACAGATATCTGCCGGGGGCTTTCTATATCATTTCTCATTTGATATACACAGCCAGAAAAATTACTGGAACTTTCAACACACAACCACTATTTTTTACTTCTAAGCTCTGTGGTTATTAAATAACAAAAACACAAAAATTGAGGGAATATGTGACTTCAGAGCTCACCAATGAAACAATTATTTTCTCTTATCATGGTGTTCTTACCATATTCATTTTGTGCTGGGGTCTCCAAAGGAACAGAACCAATAGGGGGGAAAATACAATCTAAGGCTGGAGGCCTGAAGAACCCCGGAAGGGCTGAAATGCTTGGAGTCTGATGTTCTGAGGTGAACGGTGCCTACAATAGAGGGTGCTGTCAACTCTCAGTGTAGGCCTTTAAACATTCTGTTACCTCTAGAAGTACTTCCCAGACACACCGAGGTATTCCTGGATGCATTAGTTGAGATTCGAAAAGAGACAAAAGCAACTTAAAGGACGGGAGACTTATTTTGGACCATGGTTTCAAAGCGTTTAATCTGTATCTGCTGGGTCCCATGCGCCTGGACTTTCATGGCGGTGTCAGTGCGAGCCTGAAGTAGCGTCAAGAGACATGGGCAGCAGAGTATCATGGCGGCATCAGCGGGAGTCTGCAGCAGACATGAAGCAAAGGTAAAGGAAAAAGAGATATATGGCTTCCAGGAACATGCCCCCCAGCAACCGGTTTTCTCCAACCCCATTATCCGCAGCCCGACTGACTCCATTAGCTTTAAACCCCATGGATGATGCTTTCTTGTTTGTAAGATGCTCCTTAGACGGTTCCCAACTTGACTCACGAAAGACCAACTAAGCCGTTAGCCAGCCCATGCCACAGTCTGTACCAGCCATACTAAATGTGAGTCCAACTGGGGTCACATGTCAACACAGCTAGCCAGCCCTGACCCTGTATATCCTGCTTCTCCCATTCCTGTTAAGGTGTTTATACATGTTTGTCTCTCTTCCTCCAGAGACTTTTCCAAGTGGTTCTCTGTAACATCTCTGCTTGCTCTCCTCAGGACATGCCAAAAATCTTGACCAGTACCCCTGGGTTAATCTATCTCACCTAGAGTCATAGGCTTAAAATATAAGGGCTCTACCCACTTGAAGCTGGCAGAAATCTTCTCTACCACTAAATCCATCAAAGTTTAGAAACATTCCAGAAAGTTCCGTGCAGGACAAAAATCACCCCCAGTCAGGAACCACAGGCTGAAAGCATTCACAGTAAGCCTCCAGCCTTTGGTAGCTGCTGCCCTAATATCCCTTATAGACATAACCCCAACAGAACAAAAAGAACTCAGTTCTGAATTAAAATTTATTATTCTGGAAATCCCTGAAACTAAACAGATGCGCTGGGCCTCTTTCCTCCTGAAGCTGATAAAAGCAAAAGGACTGCTGAGAGACATTCTTAGGTTAGTTGTGCTACTTGGAAAAGGCTCAGGCCAGCTAAACTGCTTAAAATTTCCAAGCTGCCTCCAGTCTTACAGTCAGCTCCAGGGTTCCAGTTCTCATCACCCACACTGTGGTGGGCTTTCGATGATGCAGCTGTCTTTGAGTCATTTCTGTTCATCTAAGTATCCCCTCACCCACACTCCTGTAAATAACCCCAACAAAACTCATTGGTTCACCAAGTTGGACTTTGGTGGTATCCTTACTTTGGTTTGGTGTGGGTTTCCTATGTGGGATGAGTAGATGTTTGTCCACATCTCCGCCAGGGAGAGTGCTCTGCAATACTAACCAAACTTGATGCAGGGAGGCACACAACTGAGAATTTCTTTTTCGTGTATACATAGACCAAAATCTATTTAGTTTAGTCACTTAAATATTACATAGAAATTATGTATACACATGATTTATGATAGACTTTAATCCAATCCTTTCACACAGATAATTTTTTTGGTATAAGAATATCCTCTTGAGGTGTGGTGGTGCACACATTTAATCCCAGCATTTGGGAGCTAGAGACAGGTGGATTGTTTGTAAGTTCAAGGCCAGCCTGGTTTACATAGCAAGTTCCAAGCCAGTGAGGGCTTCATAGTGAGAATCTACCTCAGAAAACAGAAAGAAAGAAAGAAAGAGAGAACGAAAGAAAGGAAGAAAGAAAGAAAGGCAGGCAAAGAAAGAAGAAAGGGTAGAAAGCCAAGATAATCCAAGCCTAGCCTTACCTTGCTGGTCATGGTAGTCCATGCACACATAATCCCGGCACTACTCTCAGGAGGCAGAGACGTGAGGACCTTTACCAGCTCAAAGACAGCCTGCTCTATCTATATGCCTGAGAGCTGCCAAGCACACACAGGGAGAAACTAAAAACCAACCAGCCAGCTTTGGCCTTTACTGTAGAAAGGGCAGTCACTTTGCACTCAGAGAAGCAACTGTCTTCTGCAACCTACTGCAGCTCAGCGAAAATGACCTGTTTGGTGAGCACCACTGGCACATATTTTTAGAAAACATTTACGCAAGAGTCAGATTATAAGTTACAGAATGTTAAGTATAAGAAGTAGCCATAAAAGTAAAAGCGCTTGATGTGGCTGTGGGCAGATCTCCATGCAGAGTGGACGAACCAGAGGCCCGTGCAGGATTGGGGGTTATGGAATGGAGAGAGAGAGGCACTTTCTTTTCATTGTCAGGGGCGAACTGGGAGAGAGCCAAGAAAGCCCCGCAGAATTCAGCTTTGATGCTTTCTCAACCGGATTAGTTCTATCTGACTTGAGATCTTATTGTCAAAACAAACAAACACAAAGGGCCCCTTCATTGTGTTTATTATAATGTTGCCTTCCCTGCATCATGATTGATCTCAAGCAGATAATACCTTTAAAAATTGACCTGTTTATGCCACTGTGGGGTTTTATGTTCTTTGAGAGTCTCCAGTGGAGGCTTCCATAGAGATGCCAGGTAACTAGAGAGTCGACATTAATCTTGACTAACCGTTTTAAAGCGTAGACTTGCGGCCTTTGCTCTCTGTGCTCTAATCCTGCCTTTGGGAAACAAAACACCCAGGAGACTCACAGTGTGGTGCAGAAAATATAAATAAAACTTACAAAAAGGGGCATGGGAGGAAAAATCCCTTCTTAGGAAGTCAGCCCCAACTGAAACCCTGCCAGGCCCAGAATTACAGCCCTTGGAGCTTCAGAAGTCAGGGTGAAATTGCATGATGCTCTACCCGACATGAAATGAAGGGATGGTTTTCCATGTGTGGCCCCAAAAACTGGGCTAACATTTTGACCTAAATAAAGTCACTGTGAGAATGGCGCATCTCCTTGGCCTCTGGGAGTTTTGCTCATTGTCAGCCAGCATGTTGCCCACGTCTGAGTGTTCAAGCCCCAGGACAACCGTGTGACGCTGGTCACTTCAGAGAAGGGTGTTTTAAGCTTAAGAACAAGAATGCCTGCAGCATGTTGAATTAACATATTTATTTTGCCCTTGGAGCCCATTCATCTGTCAGCTATGAAATGCCTGTTGTATATCTTATGAGAGTCTGTATTCATATTGTCATGGGGTAGCCACCAGAGAAAATTGCTCAGACATAGATTTAAGCCAACAGAAAGTCTTTATTAGTTGGCAGGAGACTATACTGGGTGTTTGGGATTCCAGTGTAGTACTGAGCCTTTCTCAGGGTAAACTTTAAAATGCAGTTACCATGTCCTGGGTTAACATACTTCAGTTAACAAGATTTGCTATCCAGAGGCAGAACTACAAGACCAAAAGGCAAGGTTAGTGCACTTAGAGACGTTTCTAGTACTGTGGACTTCGATGGATTAGTTCTTTGTTTTCATTTTGGGAGGTGGTACTATATGGGTGCTAAGATTCATGGCCTGGATGGCACTTCCATCATAGAGTTGCTTCTGCAAGGTTTGAGGCCCCTGTTACAACAGTAATTAAATAAAAGCGCCTGAGACTGGAAAGATGGCTAAGCAGGCAAAAGCATTTGCTCCTCTTGCAAAAGACAAAAGTGCAATCCCCAGGAACCACATGGTAGTTCCCAATCATCCCTAACCCCAGTTCCAGGGAATTTGATGTTCTCTTCTGGCCTCTGTGGCACCAAGCATGCACATGGTACACAGACATACATTCAGGCAAAACATCCATATGTAGAAAATAAATTAAGTAAAACTTTTTAAATAAGAAAAAAAATGTCTACTAACCACACCAACAATGATTTCTTCACCAATAAAGAATGAAGGTAGAACAGCATCCACTGTCCTTGGCCCCAAGACTATCTGTTCATCTCTGTCTGGCTAGTTTACAGACCCTAAAGAGGACTTCTATCTTCGGTGGCTTTATTTATTTAAGAAGTATTTACAGTTTCTTCTATGCAGTTGGTTCTGTTCCTTGAACTGTTAAAAAACAAACCGGGAGGGAGAAAAAAAGGAAAGACGGGAGGAAGGACAGAGCAAGTTCTTATAGAAACAGAGCTGTATCCTAGGAGACAGAATCACCAGACTCTTATTTTGATGAATGGCCATAGTATTTTAATCCTCCATGCAAAATTATGACCACTTTCCCCCCAAATGCAGACATCATCTATTACTGCAAGAAAGCCATACTATAACAGAGTGAGAGGAAAGGATTTTACTGCCAAATATCCAACTCTCAAAAGGAAGGAGAGAAGAGAGTCCCTCTCCTGGTAAATGAGGCAGAATTTCCAGGGGAAAGTTGGGGGTAGGCAGACACTGAGCAACCCTGAGAAAGGAAAACCTCAGTCTTGCCTGCCCCAGAGTGGAGCCAGCCAGTCTTCTATCAAATGAAGGAGCTGAAATTGTTCAAGAAGAAAGTGGGGAAAAATAGAGTCCATGTCTCCAACTTAAACAGTGCAGCTTAAACAACATAAACGTATTGCCCAGTTCTGGAGTCAAAGATTGAATGATGAATACTTCTCCAGGCCTGAACTATGGTAGTTCCTTAACTTATAGGAACTTAATATTAAACTTCCACCACAGTCTGTCTGTGTAGATGTGTGCTCAAATCCCTGTCTTTGTAAGGGCCAGCCATACAAGATTGGGGCTCACTTTACTCCAGGTCTGGCTCATGTTTAACTAGTTGCACCGCCAAGGACCCTATGCCCAAATCAAGCCACGCATTAGTTGCCGGAGTTAGTACTTTAACAAGTGAATCCAGCAAAATAATGCAAGACCCTACACACATGGGCCAATAAATTAGATAATGTAGGTGAGACTGAAACCCCTTAAAAGACAATCTGTCCAAAATGCTTCCAGAAGTTCGGTAACTCTGAAGGAAATTGAGATTGGTGTGCTTCTCCATTGGTGTGATAAAACACTCTGACCAAAAGCAACTTGGGGAGGAGAGGGTTTGTTTGGCTTCTAAGTTACTGTTTACCATCTACAGAAGGCAAGGCAGAAGCTCAAGACTAGAAACTGCTGCCACAGAGAAATTCTGTTTACTGACTTCCACTACAATCTTTCAAATGCAGCCCAGGCTCACCTAACTGTGGATGGCGCTGCCACAGAAGGCTGAGCCCTTCTGATATCAATTAGCAATCATGGAAATGTCTTCAGGGATGCCTACTGGCCAATGTGAAGGAGGAAATTTCTCAATTGAGATTTTCTGTTTCCAGATGACTTCGGGTTTATGTCAAGTTGATGCTACTTATGACATCAGGTATACTAAACTTTAGTTTAAAAAATTATCATAGAAAATTCCATGTCCAAACAGCGAAATTGATAAAGGCTACCAAGGTTCCAGACATTTAAGAAAGAGAGAATTTCAGTCTCAAGAGAGACAGGGAGAGAGAGACAGGAGAGGTGAGTAAGGATGAGGGAGAAGGAGGGACAGATCACAACTCATTTTTCCACTGGACATCATTCTAAGGCCAAGGCAAACACATTTATAAGAAAGGAAATGTAGATAACAACAGCTCACATGAGCACAGATGCAAAGTTTAAAAGCACTAGCAAACAATCAATACTACATAAAAGGATAGCACATTCTGTCCAAATCAAGAACTGAGGCATAATTCACTACACAGGCATTGTCTTAGTTTATTTCCACTGCTGTGATAAACTCCATAACCAAAAACAAAGTGAGGAGGAAAGGGTTTGCTTGGTTTAGAGGTTGCAGCCCATGAGGGTAGCTAGGGCAGGAACTCAAGAAGGAGCAGAGGCAGGAACTAAAGCAGAGACCATGGAAGATGCTGATTAGCTTACCCTCCCTTTGCTTTCTTGTACAATCTTGGCTCAGCTTCCTAGGACACTGTATTAGTCAGGGTCTGAGAGAGAGAAAGGGGATTTATTAGAATGACTTACAGGTTGCAGTCCAGCTAATTGAGCAGTGGCTGCCTGTGAACAGAAAGTCCAAGAATCCAGTAGTCGCTCAGTCCATGAGGCGAAGGCTGGCTGTGTCAGCTGGCCATCAGTAGACACTGGAATCCTGAAGAAGTAGCACTAATATCAGTGAAGGAATGGGCTTGCTAACAAGTCTAGGAGGGCAAGCAGGTAAAGTGCAAAAGTTTCCTTTCTTCCACGTCCTTTCACGGGCTTCCAGTAGAAGGTGTGGCCCAGATAAAAGGTTTATCCTTGTGCCTCAAGAAGTGGATCTTCCTACTTCAAATTAAGTAAACAATTTTCACTGGTGTGCCCTCAATTTTCTTTATTAAACTAATTCCAGAGGTAGTCAAGTTGGCAACCAAAAATAGCCATAACAGATGATGCCACTTACAATGGACTGTGCCCTCCTTTGTCAATTATTAATGAAGAAAATGCCCCACTGACCTGCCTAAGGCTAATATGATGGGATAATTCCTTAACTGACGCTCCCTTCTCCCTGATGACTGCAGCTTGTGTCACATAGACCAAACTAACCAGCATAGACACTAGCTTAGAAGCATGTAATTCTAAGCTCAGAGTGACCCGTTGCAAATTTAAGTTTGATTCATAATAAGTCTGTACATAAGAAATAAGAAAGAACATATGTGAGGCTGGGCAGATGCCTTAAGGATTAAGCAGTCTCACTGCTTGCACCTCCAGAGACTTGAGTTCAGTTCCCAACAGCCACATGAGGCAGCTCACAACTGCCTGTGACTCCAGCTGGCCTCCCAGGACCCCTGCACACACAAGGAATATCTTTCTTTATACAGATAGATACACATAAAATGAATCTTTAAAAGTACATGATCAGTTGCATATAACTCTACAATCTTAATGAGAAAACAAGACATTAAATAAACAAATAAGAACGTAATAGAATGAGTAAAAAAGATGTGCAAAGGAACATGTGCCTTCTTTATGAAGTTAAAAGGGAAGAAAGGAAGGAAAGAGAAACAGGAGTGGAGGGAAGGAGAAAAATAAAGGTGTCAGATCCAAGCACTCACCAGGTTATAGAATGGAAACTAGATTACACTGCATCACAAATACACGGCTTCATACACTGCAGACACTCTCACACAAATACAGGGCTGCAGACACCATCAGAAATACAGACACTGCAACACCATCACAAATGGCATGGCTAGTGTGGGAACCAGTTTGTCAATTTCTTATAAACTTAAATATAGACAATCCTTGTGACCCAGTAACCAAATTTCCATGTGTTTATCAAGTAAGCCAAAACCCTGTGTTCCACCCCAGCTCCATTAGCAGGTGTGTACTGATGATGAAGTTTTTCCTAGGTGGTGGGGATTGAACTCGGGTCTGCAAGCTTGTGCAGGAAGCACTTTGACTGAGCTGTCTCCCCAGCCCCTGAGCTGTCCTATAGGGACAGTAGAGACTGTGCATATTAGACAAACTCTAAATGTACACTAAAATATTTTATAATACATAAATCATTTCTCAATCTTTAAATGTTAAAGATAAACCATTAAAGCATATAGCGTGAGCATTTAAATCAGTCTTAGTCCTAAATGCCCACCCCAATGTGCCATGAACTTAGTCGTGGTTTTTCCACTAAACACAAATGTCTTGGGGACAGACAGGTGGCTATAGCTAAATGGTGCAGAGAAGGGATTGGAAGCTCAGTCCGCTGATGATCGATTCCACAGAATCAATAGCAGGAAGCAAAGGTATTGTTGAGACAGAAAACACACATTGTACAAGGAAGCTACACTAGAGAGTCCAAAGTGCTTTGAGTGAAGGGTGTATTACTTCCAGGGAGAATCTGTTCAAACAGAGTGGTCAATCCATCACCCAGGACGGAGATGATTCACAGTGAGAAACTTGAAATGTCTGCAGCTCAGGTTGGGACGTGACAGAGTCCTGAAAAAGCTCCTGCAGACCTCAACCATAGGAGCTGCTGTAGCCAGGAGCACCATCAGGAGCTTTTGTTACTAGCAGCTTTGGCACAGTGGGGAAGAGTCCCACACACCAGCTGGCCTCTCTCTTCAGGGAGTGTTTGATGTGCGAAGGTTGTGCCTGGAGACAGAGCATTAAGTTGGCCCCTCAGGAACAGCATGTGTGTGACGCTGACAGGTGTAAGCACAAAGGGAGCAATCGAGTCAGTGCCTAGCGCTTGGTGCTGTTCTCTCAAACCGCAGATACACACGAAAAAGGATTCTTCTTGGAAAACAGTCAATAAATTATTTGTTGAGAGGATAAGTGGCTGGAGGGAGAAATCAATAGGAGCAGAGCATGAATAAACGTGTGCCGGAGGCTGGAGATGAGTGATGATTAACCTGTATAGACAGGCTTCGGAGAGGAAAGCCCCGTGGGCGCTAACCCCTCAAAGGCCTGTGGGTTTGCAGTGTGGGAAGCTGTAGCTAGTGCTGACTCTCAGAAACTGTTTTCTGCTTCTTCCCTCTCTGCTTCTCTCTTCATCTTTCTCTGTGATGAGTGTGGCTTCCTCATTCAGTTTCGAGTGAGATGATTCATTCCTTTAAGGGCCTGTAGCCTGTTCTTCTATGTTTTGTTTTATTTTGTGTGTCTGTGTTCGTGTATGTATGTATGTGCTTACTTGTGGAGGCCTGGGGCTGGTCTTAAGTGTCTTCCTCAATTACTTTCCTTCTTATTTTTTGAGACAGAGTACTGAACCTAGAGCTTATAAATTTGACTAGGCTGGGTGGCCAGTCAGCTAGCCTAGGGATCCTCCAGGCTCTGCCTTTCCACAGGTGGGATTACAAGCACGTACCACCTAGCCTACATGCGTCACCAAGCCTAGCTTTTTCTTGTGTGTTTCTTGATGATCTAAACTCAGGGTCTCAGGCTTGTGTGGCAAGTTCGCTGAGCCATCTTTCCAGGCCCAAAGGTTTGATTTTGTTTGTCATCTAGGAAAACAACAACAACAAAACACTATTTTCTTTATAGAGTTAGCTACAGACCATATATACACTAACTGCACAGTGGCATTTTCATATTTTTTTTTACTTCAAATGCAATAAAATGAAACACATGCATTCTTGACCAATTTACCAGTTTGAGGTTCCCATACCATTTGTGGGGAAGGTGAGACAGAGTAGACCAGAGCAGATGCACGGAGCTCCTGATCTGGGAGTCCATGCCTTCCTGACAGTCATAGTTCCGCCATGTTAAAAAACACATGAGCTGCGCACTGAAGTAAAGCCAGTGCCTGCTCAGGAAGCAGCAGGATGCCTAACAAACAGCATACACTCACTCTCACATCATCTGAAACTACACCCAATGAGAACTCTGCAGCACAATGTTCATGTTACTTATTTTGAAAAGTGAGAGACCAGGGGAGTGCTGACAGGGGTAGTCAATCATAAAAAGCTTAGTCTAGCTATAATTTATGTCTTCCCAGTTGCATAATGTCATAAGGTAGGACCAGCAGAACGCTCTACAGGCGATTTAAGAACTGACATACTTCTGCATGTCCTCTAGTGGCTGATTCATTGTTACTCCTTTGTTCCACCTCCTTCCTTCTCAGGTACCTAGGTACCTGCCGCACCTTCTCGGGGTCACCAGGAGGGTGTGATGTGAAAACACACTGGACTTCCTAGAGGATGCTTCCCGAGAGGAAAACATTTCATGCCATGCAGGCAATTTGATCTGCCTGTACGTGGTTCTGATTAGACAGTAGGTGCTCTAATATGCTGACATTTTAAGCTATGGTTTCTGTTATGTAGACATTAACATGCAGTATTTTTGTTTGTTCGTTTGTTTGGGTTGGGTTTGGGTTTGGGCTTCTTTGGGATGGGTCTCATGTAGCCCGTGCTGGCCTCAAAATTGGTATGTAGTTAAGGATGACATTGAACTTCTGAGATGTCACCCAAAAGATGAGTTTACACACATGGCTTCGCAGCCTTCCGCACTTTCAGGGAGTCCGTGCAATCTGTTAATGTTCAGTTTCTTACAACAGTTTAAAACAGTTTACAGAAGAAAAGCAAGACTGAGGAGAGAGGAATTTCTCAAGTCATGCAGAGGACAGACAGTAACATGGGACTTTAACTGGGTAATCTGGAAACAGACCTTGGTCCTCTTATACCCTCCACATGTACCCACCTTTAGAAATGATATGTAAGTAGAAATGCCCATAACGGCTGAGAGACTACCCTCAAGGTCTGGACGTTTAGCATTTTTATTCCTAAACGGTGACATGGTAATTGGTGTTTAGAGTGGAGCTCCAGCGAATGCACAAGCATCTGGGGCATGTACGCCAGGTGTGCTGACGCCAGGTGTGCCGGTACATACCTTTTATCCCAGCAGAGGCAGGAGGACCTCTGTGAGTTTAAGGCCATCCTGGTCTACATAGCAAGGTCTAGGCTAGTCAGGACTACACAGTCAAGACCCTGTCTCAAAAACAACAAAAATATCACCTTCAAGTTTGGAAATAATTTTACTTAATAGAATTTTTAAATCTGGGATTTTTCTAGTTCCCCAAAAAGTGGGAGCATTCTGAACCTAAGATGACTCATGAACAAATGATAAGTTTTTTTTTTTAACTTCCAGAAATTAATACCAAAAGTGGGTGATGCAGTGAAGTTATTGCACTGGATAAACTTAACCCTCCCATCTGCAAAGCCTCACACAATGGTGAAAGGCGAGAGAAAAGCTTTAACACTGTCAATTTCTGTCAATTAAAGATATTTTCCAACATTTAAAACTTAAGTATGTTTTAAATGACTGCTTCGAAGCATATTAATAAGCTACTCTGCGACTTTGTTTTGTGTGTGTTTGTGTGTGTGTGTAGGTGCCTATATGCCATGGTGCACATGTGGAGGTCAGTGGACAACTTTCAAGTGTCACTCTTTGGCTTTACTTTGCTTAAGATAGAGTCAGTTGTTCTCAATGCATTACGTGCTTAGCTAGCTGGCTTGTGAGCTTCTGGAGATCCTCCAGTGTCCGCCTCACATCTCACTACACAGGTGCTGGGATTACAGATGTGTTCTTTCTATTGGCTTTACATGGGCTGTGGGTACTGGAACTTGGGTCCTCGCACTTGTGTGTCAAGTACCTTTATCCACTGTGTCATCTCCCCAGCCCGCATGAGATGTTTTGATACATATATGCATTACTTAAGGTATAAAGGGTTAAACCTACTCATCTCCTCAAGCATTTATCATTTCTCTGTTGTTAAAACACTCAAAATGGCAGGTAGAGAGATGCCTTGGCTGTTAAGATACTTGCTGCTCTTCCAAAGGACCTGAGTTTATTGTCCAGGACCCATGTTAGGGTGCTCACAACCACTGGTAATTCCACTTCCAGGGGAACAGACACTGTTTTCTGGACTCTGAAGGCATACTCATATACCTATATTTTAGAACTAAGTAAAATATTTTAAAAACATAAACACACAAAATGCTTTCTTCCAGCTCATTGTGCTCTACAGTCCCGGCTGTACAAATAGCACACCAGACTTCTTATTTATCAACCTTAGTAACCATTGATTCTCTCTCCCAATCATCATCTATCATCTATAATCTTTTATAAGAGCAATTATTACAGATTCCACACCTGAGTGAAATCATGAAGTTCATGTCATTTTGTGCCTACCTGGTATGATTTACACAGTTTTCCATTCATATTGTCACAGATGTCAGGATTTCATTCTTCCTCAAGGCTCAATAATCTATCCAGTATCACACCACATATTCTTTAGCCATTAATCAAGCACTTGACAGACACTTACATATTATTCCAATGCACAAAAGACAGATGTCTCTTCAACATGCTGAGTTGAATTCCTTTGTGTAGATGCCCAGTAGTGGTGTTGGCAAATCATACAGTGGCTATATCTTTAACTGAGAAACCTGTGCAGTATTTCCCATAATGGCCATACTACCTTACACTCCCACCAATATTGTGCAAAGGTTCTCTTTTCTCTGTACAATCATCAGTGATTGTTATCCTTAGTCACTTGGCCCACAGCCATGCTTATTAGAATAAGGTGACAGCTCATTTTGGGTTTGATTTGCATGTTCATGATCATTAATGATGTTGGATATCATCTTTATAGATGACCTGTGCTATTTGTCTATCTTGCTATTTGTATATCTTCTTTTAAGAAATGTTATTAGGGCCATTGCTCATTTTCAATTGGATTTCATAATATGCTATTGAGATTTGGCCTTCTTATGGTACTGGGCAGTGAGACCATATGACAAACAAGTGGTCAAACTGAGTCAGTCACTTCCTACTAAAAGGCAGCAGAGCTCTAAGCAGGAGGAGCTTCAGCTCAAGGGCTCATGGGAGCTACCTCTCACTGCAGAGGTAACCTGACTCCTCCATCAACAGCGGAACAGAAGGCTTTTCTTTACACTGGAGTCCTCTAGCTCCAGGTACAGATGCAAAACATGCTTTTCTGCTTGAGCCACGATCCCGGCTTCACTACTTCTTACGTCATCGTCATAGATAAACATCCTGGTCCAGTGGCTTGGTCTGTGCTTCAAGATAAAGCTGAAGGAATTTCAGTTGTTGGATTGGTGAGAGAGGGTCAGAGAAACATAGCTCTTCTGCCAGCGAAGTTCATTCTCTTACAGCCTGGCACAAACCGTTTGTCAAGTGGCCAGAGCAGGACGCGCAGAGCTGAGCCTGAGTAACATCCTCAGGGAAGAAGAGATAACGTGAACAGGGCCACCAAGGCTTTCGCACTTTCTAAGTTACCCATCAGCCCTCATTCGAGGTAGACTCTAAAAACAGGCAATGTTTTCTGTTCTTTGTAAAAATGCCTTCAAGATTCTGTGGAGTGGGCTGGCCAACTGCTGTCAAAATACACGTCGGAGGTCTTATCTCGGAGCTAGTGGGAAACTAATCAGACTTTACTCCACATGTGACTTACAAAATTGTTCAATTTGAAAAGAACCTTTTTGACTTCTCAGTTGTTTGCTCCCAGAAAGATTGAGCATGCTCTATTGAGGTGGAGTTTTACATTAAAATGTGGATATTCCAAAGAGCCCTGCCATTGGAGTAACTTAGAAGAGGGGAGAAATATGTGTGGAGAGCAATAGAGGAAGGCAGGCTATGTCAACCTCTGGCCACATGCTGCACACACTACCACAGATACACATACACATACACATACACATACACTGTGTGTATATACATACACACACAAAGAACACATTCACAGTTTTCTTTTTATTAAAAAGTTCATTATAACCAAAGAAGGAATACTAAATATTATTCAGGTGGTTTTAATGAAAATGATTTATAGGTTTGGTCCCCAATTAGTAGAACTGTTTAGGAATAATCAGGAGGTGTGGCCTTGTTGGAGGAAGTGTGTCACTGACTGGGAGCAGGCTCTGAGGTTTCAAAAGCACATTCCAGGCCCATTCTTTTTCTCTGTCTTGAAGATAAGCATGTAAAGCTCTCAGCTACTGCTCCAGCATCCTGCCTGTCTGCTTCCTACTATGACGGTCATAGACTAACCCTCTAAAACTGTAAGCAAGACCCCAGTTGAAAGTTTTCTTTTATGGGTTGCTTTGGCTGTGGTGTCTCTCCACAGCAATAGAACAGTAACTAAGACAGCATGAAGGGAGCAAAAGAGCATTGGGTAATGACATCAAGTACGAAATAAACACCCTGAGCTCACATGCATATACATACGTGACTAGATACACTACAAGTGAGAAACAAGGCACATCTGTTATGCAGAAGAATTCCCAGTAAATTGCACAGACACTCCCTGACAAGGAGGCACTTTCTAAGTGCATTCAGAGTGTGGCACACACCAGAGAAAAATCAAATAAAACCAAGAGTCCTGAAGCTTAGACAAGCATTGGGTCACTGCATTTTCAAGTTCAACACATCAGCCATGATATGGACAGAATATGATCCTGAACAAAATGAAGATGGCAGTCCCTTCAGTAGCCTTACTGTGGAGAACCTGCAACCCAAGGTAGGGTAATACTCATTGGTGGGTTCCAGAATGCCCTGGGAGCCACATCTCTGCATATGTCTCTTTAACTGATGGAGAGAAGACCCACTCTGAATGTGGGCAGCAGCATTCTACAGGCTGGGTTGTGGACTGAATAAAAAGACAGAAGGAGAAAATGAGCTAAGCACCAGCATGCTTCTCTCTGCTTCCTGACTGTGGACCCAACCAGAGCGGCCACCTTATTCTTCCACCCATGCCTTCCTCCCTGTGATGGATTGATCATCCCTTCATCTGTGGTTTCCTCATGCTGATGGACCAGTCATCCTCCACCCATGCCTTCCTCATCATGTTGGACTGGTCATCCCTCCATCTGTGGTTTCCTTACAGTGATGGACTGGTCATCCCTCTACCCATCCCTTCCTCATGGTGATAAACCAGTTACCCCTCCATCCATGCCTTCCTCACAGTGACGGGCTGTTTATCCCTGCAGCCATGGTTTCTCCATTGTGATGGGCCAGACCCTCAAACCTGCATGTTCTCTCTCTAAGATATTTCTGTCAGATATTTATTCAGTGCAGTGAGAAAAGTATAATACTGCATTCTAATCGTGAGAAAAACGGACACAAATTGCAGAAGAGGGGCACCTTTTACGTAGCATCTCAGCATGCTCCTAGGATTGTCAGTCATCAAGGAGGAGAGACTGAGGAAATTATTGCAGACCAGACCCAGATGAAGGAGACAGAGTAACTAACAACCAAAGCCGAAAGGTATCCTTGGTGTGGTTCTGAAATAGAAAAGATAATACAGTTAAAGAAGTTGGAATAAATGTCAAATTTGCTTAATGTCAGCACTGGTTAATTAGTTACAGCAAATGTCATAAGCAAACTGAAGAGGAGTTCTTCATACTACTATCTCAATGTTTCTTGGAATATAAAACTTTCTAAAAATAAAATATAATACCTGACCCCCCCCAAAAAAACTGGATCACCTGAATCTGCAGAAATGATCAAAATACCCACGGGGAGGCTGAAGTCAGAGTATTTGAAATCACAGCGTCTCCTAGTTGCAACATGAGTCATAGACAAGTGTTTCTGTTCATTACAAGGGCGTTCTACATGGGGTGAGGATGTGTTTGACATGGAGCAGCACAGGCATCTCTGAGGTCTTGTGTTTGATAGATCATTGCTTTCTTTCAGCCTAGCTCACATGCAGATATTCACGAAAGTGTTTGGCTTGTGCCTTATGTGGTGTGCATCTGTGTGGTTGTATGTTCTTGTCCTTATGAATTGCTACAGAATGGTCATTGTATCCCATTTACAAACCCACCTTAAGAAAAAAAAAAGAACGAACTGAAAATAACGCATCATTCACTAGTACTCAGGCTTGAGAGGCAAGTGCTTTACAGATTGCTCCATCTGTGCACTCACCCCAGAGCACTAACTTGTAGTTCACTAAGTCACTGGCTTATAGATGTTTATAACCAATAGACCATACTAGCTAGCCAATGTATATACCACTAAGTAGTTAACTTAGAAGATTGCTTTTATTTTTAAAATGACTTACTTATTTCAAAATTACAACTTGTCTTTAGATTTTCCGTTGTATGATACAATCCCTTCAATTTTATAAAAGTTGCTGAGAGACTGAAAGATGAGACGGAGGACTGGGAATATGGACCTAGGGTAGAAAACGTGCTTAGGATGTAAGAGGAGGGAGGACCCTGACTTCAGCCCTCAGAGTCCCAACTCCAACAGAAAGAGAAGGAAGGAAAAAAAGAGAAGAGAGGTGAGAAGGAAGGAAGGAAGGAAGGAAGGAAGGAAGGAAGGAAGGAAGGAAGGAAGGAAGGAAGGAAGGAAGGAAGGAAAGAAAAAAGCTTCTCTGGCCTGATCTTGCAACGGGGGTTGATACCAAATCATCAAATTCTAGTCTCCTATCTAAAAACATTGTGTTTGCAGTGATGGCGCTGGCATGGGGCGTGGTAGTAATGCTGGGGATAGTGATGGGTGGCTGATGGTGGGGGCAGTTACGGTGATGACAGGTAGGGGTGACCGAGAAGGCAATAGTGGCGACAGTGGTATGGCAGCAGTAGTGACGGTATGGTGGAGGTGGGAAGGGAGGTGGTGGTAGGCTGACTAACTAGGAGCTGTGGCCTCAGGTGTGGGCCTGAGGGGTGGGCTTTGCGATTTCAAAAGCCCAGGCCACTCCAGATTAGCTTTCTCTCTCTCTGACTCCTACTTTCCGATCCGAAAGCACGTAGCTCTTAGCTCCTGCTCCAGCACCATGACTGCCTGCCTGCCGACATGACCCCTGCCATGGTGGTAACGGACTCACTTACTGCTGCAAGCCCCCAGCAATCTCTTTCACCGATAAATTGGCTTGACCGTGGCATCTTATTACAGGAATAGGAAAACAACTAAGACAGTGAGGATGACACTCCTGGTGGTGGTCCTGGTGCTGGTCGTCGTAGTGATGGTGAAGATGATGATGGCGTGGGTAGTGGTGATGGTGATTGTGGCTGCTAAGCCATATTCACCCTATTTCCTCACTTTCACGGGGAAAAGAATAACATCACCGACTAGCCGCTATTGGGATGCCTCTGGTTGCTACTTAACCTGGTCAACTTCTCTCCCTGCAAGATTGCTCTCCAGGGATGCAAATGCGGCTGTGAAGCCCAATTCAAGATTGAATTCCTTACTTTGTAATCAGAGTTTGTGGCGTCTGCAGCAATAGGTTCTCACCATCCAGTTCTGCAGGGCAGCTGACATCAGTGGGCTGCACTCTCCTGGACGTCTTGGGGCCCCAGTGACCAACTACTTCCAGGGATCTTCATTCAATACCCTGCGGCTTCTGGGAGCAGCTTTACCCGCCCTCCATCTCTGCTGACTTTCTGTGCCTGTGATAAAACACCCCAACTAAAAGCAGCTTAGAGGTAGAAGAGCTTCTCTGGGTTTCCGGTTCCGGGCTGGTAAGAGTCCATCACAGCAGGGAAGCCTGGCAGCAAGTGACAAGTGGCAAGCACCGTGATAGGGGCAGGAAGCAGGGAGCTCACATCCTCAACAAACTTTTTTTTTTTTTTTTCAAAACCTGCCCCTGGTCCTGTAGTGCCTGCAGGAGACCTTCCCCAAGGAACGCATCCCAGTGAAGAACGAGTGTCCAGATGTCCCAGACTATGGGGGCCATTTCTCCTTCAATGCCCTTCAATGCTCGGTCCCTTGCATGTCCGCTGATACAAGATACCACTACGTAACCTCTTTGTGTAAATAATAATAATAATAATTAATTAGCTTACCAAGTATCAGGTTCTCTTACGGCATGTGGTCGCCCCTCCTCCACCTCCTCTTGCTCACCCCCCTGCCTTGACTCCACGTTAAACCTTTACAGGCTAGTGTCTCACACACTTTCACAAACATGCATTCTACAGCCATCTCCACCACCCTCACGGCTCTTTCTTTTCCCTTTGATGGGGCACTTCCTGGCTTCTTACATGTAGACTCCCACATAAAGGTGCCTATCTTAAAATCGGAAACTAGGATCCACAGATGATCCAGCACGTGGGGTTTGTCTTCCTGGGCCGGGGCTTATGGTCCACTTCTAATGCTTCAATAATGTCCGTATTTCCGTTCCATATAATTCTTATGGTTCTATAGCATGATACAAAACCTCCATGTGTAGGGGGCACCCATAGTTTTATTGTTTTCAATTCTTTTTCCCTCTTTCCCTTCCTGCCTACTTTTGCCTTGTTTTGTTGTGGGACAAAATCCTGCTATGTGGAACTCACTCTGTAGCCTAGGCTAGCCTCAAGCTTGTAGCAATCCTCCTGCCTCTGCCTCTGCAGGGATCACAAGTGTGTCCCTAGCATGGACTGACTTCTTTTAGCATTGGATCCAACTCCCTGTTGCTTAAAGGGCCCTTTTTGAGGTGACTGCGTGTCACTGTGCAGGGAGGGGCAGAAGTGTGGTTAGCAGACTGTTGGTAGCAAACAGGTTACAGCACAGCTCAGATTCTGACTTGAAATCAGAACTCGTCCCTGTGTTTCATTTTTACTAGCGGCGTTTCCTTTCGAAATTACGCTTACCAGTGGTAACACAGTGACTGACGTGTGGCTTTTCACATTCTCTAGCTCTCATTGGCTCCACTTAATAGAAAGGTTGAAACCCAGGCAGTCAGAGAAAAATGAGTTTATTTATGGTGACATTTTTCTATTCATCTAGATTTTCTAATGACAGTTCCGTAAGTTGTGGGAATAACCGAACAGTTACTAAATATATCCACGCAAAATGCCTCAGTTATTCAAATGCACCAGGCCCTTTCATGTGGAAAAGCAAATCAATACTATCGGGAAAAGACTGGTCAGCAGCTGATCATCCCAAGGACCTTAGAAAGAATTGAAGAACCGTCACTAAATGTGGCTTTTCGCTTTTCTCCCCAGCAGTTGACTAGGAACTTCATGAATATTGGAATGTTTTAGCTTAAAATACTGCCACCTTAGCATTTTTACATTTTAAGGAAGCTACATGTGAATGAAATCTAGACTTTTTTAATAATCGTTGATTCTTGGATTTAAGAGTTTAGTTATAGTCAAAAAAGGGAAAATTAGATGAGCGTGCCCTAGAAACAGGAAAATAAACATTGCCCTCACCAGGGCCATTCTCCTTGGTCATAAGGGAGGGTGCTTGCTCAGAACGTTTTTGTTTGTTTGTTTGAGTATAGAGTGACTACCAAACTGGACTGACAAGACGTACACTCCAAAGCCCCACAGCCACCAGAAAGGATGTGCTGAAAAGAGCCAATGATGTCTGTTAAGTCAAAATTGTTCCAAGATGGAATTTTCTAGTCACACGTAAAGAATGAGCAGCCATTCTGCTTGGTATTACAGTCCTTTGCGATTTCCACTGAAGGTTCTAGAATGTATCACTTGCCCGTGAGATGCTCATTTTTAAACTTTAGTTGACTTGTGCATACATGTGTGTACACCATGGCTCATGTGTGGAGGTCAGAAGACAGCTTGTAAGAGTTAGTTCTGTCCTCCCACCTTCACACGGACGTGTAACTAGGTCACCAGGCTTGCATAGCCAAGGTCTCTATCCCTGGAACCATCTCACCAGCCTACAGAATGCTTATTTTATGAAAAGTGCAACCACATTTCTCAGCACTTGGGAAGCAGAGGCAGGAGGATCGGGCACCCAAGCGTGATTCTTGGCTGCAGTCTTCAGCTACCTAAGACTGTCTTAAACAAACAGCAAGGAAGTCCACTGTAGTTCATGTGGTTAAAGAGTTCACTGTCAATGATAAACTTCCCTTATAAAGGTTGTGATGCTTCAGGATATGACATTGGTGGACTAAGGACACAGAGTACTAGGTCTAAGGAAACATCAGTGACTTCAGAGAGAGTCCTGGGGTGGGACAGTCACAGGACCTATCAGCCAACTAAACAATTGATGGTAAACCAAAAATACAGACCCTAAGGCTGGGTAACGCTGCAGGGAAGGTCTCAGGTACCATGCTGAAGCAATGAGACAGCTGCTGGAAAAACCCCTGCCTGCCTGGCTAGCTTACTCCTGTCATGGTACAGGCTACTTTAAGAAAACTAAGCCAAGACTTTGAGCAGAAGTCTGCATTCCTGTCTCTAAACTCCACTAGCTAAGTGAGAGCCCACCCCCAAAATCAGTGTGAACCCCGAGAACTGGTTATGACACGGACACAGATTATAGAGTTAGGGGTCCATGTGGCCCCACTCCGAATGGGAGCAGAGGACACTGAAGCTGGACACTAGGCCTGGCTTCTAGCGGAAGGAAGAGGCAAGGGCAGCTGTGTGTGAATGCGAGAATGAGTGAGGGCAGCTGTGATGGAGACTGGTAGGATCAGGGCACACAGATTCATCTGTGCCTCTCCAATGCAGAGTGTTTGGGCATGACTGACAGCTTCCTATACCCTTAGAACCATGGCTTATTTGTACCTTTCCCACAGCCAACCCTCACTAGCTGATGGGGCACAGCTCTGAACTGGCCTTCTACCCAGCTAGAAGTACACGCTGACCTGCTGGCCACACAGGCATGTGGAGATTACCCTCAAGACATCAGCAGGCCATGAGTGAGAAAGGCAGGGCAGGGCTCAGATGGCAGCAACCCTTTCTGGTCTAACCTGTTTGGACTTCAGTGAGAAAACAGCCCTCTAACCCTCTTTCCCTCTACCAGCATCACCAAGTGAACAAGCCTGGGAAGAAAGCCTGCCCCTCTAGCCATTGAATGGGGAAAGAAACACTGACCATTGTTAACAATGGTTCTGGCCCGTTCCATGTTTTTGTTCCTGTGATTTTACTCTATGTTATTTATACCTTCTGCTTATAAACTACCCCCCCTTTCCTATGTCATTTCTTCTTCTTTTTCTTTCCCCGTCTACTCTTTTTGTTATTAATTATTCATAATTATAGCTTTAAATTTTAAAATTGTTCTAGCTCCTTTCCTTTCAGTTCTTGTTAGACAACAAGTTAGATCCTCTGTGATATCCACCCTGCTGTAATTCTCTATGATTTACTTCAAGCTTTATGTGAAGTGTGGTTAGGTGATTTGTGTAGGTTAGAGAAACGTGGGCGCTGACACAGTCATATGTTTAATAAGACAGTTGGGTAGCCTGGTTGCTCAGAATTCATCATTATCTGGTATGTCTAAGAACTACGAAGTGAGCTGTAAGTGGCTCTCACAGCTTCTCCATATCATTTCGACCTCTGCACCCTGGAAAATGGGTGACTTTCAAGATCCAGAGCAGGGCAGGGCATTTGCTTTGTGTGGGATTTGGCCAGACTCAAACAATGCCAACTGGAGCAAGAACTGTAGATCAAATTGCATGACCATAAAAGATGTCAATCGACAGCCAAGGCTCTCTAGGGAAGCTGTTCTGTCCCCATGCCAGAGTTGCCCTGGGGTCAGGGAAGTGGGTACAGCTCCAGGACTCAATGTTTCAAAAAAAAAAAAAACCTGAAAGTATAAAATGGAAGGAAAAAGAGAGGAAGAAAAAAGAAAGAGGAGGAGGAGGGAGTAGGAAAGCAGGTAGGAAGACAAGGAAGCAGAGAGGTGATGAGAGAGAAGGAAGGAGTATAAATGGTAGTCCGTGTGAATGAGAGAAAATCAATCGCCTCCAGAGTGAATGACTACAGAAGTCAGCACTCAGTCTGACAGCTTGGCTGTGGAAAGCATGTCTGCTGGGTAAAGGACCCGGCCTGCAGAGAAGAGCTCCTGAAGGCAGATGCTCCGAGGGAAAGAAAGTTTCCTCAGTGTCAACACAGGTCATTCGAGATCCTTCTGTGACGTCTAGATCACAGACGTGTTTGGCAAAGAGCAAATTTAACAGCCAAGAAAAACCCCGAGTCTGCAGAAGCTCCAGTAAGAATGGAAGGGTCTTCGGTGAGGGTGCGTCCGTGTCTCCATTAGATTAACAGGTTTCTGCCTCCTGCAGCCCTGGTTCTGCCTTTTGAGGAAACAATTGGTTGCTGCTCACTTCTCACACGACCTGTGTGTTCTGGCATGAAGAGCGGCCTGGCTTTTCACAGCACTTGCACTTGGGGCGTGGGGGCTGGCACTTTGAAGTCATCCTGGGGTTGAGCCCAAATGAGAAAATATCCTCAACCCACAGCAAGCTCTATTTAAATTTTCTTTAAATTTTTTTTAAATGTATAAAAATTATTACCATTTCAAGTTGACTGGTCATGCTTGCATACATTTGTAGGGAATGTTGTGATGTTTGCTACGGGAACTCATGGTTCACATGAGAAAAATCAGACACCCTAGCAAGCATAGAGCCCAGAGTTCCATCCTGAGTCCCCAATAAACCAGGTGTGGTGGTGCACAGCTGCAAGCCCAGCACTCAGGAACACAGGTCCAACGACTGGAAGTTCAAGGTCATCCTTGGCTATGTAGCAAATTAGCACAGGCTGGCCTGCACTGCATGAGACCCTATCTCAAAAATAAAATAAAATAAAAGCGTGTTTTCTCTAGAAAACTTTGCTTATGAACTCTGGCCTGTTGAAGAAGCCTGCAGTGTCATTTACATTTTTAATGCATTACATGGTAGGGCTCTCTCTGCCCTCTTCTTAGGGTCTCTTTCTCACACCTTCCTTTTTTTTTTTATAAATTTATTTTTTTTTGTTATCAATCACAGATTAGGTACTTTGCATCCCAAGCGTAGCCCCCTCCCTCATTCCCTCCCACCCTCCCCAACCCTCCCTCATCTCCTCCCCGCCCCCTCCAAGTCCACCAACAGGGGAGGACCTCCTCCCCTTCCATCCAACCCCAGCTCATCCTGTCTCCTCAGGGCTGGCTGCAATGTCCTCCCCTGGGATCTAGCCAGTCTGTCACTCCCCAGCATGTATGGGGGAGGGTCAAAGAGTCAGCCATCAAGTTCAAGACTGAAACAGTCCCTGTTTCCCTCACT
>CM053766.1:37817828-37833158 GCA_028658305.1 Pachyuromys duprasi | reverse complement strand
TCCCCGCCCCCTCCAAGTCCACCAACAGGGGAGGACCTCCTCCCCTTCCATCCAACCCCAGCTCATCCTGTCTCCTCAGGGCTGGCTGCAATGTCCTCCCCTGGGATCTAGCCAGTCTGTCACTCCCCAGCATGTATGGGGGAGGGTCAAAGAGTCAGCCATCAAGTTCAAGACTGAAACAGTCCCTGTTTCCCTCACTAGGGTCTTTAGTCCTACACCGAGCTATCCTGGGTCCCATCTGAACAGGGGTTCCAGGACACATCCACACGTCACACCTTCCTTTTATTTTATTTATTTTTTTGCATGAAGGCACATACCCAGGTGTCTTCCATTGCCTGGCTCAGTAATGGTATAGATCTAGCATGTATTTGCATGTTGTCAATCCTCCATTCTCTTCTGTAACTCCAACTGGCTCACATCTACAGAGAACTACTTGTCCTCAGTGGGAAGGTCTTGATGGGAAGTCTGAGGACATGGCCTAGCCCACCAGAAAAAATGAAAAGTCTCACAAGAGTTACTGCCTGGCTTATCTCTTGGGAAATCAAATCTTGGGAAACACACACAGGATCAGACACACACAGGTGCACACACACACATGCACGTGCACAAACAGACACCAAAAAGAAGTGTCTTTACCTTATTCCTGAGGTCTCCGATGGAAACTGTTATGGTCTGAATGAGAAACGGTACCACAGGGTGGGGTGTTGGATTACATGGTCCCCAGCTTAGGAACTGTTTTGGAAGGCATGGAGGTGTTAGGAAGTAGAATCTTCCTGAAGAAAGTGAATAACTGGGGGCAGGCCTTGAGATGTGCTAAGAAGTTCTACTTCCTGTCCAGTCTCTGCTTTCTGGTTCCAGACACAATATGACTAGCTGCCTAAAGTCCCTGCTGCCATGTCCACCATGCCACACGAAATTGTTTCCTGTGAGCCAAAATGAAGGCATCCTTCCTTGCTTGCTCATGCCACATATTTTGTCATAGTAATGAGAAAAGTAAGTAATACAAGAATCCCCTCAAGTTGGTCAAAACATCCAGGCAAGAAAGGGTTAGGGTGTATTTGTCTTCCTGTATTCTCTGTCGCTGTGATAAGACCTAGTGGAGGAAAGGGTTTATTTGGCTTGCCTGTCCCAATCACACTCAAACCATGAGGGAAGCCAGGGCAGGAACTCAAAGCAGAAGTTTGGGAGAAGGAAGTGAAGCAGAGGCCAGGGAGGGGTGCTGCTTACTAGCTTGCTCAATGGGCTTTCTTAGAGCGCCTAGGCCCACCTGCCCAGGGGAACACTGCCTACTGTGAGCTGGACCCTTCCACAGCAGTCATTATTAATCCTGAAAACGCCCATGGGTTTGCCTACAGGTACGTGGAATGGTCCAGACCACTTCAGCACCTTGATTAACCACACACAGGAGACCTTGAGATTCACTGTCAGATCAATACAGTGAAGAATGTATTTATCGAATTAGTTATTAAATATTTAACTAAATATTAATTAATAATCACATGTATCTCTTTAAAACAGGATAAGACTATTTATGAGGATTTTTACATAGTCTATTGCTTGGATTTCTATAACTAAGAAAGTCACTTAAAGGAGAAAAGATCTCGTTTGTTTCACAGTTGCAAATGGCCCAGCCAGAGTTTATTTGACTCAGCTGCTTCTGGGCTTGTGGTGAGGAGAGCCATCCAAGTGGAGTGATACGTGGTGGAACAAAGCAGGTTATGTCATGTCATGTCATGTCATGAGAAGGGATGGACAGCAGCAGGAGAAGGGATGGAAGGAGAGAGAGAGTTCCTCCCACTGACCCCATCAAGCTGTGAATCAGCAAAGGATGGGTCAAGAGGCCAGAATCCCCATGATCTAACCCTCACCTAAGTGCCACAGCTACACACTGCTATAGAGAATGCAGAAAATGGTGCAGCGGAGAAAAGCTGGGTTTGTATCTGGGTCTTTTGCTTTGTATTGGAATAGGTACTGATACCAAACAATGCTTTTGGTAGAATTTTATAAGAGAAAACCTCAATGTAACTTCATCTTTGTGTGCTGCCTCACTCTTTCAGCTTCTTTGAGGGGAAAAATGTTGATTTAGGGTTCTGGTCTCAGGGGTTAAGCTTAACTAGGGGGGAGGGCAGTGGAGCTACAATTCTTAAAATGACACACAAGCTCAAGTGTTTCTTTGTTTTTAATTTGGAAGTTGTATGCGATATTAAAGTCAGCAATTATATGGCCAATCCATGGGAAAATGACAGTTTTCTTGCGTCAATTTGATTGTAATTCTAAGGTCCAGTTTCGGTTGTGTCTTGTGTGCTCATATCTGGCTAGCTTACCCAGCATCTTGGTCAGCTATTCCAAGCAGCAGGCAGCCTCCCCTTCATTCCCATGATCCTCTTTAACTAATTAGTAGTAAAAAATGAAAGAAAGAAAAAAAAACTCCCTTTGCTTATTTTTCTTTATTTTTACATTTTTATTTTTAAAAAGTTGGGTCAGTGACCCACTTCTGAAAAGTCAAATCCTTTCGATGGCATTTCATGTAAATCCAGGTCTTTTTATAAATAGCTATTTTTTATCATTTTGTTGCTTTCAAAGCAATTTTTTCCTTAAGAGACAAGAATCCCAATCCTAGAATTATTTTACATAAATATAACTTACAGTTTCCAATGTTTTCCTTTTGCCCCTGTCTGCTAAATGTAGAGGAGTCTCTAGTCATCTAAACAAACAGTGGTCACATTCTCGAGCTTCTCCATTCTGCTCTGTATTTCTTTGGTGTAAAATATGCTCTGAGGGTCCATAAGAGGGTCCGGCTGCTAAAAGTGCTTGTCATCAAGACTTGAGACCTATGAGGTAGAAAAAGAGAAAGGATTCCTGCAAGCTGTCCTCTGACTGTCAAACGAATGTCATGGTATACAAGCAAGCACCCGTATAAACACAAAATAAATACATGTAATAAAAATTATAAATTACGAAAAGGATAAAATAAAACTGCTTCAGTGAGGAAGAACAGTTTTGTCCCTCTCCATAAACACCACTAACCATTGTTGCACAAGGACAGTAGAACGTGAGCTTACGTTTGAGTCACTGTTCATGATAGCTTGAAGCCCACGGGAGCTGACAGCCAAGAACCCAAAATCGTGATGCTTTGGATGAGATCAGCTTCTCGTTTGCTGCTGATTCTAGTTGTATTCATTTCCACCACCTAGAAATACAGCACTCCTCAGGGCAGTTTAGCAGCAGTGTCACCTAGGATGCTGCCTCCCCTGATGCCTCACCTCTGGAGTTGCAAGTCTAGAGACGGAGCATCACTCTTCTTGGCTCCCCACTCTCATCTTGATACTCTATCCCCCAAGGAATTCTACGCTAGCAGGATGAGGACCAGGCACTGTTCAAACTGCACAAAAGGCCACGCTCTACACTAACATCATCTCTTCCAGTAAAAAACAGTCAGACATCATCAGTTCCCTGGGACTCACCCCAACACTTCCCCTTTATTACATTAAGGCATAGAGTTGGGGTTTCCATGGGCTGGAGAATGCAGTGTTGCCCACCTTTCCAGCCTCTGTGTTTATGCTGCCCTGTGGTCCTCTGGTATTGGAAAAGCTGAACTATTCAGTATCTCTTGAGGAAGTGTGCTCATGGAGACTGTAGATAGTCTCTGAGGGTCAAGTCTCAGTTTCTTTACTGAAAAAAATCACTACCCACAAGGAAACCCAGGCAGATACTTGATGACTCAACTGGAATTCTACTGTTTCTGCCTTCTGCTCCTGTCTCTCCCCTCACCTCAAGATGAAAAGCAACCCTTCATATTGGTGGAAGGAACATCTTAGAGTGAGTAAACTCTGTGGGGACGTATTGTGTCCATTTGTATAGTCTGCTGACAACAGACTTGAGGGAGAGAAGTGGACTCGGCTCTATTCCAGAGGGAGGCTGAGAAGCGGACACAGGTCTATTCCAGAAAAGAAGTATGGGGAGAATGTTTGCCTTCCGTTTCCTGAAAGAGACAAACGAAAGAAAATTCCTCAGAGTAGAAATGGTTTCAAAACATCTCCAGGATGCCTCCTTAGCTCAGCACGGGAGGGCTGTCTCTACCTTGAGTAAACAGGAAGGGGCAGGCCACAGCAGGAAGCCCACGTGAGCTTTTCTGTACTTCTATAATAAGCAAGAGCAGGACTTGATTCCCATGTACCCAGCTAGTAGGCTCAGAGAGCTTTCCCAAGAGGATCAAACTTCTGCATTATTTACGTGGTAACCCATGCCCTGCCATGGCTTCCAAGATATCTGTCTACCAAGGGTGGATGTCATCCAATTGGTAGTAATTGTGTGACCTCCTGAAAACCCCAAAACTCGAGAAAAGGAGGCCTGTACGCTTTTGCGGGTGGATGGAAGGACGGCCACCAAGGAGGATGAAAGCATCTAAGACTGTTTATTTTAGATGTAATGGTTAAGGAGAATAAAGACAGACTTGTCTCTTGGATATCTGAGCGCTGAATGAAAGGTTGAAGACCCACTGTAAGAATTCAAGCCAGACACACTTGAAACACATTTCAAGCCAAGAGGCATGAGGGGAACCAACAGTAGGTCCCCCTCACACACCTCCTGAGTGGGAAAAGCCGTTCACTTACAGCCTGCCATTCAATGCAGAACATGTGGTTCTGCATTGAACCTTTAGCTACTCCAGGGAAATGGATTCTCTTTGGCTTCTGATAATCATTCCTTCACCGCTGTGGTGTGCACCCTCCAGCCAACCACTCTGTCACTAAAGCATCCCGTCCGCAGCCTCTTTCTTTCCTACTCTGATTCTGAGGTTCTTAATTAAGATATTTTAATCCACCCTGAGCTGAGCCCTGACTGCTTATTGTGACTTCCTGTTTTGTTCGAAACGGCAAAATTGACTTTGTGCTAACACGCTCTCCAGAAACAAACAAACAGCCTCCTTTCATTTGTGTATTTAGAGACAAAGTCTTGCTCGTAGCCCAGGCTGCCTTCAACCTCACAATCTTCCTGCTTCTGCTCCAAGCACTGGAACTGCAAGTGTGAGCCCTCACCCCAGATCCTGTCTATCATTGATAAACCTTCTTACCCAAACAGCCGCTTGTACATCGCCAGATCACCTATAACTTCACTATTAATATTTTCACTTTAAAGTTGTCTCATATTTTCCAAGAGCAACATAACAATAACTCCCACATACATTCTGGTCCTGTCTCTTCCAGGCCCCTTTCAAGGCTTGGAGTATGTTCCCATATCCCTGAATTCCTCGCTTTGACTAACAAAATATCACACTGTGTTCCTGTAGCAGTTGGGGGCAGCTCCCAGCCTGCAGCAGTGACTCTTCCATCCTGGGATAGTCTCAGCTATGTGGGCAGGCCCTGGGGGACACATTATGAGTTAAGTGCAAATGGCCACGGGGGAACACTGCTCCATTGAGCCCGAACAATATAGAGAACCACCGGTCATCAAAAATAAGCTGCCTTGGGGCTGGAGGGTTGCTTGGTAGCTGCCACAGCTCTTGTGGAGAATGGGAGCTTGGTTCCCAGTATGCAAGTCCAGCAGCTTACAAGAAACTGTAACTACAGCTCCAGACGGTCCAACTCTCAATTCTGGCCTCTGAGGGCACCTGCACTAATGTGTACACATTCTTTCACGTGCAAACTCACAGTCTATTTTAAAATGTATTTTTTCCATAAAAAAAAAAAAGAAGCCTTAAGACATTGCATTGTAAAGGAGGCTTTGGTCATTTCTTCCCCAGATTTACTTTGGAACAATTGCCAGTTGGAGGCTTTTAGGAAGTGGTTGATTTACAAGGCCCTTTTACAAACAATTAGTCTTCTACAAAATAAGACCCTTTGTGCCTTTTCACCCTCTGCATGTCAGTCTGACACCAGAAGAAGTCAAGAAGGAACAAGCCCCCACCATGTACTGAACACCTTTGAATTTGAACATCAGCCCTCAGAGATGTTCTTTATAAGCTTCACCAGCTGTGGTGCTTTCTTATAGTACCCCACACATACCAAGACCCAGTGGTTCCTATGTAGCAGTAAGCCACTGAAGCAAAAGCAGACATCATCTTGCCACATTCATTCATCATGTTGAGCCAGGGCAGAACACCCTTTTCCCAAGGGACAAGGCACAATTGACTAGCCACCATTGAGAGCACACTACAGATGAGAACAGAAGGCTGTTCAGCTGGAGTCGGGAGGAGATCAAGGGAAAGCTTGATCGGAGGCTGACTTGCCATTCCACATTTTTATGGGGAGATGTCACCTTCCACATGCCCTAGGACCTCAACCTCTGAAGCCAGAAGTCTCTTCTTGTGTTCCCAGAAGAGAAGAATTCACAGCAGGGCATAGTCGCAACTGGTGAGCAAAGTTTATTTTTAGCAGGAGAGTAAGTACAATTTCTGGTACAGAGAATGGACTGAGCCAAGGGCAATGTTAATGGCTGTCTCTAGTCCTGTTGTAGTTAGCAGCACAGTCCACTTGACTTGAGCCCAAGAATAATTCAGGAAGAGACACAACCTCAACTGAAGAATCGCCGAAATCAAGACTGGCCTGTTGCCGCATCTGTGAGACACTTTCTGAATTATTAACTGATGCAGGAGGAGCCAGCCCACCCCAGGCAGTACCATCTTTAGGCCTGTAGACCTGGGCTGTATAAGAAAGGTAACTGAACAAGCCAGTAAACAAGGGTTTTAATGTGGTTTCTGCTTCAAGCTTGTACGTATAATCCTAGCTACTGTGGAGGCCAAGGCAAGAAGATCTCTGGATCCGGGGTTTTGGAGCCAGTCCGGTGAGGACTGGTTTCAGAACGAGAAGGAGTTCCTGTGCTGGTGGTGGATCCCTAGACTGAGCTGCACCTTGATCATGGTTTCCTGTCCTGCTGTTGCCCATGAGCCCAGCACCACAAAGTAGTATTCCTCGTCATGGGTGATGACTTTGCTTCCCACTGTGCCTTTCAGTTGCTCTGCAGGTCTCACAAGCCACCCACAGAAGACAAAAACAGATTGAGGTTCAGTGCAGCACATCCAAAAATGAAGGTAAAAAGACCCCATACAAACTTGTAGACACACTGGTCTACTCCTCGGCAATGAATAACGGGAATCTGGTGGCAGACTTCCACCAGATTCTGTAATGGTATCTTCCATAAACAGACAAGAGAAGGTTCTTATCTATGAAAAGAAAATGGTCCCTGAGCAGATGTGCAGAAGGAGAAACACTCCTCAATCAGAGAACTAGAGAAGGCTGTGTTTAATCTAACAACCTAAACAATTAAGAAGAGCTAGTCTTCCAAAGCATCTAATTATTAGCATGCACAGAGCCTGTCCCTAACGCTCCTGGTATTGAGAGAGCAGAGCTAACTAATGAGAATGTGAATCAATTCATAAAATTCTCCATAAAGATTACATGGTTTTACTAGAAGTCTAAACAACGAATTTTGGAACCTAATGAAATTAATATATTTTTTAACATCCAGACTTTTCGATCAAATTAATTATAATTCCAAAGGAGTTAGCAAAATAACAAATTATCTGTACTATCTGTATTTTGGCTTAATAGCTTTATTTGTCTGAAGAATAGCTCCTCAAGGGACTAAACAATGGACCACGGCATCTCATGTACACACTTTGTTTTGTAGCTATCATCCTCTTGTCGAAACAAAACAGGATCTGGAAAATAATGGACCCCCAAACATTCTGACTCCCCAGTTATCCCATGGTGGGGAAGAGAGCCCGAGCCCCAGCGCTGGAGGAGGAAGAACCTCCACACAGTTGGAAGTTCTGGTGGTTAAATCTGCCCACCTCCTGGTTTTCATGCCATCTTCTCTGTAAAACTGTAGTACTCTTAGAGGAAGGGGGTAGGGACAGGGTGGAACAAGGAGTATTTCTCTCTCTGCTTTGGCAAAACCATAAATACATTCACTTCTTTTACCAATTTCTGTTTTATAATTTCCTTTTGAAAACAGGGAAACTAGGGCCTTAGGTTTTTGTAAAGTTTGCAAACCTAAGCCCAGATGAAATTTTGCTGTATTTGCTCTAAGATTACTTTCATTAGATATGGTTAATGGTAAGAGGTTCTTACCTACAAAGCTGTAACAACCAAAAGTCAGTTTAGTCAAGTGGGAAGGAGCTATTCTCTTCTCCTGTAGTCTGGCCACCACCTGGTTCCTGAGGATGGTACAATGGACTTACGATGAGATCCTTTCCAAAACAAAAACAAAACAAACAAAACATAAAACCCTGTGTTCTGAGTGAAGTGTCTAGAAGAGTTTCATTTTGTGACTGACTTTGTTCGTGTGCTCAGAACATCAAGAGAAGGTACCAACTGTCTGTGCTTAAAGATATTGGAATTCAAGGAAGTTCACTGTGGTCTGTTTTATTGTCACAGGAAGAGAAAAACAGACAGGGAAGGCAGCTGCTAGGGAGAGTCTTATTCTCTAAATCCCCGAGAATGAAAACCCACCCCCACACTAACAGACACAACCTTGCTGTAGAAAGCTGACCACAGACTGCCTTTGGTGTTGAGGGTGGGCATGCTCCTTGATAAACCTGTAGCAACCTGGCTTTGCCCTTGGTCTCCACATGCAAACTTGACCTCCCTTCCCCTGCTCTTCAAATCTCATGTTTTGGTACCCTGCATTTTGGTAAGAGCTGTATAGCTTGCTGTAGAATATTTATTAATTCTAGAGGGCTTTTCTACTCCAGTGAATTCCCAAATAATTGAGACAGAGCCCTATGGACTGATTTAACACGCTTAACTACCATAAGCAGGTACGATTTATACTAATTTCCTAAGCTGGTCTGACTGCTTCTCAGTCACACACTCCAGGTTACTTCCCAACATTCCTTCTGTCTGGGCTGGATCTTCTCCAGCAAGGCCACATCTTTCTCCCCATCCTCTTCATTTCTCTCCTCCTGCCATGACAATGCCCACGTCCAGACTGCAACCAGATCTCGGGGCCCAGAATTTAGCATTTCTATATACATGGCACCAGACCAACTCCCAACAACTCGTGTGTAATAGAAATATATCAAAATCAAGAAAAATGATCCAATTTTTCAAGCAGATAGCCATCTCACAGAAAACCATTCTGTACATTCCTTCATAGACATACAATTGTCCTTGCACGTACTCAAATATTTTCTTCAGGTGCTGCCTAGCAGGAAAAAAAAATACCCTTGCATGTCTCAGGTAGAGCTCAGAAATAGCTGAACAAGCCCAAGGGGGAGAGTAAAATTGAATTTTCAACATGATTACCTCTTTAATTGTAAGGCCCCATCTATTTGACGTATCTGGAAACATAAACAATTATGATTTATTTAAACTCTGCTTTAAATGCATTTTCTTCATTTTCTAAAAACAATCATTTTCTGTCACAGTTAATTTTTTTTCTAAGTCAGCAGTTTACCATGTAAGTTTTAAGTTCAAATGAGCAAAGCATAAGCAGATGCACATGGCTGCATGGTTAATCTCTCCAGAACTTGCCATTTCACAGAAACTCCCGGTGCTGCCTGTGTAGGCAGTTTTCACCAGCCCAGCTTCTAAGGGTGTTGATGAGGATCTGAACTCAGGACCTCTTGTTTGCGTCACAAACACTGTTCCCACTAAGCCACCTCCCCAGCTGTCGGCCTTCTTTTTTAAATGAAATCCAAAATTGGCCCTTTGCTTTTTTCCAACTAGTTAACATTGCTATAGGATGAGGTTTTACAGAAACCATGGAAACCAAACGCATCAATTGTCCTGTGGGGACATTGCCCCGGGAGTAATTTCTTAAAGTTATCTGAAGACTTAGTAATCTCTCCTTTCAGAAGAGCTTTGCAGGCCTGGCTACAGCCTAGTGGAAGAACACTTGCCTAGCTTACCCAGTTCCCTGGGTTCAATCCCCAGTATGCAAAAGAGGCATTTGTAGCCAACATGGCCACTTTGTCATCTATGTTAACAGCTCTCCTTCCTATCCCATATGGAATGAGAGCTCTTAGTCTGTACCCACAGTCTGCAAAGAAGAGTGGATGCATGGTACGTCATCTCTTCATCCAACGATCCAGAGAGTTAAGTCTGCTGGGTTTAGTATGAAAGGAGCTTTCATCTTCTCCCAGGCCTTGCAGAATTGATCCAAATTAAATTATTCATCAAAAGTAAGCTCAATTCTTGGAAGCCCAGGGCACCAAGCTTTAAGGATGAAGATGGGGAGGTGTCAACAGTGCAGAAGCGGCATGGCCACCAGAACCACTGTGATGTCATCACTGTAACCGTGACCACACAACTGTGGGTGGCAGGACAGAAGAGCAGCTGTCCAGGCTGCGAATGAGTGTGAGAAGGGTGAGTTGGAGTGTGGAGATTGCAGCAATTCTTTATCTGGGAACTTCAGGGACTCGTTCCACAAAGCCTGAGTTAAGGAGACATTTCAAATATTGTATGAGAAATAGCCCTGTGCATATTCAGAGAATCCTTTATGTTGTTTACTCCCAAAACACACAGAAAAACTCGGCTACAAGCTCTAGTCATGAACTGATGGCTACCTTCCACCTTAGAGCGCCCCTTTCCCAGCAGAGCAGGCCTGGCTTAAGAACACAAAACGTTCTGATTTCTTTGCAGGAGCCCTCCTGGAGCAGCCAGCCCAAGCCTCGTGTCTTGTGAATTTTCAAAACCTGCTTATTTGCCAGCAGCTGGATCTTCTGATCTCTAAAGACACTTGTGCCCTGAGCTCAGCCTTTGTTTGCATCAATTAAAGAGCCCTGAAGGATGACAGCCTCCCTTCTTCCTGTACTCTCCTGAGATGTCGTCAGTGTATTTACCTCAGAGAAACATGTGTGGGGATAAAAGGGAGTATGCGGGGGATTAAGATCAAGGCTGCACGGCTCTAAAAATTCCACCTTCTTTCTCTCCTCCTTTGTTCATGATCGGGAATCATCACGGTGATGTTCCTTGGGGGATCCATGATGTAGAAACTTGTGTCAGTTGTTAACCAAAACAGTACCTGGATTTCATTCAAAAGGAAATAAGTATGTTTCTCATGCTTCCTCTTATTTTCTTCTATACTCAAAGATAAACAACTGTCTGTGGCTGCCCCTCTTCTCCCTATGTATTCAAAACCATGGTACACTGGCACTCAAGAAAGGTCACACCTATGCTGAAGGTTCGCTCCAAACTCGGTGATTCTGGAAAGCTGGAATGTTGTCAATCCACAGTTAAGGAACCTGGAGCAGTCTTTAGCCCCTCAGTGTTCGTTCATTGCGCAATTCAGAGCGGCCTCGCTCCACTAACTATCCCTGTGCACCGCAGTGTCCACAGCGTCTTAGCAACCTACCTGCGCATACTTGCCCCAAAGCTAAGAATGTCCTGAGCCAGGGCCTGAGATGCAGTGGAGTTTTATCCCTTTTTGGTGAAAGCTGTAATTTCTGCCTTTCTTTGGTGACCCTAAGATTCACCTCACACTGGAGTACAGCATTAAGGTGACCTGAATCTTTGTTCCCGGCTGTGGTCACTCAGGTTTGGCTCAGAGCATGCTCTTATTTCTACCTAGGTGGGTCTTATTTTAGGGATCAACAAAGGCAGGCTACTATCTCAGTTTCTGGAACTGCCAAGAACCCTCCATAAGCCATTCTGACTGCTAGGCCTCTACCTGCAAAGAGCAGCAGACAAGAAGTTCCCGTGATGGGCTATTGTCATTGAGCCCTTGGCACTTTCGGGGATGTTTGAGTCACTGACTTATTTTTGTCTTGCAATGGCTCTTCCAACAGTCTTTCCTACCAACATTAAATACTTTTTTTTGTTCTTAAAAAAGGTTTCTGAGAAGCAGCACTCTTAAATTATTGAAATCTAGTATAACAAGACTTTTAAAAAATTATCTATTGTGTGTGCCAGTACCCTCTCCCACACTCACAGGTGGAAGTCAGGGGTCCATTTGTCACGTGGGCCCCTGGGTCTGAACTCAGGCCATTAGGCCTGATACCAAGTGCCTTTGCAGGGAGCCATCTCACTAGTCTCTTGCTGTGACACAATGCTTAAATACCAATTTTGCTACACCCATTCCTTCCCTTTATGCGTACGATATAGAAGAGCTCTACCTTTTTAATTGACTTTATGCAATCAGGGGAAATATTAATTCCCTTTGTCTTTTCTCCTGACATTTCACTGAACTGTCTCTTGAGGCAGGGTTCCATGGAGCCCAGGCTGACCTTAAATTCACTATGTAGCTGAGGGGCTCCTTAAGCCTTGGAACGTCTGCCTCCACCTTTCCAGTGCTAAGATTAAAAGGCTTGCCACAATGTCAGGCTAATACTGTGCCGGTGACAGAAACAAGGCCTTGGTGGGAACATTGGCCAAAACCTCCATGGCTTTGTTTTGCCTGCCCTTTGACATACCATTCAAGAATGACAAATGCAGATAGAATCTGGCCTCTATTTTGATTTACTTTCTTACTCTGCAATGAACAAACTACTTCGTTCTTTCAAGACAAATTTCTTAATTTGTTCTAGACTGTGGCTAGCAGTTTCTTTGGTGGCGTTTTGTTCCGGTGAAATGCAGCACATCCTCAGGTGACACCTGGAACCCAGCTCCTCATCAGTTACTTCCTGCCTCTGGCCCCTAGGCTAACACAAGGAAAAAGAGAAGAAAAGGGAAAGGGGGCAGAAAAATAGCAAGATCACAACATTAGCTTTCTTCCAGAACTCACGATTCTCTCAGGAAGGAATTTCTGACCACCTTGGCAGGCTGACAGGGCCTGAGCTTCTTCGGGGTGCCTTGGCTGTCTTGCCTGCATCTGGTTCCAACTCAGGCCTCATCCTAAGCAGGCCCCTTGCTTGCAGACTGAGCTCCTGAATGCCTCCCACTCATGCCTTCTGCCTGCTGTTCTCATTTCCCCAGTTTCTCAGCTAATATTCCCGTTCTTCAAATCCAGGGCACCCGAGGATGGAAACCCACTGGGAAGCAGAATGGATTTAATCCTGTTGTCATTAGTTTATACTCTAAACTGCTCAGCAAGCAGTGAGCAGCTCCTTCCAGAAAGTGCAGCTTCGGGAATGGAAAGGGAAATGGTCTGGAAAGGCAGATGGCTCAACGGGCGACACCCCTTCAGGGTTAACTTCCCCCCAAGCCTGGAGCCTCAGAGCATCGGCTCCCCTTGGTACCACTCCACCCGACCCCACGCACCACCTCTCTGCCCTAAGAGAAGCTTCCCCTTTGGAGAGACACACTAAAATGTGTGAAGATGATCAGTGAAGCGACTAATTGCGGTTCCTTGCTATAAAGACTGGGCTCTTTACGTTTCTCTTTCCCCAGATTGACACATCTGGGAAGGTTGATGGAAGTCTGTGTGTGAGAGTGAGACGAGAACGCAAGGTAGGCTCCATTTCCACAGCACACTCCAAAGGAAACTCCTGGCGCACTCTGCCCACAGCCTCCTGCCGTTTGATGTTTAAAATTTTTCAGCAGGGCAGAGTCTGCATGAGCTCTCCCGTGTTTTCATGATGGGCTCGAGCAGTTCCTTTAGAAAGGAAACAGAGCACAGTCTCTTTTATTCCACTCTGAGATTGGTTTGGGGGGCCATGATGGGGCTGTGTGCTTACTGGCCAGTACGGTTCTAAACACTTGTTTTGATTACTGAAAATGTTTGGGGAGTCCCTTCGTGATTGCCAGATGACTCTGGGTCTGCTCTTGAGGGTCTGCAGTTTCATCAAGAACAGACTCAAACAGAAGCTGGAGGAGTTTCAAAGAAAAGCTCCAGGGCAGACAAGCTATAAATCTCAGCCGCTGCTCACAGGAAGAGACAAGAGAAAATGCCTTGGCCCTCGGGTTAAGCTGCCATGGAGGTTAGGCAGTGCATAGCCACTTGGCAGGGAACAGGAGGTGTTTTGGTTTTTTTTTTTAACATTATTTTATATTAATCACAGGTTATGTATCCCAGCCGTAGCCTCCTCTCTCATTCCCTCCCTATTCCCCCCATCCCTCCCTCATCTCCTCCCTGCCCCTTTCCAAGTCCACTGATAGGGGAGGACCTCCTCCCCTTCCATCTAACTCTAGCTTATCAGGTCTCTTCAGGACTGGCTGCAATGTCTTTTTCTGTGGCCTAGCAAGGCTGCTCCTCCCTCTGGGGAGGTGTGGGGCGGGGGGGGGCGTGTCAAAGAGCCAGCCATTGAGTTCATGTCAGAAATAGTCCCTGTTCCCCTTACTAGGGTACCCACTTGGGTATTGAGCTACCATTTGCTACATGGTAGCTACAAGCAGGGGTTCTAGGTTATATCCATACATGGTCCTTGGTTGGAGAGACAGTCTCATAAAAGCCCCTGTGCATGAGGTATCCCAAAAGCAGAAAGACACACACATGGTATATACTCACTTATATAGACCTATAAGATAGGATAAACTGAAATCTATACACCTAAAGAAGATAAACAAGAAAGAGTACCTGGGGTAAGAGGATTAATCCTCACTTAGAAAGACAAATGGGATGGATATTGGATGTAGGAGAAAACAAGTAGCAGGACAAGAGCCTACCACAGAGGGCCTTGGAAAGACTCTACCTAGCAGGGTATCAAAACAAAGATTAAGACACATAACCAACCCTTTGTCAGAGTGCAGGGAATCATATGAAATATATCAGGGAATAGGAGTTTCTAAGAAAGTAAGGAAACCTGAAGTACCAGGAAAGAGCTATGTCAGCTCTGGCCAACACCCATAAGAAAGAGATAGAACAGAAGAAAAAGGAAAAGTCACACCTTTCTGAGTCAGGACCCAGAAAAGCAGGCAGACCCAAAAGAGTCTCGTGGTGGCTTGTGGGAACTGTCCTAGGAAGTGGGAATTCTGGGAAGGAAAAGGGCATCACATCTCATTAAAGAACTAATCATACATTGCAGCCAGCCCTGAGGAGACAGGATGAGCGGGGATTGGACGGAAGGGGAGGAGGTCCTCCCCTGTTGGTGGACTTGGAGGGGGCGGGGAGGAAGAAGATGAGGGAGGGAGTGGGAGGGTGGGACGGAGTGGGAGGGTGGGAGGGAGTGGGAGGGTGGGAGGGAATGAAGGAGGGGGCTACGCCTGGGATGCAAAGTACCTAACCTGTGATTGATATAAAAATAAATAAATTTAAAAAAAAGAACTAATCATTCCTCCCATCTCCTTAGCATGGCTTAAGGTAACCTCACTTTCCTCCTGGTGATCTTCATTTCCTATGGAATGGTCACTTGTAGGCTTTCTCATACTGTGCCCAGGTGGTGCACTTGCATGGAGAATAGGTTTTCTTTTTTTTTTTTTTCTGTTTTTTTTTTTTTAATTTATTTATTTTTATCTCAATCACAGGTTGGGTACTTTGAATCCCAGGCGTAGCCCCCTCCCCCATTCCCTCCTA
>CM053766.1:37710202-37817328 GCA_028658305.1 Pachyuromys duprasi | reverse complement strand
TTGAGCATCTTTTGGATATATGCCTAAGAGTGGTATAGCTGGGTCTTGAGGAATCACTATTCCTAATTGTCTAAGAAAGCGCCAAATTGATTTCCAGAGTGGTTGTACAAGTTTGCATTCCCACCAGCAATGGAGGAGGGTTCCTCTTTCTCCACAGCCTCTCCAACATGCGTTGTCACTAGAGTTTTTGATCTTAGCTGAGAATAGGTTTTCTTTAGCTTAGTTTTGGAGGTTTCATTTGGTTGGTGTGGTGTCCGAAAGAAAATGGCTCCCATAGGTTCATATATTTGAATGCTTGGTCCCTGGTTGGTGGGACTTTTTGGTAAGGATTAGGAGGTGTGGCCTTGTTGGAAGAGGTGTGCCACTGGGGGTGGGGTTTGAGGGTTTCAAAAGACAACACGCCCACTGCACTGTCTGCCTTGTGGCTGTGGATCAAGACGTGAGCTTTTGACTGTTTCTTCGCTCCACCATCATGAACTCTTAACACTCTGAAAATGGAAGCCAGATCAAATGCTTCTTTTCATAAGTTGCTTTAGTTATAGAATTTCATCACAGCAATAGAAAAGCAACTAGGACAGCTGGCTTGTCTGCTTTTGGGCTAGAGAAGAGGTTGCTGTGATGGTGAGCAGGGGCAGCCCAAAGCTGCTAGGTCACTACAGTGAGGAAGTCAGGGTGAAAGGGGTGGGGCCCTGGACCCTTTCAAGGGTGTACCTTCGAAGACAGGAAGCCTCTCTGGAAGCTCTGCCTCTTTAGGCTGCCACCACCATCTCACAGTGCCAAGCAAGGGGCTGAGCTTCTTCCACAGAGCCTTGGGATCAGGGTGGGGAGCAAATCAGAGCCAAGGTACTACAGAGGCAATCTTCTACCCCTGAAATCTAATAAAGTGTACCCAATCAAAATAGAAACCCCATTCCTCATACTGATCACTCTGGCCTGCCTGCAACGAGACATTCATCCAGGCTCTCTCATCCTCTTAGGCATCACTGGAGCCTCAGCCAGCTACTGCTTGGATGCCATTCTCACAGGGCTCGCCACGCTGAGGACAACGCAGTATCTTGCCATTTTGAGAGTCTTGAGTGTTGGTGTTGCCTGAAACAGTACCAACGGGACATTTTCCCTCCTAACAAGGGTGCTGCTGGGGGCAGAGCCAGGGCCTCACACATTCTGGGCTATTGCTCCACCACTGAGCAATAAGGCAGACATCCCTTCCTTCCTTCCTTCCTTCCTTCCTTCCTTCCTTCCTTCCTTCCTTCCTTCCTTCCTTCCTTCCTTCCTTCCTCTCTCTCTCTCTCTCTCTCTCTCTCTCTCTCTTTCTTTCTTTCTTTCTTCCTTTTCTTTTATAGTTCGTTCTTTAGTTTTCCAGACCTCAGTGATCCATGTAAGAGAATTCCCAACTCACCACCCAAGGGTTAGCTGTGGCTTCATTTACCCAAGCAGAATTCTTTACTAGATAAGCAAAAGCTTAAGACCAAAGTTAATGTAGCTTTTAACCTGCTTTCATATTGTTTTTTTTTTTTTCATCCAGTTTGCCTTCATCACCAGATGCTGACTAGTTTCATGTTAACTTGACGCAGGCTAGAGAAGGGAAGAAACCTGCGTGCAGGCTCCTGCCCTGCTTGAGTTCCTGCCTTCTCTGCTTTCGATGGTGAACTGTTCCGTGAACTGTGAGTGAAACAAAAACCCTTTCCTCTCCAGACTGCTTTTAGTCATGCTTTCATCACAGCAATAGTTACCCTAACTAAGGTACTTGCTCATACTTTGCACTGCCGTTGTTCTGATTTACTCTTCAGTCACATCAGGTTTTCTCTTGCAATTTTGACCACAGCAGACAGCCCTGTGAGTTTAAACAGAGCACTCATCCCTTCATAAAACACTAACTGCTGTTTTACACACATGGCAGCTTGACCAGGAATGGCCTTCCTAGGCTCACATACGCCTAGTCATTAGGGAGTGGCACTACTGGACAGGGATTAGGAGGTGTGGTCTTTTTGGAGTAGGTGTGGCCTTGTTGAAGGAACTGTGTTACTGGTGGTGGGTTTTGGTGTTTCAAATGCCCAAGCCAGGCTCTGTGCCTCTCTCTTCCTGCTGCCTGAAGAAACTCTTGGGTTCTCTGGTACCATTTCTGCCTGCGTTCCCCCATGCTTCCCCACATGCTGGGAATGGACTCAACTGCTGAACTGCAAACAAGCTCCCATTAAATATTTTTCTTTATAAGAGTTGCTGTGGTCATGGTGTCTCTTCACAGCAATAGAACACTGACTAAGACAACAGATTTCATGGAAAAAAGGTCATTCCATGCAAATGTTTCCTTTGCTAATCAGCATTGCTTTTAGGATATATTATCATATAGTGTGTGATTTAGGAATTAAAGGGAGAAGAGAATTCTAGGCCTAAAGGATGTCATTCATGTCTTAATTAGGGTTACTCTTGCTATAATGAAACACCATTACCAAAAGCAATTTGGGAAGGAAAGCGTTTATTTGACTTACATTTCCACACTGTAGTCTATCATTTAAGGAAGTCAGGACAGGAACTCAAACAGGCAGGATCCTGGAGGCCATGGAGAGGTGCTGCTTACTGGCTTGCTCCTCATGGCTTGCTTAGCTTTCTGTCTTATAGAACCCAGGCCCACCAGCTCAGGATGGACCCACCCACAATGGTCTGGGCCCTCCCCCATCAATCACTAAGAAAATGCTCTACACGTTTGCTTACAGCCTGGTCTTCTCTTGCTGTTCTTGTTTTTGGTTTTTTGTTTTGTTTTTTCAAGACAGGGTTTCTCTGTTTAACCTTGGCCATCCTTTGTAGACAGGCTGGCCTCAAACTCACGGAGATCTTCCTGCCTCTGACTCCCCCAGTTCTGGGATTACAGGCATGTGCCACTATGTCCTGCTCTACAGCCTGATCTTATGGAGGCATTTTCTCAACTGAGGCTCCCTTCTCTCTGAATGACTCTAGCTTAGCGGTTTTTCAACCTTCCCAATGCTGTGACCTTTAATACAGTTCCTCATGTTATGGTACCCCCAACCAAAACTCTATTTTGTTCCTACTTCATAACTGTAATTTTGCTATTGCTGTAAATCATAATGTAAATATCTGATATGCAGGGTATCTGATATGTGACCCCTGTGAAAGGGTCATTCTACTCCCACAGGTTGAGAGCTGCTGCTCTAGACTGTGTCAAGTTGACATAGAGCTAGCTGCTATACTAAGACACTCTTTTTACTTCAGCTGGCTAAACTAAAATGCTTTCAGCCAAGGTGGCCAATGATGCAGGAAATGAGGTGACAAAAGAGAAAACACAGGAAACGTGTTTCTGGCCACAGCAGGTGCCTGACAGACTCGACTCCCGTGGTTCAGAATATTCTAGCGAAAGTCTGGTCTTCATTTTGGGAAAAGGAAGCTAAGAGAAGTTAAGTCATTTGCCAGAGGTCACATGATACAAGGGCAGTGCAGTCCACATTTAAAAGTCAGTCTGGACGAAAGAGTTCACAACTCCCAAGGCCTGCAGCTGGGGCAAGGTGCACTTTCTCACCCTAGCTGACTTAGGGCCTTGTCACTTCAGCTCAGCACAGGGTCCTGAGTCACAGCAGAACCATACCAGCTGGTGGCCAAGGGGGCAGATGGGCCAATTTACAATTCGCAGATGAAGAGGGCTGCCCACCATCCCACAGTACTTACACAGATGGGCACTGGCACACCCCAGAGAGCTCTTCGGCTGCTTTGCATTGCTTTTTAAACTGGGAGTCAATTCAAAAGGTAAACACAGAGGTGTCAGTCGAGAAAGCTGATGTCTGTCTTGGCCAGCATCCCATCCCTCCTCCTCCTTCAGCCTGGTGACTAGGGTCTGCGGACAGTCTGGCTGCAGATGTTTTGTTCTTTCTTCCCCAAAGGCAGCATAAAACATGTGGTCCTGTGCCAACTTACTTTTTTCTCCTATGACAAAGCATCTTTCAGAATGTACACACTCATTTATTTCCCTTCGCTTAAAAAAACAAAACAAAACTCTTTAAGTCTGGAGAATGCTCTGTTAACTGGAGAAATTCTTGTCTTCTGTGGGAAGAAAATGTTCAGATCTTCTAAAGTTCCTTTTACCTGGAGATGCCACTCCTGGATGGAAGGCTTTCCTGATACATGTGACATTCTGGGTTCTCTGCCCGGTGTCTCCAACACCCAGACACATGCACACGCACACCAATAAAATGAAGCCATTCCATTCTTGAGTCAGTAAGAGTAAATTATTTTCCTAGAAATCAGTCCGCTTCGAAAAACCCCATGGTTTTTAAATGGCAGCAACATTACTTCTAGGGTGTGCATACACTCCTGAGACACAGTCTTGATGCTGAGGTGAGTGTTACCTGTAAAAATTTATTTTGCTCCAAATGTTGTCATTGCGATCCTACTGTTACTGTTATCCCTTTGGTCACTTCCCTTGAGGCAGCACCTAAGGTCCTTCACCCAAGAGTCTCTTGCAGACCTGATGTTTGTGTCTGAGCCTGTGAATTATGCCTTGCTAACGGCGGTGCACCCATGTTCCTTTGGTGTTCAAGGAGGGGTCCCCCTTGATCATTGTAGAAATGCCAACATAAAGTGAACTGGACCTTTATCCTTTGCATTTAACCTTATAGACTGCAGTTTTGATGTTCAGCAGCTGGTGGATTTTTCTAATGCAGTTACCAGGGACTGTATGTGGTGAGGGCAGAAGACCAACCATCATAGACAGGCATGTTTGGGGTGAGGGAAGACCTCTGTATTCATATAGTCGGGAGCTATATGATTCTGTCTATGTGACATGGAACTTGTCAGGGAGTATGAGTAAGACTTTGTGGCACAGGGGGCTGGAGAGATGGATCAGCCCTTAAGAGCACTGGCGGCTCTTCAAGAGGACCCAGGTTCAATTCCCAGCACCCGTGAAGTAGTTCATCCAGTTCCAGGGGATCTTTCTCACACAGAAACAAAACATGTAAAACACCAATGCACATAAAATAAAAATAAATAAAGCATTAAAAAAATAATTGGTGTTTTATACCAATTTGATGCATGCCTGTAATCCCAGGGGGGAGGCAGAGACAGGCAGATGTCTGTGAGTTCGAGGCCAGCCTGGTCTACAACTCGAGTCCAGGACAGTGAAGGCTACACAGAGAAAATCTGTCTTGAAAAAGAAAAAAGAAAAAAAAATGTGGCATACAAATCAAGGTGTAATCTTTCATAGAGGGCGTCATTATCAGTTCCCTGGATTTTGTAAGTGCATGGTAAGGTAATATGTCATCAAGATGAATTGGGGTTAATATATCATCAAGATAAATTGTTGGGTCCCAGAATCACTTTTGCAAGTAAAGTAACTGTTTGCAACCAAACAGATTCTTGGCTTCTCAGGCCATTTTCTACTCATAGAGCCAGGACTTTTGCCACAGTGAGGCACACTCCCAGTGCTCAGAAGGCTGAAGCAGGAGGACTGCTCCAAGTTTGGACCAGCCTAGACTACACAGTGACACCAGTCCAGTTTGGGTTTGAGTGTGAGAATTTGTCTTATGAAAAAAACAAAACAAAACCACCAATAGAAGAAGGAGGAGGAGGAGAAGGAAACGAAGAAATTGAGGAGCCAGGCTTGGTGGGGCATGATTTTAATCCCAACACTTTGGAGGCAGAGGCATCTCTGTGAGTTCAAGGCTAGCCTTGAACAAAGTGGGTTGCAGGACACAGGACTGTTACACAGAGAAACTCTGTCTCAAAAAATGAAAAAAAAAATGAAAGAAAGACAGAAATAGAGAAAGAAAGCAAAAAAAAGAAAAAAAGAAAGAAATTGGTCTTTTAGATATATGTCAACAGAAAACCCAATATTTTTCCCCCAGATAATCACATTTAAGGCTTTGTGTCTTGTGTGCTGTGGCTGGATTCCCTACCTTGTGATTGGATGAAAAATGACCCCAGTGGGATGTGTTATTCTGTCCTGTCTCTGATGAGGAAACAATCTGATGCTCCAAATGACAGGCAGAAGAGAGCAATGTGATTCTCTAGCCTTTAAAATGATGAAAAGTCACTTGAGGATGCCCTAAAGGAAGGAAAGCTGTCAGAAAAGTAACATGAAAAGTAGGAACGTAGTATTTCAGGGGCTGAGGCTGGGATGGAAAATCACTCAGTATGGATTAAGACCTATCCTACCACGAGACTCATCATTCTGAGTCACTCTGTCCCCTGAGGAAGTAGAGTCAGGTGAGAAAGCAGAACTTCACAGCTTAGCAACTCAGAAAACATTGGGGACTGGCTGGGAAGGTTCTGATCACTGATGGCTTTTGAATTCACTGGACCGAGACAAAGTTCACATGGAAAATGTCCAGGTTAAGCAGTATGAGAACTATCTCCAATGCAGCGATTGGTCCTAGCAATTGGTGCTATAGTCATTTGTCATTCAAGATTTGAACAGGGTATGCAATTCAAAAGAGGAAATATTTCAGGCGTAGGTTGTAGTGTGTCTTTATAGATGATAATATCTCTCTTATTTGACATAAGCTTTATTTTATATTCCCACCAGCTCTGTGTGGCTTAAACTTCACAGAGATTTAACAGTTTTATCTTCAGTTAAAAATATCTGAAACTTGTCTCAGTAAAGCCATCCACCCCCAGAAGGACCCAGGGCTCCACCTCGCTCCATCCCACATTACCTTGCCATGGAGTTTTTAAGCATACATTCATACTCAGGGCTTTTTCTCAAGTACTGGTGATTTACCCTTGAATGACTGGTTTCCTTTTCAAGCAAAGACCAAGAGCTATTTCTTGAAGTCTCCCTGAGAAACTGGTTGCATGAGAAATAGCTGCAGGCAGGAGAAACAAGGGGCCTTGCCCACACTTGCCCTTCTCCCATTAGCGCTCTGGGGTGTCAGTCTTGGTTCACAGCCGGCATTTGTAAGATCATTACTGGCCTGGGGGAAGGGCTGGGATCTGCAAAGGTAGAATGTGGCTTCTGTTCTCCCAGGAAGTATCTGGGAACTTGAAGGAAGATAATTCCCATACACAGTAAGGCTTGATGCAGAAAATCTTTCAAAGCATGACAGGGACATTTTCCTCCCTCCTCAGAATCCTATGAAACTCCCTGGCATTGGGCTTGGGGTGAACGCCTCAGGGTGATTCACTGAGAATAGTCTCAGAGGTCAGGGCTGATAAAGGTCATCCCAGTAAAGCTCCGCTAGACTCCATTGATCCCCCACCTGTACCTACCCAACAGAGACAGGCCATGCTCCTTCATGCTCTGCCAAACAGATGGGAGTGCAGAGCACCTGCCCTTTTCTTGCTAGGCTAAGCCAGCCTGGCGATTGGCAATTGAGAGTAAGCCTGATGTTAGTGACGGCATCAGCACCTGTTTCTTTTCTTTATATTTATTTATTTATTATTTATTTATTTTCATCTTTTATTTAAATCAGATGGTCGTGAACCACTGTCTCTTCACCCACTTTAAGGCATCCTCTCTCCTTGCTGGGGAAATAACTGTTCCCTCATGTTTCTGTCTATCATTTATTCTGAACCTTCCTTTGAAAGATGATTGTGTGGGAAAGAACATGTTGGAGATAAAGAGGTTACTTGTATAACATCTCTTTCTTTAGGGACCAGTTAGGGTAAGTTATAGGACTGAGACCTCCGGGTTCGGGGCATGACACTTCTAGCCTGCATCCTTATTACCTTCACAGAACTGACCAATCCAAGTTCACCATGCCTGATGGGCTGTGAGCAGCCCTTGTCTCCAAACCAGCCTTGGATGTCCTGGCATCTGTGAGGATGTAGCAGGCTAGCTCATCATCTTCAGGTAGAGTATAAGTTAAGACCACTCACCTGTCTCAAGATGCCTCACTTTACGTGAACAACAGTTAGCTTTCTCTACTTTGCCTTTTCCTAGCATTTATTTTGTTGTTGTTGTTCCTCATAGCACCCGATTCCCTCTTGAGTATTGTGTACTCCACACTGAGTGCTAGCTTCAGGAATTGAATTAGTAGGTGGTCTGTCCTCTACTAGTTAAGGGATAGAGGCATGCCCTCAGCTAACCTCGATGGAACTAACAAAACAGCCAAGACAAGGAGACAATGGGTGCCCATTCATGGTGCAGTGACTCCCTAAACAAATTCTTCCTGCCATTTCTGCGCATCCTTTCTCTGAGTCTGTAGATAACTTGAACTTAGCATGTGTCTGGACAGATTCTCCACATTTCTTATGAATTGTATTAATTATTATTAGCCCCAAATACATTGCTTTTGGTCTAAGTTGGTTTCTGTTTCTTTCATCCAAAGAATTCTAACACAATCAGCCAGTGCCCCAAGGTGTACTAGGCTCACTTCCCATGGTCAGAATGCAGGTTTTTGTGTGGTGTGAACTGCCTCTTCCCCATGGTTATTCTGCCTACAACCCAGAGATTAGAAAGAAGACAGTACTGAAGGTATAGAAAGACAATAAAACACTATTTATTTGCAGACATTGTGGATCTCCTTTCTGGTTAGAAAGCTTTCTGAGAGCATACATTTATGCACTGATATTTAATGAACGCTTCCTTTATGCTAAGAACTACTGAAAAGATGATAGAGAATAAAACAGAAAATGTGTGTAATCTTGCTGATTCTGCTGGGAATGCCTAAAAACACCATCTTACCAGCCAAGAAATTACATAGTTCTGGTTTGTTACTTTCTAGAATGATATCTAGTGGCTTTAAGTGTTCAGTCAGTATTTCTGGACTGAATCAACCTTCCAGGAAGAAGTGTTGGCATTGCAATTGTTGGCCACAAACTGAGTGTCCAGAATTAAGTTTAGAGTATCAGAATTCAGGAGCAGAGAAAGTGAGTTCTCAGAAGTAAGTGAGGCGAATCTAACAGTTTTCACAGTTACTTCTTTGTCAATTTCTCAGTGCCCCACAGGTCACAAAAAACACTCTGTGAACTAAGAATTTTACTAGATGGTGAATATTATGATAGCTAAACAGAAAAAGTCCTAAGTGTCATAAATGCAAAAAAAGAAAAGAAATGTGTGAAGAAATGTAAAGAGTGTTCTCATACATAGCAAAAGGCATAAGGTCCAAACCTTATAGCCTTCCTTAACTGGCCGTCACCATCTCCTCTTACCTTTTAAGGTTTTTTTTTGTTTTGTTTTTAGATTATCCACCCTGGTCCATTTTTCTTCAGTTCATTTTATTTCTAATGATTTATTTCTATGATAGACCAAACTGTTTTCATTTCAGTTTTGATTCAGCTGTCTGTCAAAGGAGTTATGGCCTGGTGTTGGATGCACAGGGATTATTGACAACTAGAACTTCTGGTGGACTTGTAGAGAAATGATTGGTTCACAGGAAGCTTTTGCCTTTGATCGGGAGGGGACCAAATGCCCACACTCACTCTTATTGTATCTGTGAAAGTGTTTGTCCTCTGGGCTTGCAGGAAATGAGCCAAAGGATCATTTTCCATACATTATCAGTGGCTTCTAAATTCATCTTTAAAAAGTCAAGTGACATCAGCTTAATGGTTACCAGCCAGTTGGAAGAGTTTGGGACTTGGTATCTGCTAAAAGCAATTAAGCAGCCAGGCACAGATAAATAAGTGATGAATAATTGCAGTGCTACCTTGCTGTATTCAACATAATCTGAATAGAACAGATGGGAAAGCAGGGGTAGAAAATATATACTCACTTGTGCTACGAATTGGGTTCCTTTTTGAGCATGGCTAAGCCAAGAATACGTTCTGACAGGTGGCCTAAAATAGCAGGATTTAAATGTGTCTCACAGCTCACAGCTGTTTCTGAATGAAAAGAAAACGCTACAGAAAGTAATTGAACACTTACTTCATGAGGACAATCCGAACACGCTGGGATAAGGAAGGCTCAATTTCTATCTAATGGCAGATCCGAGTGTTGGCAAGGGGAGTCTACTCCAGATGACTCAGAACAGGAACCAGTAAAGACAAAATACACAACAGCCATATTAAAAAGACAGGGCCCCTTGCTGGGAAAGGAGTGCTAAGGTCATTGAAAGAGGAGGAAAGTGTTTTAGAAAGGGGAGGGGCAGAATGGGACTTGCTGAATCTTGTGGTGGTTGTTGAGAGGAAATGTCTTGGAAGAGGTAACTGGAGAGGCATATAAGTCTGAGAAGGGACCTGGGTTCCTTACCATTGACATTGCCTTAGAAATGAGAGCCCCTGCAGCCCCTTTAAATTAAATGCCTAATTTAATTTAAATGCCTAATCTTTTTCTGAAATGACTTTGGTAGAACTTTAATGTCAACACACGTTGGCATGATCCTTCAAAAGAGAAGACAACCCATGGAGCAGCTAGTTACCATAGAGTAACAAAGATATCTATTTTAGACCTACTAGCAGAGCATGGAAACAAAGTCTAGTGAAGGTCCATTGTGTGTTTGAAGCTCAAGTGTCTAGTAGAATGAACTGTACAGTGGAAACTCTAGTCAACCCAACCAGAAGGGTTATTTGTCTGAACACAATTGAACAGGTCCTTTTGCGTTTTCTTTGCTTTTCTGAGCATATACATCACCCAGATTGAATATTTTATATGATTCAGTGGAATGAACAACCTTGCCTATTCACAGGCATCGATATGACCACTGGCTAGTGCATGGGAGAGGAGACAGTCTCAGGTTTGGAGAGACACTCTTTGCAGTGCCCTTAGAACACACACAGAGGAAGTGTGCAACTTTATGAGAAATAATGACAATGGCAACATTTGATTGAAGTTTATGCGTGTGCCTGTGTGAGTGCTTGTATTACTGAAACATGGTGGTAGGAGGGATGTGTATGTGTGCGCTTGCATGTGTTCATGTGCGTGCTGGTGCCCATGTGTGTGGGTGAATGTGCAGAGGTGTGTACCAGTGAGGGGAAACCAGAGAACCACCTTGGTTGTCATTCCTCAGGTGTCCTTGTGTTTTGACGCAGTGTTTCTCACTGTCTCAGAGCTCCTGACAGAGGACATGCTGGCTGGTGAGCCCCAGGAATCTGCTCAACTGACTCACCACGAGTTAAGGCAGCCAGATTATTAAAGCACCATCAGACGTGGACAACTACACGTAGATTCCTTTAATACTGTCTCTCTTTTCACCAGAAAATTACTTTCTTTAGACAGAAAAAGGATTACATTAGAAAAAACAGGGCTGCACTCATTCTGGTCTACAGAGAAGCTTAAGCAGACCATGCCAATAATGGCACAGGGCACAGCTGCTTACACTGTAGGGGCTGCGGTGTATGTGCCGACGGTCTTAGCTGTCGGCGCATTTGCCTCTTGGTTTTGGTTTGGGGTGCTGAGAATAGAAGCCAGGACATTCGCCGCGCTCCTGGTAAATGGTAAACTCTTGTTTTTACAGTTTTAAGGTGGCCTGCAGATGCGATGCCGAGGATCCCTCGGCACTAAAAAGCCGTGCAATGTTGTCAAGTTGCCATATTTATCTTATACTCCCACAGTGTAGGTCTTGGTCAGAGAGGCTTTTTTATTTTTTTTTTGCAGCCCGTAGCAGCCAGCGTAGACTGCTCAAAGCGCTAAAAGTAAGAGGCAGTGAGTGCTCAGCCCTAAATGGAGGCTCCTTACCAGCCTCCTACCCTGCCGGAAGCTCAGGAAGCGGAGGCAGAAAAGGGCCACTGGCTGAAGGATGGGGAGGAGCACCTTAACTCCGTCTTCAGGACATAACTCGGGGGGATCAGTCTCCTGAGCTCACGGCAGCTGTGCTGACCCACACAAGTCCTGCACAGGATCAAGGCAGCTGACATTCTGGGAGCGATGGAAGAGCTGCCCTCTAAGTCACACCCCTTACTGAGGAGTTGTTGACAGTGGAGGGTTGCCAGGGAGGGAGAATCATTCATTTTGATGGGGTGGGCACTGGCGGGATTCCCATGCTTCAGGGGATGGCCTGTGGGGAGCACTGCTAGATTTTATAGGTTTTCAGAAGAAGACATAAAGTTGGAGAGGGCCACACTGGGGAGTCATAGGGAGAATTGGAGGGGTAGATATAATTATTTTCACTGTGTCCATAAAATTTTTGAGAATTCCATACTGGACCCCTGCATGCTACACAGTGGATCTTAATCACCAGGATGAGGCAGAAAGATTGCTAGCTTGTAGTTTGAGGCCAGTCTGGTCTACAGTGAACCATGCTGTCCTAGGATGCATAGCAAGAGTGCCTCAAAACCAAAACAATCCAAATCAAACCAAATACAAATAAAAGAACCAGGTACAATGCACATGATTTCACCCATGACAAGCCTAGAAAGGCAAAACTATTAAGAAATATAATTAGTGGTTGTTAGAGGTGGGGTTGAGGGGAGGAAAGTGACTGGGTGTAGGCAATGAGCCTTGGGAGGTTTAGAAAATATTCAGTGGAATTATGCTAGTGACCTTCTCAGAGTCATCAAAGTGCCCTGAGTTTGTTGGGCCTGGTGGCATATCCCTAGAATCCCAGCATTTTGAGGCTGAGGCAGGGGGATCCAGGTCATTATTCTCTGCTGTAAAGTGACCCTAAAGCTAGCTTGGGCTACATGAACCCATCTTAAAAAAAATTCAAAATTCATTCAACTATACTTAAGAGTAAATACCATTAGATCTTGCTTTAAAATACATTTAACAAGACTTGTACAGAAGAAAACTGTATTTCTGTATGCTAACAGGAAAAAATACAATTTAAAATGTCATTTATAGCAATATTAATAACAAAGGACTAGGGAGCCCTGCCGGTCATTGTCCAAAGCTTTGTGTGAAAACTAAGACAATTCACTCTAAGTAAAGATCTAAATAGTTAAGGAAATGAAAAGACCAAAATATACGAACAATTTAGTTAACAAAAGCTTCCCCACGGAGTCAATATCTAAAACAAAACCAGAAATTTTTTTGACATTACATTTTATCTGCCTCTCTCTCTCTTTCTGTGTGTGTGTGGGGGGGGGGGGTCAGGACCACTGCAGGAGCTGTCCCTTCCACCCTTGTGGGTTCCAGAGACTGACCTCAGGTTTGGTGGCAAGTAGCTATAGTCTTTGAACTATCCTGTGAGCCCTAAAAACAAGAATTTTAACAATCAAAGCTTAAGCCTCCCTAAGGCTCCTCTGGAAATGCACACCAATAGTCACTAAGGCAAGCTTCAGGAAAAAGATGTGAAAACTCTCAACAGCCTATGAAAATGTGAGGAGCCACAGATGGTGGCAACTCCCAACAAAGGATGCTGCTCAAAAGCTGTAGATTAAAACACAGCGAGGAAGTGGTCACTCTGATGGATAATGGCGCTTACGCCACAGACTCAATGCAACTAAAATATCAGAGGAAAACAGAGGACAATGCCATAAGGACCCTGGGATGGGGAAAAAAAAAGACAAATGAGTATTTTTGTTAACATATACACTTAGAGCAGATAGCATAGTCTGAGAAGATACTTGTATAAATTTACATATATCACCGAAAGGACATACTGAGAATGTCAAAGGAGCCTACAAACCGAGAAGCTCAAGGCAGATCACCAGTGAGTTTTCTCCAAGTTAAAATATGCTAATATACTTCTATATAACGCTTAATTTCACTAGTTACCTCGCAGGTAAAAATTCAAATATCAATGCAAAATTATTTATACAACCAACCAGAGGGAAAAAAAGAAAATTAAGCAGCTGTTGGAAAAGATGTTGAGTGAAAGATTTCTGTACAGAGTTGGTGCAGTAGAAATGGGTAAAGCCACTTCGGAAGACTGGCACTAGATAGTAAAAATGCTGGTAGTCATAGGCCCTAAGACCCAGTAACATCTGTCTTATTCAAAAGAAATGCAAACACCCATGGCATATGCAAAAACCCAGTCAGTTGCAGTATCTTAAGGGGTTCCAAACAAAAATGAGTATCCAGTGTAATGTGGATTTTAAAATATGGTACATACAGTCTATAGTGGCCTAGTATAGCATTTAGAAAAGGATAGACAGGGCTGAGACCATGACTTAGTAGATAGAGCGCTTGCTGCTGAAGTGGGAGGACAGTTCAAATCTCCACAAGCCACATAAACGCGGTATGGGTGTTGCTTCCTGCACATCTGCAACTCTAGGACACAGAAGGCCGAGATGGGATTTCAGGGGCAAGCTGGCAAGCACCGGTGAGCTCTGAGTTCAATTCAGGAGACCTCGCCTCAGAGAATAAAGTGAAGAGCAAGGAAGACTGATGTCAACCTTGGGCCTCCACAGACACACAAATACAGACAGACATGAAAACACAACTGCACAGACCTAGGCAAATGCGTACAAACCCCCAACACGTTAAAAAAAAAAAAGGAAATCTAATCATGGGACAAATTCCAAATTGTTTTACTATTCTTTTTATTTATTCTTCTCTCATAAAATAGGTCTCAACTGCAGCCTCTCTTCTCTTCACTCCTCCAAGCTCCCCGTTCCCCCAGATCCACTGCTACTCTGTCCTTTCAGTAAAGAGCAGGCAGGTCTCCCAGGGATATCAACCAAACACGGCAGAAAACGGTATAGTAAGATTAGGCACAGCCCCTCCCATCAAGGCTGGACCAGTCCACATTTGGACTAGGCAACTGAACTGGAGGAAAAGGGTCCCAAGAGCAGGCAAAGAAGTCAAAGATACCTCACTCCCACTGTTAAGAGGAATCCCATAAAGCCCCAAAACAACCATAACATATATACATAGGACCTACACAGACCCATGCAGGTTTTTCAATTGTCAGTTTCTGTGAGCCCCTATGAGCCCTGTTTAGTTAATTCAGTGAGCTGTGTTCTCCTGACCTCTCTGGTTCCCCTAATATTTGACTGTGGGCCTCTGTGTGGGCTCTTCCCAATCCTAAATTCTTATTCTAATACTGGGTTTTATTCATACTGTGATGCAGAGACTGACAGCCAGATGGTGCATCTTCATAGTCACTTTAGTACATTCGTGGCAGGATAAGGAAAATGTCCCAGTGATACAGCAATGTGATTTTCGTGTTTAAGCTGGCATCTATCTGCCGACCAAGCCCCTGTAGACTGCCCGCCCTGTCTCTTCTGCCTACCAGCTGAACTCTCCTTGGCAAGGAAGGGTTTTTTACATTCCATATCACTTGTTTCTGCTCAAACACCTCCTACAGTAAAATTGCTTAGAATAAGTTTGTTTTTTATTAACCTATCAAGTGTATAAAAATATGAGCAAGTGCATGATTCAGGAAATTATGAGTTCTAGGGAACTTCATTAAAATTATAGAGTCAGGAAGGAAAAATAACGGTTGGCCTTTTTAGAAACCCTTCTTGGGAGAAATGTAATTTATATGTAAGCATGGCAGGAACAGAATGGACATATACACTCGGGAGGAATAGAATACACACATGCATGGGAAAAACAGAACACTCACATACACAGGGAGGAACGGAATTTATACATGCATGCACGGGTGGAATGGGATAGACATATAAGCATGGGTTTGACATTCTGATCAGTGATGGGTTCTTCTGGGGAAAATAAGTGTCCAGGGAAGGCACTCGAGCTTACCAAAGGAGCAGCACACACCGTTTACTTAGAAAACAATCCATTCTTCCAGAAAATCAAAAAAATTATCCAGAATAAGACTGTAGCAACACCAAGAGGCCCCTGTGTACACGGCTCGCCTGGTCATGGTGAAGAACTGACAGTGACATACAGCAGGTGTTCTGTCAGAGGAGAGGGAGGAAAAACAGAAAAGCCAACACCTATCAAAAGCGTCATCGCAAGAGATAAAGGCTAAATCTTGGTCTCCTAGCTTCCTTTGGGAAGGGTTATATCTCATTCCCCCTCCCTCAATGTTTTTTAAAAGTATAAACTGGTAACAAAGTTCTTACTGTAAGGACATCCTGCACATGCTACTACTTAAGGGAAAAGATCAAACCAAAGCATTTTCTGTAAAGCAAATAGATTTATTATGCACTTCATGTACATCAGGATGTTTTCGTGTAATATAATACAAGGAATAAAATAAAACTTTACACTGTGAAATTCAATGTACATTTTAGGTTATTTACACACTCCACACAGGCAGAACAAAAGAAAGCATCCGTCTGCGACTACTTTGTGGAAAGTGTTGACGGGAGGACGTTAAGCAAAACGAACAGTCACATAGCCAAACAGCACAATGGCCTGCTCCTGCCTCTGAAGCCTTGTTGAGGAATCTGGTAGGGGTGGGTAGGAGAAACAGAACAAAAGGTATTCATTGTACATCACAGGGCGCTGACTTCTGGTCTTCTTGGGCCCCAAACTTCCCTGATGTTTCCTTCAGATGTTTACTTTTCTGATGTTTCACCTGACCTTTGGGAAGGGGTGTGAAGAAACGCCACAAAATGTTATACATACATGACACCCTGAACAGTCGACTTACAAAATTTAAACATTTGAATTTTAAAAATAGCCTTTTTTTTTTAAATTTGTGGGACTATTTCTTATCTTCATAGTAGAGCAGAAGTCATTGTTTTTCCCAGTTGTGGTACTAACCCTCCCTTCCCCCATCCCAAAATGAACAAGCACAGCGGGCTGGCTACAGCACCTTGGTCAGCCTGGTCTTCACCAGAAGCCATTTTTGTTCTACTCTAATCATAACTGATTATAAAAACAAAAACAAGAAACAAACAAAAAAACACCCCAAGGAGTATTTATGAGAATCTGATTTTTTTCAACAGACTCTCCTCCTACCAACTGTTTCCAGGTGTTTAAAGATGGAAACAAAAACACTTGAAATACACAAAACCCTAACACATCGAGTTGTCTTTGCCCTTTGGTCACAAGGTGCAACTTTGTAAAAGCAATAAAATTAAATAAATATGATTTCAATAATTCAAGCTGAAGAGAAAAAAAAAAAAAACGGCAGCTTTCAGAGCCTCTTCCTTAAAAAACATCCACCTAATAAGAAGTCAGAGGCTCCTCTTCGATGGTCGGTGTGTGAGAGATAGAGTGACACTGGTTCTAGGAACAGGGTGTGACCACACACTTCTCAACAGACTCAGAAACTTTTAAGGCTGCCTTCCAAGAGTCCTGTTAAATGTCATTAATCAACGTCCCATAGGGACAAGAATTCAATCCTTGAACCATTCACATTTGACTTGTCAGTATCAACCACGTCGTCACCTTAACTGTGAGTGAGTTCATCAGCTCTCCCTCATCCTGGTTATGACTGATGGATGACACACAGGAAATGAGCTTGGCTGACATGGGAAAGACACAAAGCAAGGAAAGGCTTAGACACAGACTCACGTTAGAAACACTCATCACAGCAATTACACATCTGCACTTCCACAAACAACACTACTGGCGCCCTTTGCGCACGATGACCATTACTGGCCTCTCATTGAAACATTCCAAAGTTTTCAGTAGTAGCAATGGTTTTGTGCTCAATTTCCAAATTCTCTTTCCCCATTTCCCCTTAGCAACAGCACATGGAGTGCACAGAATCTCCTAGGCTGGGGAGATGAATGGGACTCGCTCAAGGATCAAACCATCCTTGGCTTCTAAATCACCCTGCCAAACATTTGCGCAATCCATCTAAGCCGCTCCGAGTTCCCTAGTGCAGATGCTTCCCTCAACCCCGGCATCCAGCCACCCTCTGTGCAATTGTGCAAAGAAGAAAACAGGAAAGAGTATGTGGCCAGAGAAGTGCAAGCCCATCACTTCTATCAAACAACAAAAGATATGTGCTATGGTTAGTGGTGTCACGTGTGATGGACAACACAGCCTACATTCAAGAACATCCATCCCACCAAGCCATTCAAATGAACCCAATTGGTTCTGACTGGGGCTAATTTGATCATGCAGTAATTGGCAAGTGGAAACAGCTCAGAGCACTGAGCATTCAATTACAATGATAGATTACATTTCATTTAGCTGGAGGAGGTGAAGGCAGCCGGTGAATGATTCAGGGATCAGAGCTTCATCCTTGGCTGGACCTGGAGCCTGTCTGCACATGTGCCCCACAGGCACTAACTGCTCTGTCCCTGAGAAAGTCCACGCTTCAGGAGCGGAGGTCCGTCTACTTGCAGGTGGGATGACAGGCAGCTGGAAGATGGCTCAGAGCCTGTGTTGAATTCACAGAGCTCTTCTGTCTGCAGCTGGAGTGACTGGCATTCGCCTGCTCTGTCACATTCAGCCTGACACAAACAATACTTGACTGGAAATTGGAGACTTAAACTACCCAGAGTGACTTGCTGCACCACCAGAATTGAGTCACAAAGTCATTTTTTTCACCTCCATGTGGCATCAACACAGAAACTTGTTATTATCTAATGCTCAAGGTTAGCGGACAGAAAACACTTGCAAGAATTGCTTTATTGACTAACATCTATTAAATACACAAGAATCAGGCACACCAGACAACGCGATGGGACCGAGTACAAACCACAGCGCAGAAAACAATAAATACGGAACACCGCCTTTGCGGAGACACTTGACCGTGGCACATGCACGTTTAGCAAATGGGAAAATACTCAAAACTGGGTTTGGTTGTATCGAGGAACTGCTGTTTACATCTGCATTTATTAGGTGTGGTGGAGACTGCTTCAGCACGGGTTATGCTGAGACTGGCAGCCTTACTGGGTAGGCACATGACAGGAAGTCAGGAAACAGTACTGTGGGAGTTGCAGTCTCGGCAGCACGCCCTCAGCTGTCTTGCTTCCATCTGGCAGCTGAATGGCCATTCTGACCTAATGCCTCCTGTTTCACACAATCGGAAACTGGAAAAAATAAAATAAAAGGAAGTTCATTTGTTTTTACACTTTTCTTATAATGGCACAGTTTTACGACCTTACAAGAGAATATGTATATCCACTTACTATTTATACATTTAAGTATGTAAAGGACAATTTTAATATATACACATTGGAAATTCATTATTCCACCAAATATTTACCTTACATCACATTTTTACTATTTAACTTGGATGTAATCCATTGTTTTCACAGGAGGTATTATGAACTGGTGGGGGGGGGGTGTTACACCACCAAAACCAAGTATTTAGAGAAGTATTTTTCAGCGACCTTGGGCTGGCCATCCATTCGTCCTTACAGATTGGTGTTTAGTATTAGCAGATGTATGTAATGCATCATCTATCAAATTCATAAACTGTATCACCAAAAACCATCCCAGAAGTCACGTGTTTGGCACAGTCATTGGACATCAGACACGATGCTCAATGAAATGTTCAGTTTATTTAGAACAGGAAAATGCCTCTGGGGGAACATCCAGAGTGCACAGATGAGCCACCCACTTCTACCTATACAGCGAGCCTCCTTTGAGAGGATGATAAAACATTTTTATTTAATATAAAATTCTAGTGATATGAACATAATATATACTATCCGTATCTTGCCCTTAAATACATAAATAAGTAAATATGATAAACCCATACCTTTCATCATGGTCCACATCTGTTCATATTACATGCCAACAACTATGAGATTTTTATAAGAGTTATCATAATAAAACTAGATTACTGATTTAAATCCATGATCTGTTTCTGGGTGAAACAATGAAATTAACATTTACCAACTATCTACTAGGTGCAACCCAGTGCTTCAAAACCAGACAATGCATACCTAGAAAATAGCCCTGTTTTCCATCAGAAATTTCCTGATAGGAGATGATAATATAAGAAAAAAAATCTTAATCTAGGATTAATACATGATATGTTCATCTGTTCATCCAGTTATCCAATACATTTTTACTGACAGGCTGCCATGTGTTCCAACAGTATTCCAAGTACACGAACATAGCATCGAATACAAGCACACCCCTTCGGTCTAACAGTGAGGAGGAAAAGGGAGGGGAGATAAAGAGTAAATAGATTAAATATGTATTGTGTATGTGTCATCTCCTGTATATCATCTGTTACCCATTGTCTGTCTCTGTTACCTATTATCTTCTCATCAACCACATGCCTATGCATCTATTACCAACCTATCAATTCTCTATGTCTATTACCCATCTACATATCAACATATCTATCAATTATCTACTGGCTATTGACTATGAGCCATCCTATCTCCAATCTGTGCATCTGTATATGGACCCATCAGCCCTGTATCACTTAAGTGCTTTGGATAGGTATTAGGGTCTGGAGAACTCACACGGAACAGACTGGCTGGGATGAGATCCCCGTGTACACACCGAGGGGGTGTCTGAAGGGCCCTGAGCACACGAGGGATAGGGCATTTTAAGAAAGAGGAATGACACTCCTGTTCCTTTATGCTTTCCACTGCTCTCTTACCTTTCACAAGGGCGTCTCCTTCTTATAGTTGAAGCTGGGGTCAGAGCCCTCAATCTGGAGCTTCAGGGCTTGTTTAAGGTTCAGCTCTGTCTCTGAGGGAGGGAAGCCCTCCAGCACCTCCGGATGCCCTCGCTCCTGCACAGTTCGAGGGACGGAGACCCTGCCCAGGAAGACCTGGCTGCTCTGCAGATGGTAATTGGGGTTCGTCATGATGCCATTCCTCCTCTTCTGCTCGCCGCTCTGCTGGTGGAGGAGAAGCTGCTGCTGGGCACGGTTGCTGTCCTGAGGTGAAGGGACCACAGTCTTACACTGAGAGTCTACCAGTGGCGCCTGCTTAGGTGGGCTACTCCCAGGCTTGGCGACAGGTCCTCTTCTGTCAAACTGAGTCATTTCGTATTCTAGAACCTTTGGCTGTGAGGAATTGTTTTGTTTTGCTTTCTTCCCAGCTGACCCAGACTTGCTGGAGTTCTCTGATTTGCCCCCTTTATTTGATTTTGTTGACTTCAGACTTGGCTTCACTTGGCTCCATTCAAACTCACTACTGGGAGAATTATGGCTGTGTCCTAGGGACTGGGTTGTGGAGGAGGGGGACGCGACTGACTGCCTGCTCCTGCTGCGAGGCAGCGAGTGCTGTTGGATCTGCTCCGTGAACGACAGGCTGTGGAAACTGTCAATGGGCACCGTTTGAGCCGTGGCTGTAGAGGAAGTCGTTCTCAGAGATGAATTTTTTGAGCTTTTCAGGGAATTGTTGGACAGAGATGACTTTTGCCGATCCACGGTCGAGTCTGGAGACTCTGACGGAGAGCTGAAGGCATGAGCCGGCCCATTGGGCAGGCCCCGGAGGGAAGGCTGCACGTCCCCTCCGCCAGTGCCACCAGAGCTGTTGGACCTGATGGTCAGAGACTGCATCTTGGACGGTGCTGACTGTGGAGGCTTCTGCTCCATTGTGTGGACAGGGGAAGGGGAACAGCCATTCAGACTGGAAGCACCATATTTTTCTAACAACTTAATGATCTGAGAATGCCCGTTTTTGGCTGCCACCCTCATGGCAGTACGTCCAAATTGGTCAGCATGGTTGGGGTCAGCGCCATGCTCTAGCAAAACCTGCACCACATCCACATGTCCCTCCTGGGCCGCAATGCACAGGGCCGTGGCGCCTTGGTTGCACGTGTGGTCTACCACGGCGCCATGCTCTATCAGAAGCTGGACCACTTTGACATGGCCCTGCCAGGCGGCAGACTGCAGGGCCGAGCGCTTCTCGTTGTCTGCTGCGTTGACATCGGCGTGGCAGGCAATAAGCACCCGCACCATCTCCACGTGGCCCTGCCAGCAGGAGACGTGCAGTGCCGTCCTGCCCTCTGCATCGCAGGCTTCCACGTTTGCACCGTTTTCCAAAAAATACTCGGCCATTGTAAGCTGGTTCTCTAGGGCCAGTATGTAAAGCGTGGGCCGCCCATCAGCGTCTTTGTAGTTCACATCGGCCCCATGGCTAAAGAGTAATTCCACGATGTCCCGGTGTCCTTCCAGGGCAGCAACACGCAAAGCATTTCTCCCGTCATAGCCTCTCTGATCGATGTTGGATTTGTTCTCTAGCAGGATCTGGACACAGTCATAGTGGCCCTCCTGTGCGGCCAAAATGAAAGGGATGCGCCCGTCGTTGTCAATCTCGTTTGTTCTAGCACCTTGTTCGATAAGAGCTTCACATATTAACCTGTGACCCTCAAAAGCTGCCATGTGCAGAGGCGTCCAGCCAGCATCATCTCGGTGGCTCTCATCCAAGCCTCTGTCCAGGAGAGTGCGCACCACCTCCACATTCCCCTGTGCCGAGGCGATGCTGAGGACCGTCCGGCCTTCGCTGTCGATGCTGTCCACCGCTGCGCCCCAGAACAGAAGCGTGTTGACCACGGAAGCGTGCCCCATGGAAGCTGCAGCCAACAGGGGGGTCCGCCCGTTGTTATCCGTGTGATCTACATCTGCTCCTCCCTCTAGAAGCAGGTCCACCACATCCACGTGACCTTCGTAGGCCGCCACCAGCAGGGGCGTCATGCCGTCCTTGTCACAGTGATCAACCTCGGCCCCTCGATCAATCAGAAGGCTCACGACCGACGCGTGCCCTTTGCTGGCCGGCACGCACAGCGCAGCCACGGAGAGGGCTGTTCTGCCATCCACGTCCTCGTGGTTCACCTCGGCGCCATGGTCCAGCAGGTGCTCGACGATCTCTCTGTGGCCCATGTACGCTGCGGCTATCAGCGCCGTCCTCCCCTCGTTGTCGGCTTTGTTGACCTCAGCACCGTGCTGCAGCAGGTTCAGGACGATGTCCTCGTGGCCACCCCAGGCAGCTGCCCGCAGCGCCGTCCGGCTGTCTGCATCTGCGCAGTCTACCTTTACGCCAGCGTAAAGCAGGGCAGACACAACCTCGGTGTGGCCTCCCCAGGCAGCGGACCTCAGAGCCGTCCAACCGTCCTGATCCGTATGGTTAATGTTGGCTCCACACCCAATCAAGCAGTTGACTACCTTTGTGTGCCCTTGTCTAGCCGCCAGGGTGAGGGGCGTGTGTCCGTGGGCGTCTTCGATCTCTAAGTCGGCTCCCCTGGAGACAAGCAGATTCACCACGTCCAGACTACCACTGTAAGCGGCATTGGCCAGCAGAGTTCTGCCATTGGAATCACACTGGTTGACTGATGCTCCATTATCCAGTAATGTCCGAATGGAGTCCTCTCTCTCAAGGGCTTGCCGGACGATGCAGGAGGTGCGATCGTCCTCGCTGTTGACGTGAGCTCCAGCTCGGATCAGCAACTGCAGCACCTCTTGCTCCTTGGGTATCAAGGTCGACAGAGAGTCTTTGACCGGGGTGCCATTCCATATCATCCACAGCGCCAGCTCGGCTGGCTCCAACTGCAAGTTCGAATTAATCAAGTGCAAGGCAAATTCTTGTGCTTCCAGCGGAGTCAGGTTCCGGGCCTGGCAGGTGTAGCTCATGGCCAGCATCCGGTGCCCTTCCGCAGCATTACACAGGTATTTCTGGGTGCAGTGCTTCACGTCCAGGAGCCACTCGGCAAAGCTGTGGTGAAACAGGATCTTGGTGCTGCCTAACCCATCCACCAAGAGCTTGGAGAGGACGTCTAGCTTGCGCTGAAAGTCTTCCAAGGTTAGAGACATATTTTTGGTCCACACGGCATGGTACAATTCTGTTATGGTCAGGGGCCGGCAGGCCGCGAGAATCACGTTCAGAATGGGCTGAACTTTGGCAAACTGTTTTCGGACAAAAAGTCTCTGGCATAGCCAGAGGTAGAGACCATTCAGTGTTCCTGGGATGTCACGGATCTCCCGAAGCATGATGAAATTCTCCACGACTCCATCCAGCACACGTTCGAGATACAGGAAGCACCCGCTGCTCTTGATGTGCAGCTGGTTCAGGGTCTCGGCCGTCTCCTTGGTGAGGTGCTGCCGGAGCGCCTCCTCTTGATCCAGGCGATGGAGGATGTACTGCTGGACATCCTTGACGATGTATGCCTTCCGAAGGTCGTCCAAGCTGATCTTCCGGAACCCTGCAGAGGACGACCAGCTTCAGTGAGTAAAGCACAGACGTGGGCGTGTGTTTGTAAGGAGAAAGAACGGATGCAAATAAACGGGTTAACGCTAATAAGAGGCTCTACCAACACCTGCTGAGCTGCAGAGCAGCTTTTGCATGTAAAACACAAACTGCAAGGCAATGACTTCATTTCCCTACCGACAAATGTGGCCGCTATCTGTTTTTGCAGCTTGGTGCCTATTTCAACAACTTTGCAAGAAGCACTAAGTGAAAACAGACAGACATACCCAGCTATACAAGTACCATGGGAAGGCATTCTGAACATCAAATTTGTGAAAGACAAATAGGTCTGTTTTCACAGGATCCTCTTTTCCACACAGGTACTAGCTATTTCCATCCACCCACTTGACCATGCATCAGATTTAATGTGGATGGTTTACATTCAAACAGAATACCAGTCACTCTATAATATGTTGCTTTATGATATCAAATTAAAATAATTAAATCTCAGACTGTCAAAAAGTAGCTGGAGCCAATTAAGATGCAAATTGCCAAGCCACTCATTCAGAGTCAACCAAAGCTAAAGAGCAAAGTAGTGGTGGCTACTCTAAGTTCTTCAGAGCAGACCATAACAGCATCTTCTAGAGGAACACCAGCGTACAGACCTGGATTTGTTAGGTAACTGTCTATTTGTCTCAAGAAAGAAAAAGCTCATCAAGGCTGGTGTGTGTTAGGAATGGTCATCCCCAAGTCACTCACGAGCAGAGTGAAGCAAGACTGCAGGCAACCCTTAGAGAAAAGACATACTCTAGAAGGGACCATGGTGGCTGGACGACAGCAGCAGCAGGTACAACAATCCATGCTGGGCTTGGAATTATGAGCAAAAGGTGGGTCATACGGGGGCTTGGTGAGTGTGGATAATTCAAAGGTGACCCCAACATCTGCCTTGACCAACAGGACGGAAAAGGTATCACTGAAAACCATGCCAACAACTATCTGAACCCAAGCCTGAAATACCCGAAGGGAATTTTTGAAAAGTGCAATCTGCCAACAAAACCAAAATGAAATAACATATACACAAAGCTACATTTTCAGAGTGGGATCTAAGAACACACCGCATGCATACACGCATGCTCAAGAGCTGAATCCTCCATATCAGAAGACAAACTATGAAAGAGGCTCTCACCCCTAGGGAGGGTTTAGAACTGAGTCTGCTCTGAGTCTGGCCTCACCCCTGTTCAAAGCACAGCCTTGCCCAGTTCTGCCTTGTGTGCATTCACTTACTGTGGCTTTTCTTCCAAAAGATGAATAACCACCTGCCTAATAAAGCCATGTGTGTGCTTCATGCTGTGTCCCTTAAAAAAAAAACAACAACAACAACAACAACATACTTTTTGCTTTCAATTAACAGCTGTACTTTAAAAGTGTTAGTTTTGTAAGCATAATTTGGCAGTGGCATCTTCTTGGTTTGGGATGTTTACTGACAATTGGACATTTAATTATTTTAATTTAATTACATAAAACAAACCTTCCCAACCTGAAGAGAGGCTGAGCACACCCCTGGGAATGTCTGGCGCCCCACTCATCCTAGCAATTCGAGATGACTGGCCTCCAAAGCCTCTTCCTGTGTGTTCACTCCCTTGTTGCTTTACAAAGTCACTGAAACCATTAAGGGTACAAGCGGCCCACCTGGCGAGGTGGTGCTTGCCAGTGATCACAGTATTGGTAAGCTGAGGCAGGAGGATTGTGAGTTGGAGGCCAGCTGGGGCTACACAGCAAGCTCTAGACTTGTGGCTAACAAGTAAAACATTGTTAAGGTAGTACGTAATAGTGTTTTAAAGTTTCCAAAGTGATATGCACACAGACTCATCTATGTGAAAGATTATACAACCCATTATGCATAAATATCTACAACTTAAGCTAATTAACTAAAATACCTGATAAAAACTTGAGATAGCAAAAACAGATCTGGGCAAGGCCTCCACAGTGCCAGGACTGATGCCCCCAAAGCGGGCTAAAGACAATGAATTAGTCAGCTCTCCTTGTGTTGTGTGCAGTACTGGGGACTGAACACAGGGCCTCTGAATGCTGAGCCAGGGCTAACAATGGGCTACATGACTGTAAATATTCATGCACACACCTTTCGTGTGCACTGTGAGGGAGGCTTTCCTATCTTAAAAATGAGTTAAATTCAAGCACAGAGAGGCTGCTTGAGACACCCACCATGACCAGTGAGTGACGGAGTCAGTGTCAGGGCTCTGTGTGATGCTGAAGTGTTTCCTTTCCTGGCAGCACTGAAAAAGAAGATGATGCTGACAGAGATGGGAGGAGTAAGAAGTCCAAGGATTTGGGGCTGATGCCATGCAGATGGGTGCAAAAGATTTACAACTTTAAACATAAACCTTTCCCGAATCTAAAAAATGATATGGATTTAATACGAATTTATATGTACCACTAGTAACAGTTATATGCTCAATATGGGGTGGGCAGGTTGTGCCAACAATCCTAGCACCATGGAGGCAGGAAGATTGTTACAGGGTGAAGATCCACACAGTGAGGTCCATTCCTCCCAGGGTAAGACTTAGTGGCAGAAACAAAACAGAAAGAAGAGCAGAGTTTTAGTTTAGCTCAGCAGTGCAAGTTGGGCCAGCATGTGCAAAGCTCCGACTGAGCTGCAGCACCCAAGAGAGAAACTGGACTAACATATACAGAATTGAGACCATCCACTGACCAACAAGGTAAATATCCTGAGCACTGGAAATGATATTATTTATTTATTGGGGTACTGAGGGTGGAACTCAGCACCACACTCATGCTAGGAAAGTGCCCATAGGAGCCATATGCCTTCTCTTTTGAGTCAGGGTTTTACACTGGCCTGGAACTTACCATGTAGGCTGGGCTGCCTGCCCAGGGAGCCCAGAGGCCTGCTTTTCTCTGCCTCTTCAGGAGGGAGGCTATCACACCCAGCTTCTTTATGTGGATTCTGGAGCAGGTGCTTTGACAGATGAACCATCTTCCCAGGCCCCACTAAATCACTTTTCTATTTTTGGTAAAATATTTCAGTGGGCATGACACTCCTGACTCAACAAATGGATTTGAGTCTCTGCTTACAAATGGGTACAAACACTGTCAGTACCCCGACAGGGGCCTGGCCCCAGGCTTACAACAGGTGCTCACATAGTCAGGACCCTGTTTTCACGGAGACTACATCTAGTTGAGAGGATAATCAGTAAACACACGAAATCCAGATAAATTTAAAGTGGTAATAGATCCATGAAGAAGATAAAACCAGACAGAGGAAGGCACAAATAAGCAAGGATGGAAAACGTAGCCTGTGTGACCTAAGTGGGAAGATGGCAAGAAGCACAAGGGATGAACATTCTGGTGTGTGCAAGCCCGTCAAGCAGATGAGGCAACCTGGCTGCAGGAAACGCAGTGGAAGCCCTCATGCTGAGGCAGGCATCGCTATCCCTGCATGAAAGACTGTAATAGAGCAAAGTAACCCAGGTCCACAAAGGACACACTGCATAATCCAGGAAGTACAAACAGACTGGAGGACAAAGGTCACTGACCTTGCCTCTCTAGCAACTGAGGTTGAATATCTCATCAAAAATGCCTGGGGTGGGAAGTCATTGGAATTTTTCAGACTTTGGAATATCTGAATATGCCTAAGAACAGAAACCATTTCCAAGTACAAAACCCATCTGCCTCACATACACATTATCCACACAGCTTGAAAGCTCAGATAATATTTTTAAATAACACACAAAACAAAATTTTGCCAGGAATTCTACTTGGATTCACTCTAACAACTTTTAGATTTTGGAGCATTTGGGACTCAAGATGACCAACCTGCAGTAAGACTACAATACAACCTGGATGTCAGAAAATGGAGGAAAGAAGGGCTACAAAGGAAGCTTGCCATGTTCCTTTGGATTTTTATTGCTTTGATGAAATACCATGACTAGAAGCAACTTGAGAAGGAAAAGTTTCTTTCATCTTAAAGCTTGTACTTCATCATCCAGGGAATTCGCAGCAGGAACCTGGAGACAGGAGCTGACTCAAAGAGACCATGAGCAACACTGCTTACTGGTTGGCCTGTCCTGGCTTTCTCATCCTGCTTTCTTTATACAACCTGAGACCACGTGTCCAGAGTAGCACTGCCCACAGTGGACTGGGCCCTCCCACATCAATCACCAATCAAGAAAATGCCCCTACTGGCTTGCCCACAGGATAATCTTGTTCTCCACTGAGGTTCCATCTTCCCAAATGCCTCTAGCCAACAAACTTGTTCACAGCAAAGATCACATGGAACTGAAGACAAAGACCCAGACTTATAAGAAACAAAAAGAATCCAGGTCAACGCTGATTTTCATTAACACACGAGAATGGGATGACTAGAATAAGAACAATGTGCCCAAGGCTCTCACCAGGCCTCAGGCATATCTAGGCTCACAGCACCACACTGTACAGACAGGAAACAGGGAGTTGGGCAAGCTGCCTGAGGTTCCAGGGTAAGCACTACTGTGCACATGCTGTAGTGACTCATTTGTGCAAACAGAGAACACAACTTGGGGCTAGAGACATCCAGGGATTAAAGCATGTGCTGCCTTTGCAGGGGACCTAAGTTTGATTCACAGAATCTCTACTGGACACTCCCAGCTGCCAGGAACTCCAGTTAGTAGGGATGTGGAACCCAAATGTACATAACTCACACATATACGCACACTTAAAAATGAAACCTAAATGTTCATAATGAATACAGAACATAAAGGAGCTGATGCTACCAGCTGACTTGAAGAGGGAGAGAAGAGAGCAGGGCTTTGTCCTCACCCATGCACAGGAGCGGCCACACAATACTGGCTACTGTCATGATCACCGGAAGCTTTCACCCTGATAGTGTGTGGCTGGCCTTAGATGGAATGAAGTGCTCTACTCAGCCATGTCAGGATGAAAGGATCACACGAGAATGCTCAAAGGACTTCGGGAGCCAAGAGATAGCGATTTAATGACTAATGAGCTGTAAAGTGCCCAGAACTACTGAAAAATGGCAGAGCTAATTAACTGCTAAGTTGGGTCTTACCATGGGAAGCAGGGAAAGACTGTTTCTGTTTGTGCACGTATTGATGTGTGTGCATGTGCATGTGGAGGGCCAGGAACAACATTAGGGGTCATTCCTCCTGATTGGCTAGGCTGGTGGGACGGTGGTCCCTAGAGTCTGTCTCTGACGCCTCAGCACTGATTAAAAGCTAGTGTTATGATGCTGGGCTGGGTTGTGTTGTTTTTATGGATGGGGTTCTCATGTTTGCATGGCAAGCACTTTACCCACTGAATTATCCCCTCAGCCTAGGGAAAGAATTTTGTGGAAAAAGCCAACGTAAGTGATTTTAAAGCACAGCACACCTTACTTTAAGCATGACCTTAGGTGTGGTGCTGAGAGGCTGAGAAGGCCTACGCAGCACTGAGGCCCCCACCCGCACACTCTGCTCCATACAAGAACCCCTCCTGGGTCCGGGTCTGGAAAACACAACACTCTGAGGATCACAGAGTCTTGCTCACCAGTGAACATCTTAGTGACAGCTCTGCTCTGTTTCCTGGCGGAGCAGAGAAGCAGCAGCCACGGGGGAAAGAACTCGTGGTGACCAGCCAGGAGCTCTGCCACAGTCCCGGAGAGGCTGGGCGACGTCTGCTCCCCGTCTACCACAGTGCAGCCTTCGTCCACGGAGTCAACCAACAGGTAGAGGCTCTGTGGGGGGGGCTTCATCCCCAGGAGTGGGAGCAGCACACACCTGCAAGACAGCCACAGAACAGATCAATGTCAACAACAGACAGGGCACTGAAATTCATAGTCCAAATTATTAGTTGTCGTAGTTGTAAAAGCAGATTGAAGATAAAAGCGCATCTTCTAGTAGTAAGGTCTACAGTACAGTGTGTAGTCCACACTTGCCTGTGTATGTGCCATGACTCAACATAATTAAGGGTGGTAGGAACTGGATGAGGCTAGATTTCAACACCCTTCCCAGTGCTCTGAGTCAGTAATGAAATGCTTAGATTGTCCTGAATGTGCTGAAAATAGAAACACAGGTAAGGTTGGAGGATACCATAACAGGAAGAAACCTTTTGACCTGGTTTGGTTTTTGGTCACCTTGACACAGGCTAGGGCCATCTAGGAGAGAGCTTCAACCGAGAAAATGACTCCAAAAGAGTGGGTTGTGGTCAATCTGTATTGATTTTTCTTGATAATCAGTGATGTAGGAGGACCCAGCCCAGCCATCCTGGACAGGTAAGTCCTGGGAAGTATAGGAAAGTAGGCTGAGAAAGCCATGATGAGGAAGCCAATAAGCTGTACTTCTCCCTGGTCTGTGAGTCAGTTCCTGCCTTGAGTCCCAGCCCTGATTCCCCTCAGTGATGCCACCTGGAAGTGTAAGATGAGTTGCTGTTGGTCATAGCTTTTGATCACAGTGATATAAACTTAACTAGGACAGAAATGGTACCAAGAATAGGGTATTGTGGTATTAGACCTGACCATGTTGCTTTTGTAAAGATTGCAGAGGTATTTGGAACTTTGGGCTAGAAAAGCCATTGAGTGCCCAGTGCTTAATAAACTGTTGTGGGAAACTGGAGGATAGCTCTGAGAGCAGTGCAGATGTTGGGCAGATGCCCGCCCTGTGAGTTTCAGAAGGAAGCAGAGACTCTCCTGGAACAGCTGCTCTGATATTTTGTATTAAAAATCTGTGGCCAGCTGAAGGTGATCAATCAGCCACCTGTGATTAACAAGAGACCAAAATCACCAAAGTGAAAATATCCCTTTTCAAGGAAAATAGACGCTGGTCAGCTGGGATAAAGAAGAGACCAGCACCCCTGAGGTGAAGACTTCTGGGAAGAGTTTCCTCAGAGTCAGCACACTGAAGCTATGGTCCAGAGAAGGTCAAGTCTATACTTGTGCTTGCCGCTGAACTTGGTAATTTGTAAGAGTTTCCCACGTGTTACTGGTTTTGAAGGCATAAGGAGGTAATGGAAAACAGCCGAGGCTTGACCCTGAGAGGCCAGAGAGGCCATTGGTAAAGGTAGAGCCTCAGTTGCACAGAAAAGCCCCAGGATTAAAGGGGGTCATGTAAAGATGAGATTTGGCACCATGTGGCAGGGTCAAAGTCCCTGAAAAGAGCTCGGGGAAGACTACTGGTAAAGGTGAAGTTGTAACAGAGACCTCGGCAACTTTCAGATGCCAGTATCATGAGATGATCACCAAGCAGCAGCTGTAGAAGGGGAAAAGTCTTAGACTGTGAGACAAGCTGGGTATGCTGTGGAAGGCAGAGCTGGAGAAGTACAGCTGCTTAGTCTCTTTGAAGCCCAGAAAATTGTGAGTCCCGGGTGAACTTTAAGCTACATACATTGCTGGAGTTTGGTTTTCCTTTGATCTGTGACTGCGCCCTAATGATTCCCTCTTGTAGTAAGAAAGTATCTGAGTTAATTTTGATTTTACAGAGACTATCTTAGTTAGGGTTACTATTGCTGTGATGAAACATGAAACACCATGATCAAAAGCAATTTAGGGTGTAAAGGGCTTATTTGGCTTATACTTATAACAGTTCATCATCAAAAGCGGTGAGGACAGGAACTTGAGCAGGGCAGGAACCAGGAGGCAGGAGCTAATGCAGAGGCCATGGAGAAGTGCTGCTTACTGGCTTGATTTTCCCAGGCTCGCTCAGCCTGCTTTCTTATAGAACCCAGGACTACCAGCCCAGAAGTGGCCTCATCCACATGGGCTGGGCCCTCCCATATCAATTACCAATTAGAGGCTTGCCTACAGCCTAGTCTTGAGGCACATTCTCAATTGAGGCTCCTTCTCACCTGATGACTCTAGCTTGTGTCAAACTGACATAAAACTAGCCAGTCTAGAGACTTTGGATTTTTAAGGAAACTTGGATATTTTAGAGACTGAATGTACTGGCTAGTTTTATGTCAACTTGACACCCTAGAGTTATCTGAGGGAACCTCAACTGAGAAAAGGCCTCCAAAAGATCCAGCTGTAGGGCATTTTCTTAATTAGTGATCACTATTCCTGCATGCAAACTAAAAAACAAACAAACAAACAAACAAACTTACATGATATATACTAAAATAGGCAAGAAAACGAAAATAAATCTCTCCTGGTAATGTGTCCCTTGGTGTGGGAATTTGAGTTCTCAGCAGTCGGCTGACTCTGCTCTTCATACACGAATGCTGAGCAAGTCATTACACAGAAAGCCTTTGTTCATGGGCTGGCCTGGCCAGGGCCTTCAATCCCATCATTACCCTCGAGCTACCGAGATCCACACTGCCCTGGAAGCATGCTGAGTCCAACCACAGGTTTCTTTTTCCAGGCCCTGACCAGTAATTGCTGCTTACCCATTCCCTCCAACTCTGCAGGCTTGCTGAGGGCCTTTGAACAAGCCCTCTCTCATGCCAGAATCGTCCTTATATGCCTGCCACCATGATCACTCTCCTCTCCAGCCCCAGAGCTCAGCTCAAATACACTCATAGAAGGCTTGGGATAGCACTTCTCATTCTGCAGCCTGACAGAGGGAGGGTGCTGCAAAGAGACACTGCTCAAAAGCCCTCAACAACAGGGACTAAACAGGTCACGAAAGGAACTGGGAGTGTGCCATCTACCTTTCCAATCTCTAGAGAAGAGGAAGGATTGCTAGGTGAAATTACCTTTGCCCTCACACTAGCTCACCGAGGACCCCTGGAAGAGTTACCTATAAATGTTTCCTGAGTGAATGAATGAGTGACATAGTATATTTGTAAAGCATTCATTTGTAAATATTTTTATCTTAATTATAAAAAAAGTTCTCAACACTCAAAAAGAAAATACCTACAATTCTAGTGTTGACAAAACAGCATTCTTCATTCCCAAATGTGAACATAAGCGACTCACTGCTGGCTTCCACTCAGCTCCTGTGGGCTTGTGGTGGCTGGCTTTATGTGTCAACTTGACTGGGCCACAGAATGCCCACATGTGGTCTTCTGTTCTGGATGTTTCTGAGGTTAAGGTGCAAAATGGTGGCTCTCACCCAATCAGCCAGAGGCTAAATGCATGACTGCCTGAGTAGGGGCATCAGTTCATTCTTTTCTTCAGATTCAAATCATCTGTTTGGGTCTCAGAGCTTGAGATTTTCAAAGAGAATTTGTACCACCCACTGCCCCGATTCAGTCAGCTTTCCTAGGTCTCTAGCCTAATAGCTGCACACCTTGCAGCTTCTCAGTATCCATCAGTCACCATGGGAACAAGTTCCTTATAATTAATCCATTTATTACATTCCAACCCAGGACTTACTCTAAAGCTATTTGCATGTTACTTTCTCACATACTTTGAAGGTTTCTATGTGGATTCCCATACATGGACCTACAGGACATGTTTCTACCACCTAACTCTCTCTACGAGGCACGGTAAGATCACTGTGCTCCACAGTGCGGGAGAAAGTCTCATTTTGTGATTTCTTTTAGGTTTACGTTCTTGGAATAAACAAGTGAAATGTTTCTAGAGAACACACAGGGCCTACAAAGATAAGCAGTGTTGAGTACTGCCAAAAGGTGACCAGCTGCAGGGCATCTGTGACCCACAGAGTCAGCACGGCTGTCATAGTTTGTGTAACAGTGGGGATCTGACCTTCTTCTCAGACATGAAGATACTCATGCCAACTCTGGGAGTCTAGTTTCAATAAAGAAGAAGCAGAGTGGCCTGATTCCTCCATTTCTGACAAATAAACATTTATGTTCACTGTTAGGGCACGGCTACTGATGCATACCTCAGCTGGCCTGACCTTGAATGGTCCTGCTGCCCAGTGCTGAGGAGGAAAAGGCAAAATCTGAAAAAAAGTGTGTGTGTGTAAACACTTGGTTAAAAAGGCATTTACAAAAAAACACTCAGAACTAGTACGTGAAAAAAAAAAAGCAGCTAAGATAAAAATGGGACAAGACAAAAACAAAAACCCTAACTCAAACAACTACAGTTATTTCAAGTAGGTTGCACTAACTTTGCAAATACATTAAAAAAGGTCAGGTCCTACAGTGACTTGCCATTGGCTCCCCACGCTGGACAGTTTTATGTCCCCTTGACACAAGCTAAAGTCATCGGAAGGGAAGTACCCTTAGTTAAGAAAATGCCTCCATAAGATGGGCTGTGGACAAACCTGCAGGGCATTTTCTTAAGTAGCGCTTGATGAGGGAGCCTTAGCCCATTGTGGGTAGGGTAGGGACACCCCAGGGCTGCTGAGAGAGCAGGCTGAGCACTCCCTGATGAAAAAGGCAGTAAGCAGCACCCCTCTATGGCCTCTACGTTACTCCTGCCCTGACTCTCCTCAGTGATAGATTGTTACCTGGAAGTGTAAGCTGAACTACACCAACCACCCAGCGGCTTTTGTTACAGTGGGGTGTTATATCATGGCAATAGTGCCCTAACTAGGACAATCCCACTCCCTCAGCCCTGGTGTTGCTAAAACATTCCTGGTATTTTTATACACAATAGAATACCAGAATCCTCTACTAAACTGGGGTGGACAGACGTTAGGGTCACTGCTCTCTCTCCAAGACAGAGAGTGGAAAGTGGGGCAGGCACAAAATGTTGGAGCCCACACACCTAAAAGCAAACTGTGTCTCAGGATTAACTCTGCTTCCTATGTGATATATTACTGGATTCTACTCCATAAACACGTACTTCTTTTCACAAGAAGGAAGAGGGGTGAAGATGGCAGGAGCCACCAGTGAGGTCCTGTGCATTCAGAATGTCAGGGGTTCTGCACTCACTTCATTAACCGTTGGCCTCACAGTGAGAATATGCACATCTTTCTATCCACTCACAAGCGAGCCGTTCTCTCTCTGGGCTTCAGCACAGCGCTACTTCAGTGGTGGTTGGTCCACGACTGAGGTTTTACAGGAAGATTGTCCCATTTCTGTTTTACATGGCATGATCAAACATTCTGATTTATAGAGCTGAAGGGGATGCTCTGCGAGAAAAGTACTTGCTGCACAGACAGGAGGCCCAGGGTTAGAAACCCTGGAAATCATGGAAAGTGTGCATTCTGAAACCTGATATGGAGATAGGAGAATCCTCAGATGTCCAAAGGCCAACTGGTCTGGAGCACACAGTGGCAAACAAAAAGAAAATGAAGAGGGACACCGAGAGTGTCCATGGCTTTCACACATGCTCCAGGGTGAACAACATGCTAAGAGGGCACTGAGCTAAGCTGTTTTGATTCCAGGGGGGCGCAAAGAACCCGAATTCTCAAGTCCTTAACACTCAAAAGCCACACAAGACACCCAGTTCCAGGGCTGAAACATCTCAGGTCACCTGGGCATGCCCTTGAAGAGGTCACTGGGACCCTGGCCTTGTGCACGCTCCACCACTGCTGGATAGCATCTCCAACAGAGGCCAGAATGATGGGCTCACCTGATCAGGAACTGCCTTTGATTTGAACTGGTTTTCTCTGACCTCTCAATGTGATGCTCTCCCAGGGTGATGTGACCACTTACAGGGTGTGACACCGCACACTTCCAAAGCCACAGTCTCAAGTCTCTTTCCTCTGAGGACTATCCAGGTAAGAGCTGAGGACCCCCATCTATAATGTGTGAGGGTCATTCACCTAGAAAGTTAATGCTAAATCTAGCACGTTCTGAATTATCTCAGACAACATACTGACATTTATTACCCGATAAGAAAAAAAAAATCCAGACTTTTATAAAAAAAAAAATCTGGAGAGGGGTTATTTGCTCTTTACAGAAAATGAAATACTAAATTTTTTTATCTTGTCTTCTTTCAGTACAACAGACTTAGATTGTGTTTTCTTTTCTTAAAAAGAAAGCCATCATCCAATAAATTAAAGCATGTATAAGAAGGGAAAGAACATGATGGTGGTAGCTGGCATTTCCAAAGAGTCAGGGATAAAATACTATCTAATCATTCACCCAACCAATAGTAGCAACAGCCAGCTGATAATTAAAACAAGGTTAGAGTGTGGCCAGCCTAAAGAGGGAAGCCTGTTTGTGAAATCTTGACCAAGGCAAAGCTGGAATGTTAAAGCATAAACAAGAACATACAGCAAAAGACACACAAGCAGCAGAAGCTTAGCTTTGAGGGAACTCAACCCAGCCTACTACAAAGGTACGCAGTGGTGGCCAGAGACCCACTGGACTGGGAGAGCCCAAAAAGCTAGTCTCATGAAGGCAGGAAATAAATGTAAAAACATATGTGTTATCCAGGCTTTGTGGGGCGCGCCTTTAATCTCAGCACTCAGGGAAGCAGAGGCAGGCAGGTCAATGTGAGTTCAAGGCCAGCTTGGTCTACAAAGGGAGTCCAGGACAGCCAATGCTACACAGAGAAACCCTATCTCAAATTAAAAAAAAAAAATCTGTGTCAATGCTGAACAAAGTTGATAGCAACTTGGGGTAGTGTCTCTAAGTTTCAAGTTGTTACTCTCATTCAAAGGTAACACTGAGGCTTCAGATAGTGAGGTAGGGGGAACCAGTGAGCAGAATGGAAAGTCTGGAGATCCAGACAGAAGAGGGGTATAAAAGGAAAGATAGTCAGCGAGTGGCCGCTTCAGAGCAGGCCTACTATTGATGTCCACAGAGAAGTAATTTACAACACCACCCAAGGACTTAGAAAAGACACATTAATATTCACAGGAATAAAAGCAGAGATTCATTTTTAAAGAAACAACACAAGGTGTAAGTCCATAGAGTGGGATAGATAGTTCCAGGGCATCCCATCCACAGTGACTACAGGATGCACATGGAGGGTGGCAAACAGCACAGGGCTGGCTATCTGGTCACAAGAAAAGGCAACGGCCAGATTACAATACCTACATCTATAAAGATAGGAGACGAGCCCAGACAAACTACAACTTCTGAGACCAGGGGCGTTTTCAAAGATGGGGACTAGCCTGCTGGTCTCAGTTCATCTGGTGATCAGGGAAGTGTACATGATCACAGGTGCAGACCAGGAACCAGCTTGGCCCATCAAGGAACTTTGCCAGGAACCAAACCCACAGGGTCAGTCAGGTCTGCTTTAAAGAGCAAAGTGCAAATCTGAAGAGTTCAGCACACAAGATTAGTTTTCCCCAAGGTGTGTTTGCTAAGTTCTGGACGGTGTTTAAAAGGCTGAGGAAAGTAGGCCAAGTGTGTCTGCAGGCCAGCGGGAAAGCTCGGTCTGTATGCTGGAAGGAGAATTCTGCTTACTCGAAACACAAACAACACTCAAGAGAGCTGGAGGAATCTGAGGCTGGAAAGGGCAGGAGGCTACAGAGCTAATAACCTAAGCATCACTGAGAAAGAGCAGAACTTCTGAGCCACAAGGAGCTGAGGGGTGGTCAAAGTGAGACAAACTATACCAAAGAAGGAAAGTGCACCTGAGGTTTGGCAAAGACCACTAAGAAAGCCAGGGCAGCCGAGTCCTGAAGATAATCTCCCATTGACATTGCTGGCCCAAGGAAGGAAACGGCCTCACTGATGAGAAGCACTATCAGGACACTGCTATGCTATCGTCCAACACATTGATGCATACTTAAATCTTTATTATGGGGCCTGGAGGTATGGCTCAGTGTTGAAGAGTGCTTGCTGTTCTTGCAGAGGACTGGAACTCAGGTTCCAGCACCTACATTGTGTGGCTCACACCTGCCCTAACTCTAGCTCCAGGGGATTCAACACCATCTTCAACACCATCTTTGAGCATTTACACGCTCAAACCTACTTCAGACACACAATTAAAAAACAAACAAACAAAAAAAAACATTTTTCCCCACTTTATTGTATATAGATGGGTGTTTTGTATGTACATGTTAAGCACCACATGCAGGCCTAAAAGGCCAGGAGAGGGTGTTGGATTCCCTGGAACTGGAGTTTCAGATGGTTGTGAGATGCTGTGTGAATACTGGGAATGGAACCAGGGTCCTCAAGAAGAGCAGACAATGCTCTCAACTGCTGAGTCATCTCTTTAGCTCAATAAAACCTTTAAAATAATTAATATGGAAGCTGCCAAGATGGCTTAGTGGGTAAATCCATTTGCTGCCAAGTCTGAAGACCTGACATCAATCTCTGCCCACATGATGGAAGAAGAGAACTGACCTCCACACAGGTGTCACAGCATGGCCATGCCCACAGATATAAATACATACACACATACATGCTTAAAAATTAGGATTATGGATTGGTAACATACTGGTAAAAGAAACAATATAGAGCCAGATCAGATAATCCAGGTGTTTTTAGCATTCTGGACGTTTTCCATACCATCCAACACAGTGTAAGCATATAAAATAGGTATGTGTCAGAAAACTCGCGAGAGTCCCCCAAACTAAGCCACTCTGGCCCACAGCTCCAGTTTTCCTCTGACCACGGCCACAGGGGAGAAACTCACACCCTAGCTGGAGATGTCCCCTCTGCTCTCTTATCCTGGAGGCCTGTTCATCAGATTCTACCCACCTCACCTCTTCAACAATGGCCCACACTCCCCCTGACTCTTCTCTATTCCACCTCTCCTTCTACCCTGTCTTCTCTGTCCTCTGCAAGCAATGCATGAGCCCACAGCTCCGCCAGCTTCTGCTAGATGTCATTCTTGCATCACAGGAAAGACTTCAGTCTCCTGGGTACCTCTCCCTAGCATTCATTCACGATGCCTGTGCCCCGAGCTTTCTTGTGCTGTGGCAATGACCTGCCTGTCACTCATGCCCATACATGATCCTCAACTTGCTGGAATACTTTACAACTGACACCTTTGTGCTACATGGTCCTATCCTCCAAATGCAGTGGTTCCTTCTCCATGCTCTAACAACCCCTTAATCAACCCCCCCCCTCAAGTTCTGAGCCTTACACTATTACTCTGCCTGTGTGCCTTAGACGGCAGCAATATCCATGCAAAACCCTGGCTGAATCTGAACTGCTTGCTCACCCTCTGTGCTTATGCTGGAGTTCAGCTTTTCAGAACTGCAAGCTCCAGCTTCCAGCCCTCGCTGGGCTCCTTCCTTCAGCCTCTAGTTTTCAGTGACTCAAAATTCCAGCCCTCCAGCTTCCCAGCCAAGATTTCAAGAGCCAGATCTTGCTTTCTTTCTGTCACAACTCACAAGTCAATCTGAAACCAAACTCAGAATACACCTCTACTGGGCTCTTGGCTTCTCTCGAGCCCAAGCCCCAACATCTGCACATGGATGACTTACTGGCCACTTACCACCTTCCTTGTCTTAGCTATCTACCCTCTTCTCAGGACGTCAATTAGTGTGACCTTATGAACGGTCAGATTAGTTTTGTCTAGAGCACTTCCATGGCTTCCAGTCTGCTCAAGGGGGGGAGGGGGGGAGGAAGGGAGGAAGGAACAATGTCCTCCCAAACATCTAAAGCTCTCTCAGGCTCCTGACTGCCCATGCCTCCCACTAGCTGCCCCTGTGAGCTCTCCCCCAGCCATATAAGCAGCCCTGTTTCCTACATGTTAAACCAATTCCGACCCAGGCCACAACCTTATACTTGGTATCTCCTGGATCTAAAGAGCTTGTGTCAAATTTCCTTTTAAACACCCTAAGAAGCCCTATATGAAAGAGCAGGCCCCCATTTTCCCAGCCCTAGCTCTTGCCCTGCTTTAGTTTTCTATGAAACACTGTTACTTTTTGTCACCCTCCACTAGCTAGCTCTGAGTGATGCCAGGAGTGCCACAAGAAGACCAACAGAGCCAAGTAACCAGAGCCCAGAGGGGCTTGTGGAGACAAAGCACCAATGGAGGACTGTGTATAGACTGGACCTAGATTCCATACACAGATGTACCATGTGGGTCCCCGAGAAACGGGTGTGGGGGTCGGGGCTGACTACACCATGGACTCTGTTGCCTGTTTTCTGATCACTCCCCCTTCTGGCAGGGCTGCTTCAGGCAGGGCTGCTTTACCAGGCCACAGGGAAGAGGAGGTGTTCAATCCTCATGAGACTTAATGAGCTGGGAGGGGTGTGGGTAGGGTTCCCCTTTTCTGAGGAATAGGGGAGGGGGAATAAGGGAAGAGAAAGGAAGGGTAGGACCAGGAGGAGAGGAGGGAAGGGCTACAATAGGGATGTAAAGTGAACAAATGAATTTTTTAAAAAGCCAATAAACACACAGGATGTTTGCCACATCTGCTTCTTGCATGCCCTAGGACAGGATCTGGTGTGTCACCCCTATTATGTATCCAAACAAATGAATGAACCAGAGTATGACAGTGGTCTCAGCCACACTGCACACCTAAGGCTGCTCTTCAGAGGACCAGGGTTTGGTTCCCAGCACCCACATCAACTGGCTCACAACTGCAATTCCAGCTCCAAGGGATCTGACTCTGTCTTCTAGCCTCTTTGGACACCTACACTGATGTGGCTTATACTCACACAGACACACATATGCATAAAAAATAAAGTAAACCTTTAAAACACAAACTTACAAAGGAAAATGTTGCTTAATGATGCTGACTGCACAAGACAATCCACCCCAGACACCCAGGCCCCACATCCCAGAGAGGCACAGTGAGGGGGAGGAGGACCTCCCCAGAATATGGGCGTATTCTGGCTATCGCAGAGGGATGGTGTAAGAGATTCGTTCATCTACAAATGTGTAATGCACATAAACTGTTTCTCACACAAAAATGTAGTATTTTAGCACTGAATGTGGTTAAAACAATAAGAATTGTACCGATGTGGCCAAAATTAGAATGTTTTATATTAAAACAAGTACTCAGCTATTAGTTTAATAGTGATCGGCAAGAAGCACCAGAGTAAAAGCTGCATTGAAGCCTCTGTTCGGGCCTCATCTGCCATCATGGCACAGGCCCCTCGATCCTTAGAAAATCAGAGACAGACATAGCTCTAGAACTCAGCTGCCTCAATGGTGGATTGCAACTCAATATGACGTTCCCCAACTTTCAAAATATAACTTTGTAAGAGTAAAGATTTTTTGAATATACAATGACCCAAAATTAGCTCAGCATAAAATTTGGAATGAATCCAGGGTATGCCTGGCAGCTCGCCCATGCTGTGTCACAGGACTTCACTGTAGCCTTGGCTCTCAACACGCGGCATGGAGACTTTATGCTGCACACAGTTAGACCCAGAGGACCAGAGTTCATGACTTGCATTCATGACTTGCATTATGAATCACCTTGCTTCAACTCCACAGACAAAGCCTTCTGCTCTTGCAGAAACATAGGTGGCTTAATTGTGGAAAACCAAGTCTTCCATGCTTTACTATTTCACTCGTTGGCATGTAAGAATCAAATTAGGATATATCTGGATTGTATTTGCAACATTAGTTGGCTTTTTTTGCACTTATTTACTAGATGTGCTTATGATGAGTATGTGACACACACACACAGACACATACAGTGTTAACAAAGAAAAAAAGAAACCTTGGAAGAGAAATGAGTTTAAACAAAGGTTAGTGAGGAATGGCCAAGTGAAATGACAAGTATAGATCAGAATGGCTGAAGATCTGTCATATGTTAAGAGAGTTAAACTGTTGACACTGTCACTAGATAAGATAGAACCATGTATCTGAAGGAATGTGAGGACGCTTTGAGGACAAACCTAAAAGAAACCAGAGGAAGAGCCACAAGAAAGAGTCAGAGGGGGATTCTGGGAAAAGGACAAAAAAGGAAAACTGCTCAACAACATAAGAGACGCAAAAGGCAGGCTGAGCCAGGAGCCCAGAGCCTGCCAATCATACATTCAAATCTTCCTGTGGGTACACCTGACAGAAGTCACATTTTAGTAAGATAAGAACTGAGTGACAGAGAGAAGGAAGAAGTTCCATTTATGGGCACAAATTCAAGACAAGCCCAGTGCAAGCTTGTAGAGAACATGGATGGTGTTTCTGGTATATGCCAACAAATGAAACTGTCCATGTGTGAAACAGCGCAGATGGAGTCAATCAGGATGTCAGCTCTGTCTGCCCCACATGCACACAGCGGCTGGCTCTGACCCCAAATTTACTGTTAGAGAACCTTCCCCACACCCCCAATAACAATTGCGCACACTCTCTCCCGGCTACGAGTGTGTTTTATCTACTCCAGGCATTGGTCAGGTTACAGCTGGCATGCTGTGTCTCCAGAACCATCATCATCTCTGGACCAGTAGGTCAACCAGAGCACATTCTCACCACGGTTCTCAACAAAATCTGAATGCAAATGTAAATGCGGAATTGTGTAAAAACATACCAACTTGTAGGGCACTACTTTCTTCTCTCTGGCCTAAAAGAAAATGAAAGTTATCCAAAGTGAATTAAAAACATGGACACCTGAGCAACGTACTAGGTCAGCATTACACAGGTGCTGGCCAAGCATGCAGAGACAGCGAGAGAGCACTTCAGGTGCTCGGCACTCAGAATCCACCTGGGAGAAGAGACAGATGTGAGAGAGGGAGAGTTGAAGGCTCGGAAGAATGGAGACTCATCCTACAGGAAATGACAGAGTGGGGCTGGAGAAATGGCTCAGGGATTGAGGGTGCTTACTGATTTCCAACTGAGTTCAGTTCCCAGCACCCACAAGCCAGTTCACAATCAGCTGTCACTATGGCTCTAGGGAATCCAACTCTTTCTTCCGGCCTCTGCGGATGCCTCATGTGCACAATCCCACTCACAAACTACACACTACATACAACTAAGAATGCTTTTAAAATTGAATAACTAATACACGAATACTTTAAACGATAGGGCAAAGGGTCTTGGCCTGAGAGACAACTGCAAAGTGTTGTGAATGAAATTACAGTTTTGTTGTGTTTAAACTGGGGGCGGGGGGGAGACATTTTAACAGGGACCTTCAATTTTAAAAAAGTACTTAAGAATAGAAAATGAAGAGGCTGGAGATGGTGTAGCAGTTAAGAAAACTACTGTTGTTGCAGAGGACTGGCGTTCAAGTCCCAGCACTCGGACCTAGTGGCTCACAACCACCTATTACTCTAGTTCCTGTCGACCTGATGACTTATGCTGATGCATGAAAATGTGTACATATTTTTAATTTTCAAAATACCTTTAAAAAAGACTGAACATGACAGTTAGCCTACCTAGTATTAGTTATAGAAGACAAGTGGTGGAAAAAGAATATTTTGCCATGAACATACACAAGGGAACAAGAAGCCCTGAGCCCTCTGTTGAAGCGAGGTGGGATGGGAAACTAGTATTTGGCCACACTGAGTTACCTGGACTGATGCCAGCTCACACAGCTAGTCACAACACTAGCCTGTTCAGCACTTAAAACTAGCCTTAACAATGCAGCATTTCATTTTTCTTACTCATTCAGAGGCTCCAGCCTTTCAGTTATGTTAGGGAATAGTTCAGATAGGCAAGCGGCATTATGCATTCATTAAATGATAATTACTTAGCAGCTGCTGACATCATGCAACGTGCTAACTAAGCACTACAGGAGACAGGAAAAGTTCCTCGGGCATGAATGATGTCAGGAAGATGGTGAAGAGAGGGGCAGCAAAGGATGCCTGCATGAGTAAGACAGCAAATGAAAGCACTAGGAAGACTCGGACTGCTGGCTGTTCTGTTGAGTTGGGGCAGGGATTCATCTCTCAGCCTGAGCTCTTCTTTTACAAGTCCAAGGTCCTTCTTCACCACTAACACACCTAACTGCTAAACTCTTAGTACCGAGAGCCATTTATCCATCTTTAATATTTCCTCGCAATTCTAATCTACTTACACTGATTCTGTGATACCAGAGGGAAGGGGACACCTGCTGAGTGTCATCCAGAAATAAAGGCAGGGGTAGGGATGAGGGTGTCTTGGGCACTGTGTCCACCTGAATATAAAAGATCTAGAAAGCCCAGCTGGGAGCTTGTAGCCTAGTGAAATGACATCCTGCTTCTAAAGCACACAGGAGACCTGAAGCTACTGCCACCACACCTCACTACCTACAGAGCAAGTCACCATTTGCCCAGAAATAGCTGGAATTTGCTAATGGTTACAGGACTGACAGGAAGCCCTGCCTTACAGAAGCCATGCTGAAGGCAAAACACACAGCTCTGTACTGAAAACCTGGGGTTGGAGGGAACAGAATGAAAGAAATCAACCACCAGTTCTCAGCACAAATAAAAATGAAAGCCTTACAAACTTATTCTGAGTAACACAAATGAATTTAAAGAAAAAAAAAACTCTAAATATATAAATAACTGCAAACTAAATGAAAATGAAAAGAAACAAGCAATGATGTGTTTTTATGTCTCTTCAGTAAGAAAAATAATCCTGTGGATGGCACGGTGTGTCACAAGAACAGTGTAAAGGGTTTTCAACCTTAACTTCTCTTCATGGAAGCAGGATGGGTTAGAATAAACTCTCTTTGAAGGTAGGGCTGCCGCTGCATCCCCACTGTTTATCTCCAGCTCAGCCCAGCTCTCACTGTCTGCTCATGTGTGAATGAATGAGTGAGTGAATGAATGAATAAGTGAGCGAATGAATGACAGGGGAATTTTAGACCACTATAGCTGAGAAACAGCATGCCATGTGTGAGGGGAAAGGAGCTGCCGGGTGTAACTAGATTAAAAGCCACGCCAGTAAACTCAGGCATACACCATCTCACGCAAGGAATTAATCAGCAGTACTACAGGCTAGCCACGGACTAAGAGTAAAATACCAGGAAAAAGCTAAAGAGTGACACTGAGGGGGGAAAGTCAAGTGGATGAAAAAGTTCATGACTGAATCTCCTCAGTCAGTTTCCTAGCAAACCTTTTCTTCACCAAGTGGAGACTGCTGCCCTTTCTGTGTATTCACGAAGCTATTAATATTATCAAAATTTATATGCTAAGAAAGTATAGCTATAAAAGCTGGCTTTGAAATTTTTATCAAAAGGAAAAAGGATGATTCCATTTCTCTAGGCTTACATTTCTATTTCATTTAATAATTCTGCATCAATCATCTACTTTCACACCGTACTGGGTAGTTTTATGTCAATTTGATACAAGCTACAGTCATCTGATAGGAAGGAATCTCTCCATAAAATGGCTGTAGGCTGTGGATGGGGGAGGGCCCAGCCCACTGTGGGTGGGGCCATTTCTGGGCAGCTTATCCTGTGTGCTATAAGAAAGGCTGAGCAGGCCATGATGAGCAAACAAGGAAGCAGCACTCCTCCGTGGCCTCTGCAACAGCTCCTGCCTCAGCTTCCTGTGCTGTTTGAGTTCCATTCCTGACTTCCTGTGATGATGAACAGCGATATGGATGCAGAAGGCAAATAAACCCTTTTCTCCTCAAGCTGCCTTTGGTCATGGTGCTTCATCACAGAAATCCTAACTAGTGCTCCTAAATAGGCCAGACCCCCTTAATTGTCTCCTTTTAACTCTACCTAAATAAAGTAGCTACATGGAAACTACAGCCCTCTCTTAAGTGACATGTTGAATGGTGCCTATTCATGTCCAAATCTAACACGTTCCTAATAAAGTTTGCAGCAGTTTACTCAGAGTGGGTTGCCCAAGTCCACTCTGTACTGCTGTAACAAACGTGAGCGGGAAGGGCGTAGGCAATGGGTTTACTGAGCTCTAACGGGTAGGAAACCATTGATGGAGGAACCTCAGCTCATGAGGTACTTCTTGCTAGATGACTGGGTAGAAAGTCAAGCAAGGAGACACCCAGGAAGCATAGGTGGGACCCCTGTCAATCAGAAGTGTTGGTGTGGTTTTCATCCAAGGTCCTAACTTGGCTTCCTTCCCCTCGACCAGTTAATACCTTCAAATCAGGCGGAAAAATAGTTACAGACTAACGTCTGGAATGGGAAAAAAATCCTGAATGTTTTCAGGAAAATCAATGGTATTATGAAGAAAGAGCTGCTTGGTATACGAATACATTAAACAAAAGCACACAGTTACCAAACAAGAGTTTGAACTCGTAGGTATCAAGCTACACACTCTAGAAGTGATTGTCTATGATGTCATCCAGATAGCTTATGAAATTATTTAAAACAAACTAAACATGGCTCTTTAACTAATAACAGTTGTGTTCAGAAAAAGCAACAAGAGGGGAGAGAGGAGGTTCTGTACAGCCTGTGAGACCTGCTACAGGTGGCATCACTGAGCCTGCAAAGCTTCCACACAGGGTGCCCTCCACCAAACCTGGCCGAGTCTGTGTCACAGGCTTGTCCTGATTTCCTCAGCAGCTTAGAGGCAGTAGTCCTGTATTTACACATTAAGACGTCTAGAAGAGGGGGCTGGAGAGATGGCTCAGCGGTTAAGAGCACTGTCTGCACCTCCAAAGTTCTGAGTTCGATTCCCAGCTCGTAGATGGCTCATAACCATCTAGAATGAAATCTGGTGCCCTCTTCTGGTGTATATGCATTCATGCAGACAGAGTACTATATAAATAATAAGTAAATAAATCTTAAAAAAAAAAAAAAAGTCACCCCTCTCAAACCCTATGCCCAAACTGGCCTTCATATCTAAACAACTCACCTTCAATCCTTTTGGTCACACTACCTGTACTTACTACTTTACTACTACATTACTGTGATCAAACTCCTAACAAGAAGCAACTTACAGGGAGAAGGTCCAAGTAGAGGACATGCAGCTCATTATATTGGAAAAGCAACAGTAGCCTGAGGTAGATGGTCACATGATGTCCACAGTCAGGAAGCAGAGAACAGAGAGGAAATGAGGTGGGGCTATGAAACTTCAAGGCCTACCCCTAGTCACCCACTTTCTGCAGCTGGGCCCCACCTCTGCACCTAGCTGTGGACCAAGCTAGGAGTCAACTCAGGAGTCTAGGGGGGCACCTCCCATTCAAACCCCACTCTTAAATAGGCCATCTGAACATGACACTAAGCATATACCTCCAGGCTCTCCAACTCCACCACCCACAACTTCTTGTTACTCATCAAGTGCATCAAGAACTCCTCTAGTTTCTCTCTCTCTCTCTCTCTCTCTCTCTCTCTCTCTCTCTCTCTCATGTAATTAGATATGTATATAAAATAGCAGTATGCAACTTCCCAACCTGTATAATCTTCCGTAATTTCCTTCTGCATTCTCTCTCTTTCTCTCTTTCCCCATCAAGAAAATAGAATAAAGGTTCCCACATCACATAATTCCTAGGAAAACTACATGACTTAATATTTGTAACACACTTAGCACAGCAACACCCACAGTGTTTGCTATCATTATCAAATACTTTCAGTATCTCCTGCAGAAGCTTTAGCTATCAGGATAGAAAAACAAGCACTGTTTTGTCATCCTTTGCAAATCCCTCCTCCACAAACCTCTCAGGCACAAGAGAGCAGAACACTGGACACACACTTGGTCCTGGACGACCTAGGCATTGTGGAGAAAGAGGCACACAGGGAGAAGGGTGGCTCAAGCAGAACTGAGGTGGAGAGGACGGTATGCACAGACTGGGAAGCAAAGCTTATCTCCAAAGAATGGCGTTTCCTGGAATGCAGTTCTGCACCTGAAACCATTTGCAAAAGCAGCATGCCCACTCACACCAACCCATTTATCCCAAAGAGATTCTCAAATGAGTAAAACAATGTCTTCATCAGGCAAAACACCAAAATGGTTCAAATGTTCGCTGTTTTAGAAATATCACCGTAGGTCACTCAACTTTTCTACTAGTCACTAACAGAATAAACCCCACAACATGAGCCAATTTCCTAACAACTCGGTTTAAGAGAGAGTACCTTTCATATTTAAAGAAACTGTAAACACTACTATGATCAAAAGCTAGCTTCAGTGAAACCCCACCCCAGAGTCCCAGCAGCTAACAAATCCCCCTTTCCAACCAAATGCACTGTGTAAGGAAGCAGCATTCTGTTATTAAACCAGTAAAGTGAAGCTTCATGTTTAAGCCACACACTGTGCAATACAAAGCGTAAGTCTGGTTCTCTTATATGACCAAGGGGCTATATTGATGAACAATGATTTAAGTCCAACAACTGAGCAGTGTGGTCAAGGCATCCTACACTGGGATACACAGAAATGCAAGCATGGCTGCCTTCTCATGGTTTACCTTTTAAAAGCTTCTGCTGGGTTCCTCTCACACTCTCCAGGCCCGAGGAGACTCTGGACAGCTGGATCCCTTAGCTTGTCCTCATAACCTTGGAGAAGTCCACTTTGGCAGATCTGGGCTACCAGACCTCTAATAAACCCTCCAACACACAAAGTGTCAGAGTCCTGAGCTTTGCAGAAGTGAAATGCCAAAGCCTGGCGATGCAGACCTCTCTGTAGGCCTGCGGGTGAGCTTGGCCACAGGAGCTCAGTGCACAGGGCTGTCTTGCCACTGCCAGGCCCTCCAACCAGCAACACACCCCAAGAGGATCCCTTCCCAGAATTGGCACTAGCATTATTCCCAGCATTTCCGGCCAGAGACTGTGCGTTGGCTGCACTGTTGCAGCAGCTTGATTTCTCCTGGAGGCAGTGCTGAAGTTTGTGGAAAACCCATTCGCGACAGTAAAACTGCTTCCCTTGCAGTAGGCTCGTTTGGGCCATTTTGCAGACTTTCTCTTCCCAAGGATTAGTCATAATAGGGTTTGTTTTCTTTTTTAAATCTTCAGTGTGATCCAGAACTCGGATACATTGCCACAGGCTTCACGTCCATTTGGGCATAACTTATGTGTAAGTTAACTGGGAATGGCCAGTTACAGTGAAACTCAACAGCCCCAGAGTTCATTTGTCAAAGGAATGCACGTGTCTTTATTTGGTTCCATAGCCTTAATTAGCAAAGGAATTATATATTTGTCAAGAGGATGTAAAAATGGCTTGTCCCAAAGCTGGCAACACCATTCCTGGATCTTTTGGGGTCACAAAACTCTGTGGCTCAATCTGGAGTTCATGTGATGGTAGATGTTTCAAGCACACAAATGAAAAAACACATCTGGAAAACAGAAGAGAATAGCCAGTGCTTGGATCTGTAGAAAACGCCCCCACAGCACTGTGCTCCTCAGTGCTCTCTCTGAAAACGAGATGCAGAAAAGCTATCCATTATGTTAAGTGGCACCAGAGAGATTGCATTTAGACAGGATGTAGGTAGCGCTGTGTCTCTCTCGCTGAAGGATGAGCATTCCGAGCCTAGAGCTAGTTCGTGCCAGTTTCAGACATCTGACCGCTGCCAGGGAACTGTTTCAAATTAGAGTCTCTTATGTGGCAAAAATCACAAACCTCTGTTGACACCTTCTTAATTAATGGAAAACATTCATAAAATACATTTTTCGAGATGACAGATTCTTAATAGACCTGTTTGCAGGTTCCTCGGTGTTCCTATGTCCAGGTAGTCAACAATTCCCAAAACTGAAATGAAGCAAACAAAAACCACGTTAAAAACCTGTCTGCTACAACTCACCCGAGAAAGCGCTTTCAAAAAGTTACTCGATTACCCCCTTAAATAGACCCGTTTTCCCTCTGAGACTTTTTCCTCCCCGTGACTATTCTTCCGAGACAGATTTTTACAGAATTAACCCCGATTTTGAAAGCCTCGCTGTCGAAACGGAAACAAAATGGTACTTTCTGCCACCTACAGCAGCACCCTGGATTGCTGCCTGAAAGCCCTCGCAGCGCAGCCACTGAGGCAGCTCAGGCTCGCCGCGTCCGGCGGGGCTTCTTTGTTGATAGTTTGCAGACCCTAGGGGGAAGCTCGGGGCGGCTGCTGCTCGGGACCTGCTCCCGCAGAAGGCCGGCTGAGCCCGGACAGGCAGTCCCGACTCAGGCCCGGGAGGACGCCTGCCTCCCCGAGCGCTCGCGGCCGCAGCTCCGGCCCCGGCTCCACTGACAGACAAAGGCTCGGGACGAGGTGCTGCCCGGTGCGGCGCGGGCAGGGCGCGGCCCAGGTCCCGCCGCGGGCGCCGCCTCCAGCCCCGGGAATCCAGAGAGGGGTCTGACCCGCCCGGTCCCAGCTCCGCTGCAGAGGCCGCTCCGCCCGGCCCGCTGCCCGTGGTTACCTCAGTCCTTCCAGCTCCACGGCTCCCGGGCTCCCCGCAGCCGTTCCACCGCCTCGGTCCCCGGTGCGCTCCGCCTCGCATCCGCCTGCAGCTCCCGGCCGCCGCCAGCCCGGCCGCCCCGCACCGCGGCGCTCCGCCCAGCCCCCACAGCCGCCACCGCCGCCGGCGCAAAGACTGTCTCCGCCAGCGCCAGCGCCCCGCCCGCCGCGCATACCCCGCCCACTCAAGGCCCGCCCCGCACAGACCCCGCCTCGTTGCGCCCAGACCACGCCCTCCTCGGGCCAAGCCCCTCCCCATAGGTCACGTCCCGCATACACCCCGCCCCTCCCGATTAAACCCCACTCAATTGGCCTGCCTTTCGCAGGCCCCGCCCTACCTTTCTTTCCCCGCAGGCCCCGCCCAGACCATCGCCCCGCCTCGTCTGCCCAGCCATTCTCCTAAGACCCGAAGCGCTACGGCCCCGCCCCGCCCCGCCCACTGTCCTCCGCACCCGGGAGGAGTGAGAGCGGTTCGCGGTGCGGCGCTAGGCTCGGGCAGGGTGGCGTCCTGGTCCGCAAGCTAGGCTCGCTGGCCGTCTTTGTGCGATAGGTCCCTGGGCTCTGCACATGCAGCCGGACTGTCCTCGGCCTCCGTGCCCGGCTGGGAAGGCGGCTCAGGTCAGCCCGCCCAGGCTGAGGGGCCGGGAGTTAATCTCGTGCTTGTTTAACTCCTACACCTGTAGTCCCGGGCACCTAGTCCAGGTCGCCAGCGAACCTGCGGAAACCAGTACATTCTCCAGAACTGTATGGAAGCTGGTTTTTATAAAGCTGCGGGCTGGGTTAGTTTCTGCTTAAACAGCTTTAGTCATTACTTAGCCTGTGTCTCCTGTGCGGCATAGGGGAGATGTTTAATATGTATGTAGACCAGTTTGTTCTCATTTATCCTGTATATATATTTTCCATTAAACTACTAGTAGTTAATTAAAGCAGCTAATTCAGACCTGGACCGGAAGGTAGAGAGACCTGGTTTAGTAGGCCATATCCATTGACATGGAACAGTTTTTTGAGAGGCAGTCTTCGTGTGTTGCACAGGCTAGCATTCCTCTGCCTGTGCCTCACTAGGGCTGGTATTACAGGCATGGATCATGTCTGCTGAAAGACTATCATCACTTATAACTCATTAATCTTTAGACCCATTTGGATATTAATTTTTCATTTATGTATGTACCTCAATTCACTTCTCATAGAAAAACTAAGAATAGCTTACAGTTTTATCAAGTTTATATCTATCAATTGCCTAAATACTAAAAATAGCATTAGCAGATCATTTGCCCTCAGCCTATATAGATCAGTTTTGCTTTGTTTGAGACAGGGTCTCACGGTGCAGCTGTGGAACTTATTGTGTGGACTAAGGTGGCCTGAAACACATAAATATCTGCCTGCCTGCATCTACTGAGTGCTGAGATTAAAGATGTTGTGCCACCAAGGCCACTGATTCACATACATTGTTTAGTTTCTTAGCCATATCTTCTCTAACAGAAGGTACTGGCATCTTTCAGGGAAAAGAGATTTCAAAATAGTTTTCCGTACTTTTTTGTTAGTAAATTTTTCTTAAATCTTTAAAGTTGCATACAGTTGAAATTATTCACATTTTCAAATATATTTGACACCTATAGACTAATTTGTTCTTCTAACTTATCTCTTATTGATTTTTTTTCATTATTAGAAGTGAGACCCCACAGACTAAGATATTAATAAAACACAAATACAATTTCAAACTGGGGCTTTTATATTTATTGTCTTATAATGAAGAATGTTTGTTCTCTTCTTTGGCAGAGAAAATTATCCACTTCTGTCTAAACCCTGATTTCAGTCATTTCAGCAGGCAGAGGCCGCAAACATCAAATACCCAGATTTTAGAGATTTCAAGATGCTTTGAAAGTGCGGAGGACTCCTGCGGGTACTGTGGCTCAGGAAGCCAACCTTTAAGGAGTTGAGGGTCTCAGATTATGTCACGGCTTTGAAGCACGATGCTCACTGTGTGCTTCCTGACCAGGTGACATGGTCTTTACAGCGCATATTCCAGAGAGCTCACATTTGATTCCCACTGGATCTCAGGAAGACACTAATTGCAGGGGTCCCAAGTGTGGGAGGCAGTGGCAAGAAGTACATGTTTCCAGCCATATGTGAGTGTGTGAGAGGGAGAGAGACAGAGAACACTAGCCATTCCTATGAAGCTATGTTTTGTGTTTTGAGATATCACACCATTCTAAAAAGAAAGGGCTAGGGGAAAAAAAAATCACCTCAGGTGGCCTTTCTTGTTTCCCCCCAAATTTAAAGAACTCCACACAGATTGTGCCTCACACCACTCAACAGGGCAGAGGCTGGAAGTAAAGTAAAAATCAAGGTACCACACCCATCCAGGTGATTTTTAATATTGCTGTTAGTACAGGTATTATTTACATAAGCATGGGGCATGCCGGTTATGCTGATGGAACTTAACAGAAATGGAGAGCATAGGAAAGGTTTTACCTTGGAAGACTGTGGTAGCTTACACCTAAAATCCCAGCATTCCAGAGCTTGAGACAGGAGGGTTACTAAGAGTTCTAGGCCAGTCTAGATGGCTTATTAAGACACTGCCTCAAAAGACCAAGACAAAAGGGACTCTAGCTTAACAATGGGACATCCTGTTGTAGCTGTCCTCCTGAGTGCCTTTTGGGGGAGTACCTATATAAACTTTATATATTGAAGGTACTTTCTTGCTTGCCCTGTTCTAGAATACATACCTAAAGTAGCCTTTATTAGTAAAACATAAGAGGTCTAGGTGTTTTCCCTCAAAGGATACATAGGAGAAACCCTAGATAAGTTGAGTATTGCAAAATGCCAGGCCAAGAGGATGAAAACCTTCCAAGTTTGGTTAAGCAGCTGATGGCAAAGCTTCTAGACAGAACATAAATTGTCAGTAGGCCCTGATGTTACACCAACAACAGAGTTAGTGTGAATTTAAAACTCAGCTGTTTCCACCTCTGAGAGGCAGAAAGGTATTTCTAAACAGCAATTTAGGGTCCTCTAACAATATGTCAGGCAGTGAACTTGTGTACAGTTTTAATGATCTGTCAACCCAAGGCATCCTCCACCTTCTCAGGGTCTCGTCTGTTCCTAAGCGGTCTGTGAACCACATTTAAATATCTGAGAACTTTGGAAACCAGCTTAGTAACAAGTGACCTCCATGAGTCCTTAAATGTGGCCTGTGCCATATGCTTATATAGAATCATAGCAATAATCACACAAAATTACACCAATTTGAAACCAATGTTAAATGTCATCTGCCAAGGTGAACTTTTATAACTTTATTATGTCTGCTACACATCCTCCAGTGAGACTGCAAGGAAAGTGGCTAAATTAATTACTTCATTAGCTTGCATATAATTTGTTAGCTTGAACGTTCCCAGGGAAATGAGAGACACTGTTTAATCACTTGTCCTCAGGCTGTCTGTGCTTGCAGTAGCACACCTTACTTTTTCTTTCTCCAAACCACTCCTGTCTGCTGAGCCGTGCTGACAACTTCAGGATGGGAGTTTGCCTTCACTCGGAAGATGGACATGATGTGCTAGAAAGTGCAAAGGTAAACTGAAACTAGCGTGTATGGGAGTCACAAATCTAGTAAGACATTCTCCTCAAGGGCTGGAGAGATGGCTCCTAGCTTAAGAGCTCCTGCAGAGAGCTGGAGTTCAGTTCCCGGCACCCATAATGGTTCACACATAACCTCCAGTTTTCATCTCTGGGGATATCTGCGGTCACTTGAAGATACCTTCACACACACACACATGCACACTTATATAAAAAATAAAAATGCAGAATTTTTTCTAAGGTGTCAAGAGGCTCCTGTGGGACCTACAAGTCCTGTTCTAGAGTTCACTCAGTGTGATGATGGTGCAGATGACAGAAAAAACCTGCTACACAGCAGGAGGCCTGCCACAGTGTTGGGGAGTTAGGTTTGCTTAAAGTTAGACTGGCTGTTTGCTAGACACCAAAATGTAACTCATAATTTTCTTAAGTTAATCGAGGTAGGTGCCTAGATTTTTGTTGTTGTTGTTGTTGTTAACCTGATATACCTTCCTTCTTTTAGGGGGTGTTAAACTTTCTTTTTCCTCTATTGAATGGGAAACTCTGCTTGTGACTTCATCAGCTGGGTCACAGTCACAGTTCAGCATTGCTGAGATTATGGGATAAAATCACATCCAGATAGGAGTATAATGATGTGTATGAAGCAAGTGAATTTTGCAACTACATTGGTACTTAGTTTTCTTGTTGCTACACAAAGCAATTGTCAAAGCCGCTTTGGGTGTATGATGGTAAGTGTTCTGTAAATATTCAGGAGAATCTGCTGGGCAGTGAGCCTCTAGGAGTGACTGTGGGGCTTGTTTTGGTTATGTTAATTGGAATGGGAGGGTGTGGCCACTGAGGGTGGCAATCACTGCCTGATTGGGATTCTGGACCGTACACATTGAAAGCACGGGCTGAGCACATACTATATGTTTTACAAATCAACACATAACAAAATTGTTGCATTTCCTCAGCTAATTCTAGGAAGTGGGTCTTATATCATCAATTTTGGACTTTCTAAGATTAAATTATTTTAAATCAAGAAGGTTAAAATCAACTCAAATTTTCAGCTTTGTGTATTGGTTAGAGGGTATTCCATGACACAAGAAAAGTCAATTTTTTAACTTAATTTATATTGTTAAAAATTAAACAATGTGTACCGAAACCTATCTTAAGATGAATGTTTTTCAAAGGTAATTTGCTGTATGACATAATAGTTGGCAGTGGCGGTATCTTCCCCAGATAAGTTTGTTATTCGATATGATCTTGGTGCTGTGGGCATGCATTATAATGCATGGTAGTTTGACTTGGCTGAGTTTCAGGTAAAATGAATGAAGAGTATTTTATTCTCTATATTCTTATATGCCTTTATTATTTGCTTCCGGAAGATCTTAGAAAAGTCACACGCACAAGCGGCTGGCTGGCACTTTCTGTGACTGATAAAATACAAGCTGTGCTTTGCATGTGTCCACACAGCACAGACTAGAAACTCTCACACAGTTCCTGAATGTCCAGAAGAGCAAGGTGCTACCGCTTGATAAGGCAAGCCAGAGCTGCAAGAAAATACTGCAATCAAAGTCTGCCCTGCAGACAAAGCAGAAACCAAAAATTCACTGCAGGAAACTGTCCTAATTTGCTTTCTGATGCTGCAGTAAACACTGACCCAATGCAGCTTGGAGAGGGTTATTTGGCTTACAGTTTACAGCCCATTGCGAAGGGAAGCAGAAACTGCTTCTGGAGGCAGAAACTGAAGCAGAAACCGTGAAGGAAAGCTGCTTACTGACTTGCTTCCCAGTTTTGTTCAGTCCAACCCCACCTCTCTCTCAAATAAATCTTTTAAAAAATGTATATAACTATTCACCTGCAAGTGTGTACACAAGTGTACATGCAGGGTGGTAGTAGGAAGCCCGCAGAGAGCATTGGATCCCCTAGGACTGTGGGTGCTGAGGATTGAACCCCGGTCCTCTAGAAGAACAACCAATACCCTTAACCTCTGAGCAACCTCTCCAGCCCTCTGTTAGTTTTCTTATACGGCCCAGGTCCACCTGCCTTGGTACTGCTCACGTGTGGGCTAGGCCCTCTGGTGTCAATTAGCAATCAAGAAATGCCCCACAGTTATGGCCACAGGCCAGTCTAACAGATATAGTTCCTCCTTGGAGCGCCCTCTTCCCAGGTGTGTCAAGTGGATGACCACAATTAGTCATCACAGAAGCCCTCCGAAGGAGTGCCCGTAAAGCAGACACTGCGTAAAAGGAGGAGATCCCCATTTCAGACACAGTTTCAGAAGCCCAATGATCTTCAGGAAATCTCTCAGTCCTGTTCTGGGCACAAGGTAATTTGTAGCAGGAAGTTTCAGTGCACCTCTGCTGGCTTGAAAACAGCAATGGCCACAGGCAAGGATGGGACAATGACCCAGGAAGCATGGGAGTGAAGCCTGGCTAACTGCCAACAGGAAATGGGACCTGAAGACTACAGCTGTTGGATCCTAAAGTCTCCCAAGCACAGGAAGGAGCCTGGAACCGAAGCTGAAGTCCCACAGCCAGCGCCTTGATTTTGATTTCATGATACCCTAAACCTAAAGTCACCTGAGTCTGGCAGAAACCGTGTGCTGATAAGCAGATGTTGTTTTAAGGCTCTGAGTCTATGATAACTTGCTTGCCAGCCACAGAAAAGCTCTCAGTACCACAAAGCTATCATAACAAATTCTCAGAGAGGGCTTGGCTGCCTGGGGATCTGAACTGAAGCCACTAGAATTTTAAAGAATAATAGACAAAGATTACAGCCTTGAAGTGGTTGTTACTAGAAACACAGACTTCAAAAAACAAAAACAAACAAACAGCATGGCTAGAGGAGGGGGTCTGAAGGCCAGGAGGAGACATGTTAACAGAACCGGAAGAAGGGAGTTCTTGCTTCATGGGGGTGGGGTGGGGGAGTAGGCTTAGGGATATTAGTTCCTGTGGCTCTTTAGAATGTGCAGCCTTGACTTGGTAATCTTAGAGGTGAAGTAGAGGAGGTTACTATGTGTCAATGGTGAGCTTTGCGCTTTGCTTTAGTAGAGAGGGCGGCTCAGGAAAGGACTGTGAAAGGCTACCAGGGACTTGATGGCTTAGGAATTCCCCAGCTGGGGTTCAGACAAAGACTGAAAGTGCAGCTGACTGATCCTCTTCTGAAACCTGGAGAAGAGCAAAAACTCTGAGGGTTCAACACCAGAGACTAAAGGTAGCCTGGAGGATGTCAAAGCAGCCAGCACTGGCACCCCTAGGTAGTTTTGGCATGGCCGTTCCCAGTAAGAGCAGAGGCTGCAAAAGAGGAGCCTGGATCTCAGAAGAATGAGCACAACTTTGGGTCTCACGTAGCATAGGCTCAGAACATTTTCTTCCCAGCAGGAAGCCGAGGCTAGCAGAACCGCTCATGATACAAACCACCTTCCATGGAAGAGGAAGAGGGGCTGGGAGAGAAGATTCCCCAAAGCCCTGGGCCAAACCACAGAGGATGCTCCCAGGCCTCTCCCATATGGGAGGGAAACAGACAGTTTCCCATCTCGAGATGAGAATGTTTATAATTCTATCATTCCCCCACTCTCTCTCCTCCTTCTCATCTCCCTCCTTCCCTTCCTTCCTTTCTTCCTTGTTTTTTTTTTTTTTTCTTTGATAAGGTCTCATTATGTAGTCCAGGCTGGCCTCTGATTCACCAAGTTCCTCTAGCCTCAGCCTCTGGGATTATAGCTGTGTGCCGCCACACCCAGTTTGAATCAGTTTCCAATTGCCTTGCAACAACTTGCCATGCCTGTAGTGGGTATAGTTTTAAAGCAGGTGTAGCTCCAGAGAATCCAACAATTTCTTGTGGCCTCCAAGGGCATCTGCATAGACAGAGCTTACAGTCACCCAGACGTTCATAAACATAAAAAAATAATAATAATCTTAAAAGAAAAACAGAGGCATTAATCGCCTCACTTGAAAGCAAGAGCACAAGGCAATGTCTCTGTGTGGGTAGCACCTTGATTGTGTGTGCCTCATTCCATGGAGTCGCCTTTGTTTACTTCACCACAACTGGATATTTTATGAATATGTGAAATACAATGAAATGCAAACGGTAGAACGTTTGAAACCCAATACAAAATACACATATATGCATAAATGGATATGTTATTAATTTGCATATGCATGTATGTATATGCATAAAGGACATCTTATTAACTTTCTGTGTCCCTGCTGATGCAGTCCCTCTACAATTCACCAGTATTAGCTTTGTGACTTCTGAGCTTGATTTTACTGTGTGCATTCTCTGCCTGAGCCACACTTCACATATATGGTCTCTGACCCTCAGGAATGTTAGTTCTCCAGTTGTTCATCTTTCCTCTGGCTTAAGCTATGACTTTGAAGGTTTTCTCACCTGCACTTTCCGTGCTTAGAAAGCAGAAGGCTACATGTCGGCCATTCCAGTTAATAACCACTGGGTGTTGTAGGCATGATGTTATTGTGTAATTCAAATGATCACTTCTTTTTGCCCCCTCCTATACCCCAATCTGGTTACAACTCTTGTTCTAAGAATCTCCTGTCTCAATGTTGTGTAAAACACTGCTCCCCAACTGTCCCCTAATATGCCAATAAAGCAGCTTACAGCCAATCAATGGGGTGGGGAGAGAATAGGGCTGGACTTCCTGCCAGGCAGGGGAAGAGGAGTTAGGAAAGAAAGTAGAGGATTCAGCCTGGGGATTTAGCCACAGGTAGATGTCCAAGAGGGGCCAAGAAAGCTCAGCAAGGGAAGCTACAAAGTGCAGGCATCACTGGGATATGTGCTGGGAGGAAGCCAAATTACCTTAGAGGGTTAAGAAAAGAATGATAACTGTTCAGGATTGTACTGTGAAGATTGTTAAAATAATATAATGGAGCTTCAACTTTTTGTGTGATAGCTGGATTAAGAGAGAAACTGAGACAAACACAGTTTTGTAAAATTAACTGTAACAGGGTGTTCTTTTGAATGGTATCTTTCCCCTCACTCCCAAATGCATTCATTTGGAGCCTCAGTGCCTAGCTGTATTCAGAAATAAGGTGGTGATTCAAGTTAAATGTGTTTATAAACTCTAACCCAGTAGGACTGGAGTCTCAAAAGAAGAGACAGAGGACAGGCATTGGTGGTGCACGCCTGTAATCCCAGCACTCAGGAGGCAGAGGTAGGTGGACCTCTGAGTTCAAGGCCAATCTGCAATACAAAGGGAGTCCAGGACAGCCTGGGCTAAACAGAGAACCCCTCCCCCCTCAAAAGAAGCATAGATGCTTGCATAGAGGAAAGAAAGGCCAACAGCACCAATATTGGCAAACCAAAGTCAGAGGCCTGGCCAGAGTCCAAGCCTGCTGGTACCTAAGTCTTAGGCTGCTGTTTTCCACGCCACAAGAAGCTGCGTTTCTGTAGGTCATATCACCGACTGCTGCTTTGTCTGGTGGCAGTCCTAGCAGAGGAATCTAGGAACTGCCCAGCTCTCAGTAACAGAACAAAATCCAAACATCAAAAAGTACTCATGAGCACAGCTGGACGTGTGAAAGCAAGATTGAGGGCTTTCCCCCCTTAACTTAAAAACTTGGGAAATATTTAGGCCAAGTTCAATGTTTCCAACTTCCATGTTCTCCTAAGTTTGTCATTGAGCTTTCCGATTGACCGTTCTGACAAAAAACGCTGTCAGCGATGTCACTACTGACCTTCAGATGTGCCGGTTCTCAGGCCTCCCCCTGTTTGTCTTGCTGCCTCAAACATCTTTCTATTAACTGTGTTCCTGGTGGTAACAACATGCCTGAGCAGCTTAAGGATGAAAGTATTTACTTTGCCCCACAGTCCATCATGGCGAGAAGCATGGTAACAGGAGCATGAGCTGGAGGTGGTAGATGAATGTGTGTTTTCAGCTTGCTTTCTTCTTTTTATTCAGTCCATGACCCCAAGCCACAGAGTGCTGATACCTACTGTTCAAATGAGTCTTCCCACCTAAAATGACCTAGTCAGAGTCGTCCCTCACAGGCGTGCCCAGGCTTTCTCCTGGGTTATTCTAGATCTTGGCAGGTTGACATTCAAGGTTAGCATCACACTTTTTCTGAGTGAGGGCCCTAATGGTTGAGTTGATTTCTTCTGCAGTCTTCTTTTGGTCCATTCTATCCATTGAATTCCAGGGTTCCACATCTTCTTTCTCTTTTCTGGACACCGTCACATTCAAACCTCCAGCCTCTGCTCTTGTCTGTAGTGAAGGCTCCTCTGGACAAGCCTGCATGCCCCAACTCTTTTACGAACCGCATTCTCCGACACTACCTCCCTCTTTAGTTTCATAAAGGATTGAACGTTAATAAATTTAGCGTGAAATGTCAAGGATAACTTTGAAATAGAAGAAAATATAGAACAGAGATAATGAAGATCTTAGAGTTGATGGTAAATAATTTTGCAGTGCAACCTGGCTAAAGATAAAGAAAACTAAAACAAAACAGTGCACACTGAATCTTTAAGGAAGAAACAGGGGTATTGGATGGCTGCCAGTGCCAGAAGCCCCTGGGTTTGTTATGTTTTTGGCCAGAATCCACTGGGGCAGGGATAAGACAGGAATCCTCTATCAGGGAGACAGGTCAAAGGAACAATTGTAGACATTTTGATGTGAACTCTAATGAGCAAGTTGTTAAGGCCAGTCTCTTGTTTTTCTCTTTTTTTTTATGTCAGGTCATCAAGTTTTCATTTTTATTTTTGCCTCAGCACACATTTATATGTTAGTAGTAATTGAATAATCATGTTTATGTAGCTTCCAAACTATGCTCATGTGGGAATGTACTTGCCCTATTAAAACAAGAGTGTAAATATATTATGTTTAAATAACCATAAGCCAATTACATGCTGATACAAATAATGTAATTTTATATTTTTTTTCAAAGCAGTAATAGCGAAATACCATGAGAAGAGTTCAGGACTCCCCTTTAACAAATCTTTTTAATGTGAGATGCAATAAAAGACAGCAGGAATCTTTGCCTGTTGGGGAATACGCTTTTGTGTTGACCTATTCTGGCTCAAATACACACAACAGCCAAGCCAAGCATAATACATAGTTCAAAAAGACACAGAATAACAACAGTTTTTCGTACAATAATTATGTTCAGCTCCATACTGCACCAAAATTTGGCAAACAGTGGCAACTTAAACATTAAATTTCAAAATGGGATCTGAGTTCATGGCGATTAATTTAATTGACTGATTCAATTAAATCTGGTTTGTCTTTCTTACACTATTAACAATATATTTTATTGGCATATTACAATAAAACCACTTGGTCTAACTAAAACTACAAATGGACTACTTTTTTTCCAGACATGATTGCATAACATTGAATTTTTATGATTTGGCAAATATTCACTGAGGTTGGTAGACACATTCCCTTATAGAATATACAGAACAACAAGAAAGCAAACCCAAATCTTGGGATTCCTGAAAATCTTACTAAAAAGAAAAGAGGGGGAGCTGTTTGAGCAGGGAGGGAAGTAGTAAAGGGAACAAGAACATGGTGAAGAAGGACAAACGTGACGGCATGCACATATGAAACCGCCAGAAAGAAACCTGTTACTCCCTACGCTGCTTTGTTAAAAAAATTAAAGATACGTGTCTTTCATTAAAACTGCTTTTTATTAATTTTAGGATAATGGCCAAGTGGACACGGATGGCCACTAGCATTCTCAGATGAAAATAATGTGCATGGCTGTTTTGGCTATACGCATGTTCGTGCACCAAGTTCATGCCTGTCAGCTGAAGAGGGCATCCGATCTCCTAGGACTGGAGTTTCAGAGAGTTGTAAGACTCCTTCTATGTCCTGGAAATCAAACCCAAGCCCTCAGAAAGAGCAGCAAGTGCTCTTGCCCAGACTCACCTCCCCAGCCCTACTCCCAAGATTTTCACTAGAGTTTGAAAGCCCATGTTTTGTCATTGGCAATAAATATTACTTGTTTCTTTCCCTGAAGATGGTAGGCATACATCTTTCATTGTTGAGAAAGCCACACTCCTTAGGCTGGCTCACTGGAGTATGACTGTTAGCAGTGTTCATGAAAACTGTATAGTTCAACTGATCATACAGCAATGAATGTTTACCAAGGCAACTGATTCATATAGTTACATAGCAGGAAATACACATAGCTGCGAGATTTTAGTAAAAATAACCTGTGTACTCTCTTTGGCAGTGGCAATAAGTCAAGCTGGCTTTGTTTCTACATGTTGTCGGTGCTGTGGTGAGTGTGCGACAGTGACTTATGACCCTACTGGGTGCACCTGCCAGCTGGAGCTGGAGAGGCACCAGCCCCTTAGAACCATCAGTTAAACATCGGCACACAGAAAAAGAAAATTACCTTTTCTTATTTTCATAAAGACCCCGTTAGCTTCATGGATCTCTTAGAGATCCTTAAAGACCTTTACTGTGGTTTAGAGTCACGTCTGCATGTGCCTGCCTCTCTCCCCAACCGTGGTTACCATCTTCATTGATGTCACCATTTAACGAGGTAGGCTATGGTAGGAGAGCAGCATCTCCAATTAGCTGCCAGAAGGGTTTGGTTGGGTTTTGTCTTAAGACCTGATCTTACTGTCTGGCCTCAAATACACAGAGATCCACCTGCCTCTGCCTCTCCAGTGCAGGGATGAAAGGCATGGACCATCTCAACGAGCCAAGAGGTAGATTTTATCTGTTAATGTGCATGGCAATTTGAGGTACCAATACAGTTGGTTAAGGATTATCTCTGAGTGTCTGTGAAGGGACATGCAGAGGAGACCAGTACCTGAGTTGGCACAATGGTAGGGAGCTGTCAACCTCACTGTTTGACACCATCTAAAGAACTGGAGTCAGACAGATCAAGAGGGCAGAAAAGAGAAGCTGTCTGTTTGGCCCCCATCCTAGGACACCCCACCCCTTTTTTCCAGCCATGAAAAACATATTTTTTTCCAGAATTTTTGGCCTTGGGTCTGTGAGGTGTACAAACCCCTATCCCCAATTCTATGCTGTTTGTTCTTGGCCTTGGAATTCCAACATTAGGTCCTTTAGTTTATGTGGTCTAGAGGCCTTTAGATTTGGCCCAAATAACATCACCTCGCCCCACTCCCAGATTCTGACCCTACCTGGTCTCTTGAGCATACCATGAGCATTCAGTCCAACCATGTTTTCATGCTAATTTCACGAAGCATGTCCAAATTTGATTCCTTTTCAGCATTATAGACCTGTTTGACCTTTCTGTTCTTATTGGGGGTGCACAACCATCCGAACATTTCTTCCTTATCCAGTGTTCTCCAATGCATCCTCCATATTGCTGCAGAAGTCATTCAAAATCATGTCACTCAGTACCTTCAAAAGTTACCTTGTTTTATCACACCCCTATCACCACGAGTATGAAGTCAGCCATTCTTGTGAGGGTAGAAAAAGCTTGCGAGATTCTAATCCCACCACTGAGGTGGGTGACAGGACTTTCCGCCTCCACATAGTTCCATCAGAGCCTTCCAAACCAACAGCATATGTAAATGCTTCCATACTTGGGACCTGGGGCCAGCTGAGGTAATGCGTGCTTTCCTCCACCTGGTCTCTCATAGTAACTAGGACATCTTCTGTGACACTCAACACTAATTGTTTGGGTGACTTTTCATATACTCTGTGAGCTCCTTCAGGGCAGAGGCTGTGTGTGCTCATCACGCACCTTCCCACCCCTACTCTTCTGTCAGGCATTATTGCTCTTCGATAACTCACGGTGAGTAAAGAAATGTGCTCTGCCTAGCCCGGAGAAGCGCAGAGTTGCTTTGATAAAAACACTCCCATGTAACACAGTCACAGCACGGTGTTTTCGTTTTAATCTCGATGAACATATCTTCTCATCCCACACAAATCTGTTCTTCCTCTTGGATTGCTATCACTGTTTGGGTACATTCTCGTTTTGGCTGCTCAAAGCACAAGACTAGACGTTGCCCTGCACATCTCCTTTCTCTTTCCTGTTTACATGAAATTTCACTACACCTAAATGCCTTTTATTTGATGTTTTTCGTAGAATAGTTTTTATTAACACCATGTATTTTAGTAATAGTCACCCCACCCACTCTGTGCTTTTTGAGACGGACTCTCACTGCATAGTTCAGGCTGATCTTGAACTCCCAGTGATTAAAGACATGCATGGCTTTGCCGCCTGAGCACTTTTACGACCATTCTTACCCACCTTCTCGTCCTTGTCACTTGTCTTCACCACTTCGGATCCGCCACTTCCAGTCCTCACTGTAGCCCACACTACTGCACGGCAATCTATCATCTAACTGACGGCCGCTGCTTTTTATGAAGTTTTATCCTTGGCTGCCTTTACTATATGTAAAGCTCAATGATGAGTTGCCAGTGATGAGGCAACACCCAGGAACCACTTTATGTCACTTTTTTTTCCTCCATGCATTGTGCATGCGCTAATACGCTTAGCACTTCAGACCCTACATTTTGGAAGCCAGACAGGCTGTATTTTCTTCAACATTTCCTCTTTGGGGATCTACTTATTCCACATGGCCATTCAATATCTTGATGAACGAATGAATATGAATTACAGGAAAGACAAGCCCCGAAGCTGCCAAGTACTAGGTCATACTTTATTCCATTTTCACCTTTAAAGGAGGAAAATGGGGTAATAACCTGCCTTCATTCATGCAGAGGGACAGCTGTGAATGATAACTATGGCTCTGAGCCTGCAGCCACACCCAGGGCGTTCTTGTAGTATTAAAAGGTAAGATGAGACCCCAACACACCATGTAGAACGCTAGATTGTGGTTAAAATGATTACTCCACAAACCTTAAAACTACATGCAACATTTTGTGCTTTTGAAATGTGGAAGCATAAAACATATTGATTACCTTTTTCAGTGATGAGAACAACAGAGTAATGGTTATTATTCTACTGCCCTTGAAACCTGTGTGCCAAAGGGAAACAAATTTCTTTCTCTCTCTTTGTCTCTCTTTCCCTCTCTCTTCCCTTGAGTCTGCACAGATTTGCATGTAGTAAAATATATCATAACTATAAGAAATATGATACTTTATATACAGATGAAAAGCACTCAAGAAATTTCAGAGACTTCAAAAACTCTGTAAGTCTTATTATCTTAAGGTATTAGCGTTTCTCCACCAGAACTGAGGTTATGCTCAGTGTATGTTCTGGTTTAGAGATGTAAGAATTTTAAATGTAATTAACATAATCAACTCCTAGGGGCACTTCGGTGGTGTCTGAGGTGTGGGTCCATCCTGAGGTAGGGGGAGTTAAACAGAGTCCATGATCTGCTAAAGGGACCTGGAGACCATGTTTACCATCACCCTGGGACCGCCTTCCTCCAGGTTAGCCCGAGCTCCTGAAGTTTCCATGACCTCTTAGAGCATGCCAGAGCACATGATCAACCTAAGCAGCTTCAGGAGATATTTCGTGCTTCAACTATTACTTCAGGGGGGAAATTAAAACTATTAAATGATGTCTGCAATGCAGAAACTGAGTAATCAGAGCAGATTCTGGCATGGTCTGTAAGGAAGCAAGGCTTCACGAGTGCTGTCCTTGTTGGTTGTTAGTCTGCGGCTCTCTCATATTGTCTTTCTGACTCTGGAGTTCTTTGTTTAATACCCAGCGAGTATGCATTGTGTCAGACATTGTGTTAAATTAGGTTTGAGATGAAAAGCAAATAAATTCTCCCTTCCATGAAGGTGGTAGTCCTCAGTACAGTGGGTGTGGTGTGACCCATGGGCCTAGCTCTCTCCCTAGAGAACATCCTAATCCTTCCTGGGTTCTTTCCAGCCACAGACTGCTAAGAGCTAGCTTTGGAGATGCAGATCCACTCCTTCCCCTCTCCTCCCCTCCCCTCTCTCCCCTCCCTCTCCTCCCCTATCTCTCCCTTCTTTCTCCCCTCTTCCCTCCCCTCCCCTGCATTTCCTTCCCTCTCTTTGCCTTCCTCCCTCTCCCTTCCCCTTCAGTCCCCTCTCCTCCTTTCCAGATCACCCTCTTGCTCTACTGCTCTTTCTCTCTAGATTTTCCTGTCTCTCATGCTCTCTCTCTCTCTCCTTGTTCATGTTCATTCCAATTTTGAATGGATTAAATAATGCCTTGCATGCATATCCCTGTGAGTTCAAGGCCAGCAGGGTATATATAGTATGACCCTGTCTCAAAAAATTTTTAAAAAGAAAGAAATGACAGCTAGAAAGAAAGAGAAAGAAAATGAAAGGAAAGAAAAAGACTTTTTAGGGCAATCCATCATTTTAAAATTTTGACATGACCTTGTTAGCTATAAAACTAACAGTAAAGAGAACATTGCAATCAAGTTATAAAAACATTATAAAAAGAAAAACTGTAATGTTTTAAAATGAGTTTCATTCTCATTCTTTTGTGTTATACTGAAGTCATTGCTATCCTGGGCTGCATGTGGCCACTCAATTGAATAGCTCTAAGCAGGGTCCTAGAGGCATGTGTTGAGTGTTTCGAGGAAGGCTCCTCCAGGAAGGAAAATGGAGGGGAAAAGACCTACCCATGACCGTGAGCAGCTCCATGCCATGACAGAGTACAAAGGATGAAAAGAAACCCTCCCCCCCCATCTCCTTTCCCCAATTTCCCAAATGTGAGCAAGCAGCCTTTCACCATACTCAACAAGAGGTCGTCTCACCTCCTAGCATTCCCCCCAACTGTGTGTTTGGCACCATGAGCTAAAATAATCCTTCCACTCTCAAGGTTGCTTCTGGGAAATATTTTGTCGTAGGAACTAGAAAAGTAAATAACATGTCCCAAAGTGAGCAGTCATGGTGCATCTGGAGATCCCCCCCTTTTTTATTTAAACGCAGGCTCTCCTGTTGAGACTGTACGAAGCACTTACATGCCGGCAATCATATCATGCTTTTTGTACATGTGCAGTAACTTTTCCATTTTCTTTGCCACCTCCTTGGTGAGTTGTCATCCTTAGATGTCTGTGGGGGATGGGCTACAAGGCTACTAAAGTTTATGGATGGACAGGAGATGTAGCTCAAGGCTAGAATGCTTGCCTAATGCACACAGGACTTATGTTCACTCTGCGGAAAAAGTGTATGTGTCAGTGTTTGCATATAGCATGCTGGTAATGTATACCGTAAGTATCTTCATCAGCATAGTATGTAGGTATAGATTTTATGCCCTGACCATTGACTTATGATTAAAAATCACCCAATGTTGTGTACAGATGCCATTATTTTCAGGTGTTTTCCATCTGTTCATGGTTGAAATTGCAGCTGTGTCTGGCCATAGGCTCAGAACTTGCAAAAGAGATTGAGTGCTGCAAGTCCTGAGAGATTTCATGAAAGTGTCCCAGGAGTAGAACTGGGGAGTGGGTGAAGGAATTGGGGATGCGGTTCCTGAACACCTCTCTTATGCCTTGACTTCCTCCACCTCCATTACTCTTTATTTGATTAGAACTTGCCTTTCACCTGCATTGAAACAGTCCTCATTAATATTATGAACTGGGTTTTAATTACAAAGCTAACAGCTGATATGTCAGGCCCCCAGTGAGGCCAATTTCTGCTGTTATTCATGACACTTCTCAATTAGGCACTGGCCCACTTTTCATCTGTTTAAAACCTTTTCCACTCTTGTGATGCTTTATTACCTCACTCTTCTTTACTAATAGGGTGAGCTTGCTTTACACTTTGGATGAAAAAATTATTACATAGATACCAAAAATCAGCTCTCCTGTGACTTTCTCTGATCTAACATCCCTCATCTCTTTTGCTTCTGCATGGGAACTACTCTCTACCACACACACAGTGAAGAGTAAAGAGTGATGCACTTTGTCTTCTGTTTCTTTTTGTCCTTCTCTCTCTCTCTCTCTCTCTCTCTCTCTGTGTGTGTGTGTGTGTGTGTGTGTGCATGCTGTTCATGTGCACATGTATGCATGTGTGCAGAGGTCAGAGGAAAATCATATTATGGTTTCTCTGGCACTACCACCTTAATTTTGCTTATTTATTTATTTTTTGAGGCAGGGTCTCGCACTAGCCTGAAACTAACCAAGTAGACTATCCTGGTTGACCATCCAGGCACAAGAAGCTGTCTGTCTACCCCTCTTCACCATGGTTATGGTATGGGCCACCACATCAGACTCTTTAAATTTTTTTTATTAATTAATTCAATTTACATCTTGATTATAGGTCCCTCCTTCCTCTCTTCCCAGTCCCACCCTTCTTCCCTAATCCCTCTTTCCTGTTCTTCAGAATAGGGGAGCCTCCCTACCCAGAAACTCCAGCTCATCTATTCATATGAGGACTGAGTTCATCTGCCTCCCCTGTGGTCTTGTAGGGAAGTCCCATCAAGGAGAAGTGATCAGAAAGTAGGCGACATAGTCTGTGCCAGAGATATCCCCCTGCTCCCCTAATTAGTGAGCCTACATGAAGCCTAAGATGTCCACTGGACTTATCTTCTTGGGGTCTGTGCATTGTAGTATGTACTATATGACTAAAATCCATTTATAAGTGAGTACATACCATCTGTGTCTTTCTGGGCTGTGTTACCTCACTCAGGTTGATCTTTTATAGTCCCATCCATTTGCATAAAAATTTAATGATTTCCTTGTTTTTAATGGCTGAGTAGTATTCAATTGTGTAAATGTACCACAGTTTCTTTATTCATTCTCCAGTTGAGGGACATCTGGGTTGTTTCCAGTTTCTGGCTATTATGAATAAAGCTTCTCTGAACGTGGTTGAGCAAATGACCTTGTTGTATGGTGGATCATCTTTTGGGTGAATGCCCCCAGAGTGTTATAGCTGGGTCTTGAGGTACGGCTATTCCTAGTTTTTTGACAAAGCATTAGATTGATTTCCAAAGTGGTTGTACAAGTTTGCACCCCCACCAGCAATGAAGGAGTGTTCCCCTTTCTCCACATCCTCTCCAGCATCTGTTGTCACTTGATTTTTTGATCTTGCCCATTCTAACAGGTGTAAGATGGACTCTCAGAGCTGTTTAATTTGCATTTCCCTGATGACTAAGGATATTGAGCATTTCTTAAAGTGCTTCTCCACAATTCAAGATTCTTCCATTGAGAATTCTCTATTTAGCTCTATACCCCATTTTTTTAAACTGGATCATTTAGTTTGTTGGTATTTAATTTCTTGAGTTCTTTATATATTTTGGAGATTAGCCCTTGGTCAGATGTAGGATTGGTGAAGATCTTTTCCCAAACTGTAGACTGCCATTTCATTCTATTGATACTGTCCTTTGGTTTATAGAAGCTTTTCAGTTCAAGAGGTCCCATTTATTAATGGTAGATCTTAGAGCCTGAGCTGTTGTTCTGTTCAGGAAGTTGTCTCATGTGCCAATGAGTTCAAGGCTCTTACCCACTTTCTCCTCTAGCAGATTTAGTGTATCTGGTTTTATGTTGAGGTCTTTGATCCACTTGGACTTGAGTTTTGTGCAGGGTGATAAACATGAATCTACTTGCATTTTTCTACGTGTAGATATCCAATTAGACCAGCACCGTTTGTTGAAGATGCTGTCTTTTTTACATTTTTTGGTTCCTTTGTCAAAAATCAGGTGTGTATAGGTGTGTGGGTTCATTTCTGGGCCTTTGATTTTATTCCATTGATCAACCAGCCTACTTCTATGTTAGTACCAGGCAGTTTTTATTACTATTGCTCTGTAGTATAGCTTCAAATCAGAGGTGGCGATACCTCCAAAACTATTATTGTATAGGATTTTTTAGCTATTCTGGGTTTTTTTCTTTTTCCATATAAAGTTTAGAATTGTTCTTTTAAGGTCTGTGAAAAACTGTGTTGGTATTTTGATGGAGATTGCGTTGAATCTGTAGATTACCTTTGGTAAGATGACCACTTTTAATATGTTAATCCTACCAATCCATGAGCATGGGAGATTTTTCCATCTTCTGGTATCCTCTTCAATTTCTTTCTTCAGAGACTTGAAGTTCTTGTCATATAGGTCTTTGACTTCCTTGGTTAGAGTTACCCCTAGATATTTGTGGCTATTGTGACGGGTATTTTTTTTTCCTAATTTCTTTCTCGGCCCATTTGTCATTTGTATACAACAAGGTTACTAATTTTTTTTAAAAAAAAATCTTGTATCTAGCCATTCTACTGAAGGAGTTTATCAGCTGCAGGCGTTCTCTGGTGGAATTTTCGGGGTTGCTTATGTATATTGTCATATCATCTGCAAATAGTGATACTTTAACTTCTTCCTTTCTTATTTATATCCCTTTAATTTCCTTTAGTTGTCTTATTGTTCTAGCTAGAACTTATAGTACTATATTGAACAGATATGGAAAGAGTGGGCAATCTTGTCTTATCCCTGATTTTAGTGGGATTTCTTTTGAGTTTTTCTCCATTTAGTTTGATGTTGGCTATTGGCTTGCTGTATATAGCCTTTATTATTTCTAGGGATGGACCTTGTCGCTCTGATTTCTCCAAGACTTTTATCATGAAAGGTTGCTGAATTTTGTCGTAGGCTTTTTCTGCATCTAATGAGATGGTCATGTAATTTTTTTTCTTTTAGTTTGCTTATATGGTGGTTTACATTGATGAATTTTCATATGATGAACTATCCCTGCATCCCTGGGATAAAGCCTGCTTGATCATGGTGGATGATGTGTTTTTGAATTTGGTTTGCAAGTATCTTATTATTTTTGCATCAGTGTTCATAAGGGAGACTGGTCTGAAAATTTTTTCTTTGTTGAGTCTTTGTGTGATTTGGTATCAGGGTGACTATGGCTTCATAGAATGAGTTTGGTAGTGTTACTTCTGTTTCTATTTTATGAAATAGTTTGAGGAGTATTGGTATTAGCTTTTCTTTGAAAGTTTGATAGAATTCCACAATAAAACCATCTGGCCCTGGGCTTTTTGTTGTTGTTGCTGTTAAGAGAATTTTGATGACTGCTTTTATTTCCTTTGGGGTTCTAGGGCTGTTTCAGCTGTTTACCTGCTCTTGGTTTAACTTTGGCAGGTGAAAAATATCAAGAAAATTATCCATTTCTTTTAGATTTCCAATTTTGTGGAATACAGGTGTTTGAAGTAAGACCTAGTGACTCTTTGGATTTCTTTAGTGTCTGTTGTTATGTGCCCCCTTTTAGTTTCTGATTTTGTTAATTTGGGTACAGTCTCTCTGTCTTTTAGTTAGTTTGGCTTCAGGTTTGTCTATCTTATTGATTTTTCTCAAAAAAAAAAAACAACAAAAAACAAAGAAATTCCTCCCGCGACATAATAATCAAAATACTAAATCTACAGAACAAAGAAAAAAATATTAAATGAAGTGTCCTTCCCCATCTCTTTTGATTAATTTTGGTTGAAAGTCTATTTTATTAGATATTGGATCCTTCTGCTTAGAAAACCTTCCTCTAGCTCTTTACTCTGAGGTAATATCTACCCTTGTTGCTGAGGTGTGTTTCTTGAATGCAGCAGAATGTTGGATCCTGTTTTCAAAACTAATTGGCTAGCCTATGTCTTTTTATTGGAGAGTTGAGTCTGTTGATTTGATATATATTAGTGACCAATGATTGTTAATTCCTTTTATTGTGAAGCTGATAGTGATAGTGTGTTTGTATGCTTGTTTTCTTTTGGTTTTGCTGTTGTGAAGTCACCTATATCCTGTGTTTTCTTGGATGTACTTGACCTCCTTGAATTGGAGTTTTTCTTCTAGTATCTTCTGTAGGTCTAATTTCGTGCATAGATATTGTTTAAATTTAGTTTTATCATGGAATATCTTGTTTTCTCCATATCTGGTGATTGAAGGTTTTGCTGGGTATAGTAGTGGGTTTGGCATCTGTGGTCTCATAGTCTCTGTTGAGAAGTCAGGTGTGATTCTGATAGATTTACCTTTATATGTTACTTGGCCTTTTTTCCTTGGTGCTTTTAATATTTTTTTCTTGTTCTGTAGATTTAGTGTTTTGATTATTATATGGCAGGAGGAATTTCTCTTCTGGTCTAGGCTATTTGGTATTCTGTAACCCTCTTGTATGTTTAAGGGCATCTGTGTTTTAGTTGGGGAAATTTTCTTCTATGATTTTCTTGAACAATTTCTGGGCCTTGGAGCCTGATATCTTCTTTTTCCATCTATTCCTATTCTTCTTATGTTTTGTCTTTTTATATCATCCTTGATTTCTTGGATATTTTGTGTCAGGAACTTCTCCTTCTTAAGGTTTTCTTTGAGATAATAATCAATTTCTTCAATTGTATCTTCAATGCCTGAGAATCTTTCTTTCATATTTTGTATTCTATTGTTAATATCTCTGTAGTTCCTTCTCGAAGTTTCCATCTCCAGGAATTTCTCCATTTGTGTTTTCTTTATTGATTCTTTTTCTGTTTTCAGGCCTTGAACAGTTTTATTCTTTTCCTTCACCTGTTTGATTGTGGTTTCCTATCTGTCCTTGATAGCCTCTATTTATTTGGTTGTGTTTTCCTGTATTTTTTTGAAAGATTTGTTTGTTTCCTCTTTGTATGCCTCTAATAACTGTAGAACCATAGATTTAAGGCTATTTTCCTGTGTTTCATTTGCATTAGAATATCTGTTGGGTTTTTTTTCTTTTTTTTTTTTTTTTTTTGGTTTCTGGTGGAGCCATGATGTCCTGCATTTCATTGATTATGTTCTTAAGCTGGCCTTTAGCCATTTACTTATCCATAGCCTTGGTTGTTTGTTCCTTGAACCTCCACCTAAGACTGGATCTGCCCATCTCTGGTGTCTGGAGTAGTCTTCAGGATGATGAAAGAAGTATCAGAGCTGGCATTCCAGCCAAGCTGGGGTGGGTGTTTTGGATGGCAGGTCACAAAGGAGGTGCCTTGAAAGATGGGACATGGGCGTGGAAGCCTTGAAGGTCAAGGGGCATGAGTACTGGTTCCTTGAATGGCAGTGGTCCATGCTCAGGTGCCTTGAAGGGTAAAGGGCACCAGCAAGGGTGCCTTGAAGGAGCAGGTGAAGAAGTCTCAGGTACTAGCTGAGGGGGCACATGTGCCTCAGGTGGCAATCACGGGGGATCCCATGCCTCAGAAAGCAGCTGTGCTGTGGCATCCAGGTCTACCAGACACTGTGCTCTTGTGACTCAAATTCGTCTGGGCTCTGCCATCTTGAATCGGGATGATTTTATTGTCTACCTGGTCTCCACAGGTGGACCAACTGAATTTTGGTTTGGGTTTGGGATGTTTTCCCAGGAATCCAGATGCTGCCCTCAGGGAAGTGGGAGAGATGTGATGTCGGGCTGCTGGAAGAGACGGTTCCTAGACCTGGAACCTGCATTCTCCCGAGTATTCAGAAAGTAAAGGGGGCTCACAGTTTGTAATTCCTGGACCCGGGAGACGGCCACAGAGTGCCTGGATCCGGTTATCCTCAACTCCCCGGATATTCCCTCTTGTCCAAGAAGCACCAAAGTCAGTGTTTTGGATCTAGCTTCCTGTTTACTTACCGGTTTCAGTTTCTGATCTTCTGCCCCTTAGATATGGTACACACTGGTCACCACCCTCTTGAAGCCTCCACATCTGACTCTTTATACAGATTCTGGATTTGGTACTCAGGTCCTGAAAAGTAAGGGTCTTAGTCATGGAAGTTCTGCATCAGCCCGTTAATCTTTTTGCTTAATGTGGCTCATAAGCATCTTTTTGTTTCCCAAACAAAGAAACTAGTTAAATATAGTGGACAACACTATAAAACATCTAAAATTCAAAGCGTGTTTCAAATGGTGCCATCAGCAAGTGCTTAGGAAACCCTTCTGAGAAACTAAATGTAATGTAATCCATTTAGTGATTACACCCAACTTCCTCTGGCCTCAACAGCACCCTGAGTGCTGTGAGGGCCAGCCTCCTGCCCTTGCATTCAAGGCCAGACACACTTTCAGCTGCTGTAATTATGCTCTTTGAGGTTTGAATGCCAACAGTAAGAGAGTCATTTATATTCCTAATTCCATGGCCGCTAGTGTACCAAGAACTAGCCAGAAACTCCTAGTATATTCATTTTTAATGAGGCTTTGGGAAAGATAGGGGTAAGAAAAATGAGCTTAACATTTACTTTGAGGTTCTGTGCTAGAATGTCCAAATAGGTCAATGTTAGTCTCCCAGTGTTAACTATCCTACCATCAAGATTGTTAGAGCAGGGGGAAAACAAAAACAAAACAAAACAAAACAAAATAATATAGAACCCTGGGAAAGTGCTTCAAGGTGGTGGGAACCACAGGAGTCCAGTGTAGGGTTTTCCCTGGGGACCATTGACTCACAGTTATTAATGTGTAATAGCAGCTGCTTTTGATCCTGTTCTTTTGTTGGACCCCCGAGGTGGGGAGACCCTCCGTTCCTCAGGATAGATGCCAGACCCCAATGACCAACGAAGATGAGAGCTTGATGCAACAGCAAGAGGTTTTACTCAGTAGCCTGTGCACCGGGGCTCTGCGCACAGCTCCCATGGAAGGGGGTAGTGGAAAGCCCCAAGCAGCAGAACCACAGAGTTTATAAAGGCAAAAACCACAAAACAGGAGGGGGTCTAGGGGTAAGGGACTTTTCTAATGGGATGGCCAGCGATTGGCTGTGTGCAGGTGTGGTGACTAGGGGACAGTTAGGGACTGTTTGCACTTCTCCATCCAGGAACAAAAAAGGGTGTTTCTTAGAAACGTTTTGTATCAGATCTTGGTTTGGTAATGATTAAAGCTCACAAGTTTAGGTTCCCATGGTTAGGGCCAAGTTAAAATTTTCTACCCTTACACTTTGTTGAAGACATTTGAAAATTAGTACCTGTTGTTTCGAGTATATGTATGTGTGAGTGTGTGTATGTGTGTGTGTGGTGAAGAGTGTGTGTGTGTTGAGCTGTGTGTGTATAGTGAGGTTTATGTGTATGTGTGTGTGTAGTGAAGTTTACCTGTGTGGGGGGGAGGGGTAAGGGTGTGTGTATATGTATGGTGGTGTGTGTGTGAATGTATGGTATATTATGTCAGTGTTGTGTGTGAATGTGTATGTGAATGTGTAGTTTGTGTGTGTGTGAGTGTATGTGTGCAAGTGGGAGTGTAGTTCAGAGTACAACCTTGAGTGTTGTTTGTACCTCAGGTTTCCTCACCTTATTTTCTGAGGTAGGATTTCTCCTTGGCCTGGAGCTCATTCATTCAGCTAGACTTTCTAGCCAGCAAGCCCAAAGGAGTTTTCCTGCCATTCTCCCTCCCCCAGTGTGCCCTTTATTCTCAAAGTCTTATTAATAATGTTAACAATAAAATTAGCATATTATGTTAATATTATCACCATGGGCACATTTTCTGGCTCAGATCCTTATTTACTTATTTGTACAGGCTTTTTTCCTTCACCTCCTTGTCCTATTGTTTTTAGTTCATTCAGTTACAAGATTGGGAAAAAGTAAAAGATTCAGGCAGAAAGAGATCTGATTTTTCCTGCTGTCCCATGCATCATTCTCATAGCTGTAGAGATGATTGTTATCCTAGGATGACCTAAGTGGAATAGTGTTCATCTCTCACCCCAGCTTAGCAAGGCTGAAGCAAGAAGAAAGGTCTCAAGTTCAAGGTCAAACTCAGCTTCATAGTCCCAAGACCTTGTTTCAAAAGGGCAACAACAGTAAAAGCACCAAACCAGCCTCCCTGGAAGAAGGATGCTGATGTGTAAAAGTATTTTAATTAATTCTGCTCACGATTAGAGTGCAATGCTGGAAATATTCTAGTATGTCACTACTGCAGACTGCTCATCTCTAGGGTAGATGGATGAGGCCAGATCCCCTACATTTTATGAGGAGTAGGAGGTCATAGGACTAACTAGAGGTCAGAGTTGGTTTCATGAATGAAGCCATACAGTTTAGGGAGTCTCGCCATGGTCTCCGCTGAGTCTCCCACTCTTAGGACTAACACTGTGCATTTGATTGAATCAACTCCCACTTCCTCCCCTTTAAGCCCATTTTCATTGCAAATAAAGTCAAACAAAGAAAATCATTAGTTGTAATCATTCTCTCTGTATAGGAAATAATAAGATGTGTAAATGTACCTTAAGGTGCCTTTAGAGAAACCAGAATTTATTGGATACTGGGAAATTAGATTTCACAGGGACCTACTTTGTGGATTCATGCTGCGGGCTTAAGTATAAGTACCAGGTGGATTGATATACATACTGATATCACATATTTATTATGATAAAGTATTAGAATATGTACTTTTGCTATTTTAATCATGAGTGACTGTGTGTGTGTGTACTTGAAAGGGCAGCTGAGGGGGGCCACAGGTGTCCATATGCCTTTAGAGAGAAATGACAGGCATTTCTGAGTCACTCCACAGGTGCCGGGACCTGAACTTGGGTCCTTTGGAGCATGTGCTGTTAACTGCTCAGCCATCTTCTCAGCCACCCACAATGATGTGTTTCATAAAATTTATTAAGATTATTCGAGCCATAAATATGGTATGTGTTAGGCTTCCTTGGACTTCCTCCCATACAATTATACCTTTTATAATTCTTGTGCATAACTTTTAAATTCATTTTTAACTATTTCACTTATATGCTATTTTAAACATTTTAAAAATGTTTTTTTTTTATTTTTTGAGACTTCCCTAGATGAATACACTTTTTAAATATCATTTCCTCCTCTTCCTTCCAGTTCCTTTCATGTTTCCACATACTCTTCTCAAATCCACAACTTCTACAATCATTACACACACACACACACACACACACACACACACACCACATTTGCTTTAGAAACATGTTAATATTCTCTTAGTGTTGCTGCCAATGACTTGAAGGCTTTTTAATCTGCACACATGATACTTTTCAAATATATTTACAAATCAGGCTCTCCTTCCTCTTGGTGTCCATGGTGACACTTCTACAGAAGTATTTCTGACTGTGGCATGTTGAGTTATACTAATATGCTCTTCAAGCTTCTTGCAAAGATGTTATGAGCTCCTCACGCTTCCTACTGGTGACAGCTCAGCTCCCAAATCACTGCCTGTGGTGACTGGACGCAGTCGACAGACCTCAAGTTAATTAGTTTTAGCATCCACTATACTCTAGTCACTTCCTCCAAGCATCCAGCTGAGTATCTAGGCAACCTGGAGCAAGCTCTAGGGAACACAGTCTTCCTCGGCATTTTACCTGCTCCCTGTGACTCTTGTCTTGATATGGTGGCAGCCTCTTCCTTTGTTTTCCCTCTTCAAGGATTCGGGTCCTGTTTGCTTCTTTATTTCTGGACATTACTGGAGCCTGCTTTTTGTTGAGAACTGTTGCAGATTTCTGGCTACACAGCCACCTCTCTATTTCATTACCCGATAAGGGAATTTATCTCCTCCACTCTCCCGGGTCTCATCCTTTGCTAAAGTTTCTATCTATGCATGTATATATTTAATACCCACCCCACCCCCACCCCACACATATAAATTGATGAGCTACTGGCTTCACTCAAAACATTACCTTTTTGAGGCGGTTGCAGTCTCTCTGTGGAGCTATGAATGGCCAGTCACACCTGGCACTTATCTAGTTCTCCATTATTCCCACCAAGCAACAATTTCCTGACATTTTAACCAGTTTTCATTGCTACAACAAAGCACCAAAGACTTGTTGATTTATAAAGAATACAAGGTGAAACTCTGAGATAAAGGTGCCAGTATGTGGTCCTCGGATGAAGGTTTTTCTCTCCCAAGCTATGCACTTTTATAATTTCATTGTGTCCCTCAGAGGCAGAAAAGGAATAGGAGCATTCACCTGGCTTCCTGTTGTGGGGACACCAATCGAATCTGTGAGGCCTCCCGCTCTCATGACCTCATGACCTTGTAAAAGGCTTCATCTCGAATTCTGTGTTAGGAGCTAGCATTTCCACATAAGACCTTAGGAGAACATGTTTAGTACATCATTCTTGGAAGGCTCATTATCATTGTTTACTTTGTCCTGTTTTCTTGTTTGTGAGCTGTTTTGGAAGTTAGCTTTGTATTTTGTAAGTGCCTTTCAAGTTTGTATTTATTTTTATCTTGTTTGTATGAGTGTTGTGCCTGCCTGTGTGTCTGTGCACCCTATACTTGCCTGGTGCTCACAGAGGCCAGAGGAGGGTGTTGGATGCCCTAGAACTGGAGCAACAGACAGCTGTAAGCCTCCATGTGGGTGCTGAGACTAGAACCCTAGTCCTTTGGAAGAGCAGACAGTGCCCTGAACCACTGTGCCATCCCTCCAGCAAGCCTGACCCCAGAGTATTAATCACAGTTCTCTAGAGTAACAGAACGTATAGAATAAATCATCTGTCTATCCATCCATCCATCCATCCGTCCGTCCGTCTGTCCATCTATTTATCATTTTTGGACTGAATGCAGGCTTCAGTTCAGCTAGTCCAACAATGCATGGCTGTGTAGAGAAAGTCCAGTAATCAAGTGTTGCTCAGAGTTACTACCTGACTGAGTTTTTGATAGTCAGCTGTCATTCTCCAAGATCCATGTGTCTTCTGCACTGGCCAGATAGGAGAGTTAAAGGGAGTTGTGGTGGGAACCACCACCTCTGCATCGTTGATGCTGAGTCCTTGATGGTGGCAGTAATTTCTACAGTTCCTGCAGGGTTTTTGATTCACTGATTTCTTTGGCAGGAGAAACTCTAAAAGTTCCTAGTTAGCCTTTCCAATCATAATAGCTCTCACTCCACAGGTCAGGGAGCCCATGTGAGAATTCTGCCAATGTCTAAGTATATCTATTCCAATTATACATTCTAGAACTGGGAAAAAAACCACTGGATGAGTTCAGGGATCCACTGGACCTACTGTGAGTTGGACTTCAGCCAAAACTCCATTAATCACTTGATTTCCACAAACTCCTACCTTAATTGGAGGGCCACAATATTTCTTGGTATCTCCTAGAATCAGTGTCAATTCAGTGTTATTATCCAATTGAACCTGAAAAGTCTAATTGTTCCCCAATCCCATGTACAGTTCCCCTTGTAAAGGTGATAGGTCCCTCTAGGAAAAGACCTAAATGTGGTTGCTTGAAGGAAAATGGCCCCCATAGAAAATGGCAATATTTGAAAGGATTAGGTTGGGTGGCCTTGTTGGAGCTAATGTCGCGAAGGGTGGGCTTTGGGGTTTCAGATACTCAAATCAGGCCCAGTGACTCAGTCTCTCTTCATGCTGCCTGTTGGCCTGGATGTAGAATTCTCAGCCGCCTCTCTGCTGTTTGCATGTGTGCTGCCATGCTTCTCACCATGACTGGCAGACTAACCCTTCGAAACAGTGAGCTAGCCCCAGCTAAATGTTTCTTTTATAAGACTGTGTAGCTTTGGTGTTGTTTCACAGTGATAGAAACCCTCCAAAACTTTCCATTCATTTGAGTACAATTGTCACTTGAGTGGCTGAGTCCACTCTCGGTGATACCCCACCTCGAATGCTCAAGTCTTTGCATCTAACTATAAGCTTCCTCCCACATGAGTCAAATCAACTCCAGATAACTTGTAATACCCACAGTAGTGCAAATGGCACGTGGAGACTTGTTAGACTGCTTTGCTTTGGGAAGCATGCAACGTAAAACAAAACAAAGCAAAAACAAAAACAAAAACAAAACAAAACAACAACAACAAAAATCCACCTGTATTTCTTTGGTTGAGATGGAAGATTTTGTCCTTGCAGTGACCTGCTCCAACATGACCCTACCTCCTAAAGGCTGCACAATCTTCTAAGTAAGTTCCATCATCTGGAGACCCAGTGTTTAAACATACACACTCCTACATGGGACATTCACCATCCCAGAATGTGTGTCAGTATGCCTTGGAGAGGTCACATTTTTCCTTTGAACCTCTTTGAATCTCGTATCAATTTGTGTGTGGTGTGGGTGGGGGGTCAATTTAATAAATAACAATAAACAATAATATCTTTCTAGGTACCATTTGAATATCATGCTCAAATTGACTTATTTTTATCCTAAAATAATCACACTTAGTTGATGAGGAAGCAGGCATATTAAGTTGAAGTCATTTACCCAAGATCACTCAGATCCCAAGAGTCATAGCCATAAGAGAAACTGAGTCCACCATGCTCCATACCATCATGCTTTGTTCTAAAAGGGCTGTAATAGAGGAAGTAGCATGGGGCTGGATTTTCATGCAGAGTGTGTGCATGGGAGATTTTCTAAACCCTGGACATTTTGTGTTAGGTGAGCTCTTTCTATCTGTTTTCCATTGACTACATTATAAAGATTTGCTTCCTGATGATCATACTCAATGATACTAATCGTTGTGACTTTTAAATGAGACTATTGGAACTTCATGTCAACACAAAAGGCTGTTTTTATCCTATAGTGTTCAAAACTTATACATGGTCCGTGGGATTTCACAGCTTTCATACTTTTTGAATTGGGGAAAGGAAGGCAGAGCATGTTATAGTACATTAGAGGGCCCAGTAACTGGGAAGATTTCCTGCCCAAGACAGAAAACACAAAAGGTTCAGTATTTGCAAGACGGAATTTCACCTGGACTACTTGAGGCTTATGGTCCATCACGTGCTACCAGGCATGACTTAGCAGCATTTTACATCTTGTAAACAGCATCTACATCCAAGTGTGAATCACTTAAAGATTTGAGCCCAAGGGGCAGTGTACACTTAGGTCATAAAGCGTCTCCAGGTGAGGCATTCAGGTGTAGTGTTGTAGGAGATTCCAGTTCAGGGTCTCCCATAGTAACCAGCCTGATTTCAGGTCTTCTGGGAGGTGTGGCATGTGGATGGTTGGCTCAGAGTAACCTGGAATTGGTGGCATAGGAGACACTGTTCCAGATGTTCCAGGAAGGCTATAGTGAAGATGTTGGCCCAGGCCTCATCTGAAGCCAGCTGTGGATGGAGGCTCTCTTTCCAATGGTTCAGTCATATTACTGACAAGTTCATGATAGTGGCTGGAGCTGCTTCGATTTTGTTGCATGAGACTGTTTGAGTATCTTCAGGATGTAGGCATCTGGCTTCTCTTAGAGGGTATAAACCAAGAAAGAACAGGGCAGAGTGACAATTTCACTATGGCTTTAATTTACAAAGTCACACTGCATTTCTGTATTGTTTGTTTGGTTTCACCATTGAGTCATTGTGGCTTGGGACATCACAAGGGACAAATTCCAGATGAATCACCAGTTGAATGTTGAATGTTGGATACTAAGATCCCAGTCACCACTGTCATGCATGAAGATTGGCCCCTTGCAACAGAAGCTGGACCTGCCGAGGGGAGCCTGTAAACAAAGTGCTTGTGTTTGTGTGTATGTGTGTTTGCTGAGTTCACTGCCAAGAAAGAACAGCAAAGGACTGAGCTATATGGCCAAAGCCAACAATAAGATTGATGGTCTCCAGTCTCCTGAAGTAGAGAGAGAATGGCTAGGAGCACTACAAGGAAACAAGGCATTCACTAGAGGCAGGATGTAACTCTGTGGGAATACAGCTCAGAGTGCTATTGGAAGGATCTAGGCTCTGTTCTCAGCACCACAAGAAAGAAAATAAAATGGACTTGTCCTCCTATCAAAACACCATATAAAACTTGCCCACAAATCATGTGACTGACTTCAGGCTTGAGGAAGCTTGTGACTATGTAGCTGCCTGTCTTTCTGGAGTTCTTTGCAGTTAAAAGGCTCTTTGATGCTCTCTTCCCATGCACCATCACTTCCCCTTTCAGATGGATACACAGGCCCTATAGTGAAGTAATGTATTTGCATTCATACATTGTAACTTCAAGGACAAAACCTGGACCATTTAAACTTTGTTTAACACTGCATTTGTGTGTCTCAGATTCATTGAGACATTTTATTTCCAACACAGATATAGCCTATCACTCACAATAAATGTGAAGAAAATAGCCTTGACCTTGAGGGTAAAACTAAATAGAAGTCAGCAATAAACACATGGCTTGAAAAATCAGAATAGAATAGTGGGAACTGATCATTTCATCAGTGTTTTAGTCAGAGCCCTCTAGCAAATCCAAGATAATGTGATTTTATATTATATTACAATTATATATAATTGTATAATTTATAATTATATACAAGTAATATTTTAGATAGGATAGATCGATTGATTGATAGCTAGATAGAAGATGATAGAGGATTTATTAAAATGACTTACAGGCTGTGGCCCAGGTAGTCCAGCAATGACTATTTACTAATGGAAAGTCCAAGAATCAAGTTATTGTTCCATCCATGAGGTTGGATGTCTCAGCTGGTCTTCAGTATTTGCTGGAATCCTGAAGAAAAATGCTCCAATGCCACTGAAGTAATGAACTTGCCAGTGCGAGCACTCAGGCAAAGAAAGAGCAAAAGCTTCCTTCTTCCATGACCTTTACATAGGCTGCCAGCATACAGTGTGGCCCAGATTAAATAAACGTGGATCTGTGGTAGTTTGAATAAGTTACCCCTACAGGCTCATATAGAATGCGTAGTTACCAGGGAGTGAAACTATTTGAAAAGATTATAAGGATTAGGAAGTGTGACCTTATTGGAGTAGTTTGGCCATGTTGGAGGAAGTGTGTCTGTGGGGATGGACTTTGAGGTTTCCAAAGCCCAAGCCAGATCCAGTGTCTCTTTCTTTCTGCTTGTCAATTAAGATGTAGCTCCCAGATACTTCCCTAGCATTGCACCTGCCTGTCACTTTGCTCCCTGCCATGATGATAATGGACTAAACCTCTGAAGCTGTAAGCAGATCCTCAATTAAATGCTTTCTTTCATTAGAGTCACTTTGGTTATGTCGTCTCTATAGCAATAGAACAGTGACCAAGACATCTTCCCATCAAAAGAACTGGATTAAAAGTGAATCTTCCCATTCTGTCATACTCATAGATAAATGCCTTGATCAGCCATCATCAGAGAAGTAGGAACAAACACAGAGACCCATAGCCAGATATTATATAGAGAGTGTGAGACCTTGGAACACTTAGCCTTAGATGGGATGTCTCCATCAAATTTCTCCCATCAGAGTTCAGGGAACCCTGCAAAAAGAGAGCCATAGAGAGTATAAGAGCCAGAGGGGATGGGACCCACCAAGAAAACAAAGCTCACTAAATCAATAGGATCACATATGAACTCACAGAGATGAGCAGGCATGCCCAGGGCCTGCCTGGGTCTACACCAGGTCTTTTGTGTATATACTATGTCTTTCAGTTTAGTGTTTTTATGAGATTCCTGGGTGTGCAAATGAATGGGTCTGTTTCTTGTGCCTTCTCTTGAGCTTTTTTCCTTTTTGTTTGTACAATTCAAATATGTTCGTTTTTAAATTTAATTTTATCATTATCCCTCAGAAGTCTGCTTGTTTTCTAATGAGAAACAGAAAGGAGGTAGAGGAAGGGGGGTGGGGAAGAGGTGGGAGGAGCCAAGGGAGGGGAAATCCTAATCAGGATGTAACATGCGAGAAAAATATTTTTTCTATAAAAAGAGGAACGGTGGAGTCTTTTCATTTCAATTTTTTTAATTTAAAAATTCCTCACAGCTGTAACCAGCCACTTGGTTATGTAGTCAATTTAACAACCAAGAATAAGCTATCACAAGTCTACCCCTTGTCAGCTTGATTCAGTGTCATATCTACTTATGTCTTTCTTTGTTTCCAAATGAAAAATATTACCAGGTCATAATGATGCTTAACATAGTATTATTATGCCTCATACAACCACAAACATGTAAATTTTAGAATAGGTGGAAAATCCCTTGAGGGATATTCTTTTAGCATCACAAACTTAAATATGATAACCATTGATATCTCTTAATTAAGTTATTTTACATGATAAAGAATTTGAGGAAAGAAAACACAAATATCTGTCCAGATACATTCTAAGACAGATGCAATTATGTCAATCATAATCCTTGGTTTTGGTCACATGGCCTTAGCTGCCTTTATAGCTATTTATAGCTACCTTTCTCTACTACCCATTCTGTATTTCCTTCTTTATGGAGAAGCAATCTCCCCTGGATCTATAATCCCTCCTAACGTGGTCATTCCTTTTTTAACCTGTTGACTTATAGGCATTAGAAGCCCAAACTGGCCAGGAAAAGTAGAAGTCTGAACTTTTGATTTAATGGAATATTTGTTGTGTCTTTTTTCTAGCAGTAGCACACCACACCCCCACTCTGGTACCAAAACTTCAAGGCCAGCCACACTTAAGAGTGCAGGGACGGGGATGGATGGAAGGGGAGGAGGTCCTCCCCCGTTGGTGGACTTGGAGGGGGGGCGAGGAAGAGACGAGGGAGGGATGGGGACGGTGGGAGGGGATGGAGGAGGGGGCTACACCTGGGATGCAAAGTACCTAACCTGTGATTGATAAAAAAATAAATTAATTAAAAAAAAGGAGTACACTACCACACACACAAAGAGTGCAGGGACAGGAAGCAAAATTTTTTTCTAGTGTGTCACTGGGGATGATAATGAGTGAAACTATTTCCTTTTCCAACCCTTTGATTCTGGACCCATAGATCCTGGCTCTGAAAAAAAAATACCATAAATTGAATGCTGATTGACAGCATATAGTGCCTTCTGGGATGCCCTGCCCCATCCCTCCAGGCTGGAGGCACCTCATTAGTACTCTACCTATGTCTTCAAAAAGACATTCCATATTCCTATAAGCCAGCTACTTCAGGGTAGTAGCAAACATGGTAAGACCAGTGGATTTCATAATCATGGGCCCACTGTCACACTTCTCTGTCTGTGAAGTGAGTTCCTTGGTCAGAAGTAGTACTGTGTAGAATACCATGATGGTGAATAGGCATTCTGTAAGTCCACAGATGTTGCTTTTGGCAGATGTATTGCATGCAGGAAAGGCAAATCCACATCCAGAATAAATACCCACTCAGTAAGAACAAGACTTCGTCCTTTCCACAGAGGAAGCAGTTCAATATAGTCAACCTGCCATCAGGTCTCTAACTGGTTACTTCAGGGAATGGTGCCTTGCGGTGCTAGTGGTGGTCTCTGCTGTGGGCAGATCTGGCACTCAGCAGCAGCTGTAGTAAGGTCAGCAAGGTCGGCTATGGTGAGTGGAAGTCCATCCCTTTGGGTAATGATAGGAATGGCTGGGGAAAGAGGCTGATTGTTCATAGGAGGAGTCATCCTATCTACTTGAGTGCTGAGCTCCCCTTCAGCTGTGATGAGCGTTTACATGGAACACATGTATCTTTACATCCTTCACCCATATGGAGAGATCTAGCCACATACTCTTTCCCCAGATGTCTTCAGCTTTCCAATCATGATCTTTCCAAGTCCCTGACCATCTAGCCAGTCCATTCACTACAGCCCTGAATTGGTGAACAGTCGCAAGAAGAGTCACCAGAGCCAGGACCAGACAGCAGCAAATTACAGCTCTCATCCTTCTGGGGCCTGTATTCTCTCTGTGTTATGACGCTGAATAGGCTAAAGTACTTTTAAAATTCTTTTTTGAAATATTAATTTAACCAGTCCAGTTAATTCTGAGATTAAAGTCATATGGTACCATTCCCAACTAAGAATGTCATTACTATTACAACTTTCCTAGGGTACTTCTGGGAATGACCAATTAACAGAATTTTTGCTGTATTGTTTTGGTTGGGGAAGCTGGATTGCCAAAGACAGGTGAAGAGTCCTAAAGTTCCTGAGGAGGGTGTTCATCACAGATGAAATGCAGATGGTAGCCACATATCCGAATCTGTCCACTCCAGATTCTACGAGGGAAGCAGTGCCAACCACTGTGCTGGTTCCCAGTAGTTAGTGAACAGGCAGATGGCCTCTAACCTCTGGAACTTGAAACAGAGTTGAAGAAGACGCTTTGAAATAAACAACAGAGTTGTCATGCAATGAAAAATGGTGGTTGCTAACAAAGAGATGCACAGGCTTGTGAGATGACTCAACCCCAATTTCCATGGGAAGGATGGGGAAGGCTTTATCTTAAAGAGGCATTTTAAAGCTGGGTCTGAAGAATTAGGGGGAAGCATGTGGGAGTGTGCCAGACCAGTGTCTGGATGATGAGACTTTCCTCCCCGGATGGACTTATGACGAGGTAGCATAGCATATGTGTTATGTATTCTGAAAGCCTTGCCAACTCTGGCAGCGATATCACTAGGTGACTCCTGTTTCCAAGACCATGCTACAGCAAGGAACGATGGGGGAAATTAAACAGGCTCTGATAAAAAACATCAAATTAGCAGAAAATATCTGAAAAATGCATTGTTTCCAACATGTTTTCAGGCAGACAAGAGCATGGCTCCCTGTGGAATTTTCACTTGAATGAATTGTTCAGAGTATTTAAGCCAGCAAGGCTGTTCTTCAGCTCCAGCTCAGAAGGAAATCTCACCCTCATGGCCTTCTTATCTGCCCATAAGGCCTGAAGAAAGTCTCAGTGTACACATCCTTAATTAAAAGGAGCCATTATCATCTTGTTATTAAAATGCCTTCAATTAAGCTCTGATTCTGTTGTTTTAATGTAAATCAATGCTTAACAACAAAACGCAAGCCTTATCCAGCCCCATTCATCTGTATCAGGCTTTAATCCTGCAGTGCTTTGTGCCTACATTCTCAGAGCTTGCATATTGCCTTATTGACCTCAACATCCTCACCCCCTGGAATGGTACTTGACACATGGCAAGTGTTTCATAAATGTATACTGACATGTCAGCGTCAGCTTAAACAGTAAATGGTGCATAATTAAATGTTTAAAATAAAACATAGCACATTAGTCAATACACAGAATTTGGTAAAAGTAAAAAGCAATGAGAAATTAAAAATAGCATATTTACATAAAATTTTAAATTCATGCATTCAGTCGATCTACATTTTACCAAACTATTAAATGAGAGCAAATTTATTAAAGAGAATGAGTGGCTGCACTCAAGGGAAATAGAGCTAGAGATAAGCAAGGACCTGAAAGGTAAATGTGTTAATACCTGAAAGGTTGAAACCAGTCATGAAAACAGTGAGAACTGGAAGGTACAATTCAGCTTTCTGTCCCCAAGTTTCTGGAAAACACTGTGGGACAACAAGAATGTCTTCACAGGTTCTTTGTTACTGCTTTGAATAAGCACAGACATAGCTCTGAGTGGATGGATAGACAGATGGATGGATGATTACAGTTGGTGTGGAGAGCCTCCCATCAAAAGAGATGTTAGAGACGGATTTTGTGATGATGAGTAGGAAATGTCCAGGCTAGATGAAGAGGACAGGAAAGTTGATCAGAATAGAATATTCTGCTATAAACTGAGCCCTACCAGCTGCAAGCTCAGTGTTCCCAAATCCTGATGTCCGCGTCTTGCTTGGAACTGCATGTAGTTTAGTGTATTAAGTGTGCAGGCCTCAGAGTAAGGTTGTCGTGGGATAAAGGAACAGAAGCAGTCAGAGGTCCAAATGATTTGGGACAGTGTCCTGAGTTTTCATGTCTGCAAGGGCCTCTCACACTGGACTTTAAATCATTCGGTCGCACTTCAGCCTGGCTCTCTTTAAAGCTTGTTCAATTCACATTTCCTCATTGAAGTCCTTAGTCCAGCTCCTGAGCAAATTGGATGTGTTTTGTCTTTATTTATTTTTAATGTGTATGAATGTTTTGCCTGAATGTATGGATGAGTATTATTTGTATGCTTGGTGTCCTTGAGGCCAGAGAGGGTCTCTGATCCACTGAAACGGAAATGCAGATGGTTGTGAGCTCCAACTTTGGTGCTGAGAATTGATTCTCACCCTCTGCAAGAGCAGCCACTGCTCCTGACTGCTGAGCCATCTCTCCAGGCTGAAATTGGATATATTTTCTTCTTAAAAGCCTATATGTCATTTGTCTTTTTGAAATAGAATGTAGCATATTCTTACAATGTGCATCTCTTCCTTATTTCTCTTTTGACATTTCGTTAAATACTCCCCAGATTTAGCGATGTCAGAAAATGTCAAGTTATTCAATGTTCAGTGTGGGTCAGACTAGCCTGGTCAGATGAGAAATGGGTCAAAGGCGAGAGAGGAAATTCCATTTAAATATGATGGTAGCATCATGTAATATATGACAAAAACAGAGAGAAGCTTTTTGAGCTATGTTATCAAAGAGTATAGTGTAGCTTGGGGGACACAGAGGCCAGAGTACTCTTGGAGCTCGTCCTTTCCTCACGACCCTGTAAGAAAGTGTCCCTTTGATCTTAACAGGTCTAGGGTCTAGCAATCAAGACCATAAAAATGTAGGAACTACCAAAGGATTTGTCAACTGCAACATAAAAAAAAAGTCTGTATTTAGCTTTGAATATATGATGTGACCTTCAAAATGTGGAAGATATGCCTTGGATATGAACCAATTTGCTTCATTATTTGAAATAAAAGATTAATACTTAGGATCAGATAGAATATGAAATAAAAAGTTCCCTTGTATGTCTGAACTTTCATTTTGTTACATACTAGGAAATTTTCTAAATGCATAATTTTCAAGGCTATTTCTGCTAAAGCCTTTTATAAGAATGATGAGTGTTTGCTAAATCAATTTCGTACTTGAACCTTTCCCTGTCAGCTCAACCACAGAATTTAGAAACAAACATGAGAATCAATTTTGAAAATTTTAAAAAGATTTTGCAAGTGGCTTAGTTCTTCTCAAATGATTTGGTGGTGTGCCAATGAAAATGCTGATTGCTTTTTTCTCCCTTGTACCTGAACTCCCGCACCTCTTCCTGCTCCACCTCTTTCTCCTGTAAACCTTCCAGTCAATTAGGACTTTATCATGGAGTTTCAATGATTTTCTATGGAAAACGCTTGTGAAAATATTTTTGTGGTTATGTATTTCCAGAAGCCTATGTTTAGCCATCTCTTTCCAGGAGCTAAATGTCTGTGTTTAGGAGTCCTGGTCCTCCTCACTGTGTCCCATTGGCTAGTTAAAAGACATCCTTTGTCTCATTTAGGCCAAGCAAGGAGGAGGGTTGCCTCAGCATGTGCTTCAGTTGGGATATCATGGTAGCCATACACTGCCATGGCTCTTCCAACTCCTCCATTTCAAATCTCTCCAATTTCTTCCAACCCTTTTCATTTGGATATTAGTACAGATCTGAGAGGAAGGAGCCAGAGCCCTGATATAGTTCTCTGTCAAAGCAAGATTAGCCAAGAAGCAAAAATGTATGCAAACAGAAGAAATGTACCCATTCTGAATTGTTCTTATTCCTTCCCAGATTTATGTTTGAAATATACTGAAATACTGACTCCTTTTATATTTTTTTCATGAATCTTTGGAATGATACTGGAAAGGTTTCCTAAAGTGGTGACTGGTAACAGTGATTTGGGACATAGTTGAATTATTTTAAAACAAAGAAAAGATGGCTGCCTTGGAGTGTATAAGACATATTAAGTATGTAAAAACATGTGTAGAGGCTGACATATGAATTGAGGGCCCAATGATTCATGTATAATTACCTCAACCTAATGCCACTGGTCCTGAGCATTCTGCAAACAGATTTATTACACAGAGGAGGCTATGATGTGGTACTGGTAACATTGTGTTACACTCTGGGTTACCAGGAGTCACCATTTCAAAGCCTGTCACACAGTAGCTACAGGGATGAAGCACAAGTGGGTCTTGCAGGCTTGTGAGAGTTCTAGGACAAGTTGATGCAGGAGATGTTTACAGACTAAGACAAGCTCTTTGGGGAGGAATGAAAGTGCGTTGCAAGGAGATACAAAAACAGTTTCCAAACACACAGAACACACAAAAAGTGCATCTGTGGGCTCTTCTCTTCATATTCCCCCTTTTTACCACAGCCACTCCTCCTCACAGCCCTCCTCCTCACAGCCCTCCTCCTCACAGCCCTCCTCCTCACAGGCCCTCCTCCTCACAGCCCTCCTCCTCACAGCCACTCCTCCTTACACCCTCTACTTCACTGCAGTCCCTGTCACAGTCTCTTATTTCACAGTAGCTTTCCACCACACTTGGTCCTGGTGTTATTCCTTTCATGCTTTCAAGAAAGTTCTAGGGATTGCACCTTGGCAAGAGCAAAAGTGATAGAGGGAATATCACTCATCTATTGCAAAACAATTTTATAAATAAAAGTAAAAACAAGTATGGATTTTCATGTACACACTTATTCATTTATTTGTAAACACTCTTCAACTATGCTACTGTACTTAGTAACTATTTGCAGTTTATTTTTACAATTAACATTTTATATGATACCAATAACACTAAGTTCTTCCCTAGGGCCTAATCCCAGTTAACAGTACCAGGTTTGAGTTCTGGCTTTTGGAGCATGCCTTACGTCCAATCAGAAAGTGGCTGGAACTCAGGGATCACTGGGGAAGAGAGGGCAGAAAGAAAGATTATAGGAGCCAGTTATAGTGTAGGACTGACTGCTTCAAACTATTTTCCAGATGTGACAGGGGCATTGCACACATGAATTCAGGGTTGCTATGCCTGCACAGGTAAGAACTGCACAAGATCAAGTAAGCCAAATGCCGGAATGGGTGGGGGAGGGGCTCCTGAAATCCTGCCCATTTCTGAGGAACTATTATTGGCAACTGATGGCTGCTGGAGGAGGGAATGTGTCAGTTTTCTTCAAGGATGTGACCCTTGAGACACCTGTGTACATGTTAGTGGCTCTAAGCAGACTCAGTGGGCTAAGAAGAGTGCATGAAGTTGGGATGGAAAAGTGGGGGTGGTGGTAATAAAGGTGGGAGAGGAGGAGTCGGGGGGGTTGGTCAAAGAGCATCATGTGCGAATATAACATTCTCAAACTAAATTAAAATTTTTTTAAAATAAAATAAAACACGACGTGCTTTGTTTTCTAGTAGAATCCCAGCTTCTCTTTATCTCAAACGATCTTCTAGGTGCAGCCACCTGACCATCTTTGATCCAGGCTTTTCTGATGACCCTTTGGGTATTGGCACATGCTGCTGCTGTGGTGTATCATGTTTTATAATGAAACTTTTAAAAATTCATCTGCTTCAGATTAGAGAGCCGAGTCTCCTGGTGCAGGGAAGGAAGGTTTTGCAGATTCATCACTTTTATTTTTTTATTTTTTCTAGTTTTAGCACGGGATAGGAGTTGCAGGAGGAGATCTATCTGCATGGAAGTGGGATACAGAGCATCTTGCACGGTGTGGACACTTCCTGGTCCACACTCAGAGAAGAGCCCTACTGGCCGTCCCTGGTGTGAAGTAGAGGTTCTTTCATGGATTAAGTTGTGTGAGAGTAAAATAAATGCAGGAAATACAACTTTGGCCTGCTTTTTCTTCAAATTTCAGTAAAATTGCATTCTGAAAGTTTAGACAAAGCAAGTCTTTGAAGAAACAGTTTCACAGTCATTAAAGATCAAAGCCAAGAAGCCTTATACCACACCTTCTACAGAATAAAGCACACATGGCATACTGATCTGAAGTACCTTAATTGATAGCTTCATGAATAAATTTGGCCTTTCCTTTTTGCCTTGTAAAAAGAATAACTTTTCGTGTCTCAAACATTTCTAGAACCTTCTTTTAACAGTAATTTTAGAGACCCAGAAATTGGCGTGTTTTGAATAAACCCTCTAAGTGGTTTCTCTTATAGTCAAGTTTAGCCAATCCGGCAGAAATTAATTTAAAGATCTCTTGAGTGCATGTGTTTCAAAATATAACTCTTTACTAGGTGTACCGTAATTTATTTGTAGGTTATATAGAAGGGTTAGGCAGAAGTGAGGTAAAGGGGAAAGCAAGGGAGACATTTGAACAGTGAGGAGGCAATCGCTCCAGCATAAGCAGAGGAGACCCACCCTGAATGAGAGTGGCTTCGTCTGCAAACTGGAGTGCTAGGCTGAATAAAACCGGAAGTGGAGGGACTCAGCTGAGGCCCGACATTAGTCTCTGCTTCCTAATGTGGACACAGCGTGCCCAGAGGCCTTCCTCTCCCGCTGCCATGCTTGCCCCGCCACTGCGCATTGTATCTCCTCAAAATGTAAATCCATATAAACGTATGTCTTACAGCCTGCAGGCGGCCTCTTGTTAAGTGTTCGGTTCCAGCAATGAGAAGAGTAACTAATACAGGAGGTGATCTGCTAGAGCTTTGTGTAGGCTTTTAGTAGGTGTACAGATGAATATCAGACACCTGAAAGCAGCGCTTACATCTTCTGAGGACTGTCAGGAGCTTCTGCCGGTATTTAGCTGTAGAATGCACACTAGAGAGAGCGTTCCGGAAGCTAGCGAGGCTGTGGCAGCAAGAAGCTAATCTAACATCCCACAGCACTTCCATTCCTTTCGTCTTCTTGACACTAAACACATATACTACAATTTACTTCTTAATATTCTTTTGCCTCATTATATCATAAAGTCTGTAATGACAGACACTGGGAAGTTAAATCTACAGTACTTAGAATAGGGCTTAGGAAGTAGGAGATGTTAAAACAAGCTGTCAAATGCATATCTTGGGAAATTATTGACGTTTACAGGTATTGTAACATAATGACAAACAGTATTTATATTCCTACCTAGGAAAAGCACTTGCATAAAAATTGTAAATTTAATCATAGAAAAGCTGGCATTGTTTACATGGCTGAGATCATGTTTATTGTTACTGTTTGTGGCTTTTTCCAAACTTTGAGAACTTAAGATCTCAAGTATTTTTTCTTAAATACAAATGTACTGTCTTTGTAATAATTGAGCACTGACATTTTAAGGTTGTGGCCTGAAACCAGCTGTTTCTAAAGAAAACTAAGGAGGAAGATCACACTAGACCCCCAGACTTAGAGATTGTGGTGGTCTGAATGAAAATGGTCCCTGAAGACTCATAGGAAATGACATCATTGATACTGTGGCCTTGTTAGAGGAAGTGTGTCACTGGGCGCTGGGCTCTGAGGTTTCAAAAACTCAAGCGGGGCCTATAGTTCACTGTCTCTTCCTGCTGGTGCAGGTCCAGATGGAGCACCCTCAGCTGTCTGTCTTCCCACGCCATACTGCCTTCCTGGCCCCATGCTTCCTAGCACGATGACAGACCTCTGAACTGTAAGCCAGCCCAAATGAAATGTTTCCCTTTAGCAGAACTTCTGTGGTCATGGTGTCTCTTTACGGTAACATAGCCGAGATAGAACTGGTAACTGGGGAAGGTGCGGGACAGGAAGAGCTACGTGGAAGGTTAGGGAGCTCAGCCTTTCACGGATGGGTCTTTCACAATGGAATAATGGAAGGGAAATGGACTTGACAGTCGGAAGGAAGAACATGACTTTGGCTTCCTACTCCCTGCTATGTAATGTATGGGACAGCCCGTGTGGACAGCACCATCAGGAGCTAGACTTTCTGTCCCTTGCTAACACAGATGCGTGTACTCATCTCTGTGTGGCCGCTCAGTTTCCTTAAACTGCTCATTGTGACATCCTGTGGAGAACTTGTAGTGACAGAAAACCTCAGCAAAGTTATCCTTCTCTTTGATTTTAATTCTGAAGTGTGAATTTCTTCAAATTTAGTGTTGGTCAGCTTCTTTGAGCTCAGACTCACAGAAACCTTTCTAGAAAGGAGTAATATTGTTCTAATTGGCTATGCAACTTAATGCAGTATGTCACCTCATGAATAGGTATGTTAATATATGTAGAAAATCTATTACTTGAATGCTGAATTATTTAGCAATATTATCAATAAATGAACAAATATAGCTGAACCTTGTGTTAGTTCTTTTCTATTGTTGTGATGAAACACTGATCAAAAGTAACTGTCATAAGAAGGGCTTTATTTGAGATAAAGGCTGCAGAGTGTTAGAGCTCTTGATTGCAGGGAACATGGCAACAAATGGAGAGCTGGCATCTTGATCCATAAGCAGAAACTAGAGAGAGAGAAACTAAAAATGCAAGTCTTTAAGCAGTGACTCCTCCAATAAGAGCTCACCTCCCAACCATCTCCAAACAAAACCACCCAGTGGGAACTAACTTGGTGAATACATAAGTCTCTAAGAGACATTCTCAGTCAGACCACCATAAGCCTAGATGGAAAGGCTTATTCTTATAATTTTGCACACTGACTCTATTGTTTGTAATTGAGACTATGTTTGTAATGAAACTAATTGATACTATATCCAGTATCCCACTGAAATTTAACTGTAGATTGTTATAAATGTGGGCACTAGACTGACATTTTACACCTGTATTGTTTACTCTCCTTTCTTCCTCCCTGTCTCCCTTCCTCACATGTAGACATACACATGTAAATGCATACCTGTGTTCACCACACATACACATATTGTCAGATTGTCTATATATTACACCTACATATATTCATATGTGTATTTGAGTAGTCATACACATGTAGCTTAGACAGATGTGTACTTCACTATTGCTGATGAAGATTTGAACATTATACGAGAATAAGTGTTACAGATCTCTCTAGAAACGGTCACTACTTCCATATGATCTGTGCCCAGTTCAAGGTCAGAAAGACATATTGATACAATGTTCAGCAAGCCTTAGTAGGAAGACAGAATGAAACTGCCAAGATTTTTTGGTATGAAAAGTAAATCATAACTTAATCCCCTGAGACTATAGAGGACTTCCTTTGGGTGTGTATACATTTGTGTGTATGTATGTACCATGTGTATATGTGTATGCATGCATTTATTTATGTATATATCTGTGTATATATGTTTATATTTATATATGTATATGAATGTATGAATATGTTGGTAATGCATTTGTATCATCTCTTTATACATATATATGTATCCATATGTGTATGCATATGAGTGTTATTTCTAGGTGTGATTGCTAAAATAATTCAAGTGCTTTTGGACACCATACTCAATATTTATCCATTATAGCAAATTTTTAATAATAAGCAGAAACATAAGCACACATATCAAATGAAGAGATGTCAGTTTGTCATAATCATTAGTTTAATGAAAACTCCCAAACGTACTAAACTCTAAATGTGTGGTTTATCTATGTGCCTGAGTGTTCATTTATTTGCTTATTGCCCAGCAGAGGCTCACACTCAGCACCTGTGCATGCAGCAAGCACTTGCCACTGGACTGCTTGGCCTACTGTCTTGCTCTTCGAAATGTTTGTTAGGAGTTCATTTTGACTTCTTAGCAGTAAGATAATAATTGGCACAGCGCTTCTGAAGTTTTATGAGACGATATTCATGAGGGTCTTTGCCAATGCTGTGGAATGTGAAGGATGATGATACAAGCGTGACAGCTATCACACTGCAGGAGACACTGTTCACAAGCCAGCTGTGAGAGACATCAGCTGCTCGGCTCCTCCCACTAGATTTCCTTACCTGAACAAGAGTCGGCATTCTGGGACCTCACTCTTTCATTCCTCTTCATATTTCCTTCTGAAGGTGGACGTCCGTGGGGTCAGATAAACGGAACACACCTCTGGTTCTCTCATCTCCTCCTTTTCCTTCTGACTTCATAAACTTGCTTCAGCGGATGTCAGCTGAGTCCTCCACTTTTGCCAAGCTGAGCCTATGGTTTGAATCAACTGGTTCACTACCCAGCCTCCATCTGATGACATCCCAGGAGCAGCTTCAAACCTTAGCAAACTGAAGCGCACAATTGAGCAGCTGTCAAACATTACTTACTGGAGTCAGGCCAGAGCTTGCCCGTAATTTCTCCCCCAAGCCAAAGCTTTAGGTGACGAACTCCTCAATCTGAAAGTTTTTCTTCTTGTGCTTTGCCTCCTTTGCCTCCATCTCAATTAGATTTCACCCTGAGGTACCCAACTTTGCCACTATCTGTTGGCAATGCTGGAATTCTTCAGAGTGTAAACTGGTTGAGGAGTATATTCAGACACAGCTCTGTCTTCTCAGCCAAGACTTGGTTGTTGTAGAGCTATGGACATCCTCGGAATGACTGTCACAAGACCAGCTGGAAAGATGCACATGGACATAGTTCCCTCCAGAGAGGGAACTCTACCCAGCTCTCCCTGATGTCCTGCTCACTCACCTATTAGCAGGCTTGACATTCAAGCCAGAGGCTTGCCAACTTGTATTAAAAACAAATAAAATAGAATGCAGTGTGAGATTCCAGAATTTATTACAAAGAGTGCAAAGATAAATACTAGTTTTGGAATCGGCTGTTTTGATGTTGTGTGTGCTTTGCATTGATTTGTGGTTTCAGTGTGTGTGTTGTACTTGAGCGTGCCTCTCCTGTGTTTCTGGTTTTCTCTTAGAGCATATTTGTGTGTGTTTCTGTGTTTGTGTATGTAGGTTTGTGTTAATGTGTGTGTTTGTGTTAGTGTGTGTTTATGGGTTTCTCTGTCACAGTGTTGCCTGGGTTTGTGTGTGTTTTCTGAGCTATCACTTTATGTGAGATCACCAGAAAAGCTCAGAGTGTACCTGCTGTGGCCAGCGCCACTAGGAGCCAGGGCACTATGTTTGTTTTACAGTACAGGATCCAAAAATGCTCTCTTTGCACACACAGGATCAAAGGGGAAACAGTGATTCCTTCTCCTAGATTCAAATTCTTCCTCAAATGAGGTCATTTTGACAATCGTGGCCAAAAGGAAACAAAACACGCTTCACCCTGTGAAAGGACTTTAGGAGGCTCTCCTAATATTTTTGGTTTGTTTGTTTCCTTTGTTTCTTGATGTCACCCTTGTCACTTTTTCCCAACGTGTAATATAGTATATAATTTCCCCAAATATCATAGATCCTGTGTGACAGAAATTTTACTTGTAATTTCTTTTCTTTTCTTTACTCTGCGTTATCTCTTAAAGTAAGGTAAGATAGAAATAGCGTGAGGATTGGGGGCCAAGACGGCCTGGGTCTGGGTACACCTGCTTTCCGAGGCTGATTATTTCATGTGAGTTTCTTAGCAGTTCGCTTAGTCAGGTTTTCTAGTCCACGTGGACTCAAAGACATTTTCACTTCCATCTCCATCAGTGCAGTATTCACCCCATCATCCCTTTCCCATTTTATGGTGCCAGCTTCCCAGTGGTGTCCCTCATTTTGCCTCTGGCCCCTAGAACGGCTGCACTGGGGGAAGAGGGATCTTTTTGGAAACACCAGTCGGTTCATACCGGTTTCCCACTCAAAATTCCCAGAGAGTGGGCTCCAGTCTGGTTTAATTCTACTTGTGTCTAAGTAGTGTCCCGGCTCCAGCCTTGACACACACTGATCTAAGGGTCACTCAGGGCAGTGTCATGTACCTTGAACCATTTGTGTCTGGCTTGTCTCCCATCTGCAGCCTCTGCACACTGTGTTCTAAGGGTCACTTAGGGCAGCTTCATGTCCCTGGGTTCTTCTTCTCCCTTTCAAAAGCACAGTCTTCTTTCCATCCTGTCATACTTTCCAGTTACACAGACTGACCTCTCTCAGACAGCGGTGCTGTATTTGTTAAAAATAACACTCACCAAATTATACTACCTCATCTCCTCTTCACTACTGTCCTACTCTTCTGTGGCTGTAATAAAGTCCCCTGACAAGAAGTGACATAGGAATCCCAGCTTATTTGGCTTAAAACTCCAAGTTACAGTTTATTGATTTGGAGAAGTCAGAGCAGGAACTAAAGCAAGTATAAGAGCAGAAAGAACAAACACATCCTTACCTGCTTGCTTGCTTTTGTCCATTTAGCTTCCTTCACTCCCATTCAGTCCAGAGCCTACCCTAGGGGTGGTTGCACCCACGGTGAACTGGGTCAATTAACAATGAAGACAATCCCCCATAGACATGACTTCAAGACAACCTGATCTAGATGATTTCTTAACTGAGAGGCTCTTTTACCTAGTGACTCCAGGTTGAGAGTTAGAACTGACCAGCCTACCCTCTTCCCTTTCTGTGTATTTTCACAGCACATGTCACTAGGTAACATTTTATCAGATTTTTTTTATTGGTTTATTGTCTTATCTACACCAGTGAGTATAATTTTCACAAGAGCAAGAACTTTGGATAACAATTAAAAAAATTTTAATTTTTGTGGGATGAAGCACATAAGCCATGGTGCGCAAGTAGAGTTCAGAGGACAACTTTTGGAGTTTTCTCTCTTCTTTCATCTTAAAATGAGTTCTGGAGATCAAACTCAAGTCATCAGGTTTACATGACAAGCGTCTTTACCCACTGAGCTGTCTCACAAGCTCTTAAAAACAAATAGTAATAAGTACAAATAATAGTCCATTTCTGGAACATTAGGTGTACTAAATAGTAGTCGAACAAGTATAAACTATTTAGTTCCTTACAGGGCTGGTGTGTGAATTAAGTATTTATTTATGCAACACTGGAACAAAACATAGCAGGCATTGTTACTCTGAATTAATTAAAATGCTGTGATGCTTAGCCATGCTAACTTGATGAGCCAAAGTGCTCAGCTACATGGTTAAATATTCTGGATCTTTCTATGAGGTTGTTTGCATAAGGCTTTTGCTTTTGGAAAAGTGTGGTATCTACAATGAATGAATGGGATTAATCTCAAAAGCAATTGAGATTATTTTAGCAATTATACCTAGAAAGCAAACACACACTTACACATGGTCAAATAGATATACAAATGTATGCATACACACACACAGACACACACAGAGAATAAGAAAGAGACAGAGACACACACAGAGAGAGAGAGAGACAGAGACAGAGAGAGGGAATAAAGAGAAAGAAAGCTGGCCTGTGTGACATGATGCCTGGAGTACATGTCTCCTCAGGGCTCCGAATCAGCTGATGTTACCACCCGAAATTATCCACCTGGGCCAGATTTAATCAAGTGATGATGTCAGAAGCAGAGCTCTCCTCCAGCTGGTTGCTGAAAAGGTCAGGGCAGCAGATTTGACTAGCCTGCAGGAAGGCCAGCAGCCATATCCTGAGTGGTGTAGGAGAGAATTGCTGAGGAAAGCACAGAAATGACTAGGGAAGGCACAGACCTGGCCAGCAGCTGAAGGAAAACACGAGCCTCTGTCCTCTGGTCACAACGAAATGAGCTGTGCCAAAGGTCAGCTTGCAGGAGCTAGCCCAACACCCTGAATTCCACTGAGTGCACCCAGAGACAAAATAGAAGAGCGAGGAAGAGAAAGCATGTTGGTAAAGGGAAAAGCTGTAGAGCCTTCTCCCCACCCCAGCTGAGACTGGCTTGACCAAACTGGAGCGTTGGCAGAGCCAAGGAGAAGCTAGATGTGTGAAGGTGGCTCATCTTATTGTTAAACAAACCCTGGCTGGAGGTTTAAGATGTTAATGAGAAATGTGACTCTAAGTGTTGTGTCCAGAATATGAGCGAGTTAGTCCAGGCTGTGCAAATGAGCCAGGAGGCCTATGCTGTGTGACAAAGATGCCTTATCCTATATTTAAAAACATCCTCCATACAGCATGCTAATCACACATCTATATCATATATGGCTTGCTTATAACTCTAAAGAGGAGGCTCTGAGGAGGTGCCTTAATACAGCATGGGCCCTGAACTCCTCAAGTCTCCTTCTGACCTGGCCCACTTCCTCTCTCAGAAGTGTGCCTTGTTCAATTCCCTGCTTTTGCTACTGTCCATGTGTCTCTGCTCAGTTCTCAAGCACAAAAACCTAGACTCTGCTGATGCCCACCCAACTCTGCAATCTGCAGAGACGGAGCAGACTCCAGCCCCTCCTTGCTCGGATTGTGACCTGTACAAAGTCTAGAACCCATCTGTCCTGCTTCATCTTGACATGTTTGTTATACAGTGTATCTTTTATTAGGAACAGGATGTATTTAATCACTCTGAAACCAAATTAAACTGCCAGATACGTTAAGAGATGGGATGGTAGATTCAGCTCTTCTAGGTGTTTCACAATTTGATTTTTAAAAGCACAGAGGTCATGCCCTTTCATTTTAGCTCTGTGCTGGCATGATCATGACGACTTTGGCATAGAGAAACAAATTTGAGGTCAAAGATGGTGAGTTTAGTGTGGATAAACAAAATTCGAGGTGCTGGGAACCCATCCAAGTGATGGGACAGAGAAAGCAGAGATGCAAAAATAGGCTAATAAAGGAGCCTGGATGCATCAAGGCTTGTCATCAGCATCATCAAGACATGCTGTTGAGGCCTGTTTCTCTTAAGGAAGAGGGGACTAAAAGACAACCAGAGAACAGAAGACACATGGGTGGAACCCAGAAGACAGTAGGCTAGAAGGAAAAGCCAGTTTAGACAAATGGGGACAAATCCCACAGCAAAGGAGATTTCATAAAGATGCCAGTGGTGAATTCTTCTAGCTCTTCTGACTAGTGCTGTGTGAGCAGTTATGATTAAAATAAATAAATAAGAAAGCTGAATTTGGTGACTTGAGTATTGATTAGTGATGCTCAGAACAGCATCAACAAATCAACATGGAAAGTTTAAAGGGACATGGCATTTGGAAGCATTCATCATACATAAATTCTGAATAAAAATGCAACTAAGATTGAGACAGGGTGTAAGCAATTAACCAAGAGGTGTCATTTATTGGTTTCCTGTTAATAAATTCCATGAGTGCTACTGGACGTAAGTCTTTGGTATGGTGAGATTTGTTTATATATAGAGATAATGATTGAATAGTGGTTCCCGCAGACACCTCTTCAGAACCTCCTGTTCATGTTAAGAGCAAACCATACATGATACGAATGTATCTACTTGATACTTAAGCAAACAAGCTAAAGTAAAAAAAACAATTAAATTAACTAACATTTTCTTAAAAACTCAAAATAGAAAGTGTGAACTCATTCTTGTTAAAATAATTTAACGATAAATTATTTTCAGTATGAAACCAAGCTAGCTCTCAGGCCTATATCTCGAGCTCTGATGAAACCAATAAGGGAGTGTGTGTGTGTATGTGTGTGTGTGTGTAATTTGAATAGTTATATAAAAATGTTTCATATATACAAATATATTGTTACATTTAGTTATCAGAAACAATAGTTCCCACTGCAATGGTTAAGCTTCTAGATACTTAACTCAAGGCTACAGCAAGTTAGCAAATATAGTCTGTTGCAGGGAAATTTAATCAGGGTGGATTTGAATAGCCTAAAGGACAGATAGTTGCATCCAAGGTCTTTTAAAATATATTCACATAAATCAAAGAAATTTCCATTTCCTCAACACAATAGCGGCTGTGTTTTGAGAGAGGATCTGCAGGGTAGATGAGTGAAGACTGGTCTCTCTGTGGATCTGGTGGGGGGTGCAGGAAGCAACCTTTTACTAAATATAACACAAACGCCGAATTCAGGAAGAATCTTAGGTTCATAAAATAGCACAGAAAGCATGATGGCTACAGCTTGAGGGCTGCAGAAAAATAGGGTACTATATGCAAAGGTCAATTCAAAGCTACAACTGGGGCATGTTAGAATTCTAAAGCTTAATTATTGAAAACTGTGTCCCAAACCAGAAACCTCACAACTCAACACTGTTCTGAATTAACCCTTTTGAGAGTGGCTTGTTTCTTACCAATCGTGGTTAGAATTCTGCATCTGACCTCCAAGCTCTTCCACCCGGGGTCTCAACTGTCCTCATTCCCAAGCATAACTGAGAAAGAAGTAAATTCTGAGCAGTGGGTGACACCCAGCTCCCCAGCACACTCTGCAGAGCACGGCATCATCCTGGCTACTCCCCACAGCACCCCACGATCCTGGGTCACTCTCCAGGCTACACTACCCTCTCACCCCACTCTACCACCCCAACACATCATGTCAGCCTCCCAGCCTACTTCCAACATTGCTCTGGATTCCCAGCCCACTCCAGCTACAAGCTGTCCGTGCCGCTGGTCACTTTCTCAGTCACATACAGGACAGATGACACCATTTGCCTTGACTGAGACTGTGACATTAGGATGAAATGTATGAGCAGTGTAGAGTGGAATGTTCTAGAACAGTGGTTCTTGGCCTCCCTTATGCTGCAACCCTTTAAAACATGCTGTAGTGACCCCAACCGTAAAACACTTTGGTTGCTATTGCATAGCTGTGTTAGAGCTACTGTTATGAATTATATTTACATTAATTTACATTATATTTAAATCTATCTCCTGATGGTCTTAGGCAACTTCTGAGAAAAGGCCGTTTGACCCCCACAGGGGTCAAAAACCCTGTACTAGAATAGCTGTACTAGAAGTTCAATAATGGTCACAATGTGGCATCTGAGAAGAAAGTGGATATGTGTGGTTTTCAGCTCTGAAACTGTGGGCTTTGGGGACCTACTATCGAGTTGCCCACCCATAAAGATTTGGGGGTTCAGTTGTAAGATATAATTGTGGCTTTCAAAGTCTTTTTTCAGGCTGGAATACTCACCATTAGAGCTTCTTGTCCTCGTTACATTATTTCATCATCACAAGGGGTTTGCTCTGTGCCTCAAATATGTTGTTAATTTTGTTTCTTATTTTATACTCTATTTCTGAAAGATCTTCATATTGACATTGTGGCATGGAGCAAGACTACTAAAGCCACAATATGAAGAATGTTGCAGAGTCTCCTGCACAAAGAGGAAGTGCACACTTCTTTAAAACATCTTTTTGAAAGAACATTATCAGCTCTTGCCCTGCATCATGCATCTAGGGCACTTGCTGACCCTTTCCCATTTCAGCCTTTTGGGTTACATCCATTTACCAAGGCCCAACTCAGAGTCCAGTTTGACCCTTTGAATACAGTCTTCACTGACTCCACACTTTGTAAATGACAGGTTGCCTAAAGTCCTGGTAATTATGAGTAATTGCAACTCAATCAGGCCTCAAATGACCTAACTGAAAGTTTTCCCCACTTTAGCCCTAACAGATAATGTTCCTGGTTGAATTAAACCCCTGCCAAAGAGACTAGGCCTAACCCCTGCTTATCTTTGGGTTCAGTTATGACATCTTATGAGGTAGGTCAAGGAGACCCACTGCCTTCTCCCCAGGAGTCATGAAGTGTTGAGGATTGGTTTGGTGCTATGTATTCAGATGCTGAATTCTGGGCCCCGGGCATTGTTAGGTACATTTATCAATGCTGTGTAAACTTTGTTCCCTGGTTATCTTTGATTGGTTAATAAAGAAACTGGACAGCTAATTCTGGGCAGAAGAGAGGTAGGTGGAGCTTCCATTCTTGCTCTTGAGGTCTCAGGTAGGGACCATGAGGAGGAGAAAAAAGAAAGAGAGAGAAAGGAGGGAGAAGGAAGAAGAGGTTGAGAAAGGACATGGTGATTAGCAATTGTCCTGATGGACCAGAAACAGCCCAAGCAGGACCAATATGGTAGGTATATCGGGCCACATGTCTGGGAAATGGCAAGACTGGCAGAGAGGATTAGTATGAATGGATATCTGACCAGTCATTGAGATTAAAGCATATTAATAAATGTAATATGTCTGTGTGCCATTTATTTGGGAGCTAGAGCAGGTGAGTAAAAAAGCCCTCCAAAATATAAATTATCATTACAATGAAGCACTATCCTCCTGCCCAATGCTACAGACCACCCCTGCCCATTCTGTCACTGTGAGGCACGGGTCTGTGAGTCAGGGGTGACAGCCACAGGCTCCTACCCTGTGCTGACCTCTCCTGTAGTTCTGGGAGTTAGATGCTGGGGTTCCCGTAGTCCCAGAGGTGGAGTCCTCACTCTCCTCTGAGCCCTAGGGGAGCTGGGCTTAGACTTCTCCACATTTGCCAAAGCAAGAATGCTTTCCCTGGCTTTTTTTTTCTAAATCAATCTGTGCTCTTTATTTCATCACAGCTTAAAGTATAATTACGATCTCACAAAAGTGTTTCCCTACAACATAGAAAGAAATTGGAGTTGTATTCAGCTCTGTGTTTTCAGATCTATGGGATCTGTCATGGCATCTTTGAGAAATAATGAGTTAGCACTTTACACTAAACGTCTACTTTTTTTTTTTTTTGCCTTAAAAACTTTTTTTTATAAACTTATATTTTTACCACAAGGAGCCCTTTCTTTGTAGAATGGAAATTCTTTTTTACTCTATACAAAACTCAGAAAAATTGCCCTGAGATCAGTCCTGAGGAGACAACATAGCTGTGACTGAGAGCCATACAAATCTGCACTCTGCCTGACGGTGACATGGTTGCCCTGTACTTCCTACCTCTGGCCTCACTAGGATGCTGTGTTTCTTATTAATACACTTCTTCATTTTGATACGGTTCCATAGCTAGTTAGAAGTCAGCAAGCTTGAAGGTCATTGGAGATAGACACCTTTATCACAACTGCCCCTTCTTAAAATGTCAAATGACAAGTAAAAGGATGGAGGAAAACTCCGTATGTCCCTTTTTAAGACTTCAAATGCCTGGAAAGAAAAAGCCACAGGTCCCACGAAGGGAGGGAGAAGGGTGAGATAGCAAGGCTTTATGGAGGCCCACCGGAAAGATGTTTGTCTCAGTAAAGCTTGGCTACATAGAGAGTTTATAATTATTTTATTGTTGTTTAATTCTTTTTTAATTAAAATTTTATTTTTTATATTAGTTACAGTTTATTTACTTTGTATCCCAGCTGTAGTCACCTCCCTCATTCCCTCCCAATCCCATCCTCCTTCCCTCATCTCCTCCCTGCCCCTCTCTAAGTCCCCTGATAGGGGAGGTCTCCTCTCCTTTCATCTGACCCTACCTTATCAGGTCTCATCAAGACTGGCTGCAATGCCCTCCTCTATGGCCTAGCAAGGCTGCTCCTCCCTCAGTGGTGGTGGTGGGGGCCGGTTAAAGAGCTAGCCATTGAATTCATGTCAGAAACAGTCCCTGTTCCCCTTACTGGGATACCCACTTGGATACTGAGCTGCCATGGGCTACATCCAAGCAGGGGTTCTAGGTTATATGCATGCATGGTCCTTGGTTGGAGAAACAGTCTCAGAAGAGACCCCTGTGCCCGGATATATTTGGTCCTTGTGGAGCTCCTGTCCTCTCCAGGTCATACTAACTCCCTTCTTCCATTTGATTCCTTGCACTCTGTTTGGTTATGAGTCTCAGCATCTGCTTTGATACACTGCTAGGTAGAATCTTTCAGAGGCCCTCTGTGGTAGGCTCCTATACTGTTACTTGTTTTCTCCTACTTCCAATGTCCATCCTATTTGTCTTGATAGGATAAATACACTAAAATCTGTACCCCTAAAGAAGATAAACAAGAAAGAGGACCCGGGGTAAAATGATTAATTCTTCTATGTACTTGTTTCTATGTGGAGGTGTATGGTTTGTTTTGAGACAGGGTTTTTCAGGGGCCTGGAAGTTGCCAGGTACCCCAGACAGGCTGGCCAGTAAGTTGCATGGATCCACCTGTGTTTTTTTCCAGGGCCGGGATTTACCAGCACATACCATTACAGTTTTCTTTTGTTTTACCTTAGTGGTGACCCACGTCTGCATTGTTCCAAGGCAATTACTAACCTGAGCTATCTCCCCCAGATTCTCTTTAATTCTTTTCAATGTGACCTTACATGATTTCTGGTCAAAAAAATGAGAACTGAGTTGTATTTCTTGGCCCGGGGTAGACATACGATCCAAAAGATCGTGAGGTTAACTTGTAGTAGAAGTCATTTGGTAAGGGACAAAGACAGCCCCCTCCCTTAAGAGTCAGTCTAAGTGTCAACCGCCTGGACAGGAAACACCCCTCAACAAAGCTGACTGTTCCCGAAACTTGAAACAAAATAAAGCCTTCCTCACCATGTAGGTCAGCGCAATGTTCTCTCTGGCAATGGCCAGAGAGAATGCTTTCCTCTGAGTGCTTCCTTCATCCACTCTCATCTGTTACTACTCTCTTCTGTGCTCCGTGTCTCATTGAGTTCTTTCAGCAGAGAACACAGGGCTGGGGGCGCCGGAGCATGCGTCCTATCCACCGATAAACAGGGCCCCGCAGGGGAAACAACGAACGTAACCACGACATCACTGCCGGAAGGGGAACTTTTAAACACAGTTTTAGCTACCTTCAGTTCTTGCTGCATTTTCTTGTTAGTCTTCCTTTGGTAAAGAAGTAATTTAAAGATGTGGGAGATGAGTAAGACTATTTAACAGGTCTCAGAAGTCTTACAGCGAGGGGTGTTACCAGGGTTTAAGGTCAGAGCCAGGGCCCCAGCAGGTCCAGAAAGAGAAATGTAGCCCCCACATTGGGATAAAGAATCGATGAGGTCCTATGACCACGCCCTGTTCCCCAACCAAGTCTATCATCTCAGAGTTTCATGAGGTTCAGGTTTAAACAGATTGCAAGGGGTGTGTGTAGCTCCACAGTTCTGGTCGAAGTGTGGTTTCCGTTATCTTGTAAGTGGTGTGATAAGTTCTCAGGGCTGTATACAACCTCTTTTTAGGAGATAAGCCCCTCTCTCCCTCTGACTGATAGTACGCTTCAGCCATTTTCTTCTCCCAGCGCGAGACTCCAGGGAAAGTCTTAGTCCTTGGGTACCTTGTCTCTAAGTCTGACAGTCAAAGGGAGGGGTGGGAACGTCTCTAAAAGACATCTTTATTCCTGCTAGGACCATTAAAGATCATTCCAACCAGTCCCCATCCATGTGCCATTTAAAAAAAAAAAGTATTACTGTCTCTTCTGACTGTATTCTCATATTAGTTTACCACATTCTGATTTCAATCCATTTAAACTGGCTTAGTTCTAATTACATGTTTGGCTATTGTCTTAGTTGGAGTTTCTACTGCTATGAGAAAACACTATAGCCAAAAAGCAAATTGGATAGTCTGGTACTTTGAAGAAAAATGGCCCCCTTAGGCCCATAGGGAGTGGCAGCATTAGAAAATGTGGCCTTGTGGTCACTTGAGGGTTGACTCTGAGGTCTCAGTGACTCACATATAGCCTACAGGCTCACTGTTCTTTCTCGCTGCCTGCAGATCTGGATGTAGAACTCTCAGCTCCTTCTCCAGCACCATGTCTGCCTACATTCTGCCACGCTTTCTCACCATGATGCTAAGTCTCTGAAACTGTAAGCCAGCCACAATTAATGTTTTCCATTATAAGAGTAGCCATGGTCATGGTGTCTTTCCACAGCAAAGAACCCTCACTAGGACAGAGAGGAAAGTACTTGTCTTTCACTTCCACAGCACTTGTCATTATTGATGAGAGTCAGGACAGAAACTCACACAGCAGGATGCTGGAGGCAGGAGCTGATGCAGAAGCTATGAAGGGGTGCTGCTTATTGGCCTACTCCTCATCGCTCGCTCAGCTTGCTTCCTTACAGAACCTATGACCTCACGCACAATGGGCCAGGCCCTTCCACATCAATCACTAAGAAAATGTCTTGCAGCTGGATCGTATGGAGGCGTTCTCTGAATTGAGGTTCCTGTCTTTCAGATCACTCTAGTTTGTGTCCAGTTGACAAAAGACTAGCCAGCACAGCATCCTTGGATATAGTAAAATTATCACCGTGTGGCTCTTTTCTTGCCATGTGAATGTATACTGTTGTACTTTATGCACGATTCTTATTGAACACGTATTAAAGCAGCTGATCTGTTGCTCTCATTAGTTCTATTTTTAGCTGCTTTGCTGTGCTTCTGAAAACAGGAAATATAGAGATGTTTTTCGGCTTTTCCAAAGTGACCTCATGATATTATTTGACTCTCTCTTGAACTTGCAGTAGATCACGGGCTTCATCACATATCCATGCATTCTCCATAAATTGATGAAGTGTGCTGGTTCAGCTTCTACTTAAGGTGAAAGTCTGAAGGGCTAGGGAACTTCTGGTCACTGTAGATTCCTAATAGTATTTCATTCCGTGACCACGAGCCACTGTTAGTTTTTTAACGTAAGCTTGTAATATCTAAACCCTGTGAAATTTATTGTTGACCATTGAGTTATGTTTAGGGTTCATTTGGCCCAAGGTTAAGATATCAAGTCAAATCATTCATTCATTCACTCATCATCTACTTATGAATTATTGTGCTACTTATATAACTTGAGAGTCTGTTTTACCATCTGAGTGTGATCACATCATGTTTGTTCACATTTGATGAAATAGTCTAAACACGTAACTGTGTGTAAACATGCCTGGCAGCCGCTGTGTGACAGGCCAACGGGAGCTGGAGAGAGCTCGGTGCCTCTCCACTGCCAGCCAAAGGGACATCTTTCCTGTGCTGGCAGCTTCTTGGTATCTCCGAGGGTGACTCCTTGCAGAACACTACAGTTCCAGTTTAGCCTCTTTGAAGAGAAGGGGAACACAGCTAACAATGACCCTTGTCAGATCAGAACGGACGGAGCTAAGGGGATAAGAGACTGGCTCTCCAGAGAAAACGGGGGGGGGG
>CM053766.1:37684821-37710102 GCA_028658305.1 Pachyuromys duprasi | reverse complement strand
ATGGAGGTGCACAGAAAATATTTCGCAACGGCGTGAGGACACAGTGAGGGATTCTACTCCCCGAGCCTGGGTGACAGACAGCTTGTAGACTCCTAAACAGAGAAATCCAATTTTGTAAAAAACATGGTGGATTTTTAAGGAGCAAGGAAAATGAAATCATATATGCACACAGTGAGATGAGACAGAGGACCCGGAGGAAGGAGAATTTGACTTGTAGATGGTATCACTCAGTGATGGTAAGAGTGACCCCACGCCAGGCCTATACGCTTATACTCTGGCTGGAGATGCCAACAAAGGATTTTAGCATGTCAATATTATTATGCTATTTGGCTAAGTCAGCATTGTGTGTTTCCCAAGAGGTACAGCATTTCTGTGTAGCTAATTTAATTAGATGATAATTTATTCCCTTTTATTAGAATGATTGAAAATATTAGCATGATGTTCAAAAGACATCACAGGCAAATACGCTTCATAGTTTACCTCAGAAAAGCCCTTTCCCAGGCACAGAGCCAGGACCACGAAAGAGTAACTGTTGAGCAGGCTGTGGCTCACTTACAGTTACTCCACATTGTACAGAGCAGCAGCTTCAGGCATCACCTTGGCCCCCGGGCTCCATTTAACTAGCAGCGTTTGGCTCCATTGTGGTGCAGACTCAGAGGAGTACCTCAACAAGGTACTCAGACTCAGTACCTTGTTGTGTATGTAGACTCCACTCTATGTCCAGCCCCAACAGGAGGCACAGACTGTCAGGCAATGTATTCCTACAGGTGAAAAGCATGCCACCCTACCAGTCTATCTGTGGAGAGCTGTTCTCACCCTGGTCTTCACCTGGAGACAGGGATAGGCCAGATGTTTTGCCAAGTTCACTTCCTCTTTATTTACCTCGATGGGTGGTCGAGGTAAACAAGTGTGACTTCTCGATGAACCCCTTCATTGTATTGAGGTGCTTTGCTCCTACTATAAAAAGGAATTGTGGAACAAACTGATGGGACAGTTTCTGCTGGCAGCCCTCTCCAACTGATCCCATGTGTAGTGTGTTGGTTTTTAAATTTTCTTTCAGTCCTCACTCCCCACCCAAGAACTGTTCAACTCTGCCAGCAGACTCCAGCACCTATCAAAGCAGATTAATTAAAATTTTATCAGAAAAAAACAAGCACCAGGGTCCCACCAAGAGGAGGGCACCTGAGGTTGCACTGCTGACAACCCTACAGTGTGCCCTCTGACTAGCTGGTGACTGCATCAAGGGTCCAACTGGAAATGTTCACTTTGCATATAAAAAATACATCGAATTTTTTAAAGACCTGAAATAGACAAATGGAATAACTAAAACTCGATGTCCAAAATAACTAAATAAATTAAAAATTCAATGATAATGCCTGTCTCTGTAATCTTAAATATTCCTTACTCCCAAAGTCAAGATGGTAAAAATAGGAAGCTAGTGTTACCAAAAAAAAAAAAAAAGAAAAGAAAAAAAGAAAAAAAGCCTTCTCCATGTACTTTCTCTTCTTCCAGCTGAAACATGAGCTCTTGTCACTTAAATTAGGTGCAGGTGTGTGTCCGTCCACACAACAGGTAAAGACAGGGGAACAAATCACACCAGCAAACCACTCAGAGTCTTTGGGAAATGCAGCGATGCTAGTCTAACTCCCTGTGTAATGAGCACCGAACCTCACTTCTCTGTGGAGAAAACTAAGCCACAAAGCCTCCAGCCCGAGGCTGGGGCACTCCCGGACCTGGTGCCACAAAGGCGCTTTTGGCACCTCTTAAATATCTAGTTTCTTCTCCTCTAAGTGGACGGCATTATCATTTTGTATATGAAATGATCTGACTCTGACAGCCACAATAAGCCTGTCTCATTACAACGAAACATTTCTCATTGTACATGAATTGTGAACTGTTGACGGTTCTTATATTCTTCACCTGGACCCTTTTGAGAGACAGATAAAGCACGTTACCACAAGGATAGTGGGGGTTGAGCTCATATCATCAGGCTTTTATTGGCAAGCACCTTCACCAGCTGAGACATCCTGCCAGCCCTCTCTTTTGGTTTTCCTATTATACCAGTCCTTGCTTTGTGAAGACTGCAGAGATGTCTTAAATGGATGATTAGAACATACTAATGATCTATCTCTATTAATGGTTCATTCTGTAGCTTGGTTTCCACTTGAACAGCTGCACGTAGTTCGTTCTTTCTTTTTAGCATTCTGTTTTTAGAACATTTTGGTGTTCATAGACTAACTGTGAAATTAGCCTTAACATTTTAAACAGTTAACAGTATTTACTGTTGTGTAATTCATGTGTATCAAATGTATGTATGTGTGTCCTGTGTGTCATGTGCATACCTGCAATGCACATGGAACCTAGAATAGGAGATCAGATCTTCTAGAACTGAAGTTACCGGCCACCTGGTGCTGGAAACCACGCCTGGATCCTCTGCAAAAGTAGCCAGTGCTCATAACTTCTGAGCTGTTTCTCTAGGCTGCAACAAAATGTTTTTAACTCGATGCCTTTTCCTGCAAGTTAGCTTACCAGCAACACTAAAGAAGGAGGAGAAATCTGAAAAGAACTGTTAATAATGTGGTTTTCTTTAATAGATATTCTTTAATAGATATTTTTAATAGATCTTTAATAAATATTCTTGAAATAGGTAAGGCCTCTGTAACGTGTGAGGCAGCCTCTGTCAGGCTTTGGGGATGGTACTAAGAGTAACCCTTTTTCTTGTTAATACCATATATTTCTCACTGTGTGGGAATGTCACCCTTTCCTGTGGAGCTTTAACTTTGTAAACCTTCCTGGGATTATAAATTACTTTTCATACTACCTTCATTTTCAAAAATAATTTACCATAGATCCCATTTTAATTAAATATAAAATTAATTTGCACCATGTAAACTATTCTCATTTTCACTGAAATCTGAAGAGATTTTTCTCTGTGGATGTCTTGTTTTTAATACAGAAGACCAGCTATTGGCTACTGGTTATTAACAGACTAGCTATTAAGTTATTGGTCATTCACAGGTCAATTCAATTGGAACTCTTCAGTCTTTAATTTTGATGGCAATAGTATGTTCTGGAAGACCCAACATGATCCTTCTTCTCAAGCAGAACCTGTAACTGGCTGTTTATACTATGCTTTATATTGACAGGACTGTCTGTGGCCAGCTAGACATTTAAATGCATTTCAATGAATTTTCTGTTCATTCATACCGTGAGAAAGGGAAACTGATAGAACAGACTCATCCCTCAGTTTCCCAAATACTGAGATGTCAAGAACGGCCCCAGACTCCCTGTGTCTCCTCAGGACTCTTGAGTCAAGAACTTCTTCTTAAGCAGACTGACACTGATGGTTAAATTCTTGCTTTCACTTGCTATTGCTTCTCTTGTGTTTCTGCTCCCATTTTGTAGAAAACCATGAAGGCTCTTGGTCCTTATTATCTCCTAGTGCCTGCTTTTTATTTCTCATCTGTCTCTGAGTGAGCAGTTTGATTGGTTACTTTTGTTACATCAATATCTAGAGGACAAGCTGCAATGATGATACCAGCCATGCCCATCTACAACTCCTTCCCTTGAATGTGAACAGAGCCAGTGCAAGGAAAGCTTGGAAGCCCACCGAACAGCTCACAGCGAATGCTGATTTGAGGACTTCCCTAATTAGAGTCACTCCCAGAGTCCCTTGACACAACATGTGAATGGCTGCTCTTTTCCTTTGGCCTTTAAAAGACTCAGCGCTGGTACAGTTTATAAGCCTGAGATAATAACATGGAAGTTGTGTTCCAGCTGTTCAATACGAGGTCTTCCCAGCTTCTTCATGACCAAGAGCCTAAGCCATTAATAAAGTCATATGAAGGCAATCATGGAAGCTGCTTGGAGAGAAGGACCATGTCCGGGCTTCCTGAATATTCTATTGCCATCAAAAATTAAAGTCTGGAGAGTTCCAATCTGCTTGACTCAAGTTAAATCTTAAATTTCATTGTCAACCTCAGGAGAGGGGAGAGAAAAACAGAGGATCCTTCTTGGGCTTGCAAGTCTGTGGAAGAACTCAGGTCCCCTCCTCAAACACTAAATATATAGAATTACTTGGGTTGAGTTCCATAGAGCCACTGGGCTCCTATCTTTGTCCTCTGTCTGTTTAAGTTCTGATCCTGTCTTTCCTCCCTCATTGGTTGACTGTCAGGTGCCATCCTGTTCTCAATACCATGCCTGAGTTTTCGGGAGACTAAACATCTGCCTGTCTCTGGGATAAATAAAGACCACAAATGTAATAGGCCAGTGTTGTTGACTGCACCTCCCCCACAAACAACTACCACCACCATTACTACCTGGAAGTGTATAATAACCTCCTGCTATCCCAGTCTTTCTGAAAGTAAGAGCACCAAGTAAAGGAGCTTTACCTGGGCTCTCAGTACAGTGTGTATGTAAACCATCCAAGACCCCACCAGATATCTGGAGGACCTCGGATTTATCAGGCATGGAATACATTGTTTGGGACCCAAGAATCATTGCCAAAGTCGATCTCTATTTCCTCCGGACAGAAGGTTCTACGTTCTTCAATGACTCTCCCGGTTCATTTCCTTGACATTCAACAGATTTAGCTTCAGAATTGGCCCATTTTGCTGGACCAGGTCCTAGGCTGAAGAGGAACACAGGAACTTTCCACTAACAAGCTTGGGTGTTTCTTAGAGCAGCAGGCTTCCCACCATCAACCTAATGAGCCTTGATTCCCTCACAGTTTATAAAGGAAACCTGATCCATATGTAGAGCCCATGCCACTTCTTGGCCCGAAGCAGTCAGTCCCCTCTGTCCTTTCCCCACAATGAGCTTATGGAGTCCATATTTCCTGAGGAAGAATGAGATTAGTTAGACAATGAATAAGACATGGGATAGCCAAAGGGAAGGCAGCTATATTTCATGATAGTTAGAAGTTCCTGTTTGTAGTTAGGTATCCTTGGCAATTTTTTTTTCTTTTATATCAGAAGCAAAGGTGCCAAGAAGGTTTTCTAGCTGTAACATATTCACATAGTGTAAACTCTATGTCCTTAGAGGACCCAGACTACATTTCAATGTCATTACCATTGTGGTTTTGACCATGCACTGTGGGATTGTTCAAGAGGATCTTGGGAAGAAATATCGTAAAAGGAAGACTTGATACTCTGTGATTACAGAGGTCCAGTTCAGATCCATTTCTAAGAAGCTTTCTCACCTGGGAATCTGGGGTAAGCTGCCTTCTCTGTTGTTCTTTTTAATAATACTTTTCACGTTTTATTGTAACTGCTTATGTGTTTATTCTCAGTGGAGTTCTAGACCCATGAAGGGAAAAATCATATCCTTCCTGCTTCTTTGATATCTTCAATGTCTGACCCGTGTTAGAACTGATTAATTACTGTTCCTTGAATAAATGAGTGGCCAAGTAGGACATGTGTCACTTTTTCGTATCAAAGATTAGAATCTCAGAGCCCTGGCTCACTGGGGAATCACATAAAGGTCAGCTTGTGGCTGCCAAGGTAAGTCCTGAGATGAGAGCTGAGACCCAGCTTTGCTTCTTCCTTTCCAGCACTGGGAGCTTTCTCCTCACCCTCTTTCTCCCCATCCTCTTCTTTATTACTTTGAGACTGTAATCACTTCAACCACAAAGCCATGCCCACAATCCCTTTTTAGGCAATTTTCAAAACGAGCATAAATCCAGAAGTTTCAAACCCTAAGAAAACTCAGTCTCCAAGTCTCCACAATCCTGGGATGTGATAATTCACTGATAATTTCTCCTAAAGTACTAAATGAAAGAGGCCTCTGGACTTCTTTTAAGTGTACTCCTTATTAATAAAATATTAATTTGAGAATTCTAATCTCATCTACAAGAATGCATTCACTTCTTTTGTTTTTCTTACTAAAAAGTTTGTGTGTGTGTTTGTGTGTGTATTTGTATGTTTGTGTGTGTGTTTGTGTGTGTATTTGTATGTTTGTGTGTGTTTGTGTGTGTGTTTGTGTGTGTATTTGTATGTTTGTGTGTGTGTTTGTGTGTGTATTTGTATGTTTGTGTGTGTGTTTGTGTGTGTATTTGTATGTTTGTGTGTGCGTGCCCATGTGTTGTGGCACAGCATGCGTGTGAACATCAGAGGATGTCTTTCAGGAGTAGCTTTGGTTCCCTGCCTCCACTGAGCATGCTGGTGGTTAAACTCCTGTCATGAGGCTTAGAGGCAAGTGCTGTTTGTTACCCACTGAACCATCTTGCTCACCCTTCTTCCTTTCTTTCTTGAAAGAAACCACAGGGGAGCAATCAGCATCTTCATCTGGCATTTGTAAACATCTCCACTTTTAAATTAAGACCAATAGTCAAAACAAAACTCTTGAGCAACTGCTCTTGGGTGGTCCCTAGAAATACAGCTAGAATTTATTGTTCTCAGCTTGCTGAGTTGGGATGTGTTTAGGACACCATAAAATGACTTCAACTCTACTACAACTATACTACTGTGATGGTGGAATGATAAACTAGCAGTCAGGAGTACAGCAGCACATGAACTGAAGCTTATGACTTTTTCTTCAGTGGGCAGAAGCCACTCACAGTCTCCAATGAATAACCTTCATATCAGGAAAACAGTGCCCTTGGCTCTGCAGAGATGGCTCCAAGGTTCCGAGCACTCTGTTCTTCCAGAGAGCCCGAATTTCCATACCAGCATCAACACTGAGCAGCACCTCACCGCCTGTAATTCCAGTTCCAGGGAATGCCAACGCCCTCTTCTAGCCTTAGAGGGTACCTGCACACTTGCTCACACACACACACATATAAATAAATAATAAACCTTTAAAAAAGAAAACCGCATCTTCTTTGATAAAAAAGAAGATCTTTTTTACATCTTCTTTATGTAAAAAAAATAGCACTTTCATCATCCATGCAAGCATAAAAAAACTCCAATGGTAAGTAAGTGAAATGATTTTACAGGTCAGAAAAAGAGATACTAAATCAGAAGTAATCTCCCTGCAAAGGATTCCTTTTCTTGTGACTTATCTCCTTAATATTTGAAATCTAGAATGATCTGAGTTGTTTAAAGCATCAAGGAAGTCTGCAGTGAGAAGTAAATAAAACAATCTTGTTATTATGAATAGCATTGTTCTTCCTAATGGCATTTCGAGTGATTTTGATGAGTACCAACACTGAAGAGCCTGACCTAATGTCTCAGGCTCCTGCTTCCCCCGATTCAACGGGGAAACACGGTGATACATATTTTATGTTGCTTTTAGTAATGAAAGCCTTCTCTGGCATTTCTATACACGAGTCTTGACCAGACCATGAAATACATGTTTAAACAGCAAAAGAGTCAGTGTTGGACCTTTTTCCTTCTTCAGAAACGAATCGCATGGGTCAGGCTACTTAAACCAAAAACTAAACTTCAAACACTGCATTCTGGTAAATGGTTCACTGATTGAGTCTGAGCACTGCCTCTTTCTCTCCAGGGGATTCTAACACTTTCATTTGTAATTTATGGGAATCATACTAAGAATTGATCATTGCTCTTAGGACCCATACATGGAGCACTTGTGGGTCTGTTATCTAACACCAAAAACCAAACCAAAACAGAACAAAAATTCCTAGGCCATACTGGAAGTCACATCTGCTTTTAGATTGTTCTATTTTCTAAGCAATATTTTCATATATTGATATTCCCAGGGCACAAAGTTTAGAGCAGGCAGACACTGCTGTGTGCCACAGAATCACAGTTCTTGAGACAGCCCCAGCCTCGATGCGGCTACAGTCCTGAGAGGTTAGTAAACCACAGTTACAAAGCATGGTGGAGGTGGCAAAATACACCTGACACAAGGTGCACAGAACAAGACGACTAGGACAGAAGCATCCACCTATCACCATAGCAAGCTGTGCCAGCTTTGTGGCACTTGATTGTGCGCCAAAGGCCCCAAAGGAGTTTTCAGAGAAGAAATGGGTAAGCACAGCGGTGGTTCTGGCTGATGAGACAAGCTGGGCAATGAAGACTGACTCTCTCTTCTTCATGGTAATAGTTAAATGACTATTTTGCACTTGTTAAATAAGGTTGCAGCTCAAGACATACCAAGTGGTTTGCATTGGTAGACTAACCCAGGGTTTCTTGAGGCCTAAGAAGGAAGCTATGTGTTTCAAGTGATAAAGTGCTTTGGTCTTGCTTCATGAAGTGTATTCTCAGGCATGATTATAGGACTTTCAGTGATGAGTTCTAGAAGTCATGAAGGTGGAGTTTTGGTCTAAACTCTAAATCTGTCACATGGAGTCCCACATCAAAGCCCAATAGCCTGCAGTTGGAGCTTGTCTTAGTTTCTATTGCTGTGAAGGAAACACCATCACCAAAAGCAAGTTGGGGAGGAAGTGTTTACCCTGCTTACACTTCCACATCACAGCTCATCAAAGGAAATCAGAATAGGAACTCAAACAGGGCAGGAACCAGGAGGTAGGAGCTGATGCCATTATTCTTTTTGTGCCATTAAATTTCACAGATCTTAATTCCCGTAAGCAAACACATTTCAGCTGGTAGAGGTCATGGAGGGGTGCTGCTTACTGGCTTGCTTCTCACGACTGACTCAGCCCGCTTTCATATAGCACCCAGACCTCCAGCCCAGGGATGACATCCCCCAAAATGGGTTGGGCCCTCTGCTGTCAATTACTAATTAAGAAAATGCTCTACAGGTGGGCCTACAACCCAATCTAATAGAAGCATTTTCTTAATTGAGGATTTCTTCTCTCAGATGATTTTAGTTTTATTTGTTTGTTTGTTTTTTAGTTTAGTTTAGCGTCAAGTTGACATAAAACTCTCCAGCACAGAGTGTAATGTTCCCAGAATAGCTGATTTGGATCCAGTTGCTTTAGTGATCTTGTGGTCCCCTTTCTGACTCCCCAACTCCTAATGTATCTTTTTAAAGATTTTAATTTTGGTTTTGTTAATGTACATATGTGTGTGTGAGTATGGTTACTCAGTACACTCAGAGGTAAGAAGAGGGCAGCAGATGCCTTGGAGCTGGAATCATCGTGGATTGTGAGCTGCCTGGTATGGGTGCTGGGAACTGAGCTCAGATTGTCCTGAGCAAGAGCAACAAACATTGTTCTTTGTTGTTACTGGTTTTGTTCGTTTGTTTTTGAGACAGGATTTCTCTGTGTAGCCTTGGCTCCCCTAAAGCTCACTTTGTAGTCCAGGTTGGCCTTGAACTCATAGAGATCCGCCTGCTTCTACTTCCTGAGTGCTGGAATTAAAGGCTGCTACCACAATGTTCAGGTATAGAAAGCACTAAGCCATGTCTCTAGATCTAATATAATATATCGTGCTGTGTTAAAAAAAAGAAAAAAACAAAGATACTTACCCAATCCTACACCAAAGCTTCTCGTAAAGCTGGAGACGAAATGCCAAGAGGTGGGACCCGAGCTTTGCTCACAGGATTGGAAGGAGATCCACTTATCAAGTGCAAACAGAGCGTTGTCAGCATTGCTGACTCTTTTGCTTTGAAGCTTGCTGCTTTCTCACTGAAATGGACAATGTTAGAACATTATGTAAATTGATTGGCCAAGTCTAAGGGGGTATGCAAATGAGGAACAATCCATCTAGCTGAATGCCCACTATGCATTCAGCCTGGGTTTTCAGACACCCACGTGACATGCAGCAGCCATTATCATGAAATTGTATATAATGGGGAAGTATTCATGGTATAAACGTAAAGCCTCTATTCAGTTCATGCTAATAAGTAACAGAGACAGATGAGATAGTTGTGTGTGCGTGTGTCTATACATGAGTATATTTAACTATATGTCTCTCCAGCTGACATAGTTTTCAGATTTTATACAAAGCAACTTGTTCAGAATTCTACCTTCTGTCAGTCCTACTGCGCTAATGCAGGCCATGAATTCTCTCATGCTGCAGAGCTGGTTCTTTCAGACACACAAGAACAGTATTTTCTTCTCTAACCACCAAGTAACAGCCTTTGACAACAACCTCTCCATCACCCAATCTTGACTCCCTCCCCAAACTGGGCTCTAGAATTTCATGTGCTTTTCAGGTACAGAAATAGCTCAGTTCAGTGTGATACAAATAACCAAGATGCATTCATAACAACTACTGGACAAGCAAGATTGAATTAATAGCTTCGTATCTGTAAGTGCTGGCTTATAATAGCCAAACCTACCAGCATTAGAAATATTCCACAAATATTCTGGATATGCCTGACAGTTTCTTTTCATGTGAAAACAATACAATCCAGACTATATTAACCATAATTAAAAAATAGAGTATTTTAAAAATATTATATATATACATATATATCTCATTCATTTGATGAATCTCAGTTTCATCTAAAATTTTTATTGTTAAGATTCAGGTTAAAATGAACTGCTATTTCTCACACTCTCTCATTATTGGCTCATTGAGTGTCTATGGCCCTAAGAATCAGGCTAAAACTGATTAATTTAGGAGACACAGCTTAACATAAAATTCGTATACTTTTCTTATCATTGTGATTTTTCTTTAGGACAGAATGCAAGTGTTGTGTACCTTTGTAACTCAATACAGTGCTAACCACTTGGCCTGCCACCTTTATAAGAGATGCCAAGGTCACGGTGTCCCTTCACAGCAATAGAAACTGTAAGGAAGACACCATCCTCTCCTATGTCTTTCCCTCTCCCTACAGATCCCTTTTCACATTCTGGTCTTGTGTGTGTGTGTGTGTGTGTGCGTGTGCCCCACCAGAGCCTTCTATGTGACGTGGGTGTGGAACTGTCCAGTGCAGTCTGGAAGACAATCACCGCCTCTCCCCCAGAATCATCAGTAATCAGCAGGTCAGCACGGAGAGGTAGGACCCATGAGCCTTACCTTTCTATGACTGACTATTGACTGGGCCAGTCTTGTGCAGGTCAATGCAGACAAGGACACCCGCAGAGATCATGATGGTACTGGCCACATTATGCTTAGCAGATAGCATCTCACGCCCCTTCTTGTCTCTTACACTTTTCCCACCTCTTCTTCTTGGATGTTCCCTGGGGCTTCGAGGGGGTGGAAGAAATGTCCTGCTTAGGGCATTAGAACCTAGTGTACATGCGGGGAGGGTTCATTCTTATAAAAGAGCCTGGGCCATCTTTCCAATAGCATGAGATCATGATTAGTCAAAAGTCAAAGACAAGAGAAGCATTTACATAGGATTGGCATTCTGTATCAGAGGATAAGTTGGCTTAGAAAACATGGTATAATTGTTATTCATTTATAATAGCATGTTTATTAGAAATCATTTTAATATTCATCTATCTCCTTATTCTGAAGTCTGAAGTAAACAAATCAAAAGAAATAGGCAACCAAAGAGGTAAATTGTTTTGTGGAATTAGTAAGATGGGGTTTTTTTCTAATGGAGTCATGAAGCGCAGGTATCCTGATCCTTTTAACTGGATTTGATTGCACATGGGGCAGGTGCTGGGAGCAGAGGTGGACGTGCCTGGGACCCACCATGTGCTCATGCTGTAGTATGGATGGTTACAAATAAGTAACCATGGTAACAGGCACACTAGATGCTCAACAGAGCTTGAAAGTATTGTGCGCATAACAAAGAAGGTTTTCCCTAAGGAAACCCAGAAAGATCTGGGAGCTGTAGGCTTGGAGGCACAATTTCAACTGATCGGCAGTGATGACTGAAGCCGAACCAGGTACCACAGGCCTGTCATCCCACTGTTCCATGGTGAAGCAGAGCATCCTACGTTCAAATCCAGAGTCTGCCATTTAATGACACTATCTGAAAATGAAGTATAAAAAAAGATGGAACTGTATGGTTTAGTGGAAGAAAGTCTGCCTCCCCTGTGTAAGGCTGTGGGTTCAATTACGCATGTTGCAGAAAAGCAAAAACAAAAATGTGATTTTGATAGTGAGGGGCAACAAAAAATATAGATTTTTTTTGATTGGGACAAATAGCAATTAAAGTACATAATGCCCAAACTTCACAAACAGCTTACTGGATACTGAAGCAGTGAGATCTGTTATTTCTCCAATAAAAGGCATTTGCACCTGATTGTGGAGGGCAGAGGAGGGATCAGTACACTGTGCTTAAAACCCAGTAATTTTCAGTAATTGTCCTAGTTTTCTGCCTGCCTAGTGAATGCTGCTTGGAACCCATGTTCTCTCTGAGGAACAATGGTGTAATATAGGGTGTTATAGTAATTATGATGACTCAAGCCTGCAAATAAAGGCATCATCAGGCAAGGGTACATCGACCATGTGGAGGTATTGAGTGGAAAGGGCATTGCTTTTAACAGGTGGCACCTCTGGATCCTTCCCCAGACCAGGCATGAGAGAGACATGCAGCAAGATGGATTTCAAGGACTCTTGTTCAGCATCCGTGGACCAACCCACAAGGATTAGGAAGTGATGTGGTAGTCAGAATACACGCAGCTGATGTTTCCCAGGTCCCTGTCCTAGTACAACTTAAAGCACTGGCCTCTTTCACGCTAGACACGTAAGATAGGACTGCTATTCTGTCTTCCTGACAGCGCCTTTGCTCACTCATGTTCCATGGTTTCTGCCACTTGATCAACATGGAATATCCAACCGGGAAGGAATGTTTGTTCCATTTTAACAAGCACATGTACTCTTTAACAAGGACATCAATCAACATGTACTCTTTTAATATTTTAAAATCATGTTTTAAAATGTTTCATAGATTATAATTTACATAGACATGCATATATGTATGAATAGATTTATTCTAATATGTTTAAATATATATTCCCATTTCCTAAATAGGATGTGGAAAGTCCAGAGAGTAATGGTAAATAGAGAAGCTTCAAGGAAGCCGGGTAACTTAACCAAGTCAACCAAGAAGGTAGCAACAGCTGGTAAGTGTTGACAGGCTTTTCCCTTAGAAGGGAGCATAATGATGGTCACAGGAATGCAATTCCCGCCCCATCTTATTATCTAGTCACCGTTCAGTGACCCTTGCTAAATTTTGGCCAGTAGGATGATCTCTTTTCTAATCTTCAGGTCAACACTCTCTTCTACACCCACACACTAAAACTGTGAACCGCAGTCTGGAGGTGTAGCTCAGAGTGCTCAGCAAGCATGCACAAAGGGAGTTTGATCAATAGCACTCTATAAACACGAGCATGGTGGTACGTACCTGTAATATAGTGAGAGACAGGAGGCCCTGTCTCTGAGTCAATCAGTCCATCAACAAAACAACCTAAAAGAAAATCTGAAATATATACCCTCCTTGAAAGTCTTGAACAATCAGTGTTTGCACAGTGTTAAGAGTTTCTTTGTATTATCTAAAACAATGTCAAAGGTGTTTTGGGTTTTTTTTCCTCTCTCTCTCTGAAAAGCACAATGTAGAGAAATAGTTCATAAAAAGCAAAACAAATTATCTGCAGAAAGCTCATTATTTTCAAACCCTTGTGGTGTAATAAATGTATTGTAAAAGCACAGTTAGAGGGACTCTTGTTCTAGAAAAATGCCTACAGCAAGCAGGAAATAAAAAATGTTTTCTTATGCATGATGCTTTTCTAATATGTTCACATCACTTTAGACTCAGTTGGTAGTTCTATTATTCCCTGTGTCTCTTCAGACTTAAAACATGGATCTACCACATGGTATTTCGCTGTCTTAGCTTTCTTTTTCATCTAACTTAAGTTAATTATGAATGGATGGGCAGTTCAAAAAGTATTTAACAAATTACTTTATAAACCTCTTGTTATCTCAAGATATTGGATATGCATTGGTTCCTGCAGATCATGCCCGAAGATACAGTTAACTGCGCTGGTTGTTTTTCCATTGAGCGTCCGATAGAAACATCAGTGATTGTTTGTTATTGTCTTAGGATCTTCAACTAGGACCTCTGAGTTTTTAAAACTTGGTAATTGACTGCTTTTTAAAATAGACATTTATTTATATTTAGCAGAAATAAAACTCTCTGTATGCTCAAATAGTTTTCCAAGCAACTAGAAATGACTCACCAGTTCCAAGGAAAGGCTACATTTTCCACCTTGAGGGCTTAAGATTCTTAACTAGAATATCTCAGTATTAAAAGGTGCCAACTATTAATAATTACAGCTGTGAATACTGAGCAGTTGCTCCATGATTGATGGGGGAGCATGACAGAAAATAATCTCTGACATCGGCCCAGAGACTGTCTCCTGATACAATGAACTGTCCCTCTCTGTTCACATGTCTGTGCTTGAACACATCATGGCTAGCACACAGACAATCAGAATTATGGGTTTCACAAAGCTGAGGGAATGTGCTCATTTGCTTTCTATTGCTGTGATAAGCACCATGAGCAAAACTAATTCCAAGAGGAAAGGGTTTATGCTTGGCTAACAGGCTTCTGTTCATCACTGAGGGAAGTCAGGCAGGAACACAAGGCAGGAACTGAAGCAGAGGTCATGGTGGAATACTGTTTACCTACTTGTTCCCATGGCCTACTCAGACTGCTTTCTTTCTTCTGTAACCCAGGTGCACCAGCCCAGGGATGGCATCACTGCAGTAGGTTGGGTCCTTCCACATGAGGCAAGAAAAGGCCTTTACAGACTTGCCCATAGGCCAGTCTGAGGGAGGCATTTTGTTAACTGAGGCTTCTTCCCAGAATACCTTAGCTTGTGTCAAGTAAACCCCCCAAAAATCAATCAGGAAAAAGAAGGGAATACCAGTCCAACCTCAAATGAAAGGCTGTAGCAAAAATCACCTATATCTTCCAAACAGCACATCTGCAACATACTCCAGAAACACATAAGGTGAGTAGGGTTTATAAAATATGTTTTATATCCTTGTATCTCTGTTTGTGAAAGTAGGTCTAAACCACAGAATCTCATGTGATCCTAAGAAACTACCAAGCTATGCAGTATGTGAAGTGGATGTGTGTGGCTTCTCCCGGCTCTATGTAGCTGTCTGTGAAGCACACATTTCTCCTTTCAGTAAAATTTCACAAAGCATTGTATGTTTCTGTTCTTCAACATAAATCGTTCTGTCTGCATCTCTGGTGAGATCCAGACCACATGATAGAAAGAGTAGTCTCCTTGGGAAGCCCTTGCCTCACAGCTCTGCGCTGTACCATGAACCCCACAAAGACTGTGTTTTCCTTCCTTTTCTGTTGTATCACCAATTCAAGCATCAAATGCATTCATTATCACAAATACTTTTAAATACAGCTTATAGCCTGCCTGTCACATGTCAATCCCCTTGCTGCTTCTGAATCTTTAGGATGTGCTGAGCAAGCATGCAGAATGTTCAAGAAGGACGTTGGTGTGGGTTCCTCCCCTTACTTGGCAGACATTTCTATTGGCTGCCCAACATCAGTTGTCAGTTTATGTTAATAATTGTGATGGTTGGTGTTAATTGGGTTCATTGAGACATGAACCATTTCCTGTGCTGGACACTGAACTGTACAAAAGCAGAGGTAGCTAGCTGGGAGCAAGTAAGCACACATTGATTCATTGTTGTCTGTTTGGGGCTGTGGATATGACTGGATGCTTTGAGTGCAGCCTTGGCTTTCCTACGATGATGGACTATAATCTGGGTTTGTGAACAAATAAACCTTTTCTCCCTTAAATTGCTTTGTTAGAGCGTTTTATCTCACTCAGCAAGAATGAAGGAAACTAAGGCAGCAACAAACACCTGTGTCATACTTTCTAATTCCCTCGATTACTGTGGTCATCTTGGAGACTGAGAACCAGAGTGTCAACATAACCAAGCACCTGTGCATGCCCTTCTTAAAGCTGGCACCTTTCTAGTCATTCACACCAACCTCCCCTAGACTATGTGTGTGTGATGGGAGTGGGTAGGATGGAGGTGTGGAGTGTGGGATCAGGGGTGGGTCCTCATCTCACGCTGCCATCACTGAGAAGCTTGAAAGTGCCACTTGCCTCTACTCTTCTTTTCCAGATTTTTTCAAATCATATTCATAATTGTTATCCTACACTCAAAAACAAACAAACAACAAACAAACTGTGGTGATTGACCTCTGCCAAGATATATAAAACACAGTCTACAGCCTGGCTTCAATATACAGTGCTAACCACACTTCCTTAGTATTCTGCCACATGAATACACTGACCCAGAAATTAGTCTTGTTGCCTGTAATGAATTAATTTACTCAAGAGATATCTAGACAAGTCAATGTCTCAGACACTGTGTTAGCTTCTGGGAATATAGATTTCTGCCCCTGCTGAGCTTAGCTTACAGATGTGTGAGCGTGGCAGCAGCTGGCAAAGGTGATGTCCTGTAGTCTCACATGGTGACAGAGGTGAGGAATACATGGGTATTGACCTAAAGTGCTTTGCATGGGGTGGAGGAAGCATTGGGAAATGCTTTCTGCATGGCAGGTGTGATCAGTGCAAAAGGAAAGTCAGTCATCAGTCATTTGAAGAGTCAAAGGTTATCAGGGAAGCTGATTGGAGTACTGATCTCCCACCCAAAGCTAGAGGCTCTGCACCTGCCACCTACCTTCATCTTGGGGCAGAGGCCAGTCCACTTTCTCCAGGCACTCTGAAGGAAGACAGGTTTTGTAGATTCATGGGTATTTAAGCTGAAGTTCAAGGGCGTGGTTCACAGAACTTCTGAATTCCACAGGCAAGGTTGTGGGCCAGTCTAGAGGCTGGCAAATCCTTTGCACAGTTTGAATGAATGACACATCCAGAGATCAGTCACAGATTAGACTAATGGAGTTTAAAATAAGATTCTTAACCTTTGGTGTGACTGGATCTAAGGTTCATGTTTGCCCCTTGGTAGTGAGAATCTGAGGGCAGGAAGCAAAGGCCAATTGATGGAATCCTCTGCTGCTTCTTAGTCAAGCTAGGTAACTTCTCTAGGACACCCTTTCAAAGCACAGCCCTCTTCTTCTTTGGAAATGTATGTGGTTCCAGTCAGTAATCCCTTCTTCCCCATTCTTTTTTCACTTCCTCCTTCTCCCTTCATCCTCACTTTTACACATATCACATCCTTCCTTCCTTCTTCCCTTCCTTCATCTTTTACTTCCCTTCTTCCTTTCTTCTTCCTTCTCTTCCATCCTCTTTTTCTCTTGTTCTCCCTCTTTCCTTCCCTCCCTACCACTCCCTCTTTTTTGCCCTCCCTCCTTCTATCCTTTCCTTTCTCTCTCCTCCCATCCCACCTTTGTGATAGCTAATCCTGGCTGTCAATTTGATTACATCTGGAATCAAATAAAAACCAAGCACCTGTTTGTGCCTGTGAAGGATCCCTTCCCCCATCAGACTCTTTGAGGTAGTAAATTCCTTCCTAAATCTGGGCCACATAAAGGACATGGAAGATGTCCTTTGCCCTCTCTTTGCCTGGCAAGGCCATCTATCCTGTTGCTGAAGCATTCCTTTACTGGTATTAAAACCTACTCTGTCAGGATTCCAATTAAGATGGAAGACTAGCAGCTCTCTAGGAATTCCCTGGGACTCTAGCACCTGTTTGGGACTACTGGGACATCCATTCTCATGGACTGAACTGCCTTTGAATAGGATTCTTGGCCTTTCCTGCAGGAGACAACCATTGTTGGATTACCCATACCATAGTCTGGATACAACTTCAATAAATCCCATATATATGTGTGTATGTGTATATGTTTATTATTTGTTTGCTTCTATGTATAAAGATAGATAGATTAGATATAGATAAACGATAGTTAGAAGATAGCTAGCTAGCTAGATGATAGATAGATGGATGGATAGATAGATACCAGATTCTAGATACCTGGTATCTAGATATCAGGTACCTGACTAATAAATATCCTTCCTTCTTTTTTGGTACTCGAGATCAAATCCAAGACATCAGGTATGCTAGGCAGGTGCTCTGTCATGTAGCAACTCTTTTTTTTACTTATTCAGTTATGAAAGGTTTACATAGATTTTTAGGAGTATGTGTTTTGTTTTCTTACTAAGCTCTAAGTTAGCAAATTTTAAAGTAGTCAGCAAATTTATATTGGCTGATAAGCTTTTGCTTCTTGAATAAATTGTAAAGAAGTAAGGAAATGCAATCTTTTTTTTTTTTTAAAGTAAAATACAGCCTTAGAGATAGCAATCACTAACCTCAGGAACCAACAACTCTCCTGCCAACCCCTGGACCCATGCAGTCAGCTTCACCCTGGCTTCTCCTCATTTATCCAATGCTGAGAGAAAGTTCCACTTCCATGGCTCACCATACTTTATGCACAAATTGTGACAAGCCTAATTGGCAATTAATTAATTAGTTAATTAATTAAATTTTTCTGACATGTATTTGGCCACTGTCCTAGTTAGCTATAAGTGTTAACTTCACACAGCTTTGAGTCACCTGAGAAGGGAATCTCAGTTGAGGGGGTATCCATATCAGATATCTGTGGGGTGGGGAGGTGACTTGATTGTTAATTGATATAAAAGGGCTCAGCCTACTACGGGCAGCACAATTCCCTGGACAGGTGGTCCTGGCTGCATAAGGAAGCTAGCTAAGCATGAGCCTGCTGGTGGTCATCATCAGGCAGTGTTCTCCATAGTTTCTGCTTTACTTCCTTGACTGAAAGTATGTTCGAAGGGCTTTAGGAAAGGAATTTTGAGTGGACCAAACCATTTGGTCATGACAGAACCTGAGTGAGAAATATGGAGGGGGAGTAATTAATTTATTCTCAGCTGAAAGGGATCACCTAGGAACATGGGCCAAGCATAGTCAACAGAACATGTCTACAGGTTCATTTAAACTGTTGCATCTCTTTGTTTTCTGTTTTTCTCCTCTGGGGCTAAAGCTTCGGGCATCTCAGTTTCAAGCTGCAGAGGTTCACTTCTTAATGGTGACTGTAGTTCCCCCAATTGTTTTGTCTATTCGGAGTCAAGCATTAGGCTCCTCTGCACCTATCTCCTCATTTAGCATTCAGTCAGTTCTCACATGCAGCTTAACAATGCCCTTTCCTAAAAGGGCTGAGTTCTTCCACAGTCACGGGAAAGAGGCCCAGTTTGCTGCTTTTCTACCTATTTCATGTTATATCAAGGTAGCGATGTTTTATGTAGGAATTTACATTCAGTTCAATTTTGGTATTTCAGATGGATTTCTGTCTTGTGGATCTTGTAATTTTAATCTCAGAGATGAAGATTAAATCATTAATGGCCTGCAAAAGGTTCCCAGTGATAGTTCAGCTTGATTCTGACGACAGGCAGCACTCTGAAATCTGACAGATGACAGATGAGCTCGTGCACAGGCATTGTTCCATCCTTTGTGGTATACAGTTGTTACTGAGACAGTCATAACGTAGTATGATTTCCCAACAAATAATCACCATCAAGCGTTAATTGAGCACCTACTTTTATAGTAATAAATATCTTATCTAATATCTTATATTTAATATCTTATAATAAATATCTTATAAAACAATCATTTCATCTTTCATCCTCATAATGGCCAGCAATTTAGGTAATGTTATTTTCCTCATGCAAGAAATTAAAACAAAACAAACAAAAAGCCAAGCAATTGGTTGAAGAAGACTGCCAGGCTTAGACAGGTATCCACACACTTAGTTTTTGGTGCAATCTTGCAGGCTTCATGTCAGCTCAAGGATACGACTCCAGCTATAAGCTCCTGTATTGGGGGATGGTCTTATGTACTGTGTATTTAGATACTGATTTCTGCACCCTGAGATTGGTTTTAGTCTGGACATGGGCATTATCATTTCTATGAAGAATCTCCTGAATCAAGGTTGTGTAAAGGATGTTATGTTGTGCAGGCAATTCAACTGGCCTGCCTTTCCAGGCCTTAGGGGTCCTGACAATGTCCTATGTCAGTACCTGTATCCTATGACATCATCTGGGCCAGGTGCTTCAGATATAACCCATCTGCCACTCCCACTCTCTCTTTCTCTGCTTCTTATGCACTCTCTCTGCCTCAGTTTCTCTCTTGAGGGCCCCACCATCTCTCTCTCTCTCTCTCTTTATCTCTCTCTCTCCCTATTCCCTCCCTCCCCCTCTCTCTCCACCTCCATCTAGTAAATCTCTTTTATATCAGATCTATTATGTGTGGCATTTTAAAATATATCCTAACAAAGGATGCCCCCAGTTATCTCTGATTGTTTAGAATAGATGAATATCCGCCCAGTTATAGTGTTTAAAGTTTGTTTAATAAAACTAACAAGATCTCTGTGTCAATTATTTGGGAGCTATGGCAGGTATTGGAAAAGGCCCCTACTAATACCATAATTAAAAATTCCTGTGAGATGAGGCAGGGAAATCTAAGGTGATGTGGGAAGATAATGGAGTCCCTCACAAGGTATCTTAGTTATAGTATTATTCCTGTGATGAAACACCATGACCAAAAACCACTGGGTGAGGAAAGGTTTTCTTTGGCTTAGGTAGCTCAAGTCATAGTCTGTTGAGAGAAGCCAAGGCAAGAACTCAAGCTGGGGCTATAAACTGGAGTCAGGAACTAATGCAGAGGCCATGGAGGGGTGCTGCTTCCCCCATGTAGCTTGCACTGCCTGCTTTCTTATAGCAACCAGGACCACAAGCCCAGAGATGGCACCACCTACAATGGGCTGGGCCCTCCCACATCAATTTTTAATCAATTTTTAATCCCCATGGGCTAACGAAGATATTTTCAAAGTTGTGGTACCCTTATCTCTGATGACTTTACGTTGTGTCAAGGTGAACTAAAACTAGCCAGCATACCAGGAGTCAGCTGAGAGGCAAAAATTCTAGTACAATCAACAAAATTTGGCATGAAGTATATCTACATGGAGGCGAGACTACTTTCATATAGCACACTATCAAATGGAAATGAACCGGCTTGAGGCCTGAGCATATAGGACCTTCAAGTATGGCTTTTTCCTTTCCCAGATGTAAACCTGATTTTCTAGGACCCTTACAAATAGGACTCTAAAGTTTTGTTGATGTAGACGTCTCTTAACTTTTCATGAAGCCCTTTTGAGATACAGTTTTACCTCATCAGCTATAATCCCGCCCAGTGTGCCATGGGAACCACTGCATGATCTCATGTAAGTTTCCCAGCCACCTTTGAGTTACAAGCTCAGCATCCCCTCATATTATAAGTAGGTTTATGGTAAAGTTGGTGAAGAGTGGCTTTCTTTTGAGAACCCCCACCCCCATGCTTCGATGCATCTCGCCACCCTCCCCACTCCCCCCAACTCTCTTTCTCTTAACCCTCGTGCTTAAGTCTGTGTTAAAGTCTCTTCTTAATAAACCCAATTCTACTTCATGATGAGTTGCCCTGAAATCCTTTTCTGCAATGGAGTTAAGACTCTTGACTTCATCCTAGCAGATACAGGTCTCAAAAAGACAAATCAACAAAAAAGCAAAAACAAGACAAAATCACCAACTGCTGCAGCCATGCTGCTTTTCTGGCTCCTACCCCACTGCTGCTACCGGGAAATGATGTCTTCCCAAACCAGCTTCAGTTTCAATAATCTGGTAGACTCCTAGGATTCTCAGAAGCCAATTACATTTACTGCTGTGTTTATTTCAATCAAAGAACATACAGAAAAAAAATGCACAGGCTAGAAGCGGAGAAGGGAGGTCCAGAGTTGAAGCCTCACTGTGGTCCGTCCTTCTGTCCATTTGTCTGGTGTGTGAGTGTGTGTGTGTGTGTGTGTCTCGGCTTGGAGCACTGTTATTGTAGGAAATGTATGTGAGCATCATCAAGCAGGTATACTGGGATTCCATGATGTGGGCATATTTGGTTGAATTCTTGCCAGGTGTCTGAGCACAAACTCCAGCCCCTCGCCTCTCTCCTTGCCAAAGGCGGAGCCAGCTCAAAGCCATACTAATTAGCTGGCCAGCCCCCACACTGAGTTAGCTCATTAGCATGAACTATTTTAAGTTGACCCTGGAGCCACCTTATTAGCACAAACTGCCAGGTGGATCCCAGGTGATAAATGTCTGGATCAGCCCATCTCTGCTGGGATCCACTATTATGCTATGCATTTTTCCATTTTACCTGGCACAGCTCTGTGAATCAACGCCTCACCTGGGCCCAGGCAACAGCTGAAAGCCTGGTGTCCCTGCCTTCACCTTTTCTCCTGATTCGCTCTGCACTCAGGAAAGGGCAAATTCTCACAGGACACAGGACAGGCTGCATCCATGGTGGTGAACAGAACGACACGCTAACAACCTACTGGATCACTTGCAGGACCAAGACTGTGACGTAGTGTGTCAGTCATGCGTGGGACTTGACTCAGTCTGTTTAATTATGGATACCTCTTGTCCTCTGTTAGACCTAAACTCATGCCAGTACCCCAAACGTCGTCCTGGGGTCATCAGACTCTTGTGTTTGTTCCTCCTCCCAATGTGATCACAATGGCAACTCCCTCCCCTTGATTTTTCCCATTCTTAGTTTCATTAACTGGCACACCGGCATGGCCGCCACACCTCAATTGTTGAGGCTGCCAGAACCCACGCTTTTGTGACAAATTCCTCTACCAGTACCTGACAAGCATCCAACGGGACTTAATTAAATGAAAGAACAACTGGATGTGTTTCCTCTCATACAGATACAGTAAAATTCCTTGATATTAACCGGCACATTCAAGTGGGGATGATTTTTTTTTATGAGTGAAATAAGTGTTCATGTGTTACTACTTTTTTTTCTTTATGCTATATAGTCTGTACTTTTTGTTATTATTATTATTATATAATTTTTTATATTACAATTCATTCACTTTGTATCCCAGGTGTAGCCCCCACCCTTGTTCCCTCCCAATCCCACCCTCCCTCCCTTCCTCTTCTCCCATGCCCCTTCCCCAGTCCACTGGACACCTCCTTCCCTTCCATCTGACCCTAGCCTATGAGATCTCATCAGGACTGTCTTTCATAGTCTTCCTCTGTAGCCTGGTAAGGCTCACCCCAATCAGGGGGAAGTGATTAAAGAGCCAGCCACTGAGTTCATGTCAGAGACAGTCCCTGATCCCCTTACCAGGGAACCCATTTGGAGACTGAGGTGCCACAGGCTACAACTGTGCAGGGGTTCTAGGTTATTTCCATGAATGGTCCTTGGTTGGAATATCCATCTCAGAAAATACCCCTGGGCCCAGATTTTTTGGTTCTGTTGTTCTCCTTGTGGAGCTCCAGACCCTTCCAGGTCTTTCTATCTCCTGCTTCTTTCATAAGATTCCATGCACTCTGCCCAAAGTTTGTCTATTAGGAAACTTTGGGCAAGTGTTACTACTTCTGAAGTCTGTCTTTCTGGAAAAAAATAAATAAATAAGAGGGCTGATGAGGTGGCTCAGAAATACAAGTCTATTGTCACTAAGCCAGTGACCTGCATTTGCTCTATAGGACAGACAGAGAGGAAGGTGAGAACCAACTTCAGCAACTTACACACACACACACACACATACATGCACACGCATACACACACATACTCAGTCAACACAATAAAAATTATTTTAAACTGTACACACACATACAGTGCTATGGCTTCTTAGTCAGAGTAGACCTCTATAACTAAGGGCAGATTAGCAAGAGGAAAGGAAGCAGAAGTGTATAAAGTGTGTAAATGTGTGTATTTTACACAAAAATGAGAGACAGCCAGACCATGAGATGATTGTGACACTGTAGGAAACAGTTTCCATGAAGAACAGTAAGTCTGGGGAGCAAAGATGAGAGAAAAGGACCTTAAGTCTGTGGGGATGACAGCTTGTGTAAGGCAAGCATAGCAGATAAAAGCTGCTTAGGTATCACCTCCAGTCCTATCAGGGTTGAAAGCTGTCCTCAGTAGTTAACCTTTGCCCTCCATGGTCCTGATGCTGGGAATTGGGAGTGGGCATAATCCATTGTATCTTTGCAGATTGTGTCTGTGGGTCTCAGTGTGTGTGCGTGCGTGCATATGTGTGTGTGTGTGTGTGTGTGTGTGTGTGATTTTGCTCACACACATGCAGTGGGTAAGTGCTGGGGAGAAGAAAGCTCTTAGGATGGAGAAACAATTGCAAATATACCCCAACCTCTGCATTTGGCATTGAAAGGAAGCTGCGATAAGGAAATTACTGATGCTTGTTCAATCTCTAGTTATAGCAGACTGTGGAAGCACACTTGTATTCCCTCCTCGGTCTATTTTCCCTCATCCCTATTTCTCTGACTCAGGTACCATCAAAATGAACTCAGGGATGAGTCAAAATGGATGGCTCATTTTAAAGCACTGAGTTTCAAAAGAAGGAATGAATGCCCTTTGAGATGAGGTACTGCTGGGAAATGTTCTGGCTGTAATATAATCACTCCACCAGGCAGTAACACAGACAAGTCTGAGTGGATTCCCAGACTTCAGAAAGCCACAGTTTTGAAGTCTTACTAGGTTCCAGTGATGTCACTCCTGACCTTGCGCTTTTGGCTGTGTCTCAGCACAGTGCTATGCTGTCATTAATTCTGTTCGCTTTGCCCTACACTAAAACCTGGCTTCTTTTCTTGTGTTCTGAATACACAGATTCTACCCTGGTGTTAGGAAATATTTCTTAGCTAGTGTCTCATCACACATACCTCCCACGGCTCCACTGACATAGCTTCATCATTTGGCCCATGCTAAAAATCTTCAGTATTTCATTCCATAAGACACTGTCCTTAGAAAATGTACACTCTCTTAGCATAAAAATTTCTTAGGCAAAAAAAAAATAATCTGGTTACAAAATGTTGTATCAATCCCCCAGGTTTTTACTAATTAATACATTCTTTAGATAATTCGACCAAAGCCATCACCACATATTGACTGCCTTATGCAGTATGTGAGAGAAAGTTCTAGAAAACTGATCCATATCAAACATTCAAAACTTCTAAGGGAAGCCTTTTTTCTTGGCTAGGAAAAGTTTTCTGAGAGTTTATTTTTCTAGTGTCTGTCTGCTTTTTCTCTGAATTTCAACATACAAAGATAAAGTCTCCTTGGGACCAGCACATGTTTGTGGGTAAAGGCACAAAGGCTGGGGGAAACGTATGGTTTCAAGCTGGGGACTTGAAACCTGCGGAATTATTTAAAAGTTTGCAATTAAGATGCATAGCTGTGGCTCAAGCCTTTCATCACAATTCAGTTCATCTTTCTTTTAAATATCACAAAAAAAGTAAAAGACTTTCATTTCAATCTTATCCTGCATGTGGAGTCTGCATTAGACCCATATGAATCCCTGGGTGGAGCGGTTTCCATCCTGTGTTGCTGAACAGAATCAAGACGTGGCATGAGGAGAGCATACCAGGCACAACATAAAAGACAGTGGGTTCAGAACATGGCGCTATTTCTATTTCAACACGAAACTGGTTCATATCAAATATTCAAAACTCCTAACCCTTTCTGAGTATTGCCCAAATCTACAAAAATAAAAACAAAAGCCAAAAAAAAA
>CM053766.1:37549158-37684721 GCA_028658305.1 Pachyuromys duprasi | reverse complement strand
ATTATAATTTAAATAACTCAGGCAAAGAAAATTTAAATTTGAACTAGCAACTAGCTGTCAGCATCACGTAAGTGTAGCAGAGTCATCTGAGGACCCGAGAAAGCACATTGACATTCAGGCTCAGCCACTCAGAATGAAGACGATGAATTTAAAATAGCAGGTTTTCTTTCTTTTTTTTCCCCCCAGTAGTCAGATAAATATGCTTCTAAGTAAAATAATTAGAAAGGGATCAACGAAATAGAGTTATGTTGGACAGGAGCCACACTTGAGTTTGAGCAGTAGAGTTTTAACTTTGAAATGGTCAAAGACCAAGAATGGATGCTTTTAACTTTCAGTGCTGAGTTTTTAAAAGAAACAACGCACTGTTTCTGAACAACAAAGGGGTCGATTTCGATGTGATGTCTCAGTAGCAAAGCCCCTGCCTCTGTTATTCAGAGGGATGATGAGCTCGTACTTATCATAGGACTAGCAACCTGTCTCCTGTGTAGCAGCAATCCTTGCTCTGCATAAACTGAGCACAGAAGACCTCAAGGTAGAACTCCGCCGGAGGAGCACAGGGCCCTTAGAAGTAGACTTCCCAGCAGGCCATTTGCCACGAGGTTTCAGCCGATTTAAGAAGGAAGGACATTTGAGAAGAGGTAGTTGCTACCTGGGAGTCAGGGCTCTTTATTCTCATTGGTAAAAGAATGTAAAAACAGATTCAGCTGGGGAGGAGCACCTTCTTAGAGTTGAATAGAAAACGGCAACAGGGCAGGCTCGCTGTAGATCTTGGAAGCTTCATGGAAAAGAAGGATAACTGGAAGATAGCCATGCCCTTGAAGCAGGGCCCAAGAAAACAGGCAGGTTCAGCCATGGAGGTCACCCCACAGCTGCACTGGGAGGGGAAGGGGCGGAGCGGGGCTGCCAAGAACACTGAGAATCTGAAGCATCAGGACAAGCATGCTTAGGATTTGGGATGGGCTCTGAAGGCGAGCCAGAGAGGGGGAAGCGGGAAAGCTACACAGGCTTAGGAGCGGTCTCTGAAAACTCCTGCCTCCACAGAGGGGCTTCTGGGAGGACTGATAGAACCACGAGATTAACCCTTAGGACAGGGGCCAAACACGTAATGTTTGCAGAAGTTTAGAATGTCGAGTCTCCAATAGAATGCCAGGGATCCAGGGGTGTGATACATACTTTGACCACAACAGCCTATATTAGCAGACCCACAACGAAGCCCTGGTAGTTTTGTCTCTTTCTTTTCATATGATGTTTTAAATTTTAAGGGAGAGAAAAGAGGATAGGCAAAAGAGTTGATCCCGTAGCTTCCTAACAAGATGAAATCATGGAACGTGCCTGTGTGGAGAAGTGTGACTTTGCTAGCATCTATGGGGTGTATTGACAGTGGTTGAAGTTGACACAGGCCAACCAGTCTACAGACAACAAGAGATGGTTTATTCTGAACCAAATACAAGTAACCATAGCCCAGAAAAATCGGTTTATGTTAGTCCCAAACTACTTGTTCCATCGTGGAAGAGGTTATGTATATTTTATAGTCACAAAATAAAATCCAATTATAAATGAAAGCATTTGCTCTGCCTGCTGGCCCAGTAGGAAGCTGGGTTACAGGAACGTGGGGAAATGTTGCTTTTTTTGTCAGGCGCTACCTAACAACATCCTAGCTATTGGGGTAGGAGCTAGGCATCTGTGACATTAGTTTGTATTAAGAGTTTTAAATGTTAGACTTCTTAGTGTACCCTTTTATTTTTGTTTTATGTATAGTGGCTCTTATTTTTTCTTTATTTTATGCATATATATTTGTGCACCATTACCTGCAACATGTGCTCATGGAGGACAGAGAAGGCATTGGATCTCCTGGAACTGGAGTTGTGGATGGCTGTGAGCCCACATGTGGGTGCTTGGACATGAACTACCTTTCTTGGCAAGGACAACGAGCGCTCTTAATGGCTGAGCCGTCTCTCCAGCCCATTTCGATTTGTTTTTACTGTATGCATGTTCCTGGTGTATGTGTGGTTGTGTATAAGGCATGTTTGCAGGTGTGGGGGCACACCTGTGTGAATGCTGTGGGTGGGTGTGCGTATGTATATGGAGACCTGAGGTTGATAGTATGTATTTTTCTTGCTCACTCTGACCCTACACATTGAGGTGGGGTTTCCCGTGGAGTCTCTAGTTCTGGTTAATTAGTCTGGCTAGGCAGCTTGCTCTGGAAATTCCTTCTCTCTGCTTCCCTGGTACCAGGATTATATCAAGCAAGCACTTTACCAGCCAAGCATTCTTCCCCTGAAATCTCAGGGTGTAAGCAAGACTGTGGAGTGGTGTCTATTCCAGCTCCTGACAGTCTTTAGTCCTATCTGAAAAGGCAAGAGTGGACTGTTCACTCTGCACCTCCTGTCAGCTTTCTGGCCTGAGCTTCTCTCAGATTCACCAACTAGGATTTTTCTCTCTCCTGCACCCCAAACTTTTCCAACTTCCTCCTACAAAAAGTTCCAAAGTTCTCTAGGAAGATAAACATCCTAGTGGCAGCTGCACTTCCCTGACACTTATTTGTGGTCTTGTTACCTTTGTTGATCTGGTAAAACACTTCACACAAACAACTTAAGGAGGTGGACCATGTACTTGAGTTTGTAAGAAGTATCCACAGAGAAGATCACTCAGACACATGTTCAAGCCAATAGAAAGTCTTTATTAGCTGACCAGTGACTGCACTGGGTCCTCGGGACCTGAGTACAGTCCCAAACCTTTGCCAGGATGATCTTCTAAGCACAAAAACCACATGGGGCAGGGGTGATTTACCTCAGTTAGTAAGAGCAGGTAGCCAGAAGCAGAACTACAGAAGTCGAAAGCAAAGTTGGTACATTTAGGGACTTTCCCAGGACTGCGGACTTTGATGGGTTAGCTCTTTGTTCTCCTTCTGGCAGGTGATGCTGCCTACATGCCAGGTTCCAAGGCCTGAATGGTGCTTCCAACGTGGTGTCAGTTGTCACAGGTCTGGGGTCCTGCTACAAACTGGTAGTTTCAAAGGCTTCAGTACAGAGTCCTTAGCTATAACTGATCCAGGACCTGTGCTGAGATAGAGAAATATTTTACAACAGAAGACTGTGGCAGAGATGACTTACCTTCCTGCAGGCAGAGAGCAGAGACAAGAAAGACTGGGACCTGGAGTACTCTCCAAGGAAAGTCACTCAGGACCTACTTTGTGCAGCCAAGCCCCGCCTCCATAGTATCCTGAATCTCCAAACTACCACCAGCTCTGACCAAGCGTTCACCACACAAGCCCATGAAGGACAATTCATATTCATGCTGTAAGAGGAGACTTACAGCCCAAGATTTCATTCTGAAAACAACAACAACAACAAAACATAGGTGGGGTAGAGTGATGGCTCATGGGTAACTTGAGTTCTTTTGATACTCGCAGAGGACCAGAGCTGCATTTCCAGCACTTGTATCAGGCACTCATAACTTGTAATTACAGGTTTATGGCATTCACTACCCTATTCTCAGCTTAGTTGGCAACACACACACACACAGACACACTCACACACACAAAAACAAACACACTACACATAAATGAGAAAAGAAAATACTTTTTTCTAAAGAGAAACCTGGAAACCTTAAGTAAATACTTTATTCTAACAGTGTATTGTGATATATACTGTATATAGTGCAATATATAATATAATGTCATAGTCATAGATTTCAAGTTTTCAAAAATTGCCTTCAGTGGGATAAGTGTTAAACACACACATGCTGATTTATTCTTAGTGTTTCTAATGGCAAAGAATTCGTTTGTAAAGCTGTTTATTCCGATTCTTTAGCATTTCAGCATGAACCTCTAGGTTTAGTTATGTCTGTGTTGTGGTATTTATAAACTATAATCTTTCTCCAATAATGAATAATGCTTTATTTTTCAAAAGTAAAATGAAATACAAAATGTTGGTATGTGTTTGCGTTCTACAGTAAATTGCAGGAATGAGCATGCAAACTTTTGTCCTTCAAAAAGCATAGCTGTGCCTTTATTTATTTTTAAAGGCAATTTAAACTGAATTAGCCATCCTTCCTTGAAATTCTATAAATTGCTCAATTAAAATCTTAGGCATTTCATATCTTGTCAGAAGAATATTTGTAATGGCAGCTATTACTACTTTCACTAGAACTAGATATAAGTACAAGAATGAAATGACTTTCAGGAGTGGCTGAAAAGCAATTCTAACACTTGGGCAAAGTACAGCCAGGTGTTCTCGGCTCTTGGTGATCTTAGAAGAACTTGGCTTCATCTGTGCATCTAAGCTGCTTTTTGGTTGAATCCTGCAATTATGATCCGGAAGCTTTGCAGACCCATACTCATAGGCAGAAAGTCCATTACTCTGGAAAACAACTGATTTGCCTCATTCTTCTCCTGGTCCAGCTGAGGCATGAGAGGTTAGTGGTTAGTTGATGGTAAGATGCAGGCCACTGCAGTCCTAATGTCCCCTTCATTCTCTGCACTTGGTAAAGACTAAAGAAATGACAGGAGTCCAGTCCAGAGCCTGCTTACTTGTTGAAAGAAACAGTGTCCTGGGTAGACGTATAACCTCACAAGGGACACATACCTTAGCAGAGATGATGACTTCCTGGAAGTGATCTTGCCTGGGAAACAATTATGGGTCCCTCCAGGTTAGAAAGTGAGCTTTAGACTGAGTGAGCAGTGGCTGATTCAGAGTGAGAGCAGACAAGAGAGAGGCCGAGAGGCCACTGGTGAAGTTGCAGTGTGTGGAGAACCCAGTGTATAGAGACACAGGGACTGTGGGACCCAGGATTGGAGAATTATCCGAAGAGTCAGACCAACTCAATCAATGATGAATGACCTCTGTGGCCAACTAAGTGAGACCCCACCTACTCAGGCCGTGCTTGAATTCTTGGCAGAAAGACGCATGAGAAAAATGAATGTTGTTTTAGGTGCTTGGTATCAGAGCTATCTGTTAATCATTAGAAGATAAAAATTACAGACACAGTCCTGTTTGTGTTTGGTTTGGGACTATTTATATATATTGTCATTGTGTGTGTGTGTAGGTGCTTTGGTTAAATGTCGTAATGTACATCTCAATTTGTTTTCAAGTAAACACATGCTTTTGGCATCTACCCATGCACGACATACACGTGCCCACCCACATCTCTCTTTTGTTGTATACATTCATGTTTTCATCTACTCTTTATCTCTTTGTGTTTTCAGGGTGTTTCCAACTCCTGGGTGCAACATGAAACACTCAGAAAAATATGCTGAGAATTCGTGCTGCTAGGTTGTGTGAGGACATCTCTCCTTGGAAGAGCAGAGGAGCTCCATCATAGCTTATGCCTTCTTCACTCGAGATGCATCTTCCTTCTTTCTTTCTGTATCACAGTTAAAATGTTTCTAACCTGCATTTTTCTGACTGAAGTTAATTCTGCTCTTCCATGATTGCAAACTACTTGCTTGTAACTGTTGTTGATTTTCAAGATTGCTGTCTTGTTCTTGTGACTTTTCTTTTAAGCGGTTTTTCATATATGCTGGAATATTCGAAATGTTACACAAATCCTATCCATTCTTTCATAGTCTTATTCATATTTATCATGCCGCATGTGTTTAAATAGGCATACTTATTTTTATGTGTGTGCTCATGCCTGTGTATCCTACATTTTTCCAGAGGGCTCGCCATGCATGAAGTCTTTAAACACGTTTGGGGCTTATTTTTTCTATGGCACACTTTATAATCATCCAAAATTCTTCTAAATGAGGATGGGTCCGACTTCCCCAATACCACAAATAGAAGAGACTAGCCTTTCTCCACTGTGTTCTCAGCAAGAGGTTCCTCCTGAGCTATTTGACTCTGAGCTTACTTTAGATCTGCATGTATAACAAGATCTACTGTTTCGATCACAACTGTCTCTGTAGAAAAGCTTTGCCCTGTGGAATATGACGCCTTCATCTCTACTCTTTTGTCCTCTGGGAACATTCATTTGATTATTTTACATCTTCTGTGTTTCAACTTAAGTTTTATGCCTTTCAAAATTACGTCTGTGAAAAATGTGTTTAAAATTGTGATAAGGTCAGGCTACTTTAGGCAGTAGAGGTATTTATTGTTTAACATTACCTATTTTCCAATCCACAGATAAGACAGCTTTTTATTTCTTGTATAAATGTTAAATAATTCTTGTTTTTCTGTGATATTCTAAACGTTTTTTTTTCCTTAATTCCCCTCCCTCTCTTCCTTCTCCTCCATCACTTCCTGTCACGGCTTGTTGTTTATTGCTTGTTCCCTCAACTTTGCCCCCTTTTTATAAGCATTTCTAACATACTCTAGTGGAGTCTCCATGTCTTGTAAACATGAGATCATGCCATATGCAAAGAGAGTTAATTTAACTTTCTCCTTTCAAATGTACTGTTATTCCTTTTCTTTTCCTCCCTGATTACTCTGGCAAGGATGCTGTCTTAGTTGCAGTTTTATTTTATGAAGAGACACCATGACTGTGGGGATTCTTGTAAAGAAAAGCTTTTAATTGGAACTGGCTTAGAGTTTCAGAGGTTTAGTCCATTATTGTCATGGCAGGAAACATGGTAGCGTGCAGGCAGACACGGTGCTGGAGAAAGAGCTGTGAGTTCACAATGATCCACAGGCAGCAGGAGACTGTGTGCCACACTGGGTGTGGCTTGAGCAAAGGAGACCTTAAAGCCCGCCCCCACAGTGACATACTTCCTCCAACAAGGCTACAGCTCCTAATAGCATCACTCCTTACGGCCAAGCATTCACACACATGAGTCTGTGGGGTCCATTCTTATTCAAACCACCATAGAAGCCAGTTAGTCTGTTTGCTGGATTGCTGAGCATGAAACATGCCATTTTTGTAGATACTAAAAGTTTTCTTCACTGAGTGTGATGGATGACCTAACAATACCTCCAATACCCTTCACTGTGTCAAAGCTCATTCTAGGTTGCTGAAAGTTCATCAGGGAAAAATATTGAGTTTTTCAAAACTCTCTGTCTCTTATCCATTTAGCCAATCAGCTCTTTCCATTCTATGATGGCATTATCATGCCTGCTGATTCACATATGCTAAGTCTTTCTTATATTTAAAGTGCTGTTTGGTTCAATCTGCTAGGGTTTTGTTGAAGATTTTGACACAAATATTCATTAAGGATATGGAATGACAGGTTTTCTTTTCATTTCTTTTTTATTTTTGGGCTTCAGTGTCAGTGTTGAATGGGTTTGCAAAATGAGTTTGGAGGCCCTACTCTCTACCTCCTCCTTCCCCTTCTTCTCCCTCTTCTTTTTCTTCTCTTAAACTTTTTTTTAAAAAATAGAGGACCAGTTTTAATTAATTAGTCTTCAAAATTTCAGTAGATTTTTACCAAATTTTAAAGTCATTGAGCTTTCTTTGATGGAGAAAATTTTATACTGATTTGTGTCTTTACTGATTACCTGTCCTCTCTGAATCTGAAGCATCTCATGATCCACAAAGCTCAGCTGACTTGTTTTCTAGACTGGCAAAGTGAGTTGAGACCACAGTGCTAGCAGCTTAATGAGAAGGCCATTTGAAAAACCATCCTTGTGCTCTGCAAGAGAAATATCCTCCACAGGGTCAAGTGTCGGAATGCTTGGTCCCCAGCTGTCAGTGCTATTTGGAAAAGTTCTGGAACTTTTAAAAGGTAGAACTTTGCTGAAGGGAGTACAACAGTAGGGTGAGCTTTGAGGATTTTACAGCCCAGCCCATTTCCTACTCTCTCTCTCTGCTTCATGGATGTCAGGAGGAGCTTGTGTCCCTGCTACTGTGCTTTCCACTCATGACACACTGCATCCCTTTTATGATGAACTGCACCTCATCTATGATAGACTGCCCTTCCCCCTCCCTGAATTAGAGGCAAAATAAAGCCTTTCTCCCCTTGGTTGCTCTTCTTTTAGTCATTCTGTGGTAGCAACATTAAAGGAATTAATGCAATGATTTTGATTTCAACCACAGAAGTGTCTTCATTTTATGCCTATAATAACATGCATTTCATTTTATTTATCGAATTAATTATTGATTTTATTCTAAAGGTGTTTTTGCATGTTAAACATGCTATTATTGAACACTGAGGAAACTAAATCTATAGAAATGACAATGTCATGAACCAACCAACTATTAACTGGGATTTAGTTTTATGAGAGTGCTCAAAATTGTTTTAATAATCAGGTGCACATTTTACTATATTATTTCATGACATAATTCAACTTTTTGACAATTAGACAATCCCATATATAATGTGTGTGTCCATGTGTGTACATGTATGCATGTGTGCAGGTGGGTGTGTGTCTGTGCATGTGTGTGTGTCAAATATCTAACCAAGTACTTAAAGGCCTGAGAGTTATAAATTTTGGTGTTAAGTAACTCAGAGAGAAGTATGTATATTATTAGTCACAAAATGAGTAGTTTACTATATTCTAAATTACATTGAAATAACCTAGATCCATCACAGAACTTTTGTGAGACAGATATCTCCTAGATGATATAATAACATTTCACCTCTTACTAAAAGGTCACATTTGTGGACAATTCCTCTGACCTTTTAGCTGCACACCTAAAGGCTGTACTTACAATACTAATGGTAAGAAATTCAATGTGAATTATTTTAATAATTTAGTTGAACAAAGTTCCTGAGTAGAGTCACTTCTGCTCTTATTCTGAACACTCAGAGCAATCTGTTAGTGTGTAGGGTTTGGGACTGGAAAATAATCTATTAATTTAATTTATATTTACCTTTTCACAATAGGTAGTAACCCTTGAGAATTTGTACATTCCAGTAAAGGTGTACTTGGTAATTCTTTTAGCATGTTTTCACAAAGATATTTAGAGGCTGATAATCAAATATATGTTTTCTATGTATGTATAATTCAGGAAATTTATTTCTGAATATATAAAATCAGGAAAATTATTCTTTGCTGATGCTGATGACTTTACAGACTGCAGCATAATTTTGCCCTATAAGAACAGGAAGTCTAATATTGAACAAATGCTTGATTTTAATTATTTGAGGATCATGAGAGACCGGCCCGTGCTTTCAGCTGAAATAGGGGCTTATATGAAAACATGTGGTCTGGGCTTTGAGTCAGTCAAGGTCTTAATGGGAATGTCAGCTTGCCAATTGATTCTGTAATGTTTCTTATCAGATTGTAATTAGGTACTCAATAGATCATTCATCCCAGGAAAACACTACACTGTATTCTTAGTAGAGAGTTGCCAGTCACAAGCAGAACCTTTCACCTGGACAGAGACCTAACATCCTACTTGGGGTACTCAATCACTATGCACTCTTAAGAAGGTGGGCTCTCCTTTAGGCCATGGTAGAGAGATGGTTGAAATAATTCGTTGTTAAAGGAGATGTTAAATCTTTCCTTTCCAGAATCCCCACCCCAGAGCAGAAGCTTAGGAGCACAGCCATGTCTGTCCAACTTTGTGAATTACTCAGAACAGCAAAGCTTTCCCTTTATTTCTGTCTTCAAGCATACTTCCTTTAGCACTCAGGGCTTTACCTTTGCACTGACTTTTTCTCTAAAGCTCCCTTTCCCAATTATGTGTCAGACCTCCAACCAGCTTCAACCGCCTGGCTTTTCCCAGCCTTTCCTCTGTTCTTTTCCTCCAGGCTGTAGTTTCACCTCCTGCCTGCCCTGGGGTTTGTCTTTTAAACTAATGAAATTGCCCTTGAGCTTCTGTTTTGGCCCATTTTTAAATTCTTTTATTAATGAGACTGAGAACTCCAAAGAGAAGCCCAGTTTCCCTCTATCAGTATGTTTTCAGATTGTCTGAAGCTCAACGAACTACAGAAATTGTTAAAATTTGGTTTATTCTTTCCATGAAAATACATGACTTTGGGATTATGGCTACTCAGAGGCTCCTCAGCAGTATTCTAACAGAGCATTAAATTACAGTATTTCAGCATTATCATTACTGATAGGAAGGACTGAAATAAAATAATATAAATGTACTGTGTAGGGGACTGACTTCAACAGAGTCAGTTTTCTAGACTGTTTGCAAAAGAACTTTTAAATTGCAAACCAGCATCCTTTCTCTTTTGATGGTTTGATGTACACTTTGTGAACAGATGCAATTTCTTCCTCTCTGCTTGGAAGGAATCTGATCTGAAACTGGCTTTGTTTCAACACTTTTAAAGGAATTTCACCAAATGGAATACAAACCGAATTGCTATCACAAATAAATGCAGTTACTTGCTGTGAATCCCAATATGTGATTTTAAAGGCAAATCAATCTGACATGTGTGCCTGTGTGTGCACAGGCATGTGCATGAGTGCTCATGTCGTTTTACTACCTTGCAATCCTGCTGAGGAACACTATTAATAGCAGATTAATAGTGTCTGAGTGAACTCTGAAATCCCACCTTTGCTGAAGAGAAGGTTAGTTTTTATCTTTGCCATGACTGACTCTGAAAGTCATATGTATGACAATATTTTATAAGAATCTCTGCTTTTCACCAACTTCCTAAGACTGCATATTATACTATTATTGGCCAAACGTTAAATATTTCGGAGTTGGGCTGGGGCGATGGCTCGGTGGATAAGAGTGTTTACTTATTGCTCAAGCAGGAGAACCTAAATTCAAATCCCCATCACCCATGTAAAAACTATCAGGGTGTGGCCATGTGTCCCTGTATCCCAAGGGCTGTGGGGGGCAGGGAAAGGTTGATCTCTAGGGCTTGCTGGCTACCAGCTTAGCTCTAGGGTCAGTGAAGTAAGACAGGGAAGTCTCAAGAAAGTAAGATAGGGAAGAATAGAAGATTCTTCATTATTGGCACGTGCACACACACACACACAGACACAAACACACACCCGCCATTTAAAAACCAGCAAGGGTGTAGGATAGCACATGGCACATCAATTCAATTCCCAAGGCATTTATCTTAAGATATTGTAGGGAGCCTGCAAACGCTGTTGCAGGATGGCGCAGGCAGCCTGCCGGCTGACTGGTGGACTGCTGTTATTGCGCATGTGCCTGGGCGCCCTAGAGTCATGCTATTTAGATACCATTTCGGGGCTTGGGGTCTTCCTCCCATCGCTGTTAGAATAAACGCTTGCTGCAGAAGGATCCTGGTGTCCGAGTACGCTGGTGAGACGAACACGCGACCCACAAGATATTTTGTATCAAGCTGAATAATAAATGAAACTAAAATCACAGAAATTGTTCTAGTGCACGGGTGCCTAGAAACTGTGTTATCATTGTCATTTTCTTATGACTGTTGGAGTGCAGTCAAAGGGCTGTGGACAGCTCACAGCTCTCCAGTCTTGCTGCACTAGCTTATTGTGTTTAATCAATGTAATTGTTACTGAAAAGCCAACATTTACAACATCTATAACGAATGTTACATGTATCTGTTTACTTCATTAAAATTTTTTAAATTTGTAATCTATGCTTGTTTTTTTTTTTTTTGAGCCAAGGTCTCACTAAATAGCCTCAAATTTATGACCCTCATACCACACCCACCTGCAGCTAGGATGAGAGGGTGTTCTACAATGTGGGTTCCTTGCTTTCCTTTCAAATGGTCCTCAGGCCCTTCACTGTAATATCCTGCCACCAACTCTCTGTTTATCCGGACTGTCCTTATCTTCAGTGATCTCAAATGCGTCAGAAAGAAAAATATTATTTACTGAACTTCCCATTCCCTTAAAAGTGTGTTTTCTGAAGTGAGGTTACTTTCATCTCTGCCTCATCTCTAAAGAATTTTCTGTTTCTTCTCGTGGTGACATACAGTTGTTTAGAGATTTATAGTACCTCATTATTAGCATCTTAATATCTGTAGGCTATGTAGTGATGTCCATACATTTCTATGTAAACATCACTAATAAGTTTTGCTTTCTTTCTTAACTTATTGATGAATTTGAGTAAAAGTAAGAATTGCTTATAAAAGCTATCAATTGCTTCAAGTAATAAGCATTGGTTTTACTGATTTTCTATTGTGTTTCTCTGTCAAGACAATTGATTTCTTGAAAAATATTACATTTAGGGGCTGGAGAGATGGCTCAGTGGTCAAGAGCATTGGTTGCTCTTCCAGAGGACTCACATGGCAGCTCACAATTGTAAGTCCTGGTTTAGGGGATCTGACACCATCACACCAATACACATAAAATAAAAAATAAATTAATAAACAGTACTCTGTACATTACCAATATTCTATTTTATTTATTTACTGTGTCTTTCTGTGTGTGTGAGTGCATGGTTGTGTGGTCTATGACAAATCTATGGAGGTCTGAGTACAGACTTCAGGAATCAGCTTGTTCCTTCCATCATCTGGGTCCCAGGAACACAATTCTAGCCATGAAGCTTGATAGCAGGTACCTTTATCTACTGAGCCATCTCATCTGTCTTATTTGGTGTTCATTTTCTCTTGTTCTTTTCGCTGGAAGCCCAGCATACTGATGTTAACATTTCCTGTGTGCTATAATCATTTAACGCTCAAATATTTCAGCTTTAGTTTTCCTTTACATCAGGTTAAAATAAAAGGAAAAATCTATAATTACTTTTGTTATTCCATTTTCTTTAATCTTTACTTTTCTGATTAGTTCTGAGTGTTTCACCTATTAAGCTTTCTTTTCTAAGATGTGCTTTTTAGCAATGCTTGCCAATCAGAACATTTCTGACTACAGTTTCATTCAGCCTTCTTTTTTTTGAAAAAAAAAAAAGATGTTTTTCAAATTTCATTTTGAAACACAATTTATGGGTAGAAGTGTTTTTTCTATCATCATTTTGAAGCCTACCCCATCCTCCTCTGTCTTGCACAGCCTCGGATACAATATATGCCGTATGAGTCCTTCGATATTTTCTCTCTTCAGTAGATATGCTGGACTGCTCTGTGTTTGTTGGTGATGTTAATTGCCCAGCTCTCTTGGTGTCTTTTCTTACTTGTATCCTCTGGGATGCTGGGATTTAGGGGATAATGTCAGCTATTAATTTTTATAGAGCAATTAGCTACTGTTATCTCAAATTTGTTACACATTTTCTTTAAAATATTTTTATTAATTATTTGAGAATTTTATACATTTTATTTTCAACATTTTCATCTCCCTCCTCATCTCTTCCCAAATCCATCCCCCCCATTCCCTACGACCCAACTGTTTGCCCTCTTTCTTCTTCTTTTTTTTTAAATTTAACTTTATTTTTTTTTTATAATTTATTCACTTTATATGCTGATTGTAGCTGCCTCCCTCATCTTCTCCTGGTCCCCCCTTTATTTCCTTTTCCCTTCAACTCCCTACCCCTATTTCTCAGAATGAGGTAGCCCTCCTCCTCTACCACCTGACCCCAGCATATAAAGTCTCATTAGGACTGCCTGTATCCCCTTCCTCTGTGGCCTAGCAATGGCCCCCAACAGAGGGAAATGATCAAAAGTTGGGCAACAGAGTCCATGTCAGAGACATGCCTGCCCCCTTACTAAGAAACCCAAATGAAGACTGCCTATTGGCTACATCTGAGCGGAGAGTCTAGGTCCTCTTCATGAATGGTTCTTGGTTGGTGCATCAGTCTCTGCAGGCCCCAATGGGCTCAGATTTGCTGGCTCTGTTGATCTTCTTATGGAGCTCCTGTCCACTCTGGGTGTCCTCATTTTTTCTTTTTCATATCACATTTGATTAGTCTATAATAGTAAATACTTCTTATATACATTCACCAGATCTTGTCAGTACTATCAGAGTCTACATCTTTAAAGAGCACTGACTGTTTCTCTCGCAGCAGCTGTCAGTTACCAATCCTATGTGGCTGGGGCTTTCTGCTGACCTCCCTGCTCTGTGCTGTGGATCTAGCTTGAGCTTGCGCGGGTGTTGGCTTGATGTCATCACTCTGAGTTTATCTGCAAAATTGTCCCTGTGAGTTTATCTGTGTAATTATCCTGGTGTGTCTGAAAAACAGTTTCTTTGTCATCCCTCCGCCCCAAACACACACCTTTGTCTTCTTCAATCTTTCTGACCCCTCTTCTGCAATGATCCTTGAGTCTTGGGAGAAGGGTGTATGATGAAAAGTAAACTTTACAACATTTAGGGTAATTTTCTGAGCAAGAACATTTATGATGGGCAGAACCCTCTGCAGTTCAGCTCCTGTAGCTAAGAGCTTTCTGCTGAGGAGCTTTCTTCTTCTCCTCTTCCTCTTCTTCCTTTTCTTCTTCTCCTTCTTCCACCATGCTTACTCACATGTAGTGCCTTGAGATGTGATCTGCTGGGTTTTTTGTTTTGTTTTGTTTTTGTCTTTAAATACACGTTTTAAAAATAAACACTTGAAAGAAAACTGGAATTCTGTGAGGTTATTTTTCAATAGAGCAGTACTGTGTGTACATCTTTTGTCTGTTGGGTCAATATAGAGTTGGTGCTTTGTTGATGAAGATTCCCCACACAGATAGTTAGACAAAGATATGAGCAAGTAGGTGTGGCTATAACTCCATTACTATCCTAACATTCTCAGTAACAAAGAAGATGAAAACATGCCTACTTACCACTCTACCTTAGCCTTCATGGAGCCATTTTTCTTCAGAGATCAGAATTTCAGTCCCCTAACATAGGGTGAAAATCCCAGTTTGAATGATTTTGGCTACTTTGCATTGTCAATCCGTAGATTCTTTCCTCCCCACCCTGACTTTTTTTGACATGCTCCTTTGAGAAGACCTGGCTGTGGACCAAAGCCAAAACTCACTGCTTTCTTGTTTTTCCCTCAGAGTGTTTGGATCTTAAGTTAGTGACCCTTGGATACCAGACCTAGAGGTCAATTCTTGAGAAATCTGAGTCCTGTGTGCTGTTCTGGCTATGGTTTTCTAGACATAGCATACATTCCGTCTTCACAAGCGAGGACTTTTATACTCCCACAGTTTCCCCAAGAGGGTCACCAGCAGTGACAGTAACACTTAGGCTCTGGGTCACCCACTGAAGATAAGATGACGCTTGGAACTCACTGCTGCTGTGTTCTCTAGAGGCAGGCAAGTGGCTAGCCATCCTCCCTGGTCCTTCCTCCGTGGTGATACATAGCTGTGTTTTCACCCTGTTTTCCTAGCGGGAAGCTTTTGGGTAAAAGGGTGAGTTTGAATCAAAGACTTTCTTGGCCGTTACGGCTTACGCTCTCGCTCCTGCCCTGTAATGACAGCAGTCTCTTTTACAGTGTACTCTACATTATTTCTCTTAGTTGAACCCCCGCCTCCAAATTTTGAAAGGAAAATCTTCTTTTTCCCTTTAAGTTCCCATCATATTATCTGTTATATGATGCTTATTTCTGTCAAATTGCTCTCTCATCTCAAGGCTTCCCAGTGCCCCTGTCACAGCACATGGCTCTCTCTTAATAAAGCTCATTCTGAAGGGTGATTTGCTCAATTATTATTATCTTAGTATTTTAAAAATGCACCGCATTATCAATGCAGAGGGCTCCGAGAGGTTTTCACTCTGAGAAAGGCTAGCTGAGTGACAATACACTGGCTTCATGGCTATCGCTCCGAAGTCAGCTCTAAAGAAGTCCTATTTCAGAATGGCACTTCACTGGGTTACTTGTTTGAGTTCCCCGGAGGCTAGACTGGCTGTTGTCAGTGTTTCTGAGAATGTCGACATGGCAGTCCCAGGAGCCATCGACTTAGGGGCAAGTGTGTAGAGAACAGGGCAGTGTGGGAGAGTGTAACTCAGCCTCCTAGAAGCCTGCTAAACTGGTTTAACCCGATTCTCGTTCTTAGGAGGTTCTGAAGGGAAACCCCAGTGTCAGCCCTGAGCAAAATGTTAGGGCTGGAGTATAAAGCCTTCAGAAATAGGCAGAATTGTAATTATGATGATGAGTGAAATCTTAAATGGTTGAAAGCTCATCTTGTGTAGACGTGTTCCAACCTGAGCTAGTGAGACCCATTTCTCTCTGACACAGCCCGAAGACCTTGCCCCATCAAGTTTCTGGTTTCTTATTTACTCTTGCCCTTTGCGGTGCAACATTTGGTAAGAGGTTTGCATGCAGTTCCCAGGATCACAATGTGGGAACCCAGCGAAACTCTTGGGTCTGTTGTGGGGAAAAGAAGTTTAAATATTTAACAAGTTCAAAAAGATGCTGGAAATTTAAAAGTATTTAATTAAAAAACAACCTTTTCAGTGGGGTTTATATGTGCTTTTTTCTCCTTGGTTAGATGTCTGGTTGCTGTTAGCTGGAAATGAACATGTGAACTACATTATACTGAGCCTGCCCAGGCTAGCCCTTTCGTTCAGGAAGGACCCTTCCACCTTCTGATCACCAGCACTTTGTTTTTGTTTTGTTTTGTTTTGTTTTGTTTTTTGGCCCCTGAAAGACTAACTCCTCTTCATGCCCCAGGATGTATCTGGAAAATTCTTTGAGCAGCTGACGACCTCTCCAAAAAGACTTAGCTGTCTTTCACGTTGTGTTTTCATACCATGGCACACACCTCTTCAGTAATGTGCACCCTATGATGTGGTAATAACATTCAATTAAAAAAAAAACATCTCACTCACTCACTGGACAGGAGAGATATCAAAGGTAATCTCACATCTTCTCTGCCTTTCCCACAGCATCTGCAGCATAGTAAACACAGAAAGTGGTGAATGAGTAAAAGTCTTTGATTATTATTATTGTTTTTTGTATGTGAAGGAGAGCTTATGGGCATGAGTATACATGTGTGTTGGTGTGTGAGTGCATGTATGTGTGTGTATGTGTGTGTATGTGCTTGTTTGGTGTGTGGGTGTGTGTGGATGTGTGTTTGGTGAATGTGGTGTGTGTGTGTGTAGGAGAAAGGTCTCAGGTGACATCTTTCACTGGCCTGGAGCTCACCCAACTAGGCTTAATCACTAGGGATCTGTCTCTTTGTCTCTGAGCTCAGAGTTGGAATTACACTTTCACACTGCCACTCCTGACTTTAAACAGCAACGACAACCAACCCCATGGGTTCTAAAGGCTGAACTGGGGTCCTCATGCTTGCACGTAACCATTCCCATCTCCAAACATCTGTGATAGGAAGTTTCCATCAGCTCAATGGCAAGCGTGCATATCTGCAGTAGCATGGCCGTATGTCACAGCACTGGTCTTTGCAGTCCTTAACTCTCCAGGGTCTTAGGGCTAGAGTGAGAGGAGCAGAAAAGTCACTGAGACACGTCACATTTCCCGCAAGTCTAAATGTAGTTAGTTATGAGTCTGGCTTTGTGGTGGTATATACTGAGAGTGCAGAGTCTGAATGTGACATAGATCAAAACAAGGAAACTGAACAGAAGAAAGGTCTTTTGTGAAATCTTCAAAGTCCTGCTGTATTTCTTACTTCAGGGAGTCTCACGAACAGCCGATGTGTTGTTTTGTACACAATTTGCCTTGGAGGTTCTATGAAGATGGTTCTGCAACCACTCAGATGAACTGACTGGGGCCTTGTGTGGCTTTCCAGAAGAGAGCTTGACTGTTACCATACGCATTGCTGCTTAGTTGGGGCTAGCTCACTCTCAAGAGTACCACCTAGTTGGCTCAATTCTGCTCCACGTATAGAGATTCTGACCATTTAAAATCTGCTAAATGTCTAATATCCACTTATGAGTGAGTATATACCCTCTGTATCTTTCTGCTTCTGGGATACCTCACTCAGGATGATCTTTTCCAGTTCCCACCATTTACCTGCAAATTTCATGATTTCCTTGTTTTTTATTTTTGTTTTTTTATCGATGAGTAATATTCCATTGTGTAGATGTACCACAATTTCTGTATCCATTCCTCAACTGAGGGGCATCTGGGCTGTTTCCAGCTTCTGGCTATTACAAATAAAGCAGCCACAAACATGGTTGAGCAGATGTCCTTGTTGTATACTTGAGTATCTTTTGCCTAGGAGTGGTATAGCTGGATCTTGAAGAAGCACTATTCCTAATTGTCTGAGAAAACACCAGATTGATTTCCAAAGTGGTTTTATAAGTTTACATTCCCACCAGCAGTGGAGGAGGGTTCCCCTTTCTCCACATCCTCTCCAGCATGTGTTGTTACGTGAGTTATTCATCTTAACCATTCTGATGGGTATAAGGTGAAATATCAGAGTTGTTTTGATTTGTATTTCCCTGATGACTAAGGATGCTGAACATTTCTTTAAGTGTTTCTCTGCCATTTGATATTCATACTAAATTCTGTACACCTAAGAAAGCTAATCAAGAAGGAGGACTCTGGCTAAGATGCTCAATCCCCATTCAGAAAGGCAAAGAGCATGGACTTCAGAGGAGGGAGAAAATAGGGAACAGGACAGGTGCCTGCCATGAGGGCCTCTGAAAGGCTCTATCTTGCAGTGTATTGAGGCAGATGCTGAGACTCATAGCCAAACTTTGGGCAGAGTGCAGGGAATCTTATGAAAGAAGTGGGAGATAGTAAGACCTGGAGAGGACAGGAACTCTACACGGAGAGTAATGTAACAGATCCAAAAAGTCTGTACACAGGGGTCTTTTCTGAGACTGATACTCCAGTCAAGGACCATGCATGGAGATGGCCTGGAGCCCCTGCACAGAGGTAGCCTATGGCAGTTCAGTATCGAAGTGGGTTCCATAGTAATGGGGACAGGGACTGTCTCTGTCAGGAACTGATTGGTCTGCTCTTTGATCATCTCCCCCTGAGGCGGGGGTGGGGGGTAGGGGGTGGGAGTGGGAGCAGCTTTACCAGGCCACAGAGGAAGACAATGCAGCCACTCCTGATGAGACCTGACAGACTAGGATCAGACGGAAGGAGAAAAGGATCAGTGGACTGGGAGAGGAACAAGGGTGGGGAAGAGGGAGGATGGGATTGGGAGGGGAGGAGTGAGGGAGGTACTGTGGGGATACAAAGTGAATACACTGTAATTAATAAAAATAAAAATAATTAAAAAATAAAAAATAAAATCCGCTAAATAAATTTGAACGGTCCTAGACTGTGTCCTTATTTTGGCCCTCAAAAATGACATGCTGTGTCTGCCATGGGTGTCTTGGAAACTCACTGATTTATATCTTAAAACACACCACAGAATCCATGCAGTGATGACTTTGTTGGTCTCTCTTCATTGTTCTATTGTTCCTAGCATGTTCCACGAACTTAAGCATCCTCTATTGGCTAGACCTCTCTCTCTGACAAACACACAGCCCTTCTGTGGAGGGAGGAGAACCAGAGAGGGAGAGATGCTCAGTATTTGCTGTAGTTTAAAGTTCAATAAAACCTGTATCTCTACAAGAAAAATCTTAATGTCAAATGTGAAGGTAGTAACGTCTCTTTGCTTATTAGAGGTACTTTCAACTAAGATTCATGTTAGAATTTAGTTCTAGGGTTTTCAGGCACGAAAACTGGAGCTGGGAGACAACTCAGTCAGTAACGTGTTTGAATTGCAGCACAAGGACCTGCCTTTAACTCCCCTGAACCCACACATGCAAGTCTGGGTGAGGTTTGCACACAACCCCAAACGAGGGTGGTGGAAACTGAAGACTGCCTACTGCATCCCTGGGGCTTGAGAGTCAGCAAGCCTATCTTACCTAATAAACTCCAGGTCAGAGACAGACCCTGTCTCAGAAAAAAGGTAGATGGTGCCTGTGGAATGACACTTAAGGTTGACCTCCACTCTCCATACATATGTGCCTTCATATACATGAACAGGCGTGCATACAACATGTGCACACACACAGGAAAATGAAATGTGAAAACTATTTAGCACTTCCAGCTGCAGGCATGAATTCAGTCACAATGGATGAAAGACACAATATAATGTCACTCTATAACAGGGGTCCTCAAACTTTTTAAAGTGGGGGCCAGATCACGGTCCCTCAGAGAGCTGGAGGGCGGGACTATATGATCTACTAATTCCTACCCACACTGCACATATCTTTTATAAATAAAATGAAGAACATTTATAAATAAACAGATCACGTACCAGTATTTCAATGGGAACTGTGGGCCTGCTTTTGGCTATATATATTATATATACACACACAGTGTATAAACCCCAATTAGTCCCTGATGTGAACACTTACCCCTTGCAGGCTTTTCTAAGCAGACCAGTTCAGTTATATCTCCCTATGTAACGCCCAAATTGATATGTTCGGAATCAGCATGTGAACACTGAAAAGGAAATGCAAAATGCATATAAAATTTTCAATGTAATCCCCTTTAAAATGCTTCAACACCGAACCCCTAATCTCCCAACCACCGCCCACCCCCCAACTTTGATTTCAGCACTGAATGTCCCACCACCCCAAAGGGGAATTTTCATATGAGTCACCCATCCCCTAATCGGGCAGAACCCCTGATCTGGCAAAAATTTATTTCTATGGCACTTTTGACTGACCTTTGGCAGTGGAGGGAGTGGAGGAAAACCTCACTGACAGGCAGGCATAGCACACAGACACCACGTTGCCTGGGGGTGGAGTGGGCGCCCTTTTACATCATTATATAGTCACCCACATGTGGTACTCCTCGCCACGGAGCATCCAGTGCTCTCCAGTGATGTCATCAGCGGCGTGTGCGCTGAGCGCCAGGCAGTGTCCCTCCCAACACCGCCCTCACGCCTACCTTCCCAGCGCTCATTGCTGGCGGGCCAGATCAGACTCCTCTGCGGGCTGTATGTGGCCCCCGGGCTGTAGTTTGAAGACCCCTGCTCTACAATGTCACTCTCCATGAGACCCTTCCTAATGCTGCCACACTTTAATATAGTTCCTCATTGTTATGGTGACCTCCAAACATAAAATTATTTCTACTGCCACTTCATAACTGTAATTCTGCTACTGTTATGAATTATAATTGTAAATATCTTTGTTTTCCTCTGGTCTTAGGTGACCCCTGTTGTTTGACCTCAGGGGGGTTGAGACCCACGAGTTGAGAACTGCTGCACTATGCATATTCAGCAACATCACTGGATTTTCTTTTCCATAAAAGAAAAGCCTGTGAAATGAGTATTGAATCCATAGATTAAAGTATAACATGGAGCACAGGCCACGCCTGCCAGGGAACGACATAGACTGCCCACAGACCACTCTCCCTCTGTTCCCCACATCTATTTTCCAGTCTCACCCCCAGCTCGGGGAGCAGGGCACCATGGCAGTCTTTGCTGTGGCCTTGCTCCTAGCTCCTGTGGATCCCGCAGCTCTCCTCTGTTTAGCCTTCCTCCTCCCACTTGTGGCTTTGTCCCAGATCCTAACTCTAGTAGGCATCCTGCTGATCCAACTGCGGCTACTCCCAGGGCAGAGCCACACCTCTCCTACTTCCCCAGTCTCCTGAGCCCCTTGCCCAGCTCTGAGGCTGGATACCTGCCTGCTGAGGTTACCCTTTCCGCTCTGAACTCAGCAGATCACAAAGACCTCTTCCAGCCTTCCCCCTGCTCATCCCAGTATCCAGTCTCTAACAGCAGACATTCCCTGTGAACTCACCAGCTGAGCATGCCAGCAAAGCAGGCGATACAGAGGCATAATGATCTATGAACACCCAGACAGAAAAGAGAAACCAAGAAACAAAACACGCACGCAACAAAGACAAACCTAGAAATCAGCACCTGGACCTATAGTCATCCAGATGCCCAGACACCAGTATAAAAATACAGTCAATAAAAGCCAGGACTTCTTTAGAACATAAATGCTAAGAGCCACAAAAATACAGAAAATAAATAATCTCATACCAGCAAAACCAAAGGAAGGGAAGCAAACACACACACACACACACACACACACACACACACACTTACTCATGTGTACACACATACGTGCGCGCACACAAACTATCACCACCAACAACAAAATAACAGGAATCAAAAATCATTGATCATTGATATCAGGTGTAATTCTAATAGGTCTGCCTTTATGTTACTTGATCTTTTCCCTTGCAGCTTTTAATATCCTTTCTTTGTTCTGTGTGTTTAGTGTTTTTATTATTATGTGGTGAGAGTTCTCTTTTCTGGTCCAATCTACTTCGTGCTCTGTATGCTTTTTGTACCTTTATAGGCATCTCCTTCCTTAGGTTAGGAACATTTTCTTCTATGACTTTGTTAAAGACATTTTCTGGACCTTTGAGCTATGTTTATTCTCTTTCCTCTATACTTACTATATTTAGGTTTGGTCTTTTCATAGTGTCCCAGATTTCCTGGATATTTTGTGTCAGAAATTTTTTAAGTTTCACATTTTCTTTGACTGATGTGTCCGTTATTTCTATAGCATCTTCAACACCTGGATTCTCTCTTCCATCTCTTGTATTCTGTTGGTAAAGTTTGGTACTATAGTTCCTATTTAAATTCTTAAATTTTTCATTTTCAGAATTCTCTTGGTTTGTGTTTTCTTTGTTGCTTGTATGTGAAGATAAGATCCATCCTTCTGTTGCATCCAAGAAACACACCTCAACATCAAGGATAGGCATTACCTCAGGGTAAAAGGTTGGAAAAAGATATGCCAACCAAATGGATCTAAGAAGCAAGCTGGTGTAGCCATTTCAATATTCATCAAAATAGATTTCAAACCAAAACTATTCAAAAGAGAGAGGGAAGGACACTGCATACTCATCAAAGGAAAGTCCACCACAATGACATTTCAATTCTTAACATCTATGACACAAACAAATGGGCCCAAGTCTGTAAAAGAAACATTATGGCAGCTTAAATCACATATTGACTCACACACACTGAGAGTGGGAGACTTCAGTATCCCACTATCATCAATGGACAGGACATTCAGACATAAACTAAATACTGGAGCTAGCAGACATTATAAACGGACCTTACAGATATCTACCCAACATTTTACCCAACACAAAAGAATATACCTTCTTCCCATACCTTCTCCTCAGCACCTCATAGAATGTTCTCTAAAATTGGCCATATCCTCAGACACAAAGCAAGTTTAAACAGATACAAGAAAATTGAAATAACTCCATGCATCCTATCAGACAACCACGGATTAAAGCAACAGAAGAAACACAAGAAAGGTTACAAACTCACGGAAACTGAACAAGTCTCTACTGAATAAAAAAAAATGGGTCACACTAGAAAATAAGAAAGAAATTATACTTTCTAGAATTAAATGAAAATAAATACACAGCATATCCAAACTTACAGGACACAATGAAAGGAGAATAGTTATAGCACTAAGTGCTTACATTAAAAAAAAAAAAAAGGAAACATCTCATACTAGCAACTGAACAGCACACCTGAAAGCTCTAAAATAAAAAAAGAAGTAATCACACCCAAGAGACACAGACAACAAGAAATAATCAGATTCAGGCCTGATATCAATAAAATAGAATTAAAGAGAATAACACAAAAAAAATCAGTGAAAAACTATCCAAATTAACAAAATCAGAAACAAAAAGGGGGTCATAGCAACAGACACTGAAGAAAGCCAGAGACATACACTGGACATAAAGACATACACTGAAAGCCTGAACTCCATCAAATTGGAAAAATCTAAAAGAAATGGATAATATTCTCTATACATATCACTTACTAATGATAAATCGAAATCAGGTAAAAAAAATTCAATAATCTGCAGCCCCTAGTGAAATAGAAATAGTCATTAAAAGTCTCTCAGCCAAAAAAGCCCAGGGCCAGACAGTTTTAGTGCAGAATTCTATCAGACTTTCAAATAATTAACCTCAGTACTCCTTCAATTATCCCAGAAAATAGAAACATAAGGAACATTGCCCAGCTCATTTTATGAGGCCACAGCCACCCTGATACCCAAACTGCATAAAGACTCAACAAAGAAAGAGAATTTCAGACTAATTTCCCTCGTGAACATTGGTGCAATAAAATAGCTGCAAACAGAATCCAAGAACATATGAAAACCATCATTCACCATGATCTTTCCAGGGATGAAGAAATGGTGCAACATACAAATATACAAAAGTTATATAAAAAACTTGAAAGAAAAAAATATTTCATTAGATGCAGAAAAGGTCTTTGACAAGTCCTGGAGAGATTAGGGACAGAAGGAACATACCTAAATATAATAAGACAATCTACAGCAAGCCTATAGCCAACATCAAAATTAAATAGAGAGAATCTAAAAACTACTCCACTAAAATCAAGAAAAAGACAAGGTTTTCCACTCTCTCTATCTCAGTTCAATATAGTACTTTAAGTTTTAGCTAGAGCAATAAGACAACTGAAGGAGATGAGGGGAATACAAACTGAAAAGGAAAAAAGTTAAAGTATTATTTACATATGATAGTAAGTGGACCTAAAAGTTCTACTAGGGAACTCCTGTAGCCGATGAATACTCTCAGCAAGGTGGCTAGATACAAGATCAGTAGCCTCCTATATACAAATGGCAAACAGGCTGAGAAAAAAAAATCAGAGAAAAAACACCCTTCTTAATATCCACAAATAATATAAAGTATTTCGAGGCAACTCTAACCAAGCAAGTGAAAGACCTGTATGGTAAAAACAAACAAAAATCCAAGTCTTTAAAGAAGGAAATTGAAGAAGATATCAGAAGATGGAAAGATCTCCCATGTTCATGGATGGGTAGAATCAACACAGTAAAAAATGGCCATCTTACCAAAAGCAATCTATAGATTCAATGCAATACACATTAATTTTCCAACACAATTCTTTACAGGCCTTCAAAAAACAATTTTCAATTTCATGTGGGGGAAAAATCAACAAAACCAGGATAGCTAGACCAATGCTGAACAATAAAAGAACTACTGCAGGTATCACCATTGCTGATTTAAAGTTGTATTACAGAGCTACAATAATAAAAAAAAATCACATGGCATTGGCATAAAAACAGACACACTGATCAATGGAATTGAACAGAAGATCTAGACATAAGTTCAAACATCTATCTGATTTTTTATAAAGAAACCAGAAATACACAATAGAAAAAGAAAGCATCGTCAACAAATGGTGCTAGTCTAACTGGGTGTAAGCATGTAGAAGAGTGCAGACAGATCCATATTTATCACACCGAACAAAACTCAGGTCCAAGTGGATCAAAGACCTCAACATAAACCCAGATTCTCTGAACCTTTTAGAAGAGAAAGTGGGGAATAGCTTTGAATGTATTGGCACAGAAAAAGACTTTCTAAACATAACACCAGTAGCACAGGCAGTAATATCAACGATTAATAAATGGGACTTCCAGAAACTGAAAAGTTTCTGTAAGGCAAAGGACACTCCCATTAGGACAAAACAGCAGCTTACAGAATGGGAAAAGATTTTTACCAATTCTACATCCAATAGAGAACTAAGAGCCAAAATATATAAAGAACTCAAGAAACTAGATATCAAAAAAAAAACCCCAATAATTCAGTCAAAACTGAGGTACAGATCTAAGCAGAGAATGTTCAACAGAGGACTCTCAAATGGCTGAGAAACACTTAAGTGTTCAACATTCTTAGTCATCAGAGAAATGGAAATCAAAATGACTCTGAGATTAAATTTACACCCATCAGAATGGCGAAGATCAATAACACAAGTGACAGCATATGCTGGTGAGGATGTAGAGCAAGGGGAACACTCCATGTATGGAACCAATATAAATATAAATATAAATATAAATATAAATATAAATATAAATATAAATATAAATATAAATATAAATATAAATATAAATATAAATATAAATATAAATATAAATATATGCTCACCTTTTTTCTATTCTTTTCCTTATTTAGTTGCTGCTTATAATGGATTTTTTTTCTCTCTTTCTCAATTGAAACTGATTTTTGTTCATTGTATTAGTATTGGGAAGGGTGATATCACATAACTGTCATTTAGCTAGTAGCCTCAAACTATATTTTTTCAAAAAGCTAAATGATGATGTGGCCTTGCCTTGCTCTTTGGACTAGGAGAGCAGTACAGAATGAAGGCACAGGTTAGGGAAGAAGAGCTTGTTCTGTGTCATTCTAACTGTCACAGCTTAAGAGTAAAGAATCAATCAGAGAAAGCCCTGTTCTCCATTACTGGGTATCAAACACAGAGTCTTGGGTCTCGCCCAAAGCCCAGGGTCTTCATGAACTGGGTGCCACAAAGAGCCACAGCTTACCTTTAGTGAGAACTTGCTGTTCTATGTTCTATGTTGCTATGCCTGCAGCTAAATATCCTCCGAACAGTTTCTGCTCCCAGAGCTTTGGGAATCCTCACAACAGCAGAGAACAGAACCACAGATCTTCTCTGAGAGGTCAAGTGCAGTTGAAGCTTTAGATGGGAGAATCAAAGTCCCTCTGAGAGTAAGCAGACCCAAGTCATTGCTATTTCTGAAGTGTTTCTCTTCCTGCCCCTCTCTCCTTTCTTCTCCAAGTGTAGTGCCTTTCGCAGTTTCTAATAGTCATCTTCCATAATGGTGGGAAACAACTTGAAGATGCTGGCTTGGACAAGGAAAGAGAAGGTGAAGAAGATGTTGGAGTGAGCCTGGCCCAGATGGAAGTGCCTGCATCTTGTCCTGTCAATGTGAGGGCAGATGATTCAGCAAGGCAATTTTGTCTCTTAAGAAATGATACTTCAGAAATAGCAATGAAATGGATCTGTGTACTCTCAGAGGGTAAATGACTCAGGCAAAATTCCAGCTTGAGTATGAGTTGGCTTAGGAAGAAATTCTGCTAATATTTAGGACAATTCTTATGGCCTTATTGTTCAAAAGTTAGTTGGTCCTATCTAGGAAGGATACAAATTACATATTTTTAAAATCTCTACCAATTTGGCTACATATGAACATTGGTTATGATTTTTATTGCAAATTTGTGGTGATTTTTATTAGAGAAGTAATGGAATTTTTTTCATTCTTCCTTTTATCTTTTAGAGTGAATTGATGATCATACATTATGATAATTTCTGTACAGCTCAGTGACATTGGGGCCATGTTGTTCTCCTTCCCAACTGAACTTGGCTTAAGTTGAAATTTATTATTGAGTTTGTATTTAAAGGATATAGAACAAAGAGAAAAGGCGCAAGAGCTCAGTCACCTTGCAAATGCTTCACACTGCATTACACTTTTACTTTAGTGCCTTGTTTATTGTAAGGAAAATAATGTTCACACCTAGATGAAACATACTGGCAGCCTTCAGAATACTCAGCTCCATCATGGGAGTAGTTATTTCTGGAGAACTCTCTCAAAATTGTGCTCGCAAATGAACAACGAACAGAAAAACACAAGAAGCAGCGGGAAGGTTAAAACAAACAAAGCTAACCACCTGTTTTTTGTTTTTGTTTTTTTTCTTGGTGTATAAGTGTTTTTAAGGTTGTCTTAGACACTGCTCTGTTGGTGAAAAGATGCCATGACCAAGGAAATTCTTGTAAAAGAAAGCATCTAATTTGGGGTTTGCTTACAGTTTTAGAGCAGAGGCTGTTTCTGATGCTTTTGCCTGCTTTGTCGACCCTTTCCCACCTACTAGCTTGCCTTATCCTGCCTTATATAAAAGAAGGTGCCTAGTCTCATTGCAACTTGATATGCTATGTTTGGTTGACATTCCAGGGAGGCCTGCCCTTTTCTGGGGGGAAAAGGAGGAGTGGATGGAGAAAGGAGAGAGGGGAAGAACTGGGAGAAGGGAGGGGAGTTGTACACAGAAGGCAATGTATGAGAGAATTTAAAAAAATTTGTTAAAAATAAATTAACAAAAATGCTATTTTTATGCAAAATATAAATCTGTAGCTGCAAAGAGACAGTCTAATAAATCTGCTGATCACTGGGTGCATTTCATAGTTTGGTTGGATGGTGCTGAGGATTAATCAGGGGCCTCATACTTCTAGGCTGGGCTCTGCCACGAGTCCATACCCCTATGCGCTACTTCCACCTTCTAGGTTTTTTTGTTGTTTTTGTTTTTGTTTTGTTTTGTTTTTGACAGTGCTCTTCCTTTGGGGTCACCTTTGGGTCACGGGTTCTCAGCTGATATTGCTGACTTTGCTTTCCTCAGAGGATGTTTATCTGAATCTGGAGACACTGCATTGGAGACTCACACATGTGTGCTGAGCTGGGGGAGGCCACCAGAACCCACACTGAGACATGATCCTGAGTCACTCCACATATTCTTCAGCCCCACAGCAGATGATGTCTGCCTTCAGTTTGTTTTCAGTGATGTTCTAGGCGGGTTAACTTTGACCTTGAGTAGATCTTGTTCTTTATCAGTTTTAGGGACCATGTGGCTGGACATGGGATTTTGACATCCTGAACACCATCAAAATCATGGGGGAAGGTGTGACCTTGAGAGACTTTAAACACCTTGCCTGGCCTATGCAGCTATGACAGATAAGATAACCATAAAACATTGAAAAGAGGTTTCCATAAATATAGTAGTTGTTTATGGACCAGAAGTAGAATAGGAACACATGACTGCAGCCTTCACTCATAGGAAATGAACTCTAAAGCAAACAAGGGTAGATAGAACTCCACTCTGGGGGAATCAAAACCTTCCTGTGCCCTTCAGGGAGCCAGAGCCAATCAGTTCCTGAGGCCCCAGAGTAGCTGGTCATCCTTCCACACTGAAGAGTGAAGGCCCCTCTGGGGCTCCGAGCTCTCGGGTGGATGCCAGCCAGTGCAGTCTGAATTATGCTGCTGATCCACAGACCCCAAATCTACTGGTTTGAAGGGTTGCTGATGTGTAATTTTTAGTAGCTACATATATATCTTTGATGAATAAGAACCTGCTGAAGTTTATGTTCACTTTAGATTCAGACTGACAGAGATGCCATTACCTTGATATGTGCTGTCAGCTACACTCAGAGAAAAAACTTGGATGGTCTTGTGACAGCAATGGTGTAGGCTGACCTGCTTAGAGGGACATCATTGAGGTCAAAAGTCATAGGCAGATAACTGGCCATATAGTCTCATAGAACTCCCTTGTGCCCTATACTGATGAATGCTGGAAATCCTTTAAAACTCTAAGAAATATAAAAAGGCAAGGACCAGGGAGATGAGTTACAGCTCTGTGGTGGCTTAATCAATGGCTCAGATGTGGCCACAGCCTGAGAATTTTCTGATAAAGCCAGGGGCAGTAGACTAAATAGCATCGTGTAAGCAAGAAGTGTGTGGGAAAAGAAAGCCACAGCCGCCCTCCTCACACAATGCCTTGTTTCCAGGCCACCTCCCTCTGACAAACAATAGACTTTTCAACCTCATTCTCCTGATAGCTTGCCAATAAGAGGGGATGATGGTATCACTTCCTTGGTAACCAGGGTAGAGGACTTTGCATCTTCTGAGGGACAGAAGGACAGAGCTAGTATAGTATGTTGACAACCTAGCACAAAAGAGAATATTTTGTTTGGCAGTGGAGATAAAGATGAGCTGGAAAGGAAGTTGCCTGGAAGATTCAAGAAGGTGCACATTATGACAGGTGAGGGCAGCAAGTTAATCGGGCATTTTTCTTGTATTTGATGAACTGTCACCTTTCCCTCTTAAGATCACCTGAGATTTTCTAAGAGGTGAACACCAAACACGCACAGACACACACACACACACACACACATACACACACAAATGTTGGCGCCTTTCCTTTAAGCTAGCGTTTAGTCTAGTAGCTCTGTTTAGGATTGTTTTGGATGTGGAAGATAAGCCAGAAACTACAGTAAGTGTGACAGATAGATCATAATTGGGAGTTCATAAGAGAGCATAGACACTCAGAGTGAGCAACTGAACAAGTACCACAGGATGTTTTCCTATAAAGAACATGATTTCAGAGACACAAGGGAAAGGAAATGGATTAAGTTCACTCACAGAATGGGCAGAAGGGGAGGCTGACTTGCAAGAACAAAGGATTCATTACATTATAGGTTTTAAGGGTGTAGGGGTGTCTACAAAAATAGTGAACTCTGATATGCAGTTATGTTTCTATGGCTGGTACGGGTGAGGGGGCTACAGGTGCTGGCAGAGATGTTGGCTTTCTTTTAAATTATTCCATTTATTCCACTGGCTCATTGCATTCTGAGTACTCCCTGGGAGGTAGGCAGATGCTCCCATGAGTCTTGAAACCGTGATGTCCAACAAAGACAGGAGTGAGGTCACTTTGTCATTGTCTGATTTATCCTCAGCAGCAGCTAAAGTTTTGATACTTACAAATAGAAATGGCTGCCCAGTGTGGAAATAGAGAAATCTGCTAAAGTTTTCAGACATTTTGCTGTTGGGCTTGGCACTCTTACTAAGGTTTATGGGTCCTGACTTCCAGCTACAGACTTGGATGCAGGTTGATCAGAAAGCAACCAGGAGAAACTGTGGGAGGCCTTTTGAGGTCTTAGCTGCTGTATGTGTCTCAGCTTATATGTGAGCATCATGGATCCAGTCACTAAAACTCTTAATTCTTTTGTAACTCTAGAATAGAGTCATGGTTACTAAGATTATCCACAAATAGATTGAGATAAGCAAGCTTATATTTGTGTTTAGACCCCAGTGTGGAAAAGATTAATATTCCTTTCAGGTTACAGCATTTCCTAGTTTTCTTCCTATTGTTAGAAACTTTACAGACAGCTGCAGGTCACTGAAGGTGTGAATACAAGATAGCACAGCAGTACTTGTGTGTGTGTTTGCCGTATGTGCAGTGATTATAGAGGCCAGCAGAGGGTGTCAGATCCCCTGGCAACAGAGTTACAGGTGGCTTAGAGCCACATCGAGTGGGTGCTGGGAACCGAACCCATGCCCTACTTCAATAGAATGTGCTTTTAGCCACTGAGCCATCTCCTCAGCCATAGCCATGTTAAAAGTGTTTCATGAGAACTTGGTAGCATAGACCTGACTAACAAGCAAGCAACTGACTTTTCCATGCTTTCTCACATCCATACAAGGAAGTACTAAGATAGTTTTCACAATACTTGGAGTTTAAACACACAAAGCACTTCTTGTACTGTCTTTAGGATTGTATGCCGACAGCAAAATGACACGAATACCAATAGCATTTAAGCTAAGACACCATTGCCCTTGTGGCTGTATATATATTTACCTGTGTTTGCAAAGGAAGTCATTTCTGATAGAATTATTGCTGTTGGCAAAGAGAAATTTTTATGAGGTATAAAATATAACAAAATAAGTCAGCTGTTTGTAATCCAATTATTTACAATTCTTAATTTTAACATTTTTACTGAGTTTTTACAGTGCTGAAATTATACAAGGTGCCAAAAGATATTTTTTGCCTTTTTGATGACAGCCTCTTTATGGTACAAACATACCAATGGCATTATCTCCTCACAATTTCCTTAACAAATTTGTAATAAACCATCAAAACAACTAAGAGGCAATGAGACTGGGGCCTGATGGCTCAGTGGTGAAGAGCATGTGTGGCATTTGCAGAGGACATGGGTCTTGTTTCTGGCACCACTGTTAACAATTGTCTGTAACCCCAGTTCCAGGGCATCTGGCCCCCTCTTCTGGCCCAATAATGCTGCACACATGTGGTTCACATACATAAATGCAGGCAAAAACCCATACACATAATAATAATAACAATAACAGTCATCATCACCTTTTTTTAAAGTAGTGATGACAGTCCAGAAGTGTTTGGAAACTTTTAAATGGTTAAGAAACAAGCATTTAAAGTCTGTCTAAAAGCAGGTGCTTAAACAGAACACCATTGGCCAGTTTCTCATCGTATGTGGGAATTTTTTTGTGTGTGTATGTGTGTGCAGTACAGGATGGAAACCTGCAAGATGATCTCGGTGTGGCAGCACCAGCTGAAACATCTGGACGCCATGAAGCACTGGTTTCCACAGGAACACCACAGCAGTGTGCAACTGTTTTCCTACCCCCGCAGAGCAAAGAAAACATTTTTATTTAAGCACTAATATTTAAAAACATGAAGAGCAAAGCAGCATATCTCCTTAGCAGAGCAGAGTAAGAAGCTTTAAAGAAAAAGCCCCAAGTCTTCCAGAACTGGCCACGCCTTCAGACAGAGCATCAGTCACCACCCACTGAAAGGAAACCCAGACCTCAGCATTCACTTTGGCCAGGATGGTCACGTCAGAAAGTTTAAGTATTTTGTTTGCTTGTTTGTTTTGTTTTGTTCGTATGAATGTTTTGCCTGTGCTTGGTGCCCACAGAGGGTAGAAAAGGGCACCTGGTCTCCTGGATCCGGAATTACAGATGGTTGGGAGCTGTCAGGAGGGAGCTGGGAACTGAACCTACGTCCTCTACAGGAGACTCCAGTGCTCTTAACCAGATCCATGTCAGAATTTTATTCCAGTATAATTGCTGTGGACATCCTGAATCTAACAGTATGCCTCATGATATCCTTCATGTCTGAATGGTGACACCAGCAGAGAAGTTAAGTAAACACAGCAGAAACGCCTGGCTCTGTTGCTGAGCTGCAAGCTGCAAGCTGCAGGTGCAGATCTGGGGCTACTGCTCCTTGTCATGAGGTCCAAGTTGTTAGGAATCACATCTGGGAAGCTAAATCGTCTTTGCCAAATCATAATTTACTAGTTTAGCTGCAGGTGCATTACACAGCACTATTTAAGTACCTTCAGGCACTAAGCTATGGCAACCCCAGTCATTAGGAACTTTTAAGAGTCCTACTTTGGAGGACGAAAGACTGCTACTCAGAGCAAATAGCTTGCTTAGTTCAGGTATTTAAAAAATGATAATGGCATGGCAGGTGCTCCTCACACTGGGTTGTGTCGCAATAAATCTGCCACAGGCTGAAAACGCTATAAGCTAAAAATGCCCCTAAATACTTAGTGTATGGAACACCAACACCTCCCAGCCAGAGTGCTGCTGTAACTGCTAGTACTGATTGTCAGTTTGAATGGATCTAGTATCACCCAGGAGAAAACCCTTCAGGAACATGTAGGGGGAAGCCTGTAGGATTCTTCAGGCATCCATAGCAGGGGTTATCTTCACCAGATGTAAGAAGATGCATCTAAATGAGAGCCTGGCCATTCTCAGGGCTCAGGTCTTGCATTGCATATAAAAGGAGAGGTTGAACTGAGCCTCCCCTCCCCCGAGGCACTCTGCCTCTGCTGCAGATTCCATGAGACTTGCCCCCTCACCCTCCCGTACTGTGACTTCCAACCCAGAACCATGGGCCAAAATAAAACCTTTTCCCCTTAAGATGCTTTTGTCAGGATATTTTATCTCACCAACAAACAGGAAAAGTGACTAGGACACCTTCTCATGGTATGGGCTTTAAACTCATGACTCTCCTGCTGCAGCCTCCGCAGTGCTGGGATTAGGGCATGCACTTCCAGGCCTGACTCAACAGCCTTAACTGACAGCTTATATCATGTCCCTCTGAAGCAGCTACAGCAGATGGTGCAGTGACAATCACTAGTGTCTGCTGCTGCAGAGTCCTCCTTGGAATGCCGGCTTCCCTCGCTTAGCTTTGTGAAATAGTTTTCAACTTGTATTTAATTTAAAATCTGGAATGACATCCTTTGTTTTTATTGCTGAACCAAGATGACTGAGAATACAGCCGATCTTCCCAAGAAGCAGTAATTGTGATACCTACAAATAGAAATCAGTCCAAACTAAAAATTCAATCCTGCAATAATAGAACTATACAAAAGGAGGTGTGTTTGGGTATTCTTTTTGTTTGTTTGTTTAGCTTAGATAATTTATGATAAATACATTTCTGGCCCATTAACCACACAGTAATTATATATGTATACACACACACACACACATATACATATATGTTCTAGGAACTATAGTCTGACTCTCCGTGGCACTTGGATTCTAGCCAGAAAGTAAAATTACTTCCAACCTTTTGGACCCTTCCCACCTTAGAGAATTCATGTTGTATATGAAGCCATCAGCAGAGCTGTTCCAGAAATCTCTCCAGATTGAGCAATTGTCATCCCTCTGGGGATGAGTGAGAGGCAGACGTCTCACAGATATTGCCTCATGTATCAGGTAAGTGACGTGTACATCTTGCTGCAGCCACAGCTCCAGAAAGCAAACCACACTGATGAGTATGTCACACTAAACGCCACACACAGTCCCGAAGGAGCCAACTGTGCTGACACACGTGTACCACACTGGCTTGACTCGTACTTCTCTACTGCACAGTGGTGTAGACTCAGAGGAGCATTTAGTGAGCTATATGAAGTGTTCAACAGTTCATAATGAAGTAAGCACTTTTTTGATGGTTAAGAGTCAGCTATGAGACAACTTCTGGGCATGTCTGTTAGGGAGTTTCTAGATTGGTTCCACTGAGGTCAGAAGGCCCACCCTGAATGTGAGCACCACCATTCCATGGGACAGGGTCCCAGACTAAAGAAACAGGAAGAAGTGAGTTGAGCACCAGCAGTCACCTCTTTCTGGCAAGCAAGGATTCAGAGTGACTGAGAACTGGATAAAGCCTTCAGCTGCTTTTATCAGGTGCCCTACTACAGTGACAAGAAAAGGAAGTGACACACCAAGCATGTTCGAAGCAGGCTGAGCCAAGCCATGCTCTGTATGGTGGTGACCATATATTCAACCTAGGTCTCAGACTGAGGCATGTCTGCGGGATTGTTCTACACAGCAGATGCCTCAGGGTTCCTTACCCAGGGGAACTTCTCAAGCATGCTCAGACAAGATCTGCCTTCACTTCCCTGGAAACTGAATGAAGGGGGCTGACATATGCACCAACTTCTGAGGCATTCCCTGGGAGATCCAAAACATGTTTATTTCAGGATATTAAAAATAAACCATTAGTGGGTGGTCAAAATAGTTTAGCTGGGAGAGCACAAGACCGAGGAGAAATAAATCACAGGACTGGCAAGGTGGCTCAGTGGGGAAGGGCACATGCCACCACGCCTGATGATCTCAGTTCAATCCCCAGGACTCATGTGGTAGAAGGACAAACCAATTTCCCAGTGACTTGACACATATACACACAGACATGTGCACCCATACACCAAATAAAAAAAAAAGTAACAACAGAGCTCATCATATGAAAATTTCTTTGTTGAAACAAAAGTGATTGTGAACATTATTGAGATCATAATTCTGCAGTGTTTTCCCTCAAAAGCGTTCCCTCTTGCAGGCCAGAGGGGAGGCAGCCCTGAGGACAAGGCACCCGCATGTAGGTGTAGGTCAGATAACTTCCCTTGTTTTCCAATGCAGATGTCACTGCCAGGCACAAACTCTGAGTAACAGATCTGGGTAACAGATGCAGTTGCTGAGGAAATTTATGCTTTAAAATTAGAGAAGGGTGGTGAAATTGGAGACCACACAAATAGAAAAAGAATTGAGAGTCCTGGGGTTATAAATACCTTGTGACAGGCAGCTTGCCTAAAACATTAGCAACCATCCCCACCCACCCTTAAGAAGAGTGTTAATACAATGTGCTATTAATACATCTAAGACAGAAAAGCTAGAGAGCTTACAATGGGAAAAGTCTTGCCCAAAGAGCCTTCCCCTAGAATGTGCATGAAAGAACAGACAGGCAGGCAGGCAGGCAGACATTCAGGTGTGTGCACAAGGAGAGAGAAGGGAAGGGAGAGAGGAAGAGGGGGAGGAAAAGGGAGAAGGAGAAGGAGAGAGAGAAGAGGGAGAGACATAGAGGGGTTTAGAGAGATAAAGAATTTAATGTCACTTTTAATTTGGAGATTATCAGAGACCAGAGCCCCAAAGCATGCCATCTGAAGTGTGCAGTGTGTAATTCTTCTGTTAGCTCTGCAATAAAACGCACACTCTTTTTTTTTTTTCCACTGAGCGGAATTTGTTTTAGTGGTGCTCAAGGGCTTGGTGTGTTCAGATGTGAGAGATGCAGGCATTTTAGGGATTTACAATGTGTGGTGAAAACCACGGAATTGCAACAGAAAGCGGTTACACACTCTGGAGCTTGTTCCAGATGGAGAAGGGATGGCAGCTATTCTAGAGCTCCCTGAAACAGGCCTATCAAGAAGAGGCCACAGAACGGGTGACAAGAGTAGAAGAAATCAGCCTGCTAGGCAGAGCCACGCAGAGAGGCAGCCTGAGGAGAGATACCCAGGGTAACTTCTTCCGTGACCGCTCATGGGTGTATCTGGAGCCAACTAATCGTATCCCCTGAAATTTGTGTGCCTTACCCTGCAACACTCAAAATGTGACTATGTTTGAAAGTGGGGCCCTTAAGGAAAGGAAAATAAGGTGATTTTGGTGATCTCTAGCCTGATATGACCAGTGTCTTCATGAGGAGGCGCTGGCAAACAGGTATGTGTGGAGGAAAACCATTTAAGGAGGGTCGACCAGGAGCCAAGGGTTAGTTTCAGAAACAAAACACAGTTTAACAAAAAAAAAGTGCTGTTCACACAGCTAAAATTCAGAGGAGTAGCCTGCAGTGCACTGAGATAAACCTTTTATGCTGTTTAAGTGTGCTAGCCAGGTATGCTTTGCTACAGCTTCAGCAAATGAATCCATCACCCACCGCAAAAACCTTACGTGCAATCAAAGAGAAGTGATTTAATTTTCCAGTAATGAGTTGGGACTGGTAGGTGGAAACCTAGTGCAAGTGAGAGTTCATTCTCCTGGCACCAGCAACCGCCCATCAGCAATACCTGCAGGAGAAAATCACTTTCTTAAGTAATTACTTTTTCATGTATTTGTACATTCAAGGGGAGTTTTCTCCTCTTAAAAACGTCAAAATTCTGTCTTTAAAAATCCTAAGGGGAAAATACCTTGAATTCTGATTTTTTCCCCTTTCACTATAAGTCGGTATAAAGAAAACATTTTGATTATTCAAAGATAACTACATATGCAATAAAATGAAAAAGGCAGATTGAAGGAAGGGTCATTTTACACTTTTACAGAAAATCTCCGAGGACCCTGCAGAACACAAATGCACTTTTGTGCAGAAGAACTAAATATCCAGGCCTGAGAGTATTCACTCTGAAACTGTTTGCTCAGGGCTTACCAGAGTTTTTGAAGGCACAAAGCCATAAAAATTTCATGTAAATGAGACTGGGGATGGTTCAGTGCTTCAGAGCACTTGTTGCTCTCAGAGAAGACCTGAGTTCACTTCCCAGCACCCATGTTAGGCTCACAAGCACATATAACTCCAGATCCTTGGGATCATTTGTCACCCTCTGGTCACTTTTGACCACTGTACTCATGTGGCATAAGCATACACACACACACACACACATACACACACACACACGTACACACACATACACAAGGGTAGGGAGGAGAATTCTATAGAATACAGATTTATGTACCAATGCACTGTAAAAAATAATCTGGTACCCTTTGTAAAGACCAAGTTAGTCTTAATTAGCACACTTTCAACACACACACATACACGCACGCACACACACACACACACACACACACACGCTCACAAACATACAGATTAACAGAGAGTCGTACCCAGACACACATCCAGACATACCCAGATACACACAGACACACACACACTCAGACACACACACACACACACACACACACACACACACAGGCTTTTGGTTCTTTAAATCACTTTTACTCCAGGGATTGATGGCATAATTTATCGAACCCCTGCTCAAATGTGGCCCATGGTAGCTCGGTGTCCAACTGAAGACCATAGTAAGGGGAACAGGGACTGTTTCAGTCATGAACTCGATGGCTGGCTCTTTGACCCTCCCCCACATGCGCCAGGGAGTAACAGCCTGACTAGATCCCAGGGGAGGACATTGCATCCAGCCCTGAGAAGACAAGATGAACTGGGGTTGGATGGAAGGGGAGGAGGTCCTCCCCTGTCAGTGGACTTGGAGGGGGCGGGGAGGAGGGAGCTGAGGGAGGGAGTGGGAGGGTGGGAGGGAATAAGGGAGGGGGCTATGCCTGGGATGCAAAGTATCTAACCTGTGATTGATATAAAAATAAATAAATTATATTTAAAAAAAAGACATTAAATCACTGAGAAACAGAGTATGGGAGACGCTGTAATAACAGGCATGTCTCTGTTGGTGAGCTGACCTGAGTCACCAGCTCCTCAACAGGGTCTCTGCTAGGCCTTCCCCACCCACTTCATGTAGTTCTTATCTCCCATCATGGAAATGAGACAAGAGTGTTCTGTTAAACCTCATGGGCCTCTGAGCGGGCCCCTGCAGCTCTGTACATAGAGATTGGCTGAAGCAGGTCTGGGCATCTCTTGCCACCTATAACAACTGACTTTAACATCTTTGTCCATGTTGACAACACACACCTGGTGCAGCTGGGAGTTTGGCCAAGGTGGGCCTGAACACATGAAGATGTCTAGGAAGAACTCTGTTCTTCCCCAGTGCAGAGGTAGCTCAGCAATGCCTCTAGATCAAACTGATTCTCACTGAACCATGCACAACATTTGCAATAACATGGAAAGGTTATCTATTAGAAACTATTGGCTTCCTTGGAGACCTGAATGGATGCTACATCAGTGTTGAGGAAGAACAGAAAGACAGAAATGATTAAGGGCACATGAGTAAAGAACCCATCACCCCATGGTCTGCATGTACCAGTTACCCTTCTATTCCTGTCATTAAACACTCTAACTGAAAGAAACCCAGAGAAGGCCTTAATTTGGCTCACAGTTCCACAGGGGACATGGTCCGTCATGAAGGGGACAGAAGGCTGACCTGGGAGCAGAGAAATCATTTCATCCACACACAGGAAGCAGAGAGACAGACCACAGAAAGAAGGCCAGGCTATACACCCTCAGGACCAGTGAGTTCTCCAGCAAGGCTCCACCTCCTAAAGGTTCTGTAACCTTCCCAAACAGAACAAACAGGCTTGGGGTCAAATGTCCAAACACATGTGTTAAAGTAACTTTTATTTCCCAGATTTAATTGTCTTCTCAAAGGCTCACTGCTGACTAAGCTCACCCTTTCTAGTTCTTTTGAACTCTGGCTGGCTGGTTCAGCTCAGCTCTTCTGGCTCAAACTTCTCTTCAAGCTGACTGATTCAAACTGGCTTCTCTCAGATTCTCATTGAATTATTCTGCTTGGCCTCAAACTAACTCTAGCAATATGTTCCAATATTTTGGCTTCTTTTTACAACCTATCTTTGTGAAACTGTCCCAATAAAACTGCCTCCTCTTTCCCTCTGGGTTGCTCTTAAATTGCTTCTCTTCTGCTCTTCTCATGAGAGTTCCACATATCCTAGTTTGTCAAATCTTTTTCTGATTAGTCACTTTGTCTCTCAATTAGAAAGCATTGTTTGGGGTTAAAGATGGGTGCTAAGGGAATGTCTGTATTCCAGCCAGATAATCCAGAACTAGAAGGTCTCTAGATGTAATCAGAGTAGCCATATGGCTGGATTAAAATTTCTCTAAGCACATGAACCTAAGTGGGAAACTTCTCATTAAAACCACATTGGTTGAAATTTCTCCTCAGCTGAGAAGCCAAAATAGGAGCTCAATGACAACAGGCAGTTTATGTTAAAGGAACAGTGAACCAGTCTCAGGACTTGAATGAGCCTGACTGTGGTGGGTAGGGCCTCACACCTCTGACAGATGTTGTCTGTACTCTCACAAATAAAACTAATAGCTTTATTTACAGTAAATAAAATAAAATTTACATCCTAACTCCCTGGAGGTCCTACCTCATCAATCAAAATCTTGTCAGGTATCCTCAGGAACCACCCATGGATCTCATTTAGATTCTTTAATCATCTTTTGAAGAGAGTAACATTAAAATTACTAAAAGTCCTGCATGTGCTGATCGCAAAGCCATTGAAGCAGGACTGTCCTTGCAGAAGCCCACGCTCATGTTCTTAGGAGTTTTTACTGTCAAGTGTTTCTGCTTCTTTAAGACCCTGTGCTTGAATACCAAGCTCAAAATGTTCTTTAATGAAGTCCATCTATGCTTCACATGGTCTCCTTTTCAGCCTGGAGTCCAAGGATCGCTGACATCCTTTCTCATTTATCCTTAATAAATCAATGGCCACTCTGCTTTTCCCCAGTCTTTTAGGGCACAAGCCAACACAGACCATGAACTTAGGCTCTGCTGGCTAGAGGTGCTTCCGGTGATTGGCCCAGCACCCTAAGCTCTTCAAGGTGTGGTCCTGCTCATCATTGCATCATAGCTCCATGGCTGCTTTTCTCCCCTTCAAGGTGGTCTGGCAGATTGTCAGAACTGTGTGACATCTCTTCCAGAGTGAGAAGCTTCTCCTCTGATTGGCACCAGGCTAGTCCTTTCCTTCTTCCAGCATGGGATTCCTGGGGAAATTAAAATTTCTTGGGGTCCTCTGTTTCAATCATCTGATAGCCAAAGGGAGGTATATGGTATCTCTTTAGAATGTCGTCATTCGTTCCTGGACGGCCACTGGGCAATTCCACCTCCCCTTTGCATGTCGTAAGCTGTATGAAATGTTGGTAGCCTGTGTCTTGTAAGAATAACTACCAGAGTAATTCTTACATTCCCTTGTACAGCATTTAAGGTAGCCATTAAAGTCTTTGTTTTGTTTTTAAATTAATCAGAATAGAACTTCCACATTCTTTCAAGGACTCTCTATTAGAGGTGATGCCAGAAGTTGGTGTGTCTCCCCCAGAGACCCTCCTTGCTAGCTGCAGAACCACTCCTGATCACCCTCATAGAGCACTAACAAGCCCGTTAAAATGCAAAGCAAGTTCTTAAGGTTCTGGAAGGCCCGGGAAGTACTGGGGAATTGGGAATCTGGCTTTGTTGCTTATAATTTCCCACCTTTAACCATTTGCAAGTAGTTAACAATGATTCTATTTACATATGATGGCATGCAACACTGACAACTACAAGCACACCATACCCAATAGCTGCCTGTTCTTTCCGCTACTGTTATTTTTATCCACATGAGCTTGTCAGACCTAGGTTCACATAGAAGAAAAACACCCAAGGTGACAGAGAGAGAGAGAGAGAGAGAGAGAGAGAGAGAGAGAGAGAGAGAGAGAGAGAGAGAGAGAGAGAGAGCAAAGTTTGTGCTACCACAATGAACAGCTTTGATGCCAGTATAGCTGAAGTCATTGTGTTGTCTAGTTAATGCCTTTAGAGATAACTAACTGAAAGCAGATTTCTCTCATCCACGGTGTCTCCAGCATTCAGCTTATCCTTCAGAGCAATTTCAGGCTTGGTGGAAGTCACCATTACCTGTTGAGCCTTCTCACCAGCCCTAAAGGTGATTTAAAGGTGGGCCTAGGACTTGGTCAGCATCGATGTTTAGTTGTTTCATTTTATCATCACAGATTGTCTATTCATACTTTGAAGTTTCTGCCCCCCTACCCCACTCCCAACCCGCACAATGTGCTACAAGGAGAACTAATTTGAGAAGTACGTTTTGAGTCTTTCTGGTCTGCATGGAGGTCTGGAGGTGTCCCTGCAGAAAAGTGAATCATAAGCAGCCATTGAGGCCAGTGAGGTAAGGCACTAGAAGCATAGCCCCTTGACACATCAGCGTTGAAGATAACCTTGTGAACAGTCCGCAGCAGATAGTTGCTTCTCCCCAACTGAAAGTCTGCCTAATCTCAGTGAGACTTTCAGAAAGCTTAGGAACTGGTGGTGTAAAATGTCAACTATTAATGGGGCATTAATAGTTCCCCGTGCCTCCTTTCACAGCAACTCCTGATTTTATTTACCATCTGTCTTAATTCAGTGACGAGATTGAAGGCGCCAGATGAATTCATGCTGATATCGCTGGCGACCGTGTTCAAACAAACTTAGTCCAGAGGTAAAGATCCAGTTTTCTCCGTCCATTTCTAGGCAACAGCTAGGGCCTAGGGACACTCGGGTCTTTGCTTTAAAATGTGTGTGTTGTGGCCAAGGTGCATCTAGAGGTGACAAGAGCCCTGTCTTCTTGCCTTTCTCTCATCACCCATCCAATCTCCACCCTGGGAAGCAGGCACAACTATCCCTGGTCCTTATTTTGAAGAAGAGAGAAAATCAGGCACATCCTAAGTAAGGAAGCAGTGGCAGAAAGTTTTTAACTTTTGGTACATGCTAGGCAAGCACTCTTCACTGAGCCTGAGCTGAGATCGCTGGCATCTCTTGATAGCCGACTTCTTCTGAACCACTGACTGGCCAGCTAACCAAAGTCTACTCCATGAACACACCAGGAGCACAGAGGCAGCCTTCTGGGAAAGGTGGGCATTTGGCTGTTTCATTCTCTATAGTCTATACATATGAATTGTAAAAGACATATAAAAAGATGCTGAGTTGGTTTATAAATAGAATTTACATTTTTCTTAGGTGATAAAAGCATTTTGTGGAAAAACAGCATGTTTTCAAAGGTTACCTGTCTTTTCCCACCTGTAAATGTGAGCAAAGAAGTGTGTAGGCACATTGGTCTAGGTGCTTGTCTCTGGCTGGATTTAGCAGCTTGGCCTACCATCAAGCCATGTGGCCTTGCTGCGTTTCAGGCAGCTGAATAAACCTTTCCTCTTCGATGTCAAAAAGCCACTTTCTGTTTCTAAGGAAGATGTGCTGTTGGCAGGGAATTAGTGGAGAGAACTCTGAGCATCTGTCTCTAATGTCCCAGGTTCAGCCCTCTGCCAAAGGTCAGGGGCTAATCAGCCTGCTGCTTAGTTACACAGCAGAATAACAAACAGTTTCAAGGCCGGCAGTGTGTGTGAATGCACTGGGGCCCTCACACTTCCCCGAAGCATTTGAAGGTGAGATGGAAAGAGGGCTCTTGTTTGCCAAGCCGATGTTAAGAGTATTCAGGTGGACAGTCCAAGGCTCAAGCTTGTGTTTACTTGCCTTGAGCTCTTGTTATCAACACAGCTGCCTGAGATGGCCTGAGAAATGTTTACAGCGTCATGGAGTTGCTGCTAGGAGCCCTATTCCCTGCACAGGAATACATATCACTCAGTTGGGTGTCACGGTGCGGGGCTAGGAGCTGTCATCTAATCTTCTGCTTTGTGCTTACAAATCTGATAGGGCACATGCTTTTCATTTTGTAAAGCAGATGACACATTCCGAAGATGAAATGAGATGATTCATATATTTGTCTTTGCTGCCGAGAGGCCTGGCTACTCAGGATTTAGTGATCTCAAGTCCAGTGGTAGTCACTTCTCTGACTAGGATAGTGGACTCCCTTGAAAACCAGTGTGTGGGCTAAAGCCTTCTGTCTGTCCTGCAGAGGGAAAGCAGCATCGTGGATGATCAATGTCTAAGGTGACAGCAAGTACTGGTGGTGATGGGTAAATGAGCCTGAGTGGGAAGAAGCCATTTGTGATTTAATTTTCAAAGGGAATTCGATGGAGCTTACCCTGGATCTTAAATAGAAACACCCCACCCCCTACCCCCCTAAAGACTATAACTTTGTAATGTTTAGCTTGCATTGGACCATGTTCATACATGCAGCCCGTGCATTATTTGCAGTCACGTGACTGCTGACTCAGTCGTGTGAGATAAAAGGCATGTCTCTGTCTTGTCTTTGCCTTTCTTCTTATAGACACAGGAATTAGCTTTGAAACATTTAAGGACAAAAATCCAAATCATCAGTTTGTTATCATCATAAAATTATGTGGTAGTAGAATTTATATATTCATATATGTGTGTAAATGAACATATATGCTTTCTATAAAAACAAAGTAAATGAACATTGATCATTAAAGCTAAGCCAGCACTGAGGTTCCTGTAATAGAATTTCAGGCTCTCCAACCATTCACCATTTATTACAAAGTAAAATTAAAGAATATATATGACAGTTTGCCTCTATTGTGAGTCTATGTATCAACTGCATGAACAATACAATGACAAGAAAGAAGAGTCTAGTCCTTGGATATCTGAGCTGCTAATCCTGAGAAACCAGGAGTGTCGGTTTTCTGAAGCTTCCCGCACAGACTCCTGGGCCACATGACTGTATGATGGTGCCAGACAGTTTTGCTTCCTGGCCTGGTTTGATGAGCCTCCTCTGCTTCAGAGTGGGCTGAGTACCACTTACTGCTGAAACGCATGCCATCCCTGTGACGCCATTCTGAGTTTGTGGGAGTTCTTCCCCCCACCCCCTGCACGCTGAGCATTAGCTTGCGTCCCACGTGTGTTCTCCATGTCTATTTGCAACCACAGCTGCCGAGTGCAGAGGCCCTTGGAAGTGCCCACTTCACCCCCTGCTGGCTCTTTCCAAATCTGCTTCCCCACCTGTCAGCAGGCTCAGGACATTCCTTTCACAGAAGATAAAGCTTTGGATTTATTATTAGAATTCAGACTTGGGAATACGCACTGCCAGAGCGTGGAACACAGCAGCCTTGGCTTGGGTGGCGTGTCACGTTCCTCTCTACCCTGGCCGACACCCAGGCACTCAGGGAATCTTTCCACTGTGCGCTGGCCTGCCACCTCTTTTCCATGTGTAACCAGATGGCAGCATGTTGGGGAGAAGTTTTATTAAGATGACAACATTTTAAAGCTATTCTTCTGAGTGCCGAGCGAGCATCCTGGGAACCCTGAGCGTTGGGCCTGGTGTGATAAAGGAGCAATTAGAAAAGTCCTCCAGGAGTCATTCATAGAAAATTGGAGGCCGTGATGCTGGCGCAAGCAAGCCTTCCGTCCCCAGGACCTGCTTCCTTTGGTTTCTGGGCCTGAAGTCCCTTTTTATTCCAAATTTCTGTTGAGCGACTAGAAGATTGTAAAAGTTTCACCCTGGTTTTAAAACGCTTACAGAGGAAAGAAAGATGAAAAGGGAATGCATTCCAGAGCTTGTAGAAGGAAGCCTGTGGCCACTTGGCATAGGGCTTAGTTTGGGTAGCTCTCTGCTTCTCTGCTGGTGGTGGTCTGGTTCTGAGTGTGAGTGAATGTGCCTCTTAACCTGTGCTAGCCTGAAGCTGACCCTACCGCACAACAAGTTACACCATTCGGTATCACCCCAACTCCATGGGATGGACACTTTGAGAAATCATCATTGTGAGTATTGAGAATATTGAGAAAACTGGTGTGAATTTCTTCTTGCTCCCTAGAGGATTACATATGTGTACTCTATGGGGGACTGGACTTGCTACCGCTGGACCAGGAGCCTGGACCATGGCTTGCAGCAGCTCCAGCCATGCATCAGCTACAGGCCGATTGTCCCTACTTTGAAAATCCAAAATCTGAAACACTCCAAAGTTTGAATGTTTTCAAGTATAGACATGATGTCACAGGTGGAAATTCTAAACCTGGGACTGGTTGAAGCCAAATGCAGGTGTGTTAAACAGTTCATGTCAAATCGCCTTCAAGATTTTCGAGTAAGCCATATGTGAAACACAAGTAGTGTGCAGTTTTGACTAGCTCCCGCTTCCAAGGAAGCTCATGTTATACCTGCAGACACCACAGGCTCCAAAACCTGCCCTGACCGGAAGCATTTATGATCCCTAGCACTTTCAGCAAGGGTTTCTGCCAGGCAGTACTGTCTCTCCCCTGCCCCCTCTTTTCCCTCCCTCCTCTTCTTTCTTCCCTCCCTCTTTCTCTCTTTTCCTTTCTGGCCTGTGTGTTTGTGTGGACAAGGGTGCTCCAGCAGATACAGCAGAATAAGGGTGAGCAAACATCTCTGAGGGCTGTTCTTTTCTTCCATCTTTATGTAGGTTCCAGGGATGAAACTCAGGTCATCAGGGCCTTTTGCCCACTAACCCAGCCCAGGTTAGCTCATTTTCAACAGAAGTGTTTTAAAGCAATTGTGTCCTTGGGCAAGTGCTCATTACTCTGCCCTTCGTGCCTGAGATGTTCAGTTTCCAGCCCCAGAAGTTAAGAGTAGGACTTGTCAGCACAGCTTGGCTGAGACCTACAATATAATACAACTTCCTCTCTCTCCAAATAAGGGCAGATTTCCCTTCCCCCAGCTGAGGCATGAACAGTATACACTTTCCCTGGCCATGCCCCATTAGATGCTGACTATAAGACAACATTGGTTCTCAGTAAGATTTTCTCATAGGGACTGTTCATACTGAGCGAGGACACCTGTTAAGCAGCTTCCAGAGTCTCTAAGATAAGGTAGCCTTCAATATGTGAGCAGACAAATTGCTATAAACATCTGGGGTATACAGCAGGAACAACAGAATCCTGGCCACTGTTGTTGCTGATTCTAGGAGTAGCCATCTTGGATGAGGGCTGTCTCCACCACCTGGAGATGAGGACAATTTGTTGACTTGTGCACACACTTTGTTTTGGAAATGTTGCAGTACTGCTTTTTCTAGGTTCACAAAAGGTGGGGAAGGGAAGGAAAAGAAAGGAAAGGATGGGAAAGGAAAGGAAAAAGGAAAGAAAAGGAAAAAGGAAAGGAAAGAAATGGAAGGGAAGGGAAATGAAAGGAAAGGAAAAGGGAAAAGAAAAAGGAAAGGAAAAGGAAAGGAAAGGAAAGAAAAGGAAAAAGGAAAGGAAAGGAAAAAGGAAAGAAAAGGAAAGGAAGGGAAACCAGGAGCAACTCCTATTTGGGGAGAAAACTTAAAATACGTTCCTTGTTTGAGTTAAGGATTTTATGAGGTGTATTAAAAATTTAGGGATTCAATTCAGTATCTAAATCGACAAAAAAAAATTTGCTGGGATTTTTATTTTCTTTCTTCCTTCTTTGTTTCTGACGAATAACTGCTGGAATCTCCTATTGTAAATGCATTGTTAGGATTATCTGGTTAGTTTTCCAACCAAAGTTTCACATCCATAAACCTATCTGCTGACATATCTTTCCTCTTCAGCCAGATGAGCCAAACTATTTATGGGGTTTTATATTTTGTGGTATTTACGATTTCATCAGCTTTTGAAGAATAACTCTCCTGTGCATGTTTGTGATGGGCTACAGAGACCAGTCCATCCCAAGGAGGAGGTTTCAAGAGGAACTTGGAGGTGGGCGCGCTTTGAAGAAAGCGTGTGCTCTCATTATTCTTCTCTAGCCTTTGGGGAGACATTTTGCTTTCAGTCGAGGGACTGAGTCACTGGATTCTATTTGAATGTCCAGGATGGAGGTCCTCATTGACAGAGAATCTTCAAGAATTGCTCTATGACCTTGGGGTTAGGTTGGGTTCCCAGAGACCATGGGAACCACTGGTGGTTATTAACATGCAATGTATTGCCCTTTGTACCCTGAGTATTCTCAACGCAAGTGAAGTCTACAGTGTGCCCTCATTCGTGCTTTGGAACTTAAGAGCTACTCAAGCAGCGCACATGTGGAGCGCACCCAGGTGTGTAAGTGTGGTGGCTGTCCCCAATCTTAGCTCAGTGACGCTGTTATCTCTATAGCGATGTCTTCATAGGGTGAGGCCTCATAGCTCCCCGAAGGTCACACACATCTCAGCCCATTTCCCTGGCTGATATGCTCAGCTCAGCTCACATTTGCTCACTTGTCCTCCCCGCACTGCTGTGTGAGCTGCTGAGGCCAGGCGAGAGCAGACAGTAAGCTTTCCTGCTTTCTGCAGAGCTGGCAGTAAGGAAAGCCCCGCCCACATGGAAAACTTAGAGACCAAAGAAATCCTCAGAGACACAGAGGACTTGCTTAGGAAAAGAAATCCAAGATGAGCGGATTCACTGTGACTCTGGACAAGTGGGGACTGGCAGTGTGAATGCCTGATAATGAATTTCATCAAAATTAGAATTCAAATTCAGTCACAGTTCATACAATAAAGCATAAATTGCCTCTCTCTCACACATATGTGCACACAGGGGACTGTAGATAAGAAACCTAAAACTTGGAGTTGGACACAGCAAGGACATGTAAGTATATTTTTTTACATTTTATCGAAGTCTGATTAACAAAATATTCCAGGTAGAGGATGTGACCACCTATTACACATTGTGTGAGTACCAAAATCAAAGTGAGTGAATACATTCTTCAGCACGGTAATTACGATTCCTGTGAGGAGTCATGTGTTGTGAAGACTGGATGCCTGGCCCCTTGTAGGGCAAGTGAAGAGCGTACATGGTCTGCTATCATGTCTCCACGCTGCATATCAGAGTCCTTGTTGCTCACTTTAGAAGCTGTCTGCTCCTTTCCCTGTATCACCCTCCAGCCGTCAGCAGTTGCCAATGAACTATTCGTGCACTCAAGTTTTGGGTTCTATTCTTTCAATTTTCAGTAAGCGAGGTCTAACACTTGCTTTTTCACACCAGCCTCATGTCACTTAGCACAGGTTCATCTGTGTTGTAACCAATGGCAGGTTTTTTTTTCTTCCTTTATGATCAACCAATATTCCATCTTGTCAGCATACCGGCACTTATATATCCACTGATAGTGTTTGTGTGTGTACATTCGTGGTCCTGTGAATGTCAGCCAGAGATTGACCTCTACGTGACTTCCTCAGTTACTTTGCCACCTTGCTTTTTTGAAGCACAGAGTCTCACTGAACCCTGGAACTCACCACTTTGGCTAGCTGGGCCGGGCAGCAAGACCCCAGGATCTGCCTGTGTCTACCACCCACAACCTGGGCATCACCCAGCCTTTACCACAGGTGCTGGAGACTGTGGTCCTCATGCTCGCTCAGCGGACACTCTTCCCCGCTGACCAGTCTGACCCCGATGCTGTCACTAGGTATTTTGTCTCATTTATCTCTTCTTTCTCCATCTGCCTTTCCACCCCATTTCTCTATTCTTTTTTAATTTCCTTCCTCTAATTGGCTAACATCCAAAGGATGTCTTTGAGCCTCTTGGCTCTAAGAAGGTCTGTGTGTCAGCCCCTTCATGTCCGTAAATATCTGCAGCACTGTTGTGATTTTTAAGCTCTGTTGTGAAATTGTTCAGCTTCAGGATTTCAGTTTGGCTTCCTAAGTGGCTTCTGCTCTGCATTAAATCTCTTCTTGACTCATACATCCTCTTCAAGTTTTCTCTTAGTCAACTACCTCTATTCTCCTGCATTTTATGGACCTTCTTTAAAATTGATGTTCTCCACCTTTCTTAGGTGATTTCTAGGCCTCCATTGTTTTATAGTTGGCTTTGGTATCCTTTGGGGGTGTCATGTTATACTTGGCTATTCATTTTGAGCTCACCTTGAATCTGTCTTCCTTCCCTTAAAAGAGCAAATGTACTCTGTCTTTGCAAACTGGTTTCAGCACAGGAAGTCCCACCAGCTCTACAAATGATCTTGAAGACCTATCACGGGGCTGCTTCGGTGTCCACAGCACACGTTGTGGTCCGTGAGCCAGTCAGGAGGTCTGCATAAAAGACGATGCCTCGGGTGCCTTTGAGGAGTCTGGGAGTGAAGAGAGACCTGGACTGTATCATGAGCAGGACCGCATCCCCGGGGACAGGTACGCTGCAGAGTCCAGAGCCAAAGCTGAGGTCTGCAGACTCATTTTAGGAAACAGGTGGGCTAACTCCTGCTGGGTTGCTGTGTGGGAGGGGCTGACGGGTACCACACCTGCGAACGCCTGGAGCCAGAGATCAAGGTAGTATCAAGAAGTTAATGAACTTGTCTCTGTGGTCCCAGATGGATGTGTCTCTCAGGGGGAAAGGAGGGCAAGATTGCTGTCAGAATGTTCCCGAGGGCCTGGAGCAGCAGGATCATTTCACGACCTATGAGAGATAAAGATTGGTGGGTTTGCCTCCGGAAGCACGGCCAGTTATTTCTCTTAGCAGGACCTGGGCTGGTTAGACTCCTGCCAGCCCACAACTGGGGCAGAATGGAGCCTCAAACACAGCTGTGAGGGTCACAGGCTGGTCACACGAGCCGAGGGTCTCTTGACTACTTCCAAGTCAGTAAGCGGACCCTGCTGGGGCAAGACCAAGACAGATGGGTGGTGGGTCGGTTCACAGAACTACGGGGCTGAGTTTGGAGTCAGGGCCTCTATCAGGAAGCATGAGCTTGCCTTATCAAAACAGCAGTGTCCATCCTATGTGCTCTCACCAAAGCACCCCAGCCACAACTCACTTCCGAATTCTTGTGACTGTGGGAGCCACAAATGGAAGGCCCATATTTGCCTTCTTGATGATACTGCATGTGACTTGGCAATTTTCAACATTCCATCCCCAGTTCATGCCGTTTGGAGGGCTGTCTCGATTCTTCCCTGCCCCTCTCTGGCTGAGCGGCCATTAGAACCCTCTGAGGCACATTTGTTATGTGTTTGTCATTTCCCTCTTGAGTTTTAACATTTCCCAACCAGCTAGTTTCTTCTTTTCTCTCAGTCATTTGGATCTCATGTGACCTAGCTGGCTAATGTTCCTCACATTTCACACTTTTATTTTATGATTTGGATAAAATGGGAAATTTCACGAGGAATTTTATTAAAGAACACTTTGAATCATTAGCCAAGCAAGTTCTTTTTATGTATTTGCAACCTAGCAACCCCATGGTCTTCAGTGGCCTCATCACATGGGGACTGTATTTGTTTTAAATTTAAACTATTATGGGAAAAAATGTATGCCAACAAGAAAGGACTGGGTGGCTTCATCTATGGACATTTTTTAATGAACTTTCTGAGAACGTGACTGGCCCTCAGCTGGATTATTCACATATTTCTTTTGAGAATGTGGATTTAAATACAGTGAAGAGGTGGACTATGAACATCTTTGTTTTGGTTTTGTCAGTTCAGAAGTCATGAAGCAGGACTTAAATTTGATCATTTCAGGTTATTTTCACATGATTTGACTGTTTCTCATTAATATGTAATCATTTTTCTCTGGTTCTTAGAACTTTCTGCTTTTCCCCCTTTTACCATATAGTAGCCTGGGGCTATCCTTCTCCACCACCCACAGCCATACACAGTAGCTCAGTCATTAGAACAGGGTATCCTCCACCAGCCACAGTCACAAATATGTAACCACAGTATGTTAGCCAATTCCTTAATAAAGTAAAAGAAACAAAAACAAACAACAAACCACAAAACAGCATTAGAGATTAGCAGGAATAGAGATATTTAATTTATATTTAAAACTTATACGTTTATCTAAGTGTGTATTTGTAGAAAAATCCAAAAGCCCAGAAGGAGGGTTTGGACGGACATATTTAGAAGTTCTGGCATCATAATGGCATCTATGGGGATGGCACAGTCAAAAGTGCGTGGGTAGCTCTCGGAGCCTATGGGGTCTCTACCCTAGTGAAGAGAGCAGGACTCTGTAAAAATCAACAAATATGCTACAGTGACTAGATGCGCTTTTACCATGTCAATCAAGGCAAGCTGACAGAGTTGTTCAGAGCTGTATTTTTCTCTTGATTACTATGAAAGAGGGGAGGAACTATCCAGTTAGGATTATGCTTTTACTTATTTTTTTCCTTGAATTCTGTCTACTTCTTCATGCATTTTAAGCTCATTTGTCATTATATAGGCTATTTGGCAGACTCATTTAATTGTGAGGAAAAAAAAATCTGATGGTTCATTTTCAAAACAAAGTATCTTGGTCTAGTCACAGATGAGAAGGAAACACTGGGCCCTTCTGACAGACAGTTCAGCTATGAACTCTGCCCTCCAGAAACCTAGAAAAGTAGAAAAATACTCACAGCCAAGTTTGCCTGAAATTTGCTTGTGCCTACGCTTTAAATTAAATGTGGAGATAAGTCCATGCACAGTGTTTGCTGAGAAAAAGACAAATCTATGAGGCAGGATGAAGGGTAACACTAGGTGCCATGCTTAATATGGGTGCAGATAGAATACAGACCACAGAAAACCTGAAGAAACCCTGCCAATCAAGACATAACTTGGGTTTTGGTTTTTGTTTTTTTGTTTTTGTTTTTTGCTAAAACAAATCAAGAAAATAAATACTATGTAATAATTGTATATAAAGTAAATTATGGTGTTAGCTTGAATTTTTTATTTTCTTGTCTATTCTATCCTTTCTTTACTTCCTTTCTTTTTCTCCTCCTCCTCCTGTTTGTGGTGGTTACAGGGGTTGGCTTCAAACTCACTGTGAAGCCAAAGATGATCTTGACCTCTGACCCTGCAGCCCCTACACCCGAGGATTGAAGACATGTTACCTCACCCAGTTTGAATTTCCTTTTTATAAGAATTTGTTGTCCATCTTTGTGGACTGTTTTTGTGAAGGTGGTCTTTGCTACTTTGTGGGTTCTTCTTTGTCCCACCCTTTATCCCTCAGTTTCACCCCCTATAACTAGATAGAAGAGACAGAAAGACAGAGGTAGGGAGAGAGAAGCAGAGATCCCTGAGTTTAATTTCTTCCCTTGTTTCTTCTTTGAGCATGACTACTAATTATAACCAACACCCCTGAAAAACCAACAACCACTGACCCCATCTCTTGGGGTCCTAGCATTCCGACAAGTTTCCAGAATTCCAAACATCACACTATCACAGAGACTATCAGCAGCTGGCAAAGCCATGCCTCTGCTAGAGCACAAGGCAAATCATAGTCAGCTGCTGTGAAGCAGCCCATATCCCCACATCTGGAATTAAAACCAAAACATATTCTGATAATATTTCTGTGTTTTTTTAAAAGAAACTAAAATTCCAGAACTGTCACTACATTTTTAATCTGAAATTATTTTAATCTGAAATTATTTATCTGAAGTATGTGAGACTATTTGACATTCTTCATACTTCTAAATCTGTTTCTATATTGTTTTTAATGTGTTTTCCTAGTAGGAATCAATGGAAAACATTTTTTTAAAAGAGATCAATAGGATTTATTTAAAAATAATCAATCAATAATAAATCAATTGTGTTTTAGTCACTTAGGCACCATTGAGAGAATATAATGCCTATGTATATAATAACAAATACTTACTACCAGGAATTGAAGGCAAACTATGTTAGAATAAAAAATAGAATGAAATTTGCTGAGGTGACATTAATATATAGCTATAGAGAGTTTCATTTCATTGGATATTTTTGATCATGCATAGCCAAGAGAAGGTATCTAATATATATATGTGTGTGTATATGTGTACATATATATGTATATATATTAATATTCTCACCTGGGGAGATGGCTCCGGGGATATATATATATATATATATATATATATATATATATATATATATATATATATAAAACTTCTCGACAATGAAATTGCACTTGTCAGTGGTGACCTTAGGGAATGTGCCCTATTTATACATAGTTGTCTCTACTTGGGCGTTTCCAAGCAGGTAAGATGGCTCAATGTGGGTAACAGCATCTGCTGGCCAAGACTGACAACCCGAGTTAGGTCCCCAGAACCCTCGTGGTGGAAAGAGAACCGGCTCCCACCAAAACTTGTATGTTATAGTGTGCACCCACAAGTGTACACACACACACACACACACACACACACAAACTCACCCAAATAAATGAAAATTGGGCATTTTCAGGAATGGAGGGCTTTGCTTTTTAAGAAAAGCCTCAGGAAATGGTGACATATGATAAATACTCTCTAAAGCCAGAAGGCCTTTTACTGGGTTTGATGAGAAGGGTGGCCTAACTCAGGTTAGGCCTGTCAAAATGTCAGAGTCAGTGGCATTATTATCCTGGTGACCAGTACAATAAATGTGACTTCATTTCATAAAAATAAATACGAAAAAAGTACTGTGACTGTCACACTATCCTCAAGCTATCCATTTGGGGATATTTGTACTCCCTAAGGAATACTGGGATTTCCTTCTCTCCTTTGAGGATGAGGAATGAATCATTAGCTACAGTGACAGAAACACTTAATATTCCCACCTGGGGAGATGGCTCCGGGGTGAAAATGCTTGCCCTACAAGCTTGAGGAGCTTGAAGTAGATCCTCCAGAACCCAGATCAAAACAATACTGGGTATGATGGAGTGTGTTCATGATCCCAGTGCTGGGGAGACAGAGATAGATGGACAGATCCTGGGACTCACTGACCAGCCAGCCTCACCTACATAGTACTCCCCAGGTAAGAGAGAGACAGTATTCAAAAAAGATAGACAGTGCTTGACAGCTTCCATACACACAAACATACACAAACAGAGACACACACACACACACCCTCGAATGCACAAGCTCCTCCATGAGATACAGTCCTCAGATGATATTTTTTTAGTGCAACATATACGACATGCAACATACATGACTCGGGTTACACTATGGGCAAGATTTACATGGAGGATCTTGGTGTTGGGGATGGGGGTAGATTGCTCACTGTGAGGCTTCAGAGCCAGATGTTAATGGATTTCTTGGATCAAAAGGGGTATTTGGAGGAAGAATTTAAAGGCTCTGTTGCCTTCTCCATTTTTCTTGTCTTTCCCCAGAAATGTTTGTGATATAAAGACAGGCAGTGTCTCTCTCTGCTTACATGGGACGAGGCTTTCCTCCACCTTCCTGTTTGACTCACAAACCAGCACCCCAACACGGATGCGCCACCCACTGTTCACAGATACACTGTCCACTATTCATGCTCTCAGAGTTTGTAAGCTGCTGTTCCAGGAACTACAGCTTTGTGTCTTTCCGAACAAGGGCTGCCTGTTGGGCTGTCGCATCAAAGTGGAAATAGAGGAAGAAGGCTAGAGCTGGGTTAAACCACGCCTACCAAAGTATGATGCTAGGGCTAGGGATGTGTCCGGCTGATAGAATGCTTGCCCAGCAGTGACAGGAGCCTGGTTCTATCCACAGCTTCATGAATATAAAGGAACAATTGGCAGCACACATCTGTAATTCTAGTACTGGGGATGCGGGATAGAATGATGAGGAGTTCAAGGTCATACTTAGCTTCACAGCAAATCCCAGGCTGGCCTGTGCTACAGGAGGCCCTGTTTGAGACATGATAAGTGATAGATAGATCAATAGATGGACAGATAACAAAACATAATCATGTCACTTGCCTTGCAGAGACACAATAAACAGAACAAAGATGAAACCGCTTGCCTTTTGAGAGGCATTGCTCATCAATGACGTCATGTGGGGTAATAAACATTTCCTTATCTCAGCATCCTCAATTAGAAATAATAAGTAATAATCAAAAGAATCCAGGCTTAACCCATCGTAAATGCTCAATAAATATTAATTTCACTAAAATATCTTCTGTGATCTTTGTTCTCTATTTAACATGCTAATTGCATGAGCGCAAGCTTTCAGGCTTTTACACTTGAAAGTGTATTTCAAGAATGACTTCATTATATCTCAGACATGAAGTGCGGGCTGATTATCTCTGCGGGCTGATTAGGTGGGCTGCTGCATTGCCTCTGATAACAGAGAATGTCACTGCCCCTGAAACATGCTTTCCTGTGGACCTATTTCAACCAGGGCTTTGTTGCAGGACAAGCTAAATTGCTATAAGGAGGATCTCTCTTGGCCCTTTCTCTCTGGGAAGCGTGTCACCGTCTTGACACTGCCTGTCTATTGGAGAAGACTTAATTATGCTCACACAACCAGTTACTGCCTTTTTTCTTCTTCTTCTTGTTTGTTTTGTTTTGGTCCTTATGCATGGGGCAAGAACTTGGTAGGAGGAAGATGGAAAAATAGGGAAAGCCATAGTGATGGCACAAGGTTTGGGAGTTTGCTTCTGTAGTTTCCAGTCAGGTTGCTGCTGGTAGTCTATTCAGTGTCCCAATTTGGACCTGTGATAGGACAGCACAACAGAATAAACTCTGGTAACAGAACTGCTGGGTATTTGCCTCAGTGACTTCTCAGAAATAGAAATTGTCTACCTCAGTTAAGGGTCTTTGTGAGCAGATAGGAGACTTCTCACTCTTTGGCAAGAACCATGGGGCAAACCATGGGGCTCAAGATTTTGACATTACAATTCTTCCTTCTGATCAGTATTGAAAGTGCTTTGGAGTCACCAGCCGACATCTGCCAATACTGACAACAGTTTTTAACGTATCAAGAAGTACAGTCAGAGGTTTCTCAAGGTTGCTGTCCATGAGCTGCTACTGAACTCAGATAGGTCATGTGGACACACATGAAAGAGAACAAATGTAAAACAAGGGTCTTGGCTTTCTGCGCTTTAGCGGTTTCTTTGAGTTAGGGAGAGAAAGTTTAAAAATACATTATCAGAAATTGGAAGGACAGAGTGATCACATCAGAAAACACAGGGCTACTTTAGTGGCCATTGGGAGTATTCCATGTGGGCTGTTAGGGTGACTGTCTCAGTCAGTTCTCTATTGTTGTGAGGAGATACCATGGCCACAGCAATTTTGTGTTGCTGTTGTTTTGAGACATGGTTTCTATGTGTAGCCTTGGCTGACCTTGACCCACTTTATAAACTAGGCTGGCCTTGAACTCACAGACATCTGCCTGCATCTGCCTCCCCAAATGCTGGAATTCAGGCATGTACCATAGCTCCTGGCCATGGCAACTCTTATAAACAAAAACATTTTATCTTACAGTTCAGAGGTTTACTTTGTTTTAATCATGTTGAGAAGTATGACAGCAGGCAAGCAGAGATGGTGCTGGAGAGGGAGCCTAGAGTTCTACATGTGGATGAGCAGATAGTAGCAAGAGAAAGTGACCCTGGTCTTTGGTTGAGTTTCTAAAACATCAAAGCCCATCCCCTAGTGACATATTTCCTCCAACGAGGCCACACCTACCCCAACAAGGCCACCCCTACCCTAACAAGGCCACACCTCCTAATAGTGGCACTCCCTGACGACTAAGCTTTCAAATATATGAGCCTACGGGGCCCATGCTTACTTAAGCCACCAGAGTGACACAGTGACACTCTCTTCATGTCTTAGACTCCGACGTTAGTAGAAGGGAGCACTGTGCTTTCATCGGCAGCAAGCAGTGGTTTTCTCACTGGTTCTGAGAGAAGGACATTCCGACGCTTGTAGAATCACAGGCCCCATTGGCACATTTGTTGTTCGAGTAAGGAACAGACACACTTTCAAAAATCGGCAAGATTCCTTTTCTGGAGGGTTCATGCCTGAAAGCCATGACTGGTGTAACGGTCATGCAGAGAGAGTGAACATGGAGAGACTAGCCCAAGAGTGTAGAAAGGAAACACAGAAAGATGGGGTGGAGGTGGAGTGAGGGGACTCAGTGTCACAGGAAGCTGAGGTGCTCACTTAGCCTCCTCCCACCAGAGCTACTGGAGACAGAGAAACATTTCACATACGTTGCCACTGGGCTCATGGTGGCAGCAGACGGAGCACATCATAGGCCTTCTTTCTCTAATCTCCTTCTCTATAGCCCACAAAATAACACAGAAGTGTTCACAACGAGAGCAAATGTCAGTAGCTTCTGACTGAGCATGGTTCACACAGCCTGAGGCTTGCCTCTACAGGAACCATGAGCTCTGCTAGGTCACATGCAGGGGAGGACCCAGAAGGCAGGGCAACCTGAGCACTGAGAAGAGAGAGGGTTTGGGGGAATTCTGATTGTATTAACCCCTACATGTAGTGTCCTACCTTTAGTCCCCTCTTTCTGAAAGGACACCAGAAAAGACACTGCTGTGAGTGGATACCATGGAGATGAGTGGGTAAAGGCTGAGCTGCTAGCAGCAGTCATGAGAAACCGTCAAGAGTAGGTGCGTTTGCTTCGAGGGTGTATGCCTGAAGGGCTGTCCGCTAGAACAGATGGAAGAAAGACAAATAGTTTTCCTCAAGGTGCCCTGTGCTAACCGGTGATTGGGGTGTAATTGGAATACAATGACTTAAAAGAAGAAGTTTTCAAAAAGTGAAACAGGAGAAGGCACACAGAAATAGTGTTTCTGTCCTTTCCAGTTCTCTCTCCCCACCTTGAATGGCTTTCCCATAGCATGTGCGACATCACTAAGTCCCAGTTCTCACTCCCTGAAGCACCTGTTGCACTGCAGAGAGCTCCACAGTTATAGACACAGGTTCAGCTGAAGTGGAAAAGCACCCCTCAGCTTGAACCTCAACTATGAAGAAGCACTTGCTTCTGAAAGCAAGTTGGTCACATCAACGAACAGAAACATCCAAAAGACAGTCACAGAGACTTTGAATCCAGGGCATCCCATAGGCTGGACATATACTCAGGCACTGAGCTACATTCCAGCCTGAAACACAGGGTTGTTAGAGTGTGGACAAAGCTTCTGATTGGTTATCTTGTCTAGTAGCAAACTCCTGGTTGTATTTCATAGTTAAAGCTATTTTTAACCCTGATTACTTTGTTACTTTATATTAAGTTTCTTTCTATGCAGCCCCCGGCCAGACTTCAATAGTGGTGAGACTACCAGAGGTGGTGAGACTCAAAGCTCTCTCAGTGGTTACAGCACCAGAGGGAGAGGGTGGCCTAAGAATATTACAGGATATTTTTAAGGTGAATATCCAAACAGTGAGGCCAAAATATTAGCATCAGAATTTGGGGTAAGGGAATATGATGGGAACCCGGATTGAAGTTTCTGCAGTTATAGGTGGAGGCTCCATGTTTACTTATTTACATTGCCTGAGAGGAAAATATTCCTGATGTTTTCATGACATCTAATAAAACACCAAGCTAAATGCCTCTCTATTACTATTTTATCAAATTTTAAGGTCTTATTGCTGGTCCCACAAAGCATCCTAATAGATAGAAGATTAAATCCATGATTCTTGAAGTTGATATGCAGAAAAGCTGGCCCCAGGACAACTCCAGAGAGCCAGAGTTACTATTTAAGAGTATTTAGGATAATTTTGAACTTGGGGGCGGGGCTGGAGGGTTGTTTATCTACAGAACACAACATAATACTACTTTAACCTTAGACTTCTTATGACCATCTTAAATTTTTAGTAAGTCATTTGAGTGACAATCCATAGAATTATCAGCTTCAGAAGTCAGTAACCATGAAAGTCCTCTTCCACAATTCCTTTGTAGAATGCTAGCTTTAAAAGGCTTTATTCTTTTTGTTTTTGTTTGTTTTTGAGACAGGGTCTCTCTGCATAGTCCTGGCTGTCCTGGAATTCTCTGTGTAGATCAAGCTGGTCTCTAACTCCACCTGCCTCTACTCCCTGCTGAGCCCTGGGATTAAAGTCATGTGCCACCACACCCAGTCAATAAGGCTTTATTTTGACAGTATAGTTCAAGTACATGTGTTAAGACAAAAGCCAATGTTTAAAGAAGTGAAATTGATTGTAGCATCTGGAAGGAGAGGTCCATGAGTATGTTGCTTCCTTTTGATATGTTTAACTGTGCCAGGTTGGGTGTGGTGTGTATACAGCCAAATTGAATATCAGAAGAGTGCAAGGATGTTTGTGGGACTCTGCTGGTAAGGTCTGGCGTTTTCAGATAGCCTTTGAACTCCGTCTATAATGATGGACTCCCTTTCTCAGCAGGGGTTCTCTCTTCACCTGATCTGGGGAACCCCAGACCCCATAAGGAATGTCACATAGCCCTCAGGGAAGATTTCGGTCCCCACTCTTTCCTGATAAGAAACCTACTCAACAAGCACCTGGGAATTCCTGGAAATACCCACCCTATGCCAATTAGATGTCTTGGTGTTTTGGCTTTCAACCAATGACTTTTAACTGTACCTGGAGGTTTTCCGCCACCCATAAGATAAATAAGTACTGTGTTCTCCTTCTAGTGATAGGACTCTGCTATTGCATGCAAATGAGGTACTGTACCAGTACATGTAAATCAAGTATCCCTGGCACCTCTAGCCCCATTGACTCAAACACATTCACCCTCAGGACCCCTCACACTGCCCAAGTTTTATATTTCCTTGATTCAAGAAATATACCTCTCTCTTTCTCACTCCACTTCACCATGGCTGCCTGAGATTCATTATTTATTCTGTGGAAGAGAGGGCTCTCCTACCCTCTCCAAATCTGCCACTGAACTCCTGGGGCTTGGCTGCCTGTCTGGAGCCTGCCTAATTGCTGCAAGTGACCATTGGCAAAGCACCCGACAAGGCTGGATCTTCCTTCCGTCCACTGGGCTTGAGCCTCACAGGCCTGTGTTTTGGCTGCAAATTGACCAGGCACAAGTTTTCTCCCGCACCTCTGTTGTTAATACAGCAGCTTTACCGAAGGGCTGTTTCACTGTGGTATCCCCACAGGCTTTTGGAATGCCCAAGTAACAGCAACATGCCTGTAATCCCAGCACTTCGGGAGGCAGAGGCAGGCAGATCTCTATGGCTTGAGGCCAGCCTGGTGTACAAAGTGAGCCTAGGATACCCAAGGCTACAGAGAGAAACCCTGCCTCAAGACCAAAACAAAACAAAAAGGCAATCTCATTTTAAAAGAACTAACTGTAATACCCAGTAGAAAACTCATGTCCACCTCCCCTGGTGAGATCAGGAGCCTCGCCTAGCACAGCAGCCTCACCATGATCACACTGCTCTGTTCCTGAGAGAAATGGAGCCTTTGATCAAAAGTCCCTCTGTTCTTTGTCCAGAAGCAGACAGCTGAGTCTCAGACTACCACTGGATGGAGAACAACAGATGTCATAACACAAACAAGTCCAAGGGAGGACCCTGAGCTTCCCACCCACATGCACTCAGCTTTGTGAGATGGGAAGACCACTTAATGCATTTGGAGATGTTGATGGCATGAGTACCTAATAGATGGTCCCATCCTCTATTATGAATTCACTTTAGTCCTGTTTCAGCATCTGCAGGGCACCTCTGAGCACAAGCATTTTCTTCCCATTTGTCCTCCTTCCTTCCTTCTAGATCAGTGTTGGCATGTTGAGAGTTAAGGAATGTATTGTTTTAATCTTTATTATTAACTTTTAGTTTATTGATTTTCTTTTATTATGAACTAGAAACAAGTTCAGAACACATTGCCACTTGTTGGAAACTGTCCAGATGGTGCTCAGCCTCACATTTGTTGATCTATAATTACAAAATTGTGTCTGTTTTCCTATAATAACCTAACCCAACCAACTGCCTTGTGAGGCTGAAACATGTTTTTGGGTACCCCAGGGATGGGCATTTTAACATCTGCAGTCATATTACACAAAGAAACTTACTGGAAAGCACAAAGATGACCATGACAGAAAGTTATTATTTTATGATTAAGAACCACTTAACGTCAAGTTGATTAATGAAACAGGCAGCAGAAATTTACTCATTTTTCAGAAGGATTTGTAAACACTAAGATGCCTTTCTTTCCTCTGTATGGTACATTATGTCAAATGTTGCAAAATTGCTGAAGTTTTTTGGTTTGTGTCCAGAGCAGCTGTTGCTCTTAGGCCTGGCAAATTATTAGACTTGTAGGGGGAATTGCAGGACAGAACTCTCTGGAATTAAGACCAGGGAATCCTTTAAGTCTGTAAGCCGTGAAATCCTCCATAGGAGACGTTCATCAGCTGCCAGGTCAGAAAAACACCTGTCTTGGGCCAGAGATCTCCATAGAGACAAAAGATCTAATTGAATATTTTCCTGAGTGTCTTAACTTTGAAGATGTACGCTTTCAGTCTTAATCACTGTTCTGAAGCTGCCTTGTGGACATGCTGTGAGCACGTGATCTTGTTTACGGTCACCTTGAAGCCCCCACATAATTATTTTCAGTTATTCTCCCCATCTGCTTATTACATTGCCCTGGAAGAAGTTAACTCTGCTGAACTCAGTAGCTTACCCAACAGAAAACATGTCAAAAAATAAGAAAAAGATTCCAGTGTTAGTGTTAGCAGCAGGAGGTGGTTCAGACATTACATAGCAAGGGTGACTTTGGGTATCTAATAACAGCTTATAGCAATTGTGGCGCCTCTGGGAAGCTCTTACCAATGGGGCCATCTTCATGTTCTGTAGGCAGAATGGAGCTGTTGATTATCTCAGAAACAGGACATAGTTTCTAAGCTCTCTACGAGATCATCCAGCCACTGTCCCCAGGTAAAAGCACATTTTAAATCCAATAAGTAATTCATAACTCACATAGTAACACAAAAAGCCTCCAGTAAAGAAATCTATAACTCTTCCAACCGGTCCCATGCACAGGTACAATGACTGAAAGGTGGGCTTGCTGTCACTGGATTCCATGTGTACATGGATAACTAATTCAGGCTGGAAAGACAGGCTCTGTCATTAAGGGAGAGTACCACTCTCCAGAGACCCAGTTTGTTTCCGGCACCCATATCAGGTGGTTCATGATGTCTGCAACTCCAGAACCTCCAACTCCAAGGGAGTTTTTGCCCTCTTCTAGCCTGCCAGGGCACCTGCACTCATGTTTGCATACCTATACATACACAAACAAACACACAAAAGAATTAATCCATTTCAGCAGCCAACCTCAAAAATTCTGAAATAACCACAGCTGTTTATAACATCATATCTCACAAACATAATGTTTGTCAAGTTCTGAGATTATCATGTCAATCTATTAACATACCAGCATTTGACTAAGCAGTTAAAGTTTTAATCGAATTCAATTTATATTATTAGAAAGTTGCATATAACGACACAAGTATCTTGTAATTTGATAGTGTCATGTTCAACAAATAGCAATGTGTTCTATTGTTTAAGGCAACTTTGCTTCATGGAATTAGGCCTGGGTGAGAGCATCAGAAAGAGTTAAATATCATATTGCCGTTTAAAAACACTAAAAATGCTGGGCAGACTTAGGGAGTGTGTAGTGAAGTCCCTTCTTCCTGTATCTTTATAAAACCACACTTTTAAAAGGTCGCTTTATCCTGTCTATTTCTTTTCTTATTTGTTAGATTAATTGATTATGAAGGTTTTCCATTCTTAGTTTAATTAATTCTCAAAGATCTGTGGAATGATAAAGTGGATCCCACTCTCCAGGACAGCTGCTCAGCCTTTCCACTTCCACACAGCTAAGTAATAACCTCATTACTGAACATAACTCAGTGGTGAGGCCTGTGCTCTCAGCAGGCAGCCAGTTCCGTGTGCCTACTGCCCACACAACAGGCTTCCCCGCTGCGCACTGTCATACTGTACTCCTGAATGGAATTCCTATTACCCTGCCTCCCATCTTATCATGTTCGCTGTCCGTTCAACTTCCTCTGTGGAATGTGGTCCTTAGACAAGAAGGGAAAGCTGTCAAGCCCAGCGTCTATGTGTGGTTTAGCTTCTCTTTTAAGGGTTTGCTCATCAGAACAAGCTAAGCTGTTGTCCAGTTACAACTCTGTGGAAAAGTTTACTATACTGCCACGAGTCCCTGTTCCTCATGACCCTTCGTGGTGGTGTCCTTCTTTGAAGACTATTTTGCAATCACATTAGTATCTTGTTTTCCTTATAGTGACTGTTAGGTATGGCTGAGAACTTATCCCCAGAAGCTCATGTGCTGAAACACCGGGATCCCAACTGAGGGGGCTGTTTTGACAGGTTTTAGAGTATTCCTGTCCCTTATTGCAGGGGGCCTTATTGCAGTCCACAGCATTCACTTCTGGCTAAGGCTGGTGGTGACTCTCTCCCCCAGCGGTCTGCCTTGCACCTTCCTATGCTAAAAAACCTAGCCAGCAGGGAGGAGGTTTCCTGGTCAGTACAAATGTGATGTTCCCATGTCCTGTGACAGAAGTGTGTGCTGTCTTCAGTAATACATGAAGTACCGGTGGGGAACCAAGAGCATATAATATACATACATTATATGTGTGTATGTACATATATACGATGTCTTTAAAATAGGTTTCTATATGACTCCCCACCTCCTCCTCTGTCCTTCCCTTCCCTCCTCTTCCAACTGAAACTTCCCTGTTGTTGCTGTTTCCCTTTTATAGGTGTGGGCTACTTCTCCTTTACTTGGAGGGTGTCCTGGAGACCTGCCCCCACACCAAACAATTCATACAAGTTATTGCTGTTTCTCACTTGGTTTTAAGGACTGACTCCTGCCTTCTGCAGAGTAGATTAAAGGAATTTGGGAAGACACAGGACGGCACATTCAAAGGAGTTCTCCTTCAGGGCTCGAAGCCTCTCAGCTGCATTTATTTCCACTCCCCCTGCCCCTTTTTGCTGGTAGATTTGTTATGTCTTATTTGCATCTTATATCATCAGATCTCTGAAAAGGGTTTGTGATCTTCTCCTCATTCTCATGCCCTGAAATGTTATAATGATCTTTTGTGGATAATGACAGGCTCTTGTTTAAATGCGTGAAACTGAAAGACTTACTCCTGCTTCAGAAAAATCTTTTCTTTCTTAGAAAACCTTCCTCTCACCCCTTCCCCTTTATGACAGGGTTTCTGTGCTTAGCATTGGCTGGCCGCTTCCCTGGAAGAGCCACAGATAAATGTGATCATCTTTGGCTCGTATGAAAACTGTGCGGATCCGGCCAAAGGAGAGCAGATTGCTGCAGCTCTGATACTTAGAGGCCTTTGCTGCTCCTTGTCCTGCGAAAGGTACAGTCTGTTCTCTGACAGAACTTGAAATGTTTGACTGGAGGTTCCATCACTAACCTATGTTGAGTCATGCCCTCCTCCTATGCCATTCATTTGCTCAAGCCCTAATGCCCCCCTACTTCTCCCCTGCCCCATCAGACATCAAAGGGAATGTTTGGTGTTGGTTGTGGTGGGGTAATTAGATTGAGATGCATGAGACTACAGGGGCAGCATCCTCCTGCTGAGATTTATGTACTCATGAAAGAAACCACCACAGAGCTTGCCTTGCAAAGACAGTGACACGACATCCACCTACAAGTCAAGAGGGGACACTTAAGCCTAAATCCTGCTCTTGGACTTCAGCCTCCAGGCTTGTGAGAAATACGCTTCTTATGTTGAAATCATGCAGTCAGGGGCATTTTGTCAAGACAGCTCAAGTCCACTTATATAACTTTGCAGTTTTCTGCAGCCTGGAAGCCTTGCTACTGAGCCTTGTTTTCTTTCTGTTTTTGCTTTATGACTTTTCTATTATTTGCCTTTCCCTGTGAGCTGGACCCAGTAACTTCTTGCCTCTGACTCTGAGCTAATTTCCTCCCAATCCTGATGCACAGGAATTTTCTTTATTTCCTCTTTTTTTCCCTCTCCAAAGATGTGGTTAATAATATATTCCACATTATATTTTGCTAAGCTGTTTTGTGTTTTCAGGTGTCCCTACTGCGTATGAACTAGAACCCTGGTTTGGCCCTATCCATGTTGATTTAGAACTCCTGGTCCCTAAGTGGGCTTCACAATGACAGGCACATGAGGTCGTTACTCAGGCTTCTAGAAGCACAGCCATTAGAGAAATGTTAGCCTAGATTCTGAGTGGGTAATGTGTTAAAATCCTAGATATGTGTACCTACCTAAAATTAAACTAACTAAGGTGAAACGCCATTACAGATGGTGTTCTGATGCAGATCTGGCCACCCTGGTCACACTCAGTGACCACATGCACCACGGCTGCAATACTGTGCAGTGACAGAATGCTGTCATCATCTGGGGACACATACACGGTGGGGCTGAGTTCCATCGGAGACCCTAGGCTCACTAACGATGAAAGGAGAATGCTTTTGAGACCTGATGTAGGAGGCAAGGGGTGATCATTTTACTCATATTGAAAAATATTGACTCAAAAGCAAGTCACAAAATGAAGACTGAGCCTGGCTATGAGGGATCATCTTTAGTTTCATTATATAGACTTGGAGCTGGAGAAACAGAGTGGCAACTAGTACAAAGCAGAAAAATAGCAGACAGAGGCTTGTAAACCTTGCAGCTCTTTTTTTTTCCTGGCTGATAACAGAAGCAACCTACTCATACCGAGGAGGGTTTGAGAAGTGCAATGGCTTCCCATGCAGGGTGCTCTGAAAATGCTGTTTCTCCCTGATGGTGCTGAGTCCTTGTTACTGATTTACAGAAGGCCCAGTTTCATCTGGGGGAGAATAGCGATAGATGTTCTCCCAGACACTGAATTCGAACACTGTTCTGTAAGCATAAGGTTATTGTTCAATTCAAAGGCTGATTTCTGCCCCCTCCCCCTTTTCTGGTTATAATCCTGTTCTAAGACTCTCCTACCTCAATGTTGTGTACACACTGCTCCCCAATTGTCCCCTGGTATGCCAATAAAGCAGCTTACTGCCAGTCATTGAGCAGGAGAGAGAACAGTGCTGGACTTTCTCCCAGCCAGCGGAGGAGGAGTTAGAGGAGAAAGTAGGGGATTCAGCCATGGGATGGAGCCATGGGAGAACTGTAGGTGACATCAGAGAGAGGGGCTGGAACAGGAAAAACTACAAAGTATAAGTATCTCTGGATGCACTCTGGGAGGAAGCCAAATCAGCTTAGAGGGTTAAGAATAGAGTAATAACTGCTTAGTTCTTGTGCTGTGAAGCTTGTTAAAATAATATAAGAGAGTACCAATTATCTGTGTGATAGCCAGGTTAAGAGAGAAACTGAAAAACAAACACTGTTTTATAAAAATAACTTAAACACTGCTCTCACCCCTACTGTTCAATAGGTGTCTCTTCAGAATAACTACTTTTTTCCTTATTTTCTTACCCCATTTTTTGTGGTTTTCTATAAATTGCTTCCTGTCTGCAAGTCACCTGCTCATAGTGGGTCCCCGCCAGAGCCATTCTATGGTTTTGTTTGCTTGTTTGTCTAGAACTTGTTAGAAATGAACGGATAACCAAACTTGCTCAGTTTTAATGTAATCAAGTAAATGCTTCTGGCCTGACCTCTACTGAAAGATGTATCACTATGATGCCACTGGATCATCTGTTCCATTCTACCCTTTCTTGTCCTTGGAGATAAGACCTTGGACCTTCAGCATGAAGGCTGGTAGTTTGATGTGTGGCTCAGTGTGTGACTTTGGGCATGAGCCAATCTCTTATCTCTCTAATGATCTGTTCTTCCATTTGTAAACCATCACTTCATCTTCATGGCTGACACTTGCAAAGAACTAAGGAGGGGAAGGAGTGTCCCAAGTGCTTTCCCGCTATAACTCATGTCAATTTTCACAATTTTTTTTATAAATTCAGTGTCATTCGTCATTTATCCACACACCAAACATAAAGGAATTGAAGTGTAGGTAGACTGAGTGACTAGCCCATATCTCTATCCTGCCAAACTGCTAGCAATACATTTTTTGAGACATATTTATTTGGTTGCTCAGTGGATTGATGTCTTTATTCTAGAAGACTGAAGCCTTGAGGAACTAGTTTTCAGCTGTAGTACAGTGTAAAATAGAAGAACCACAGAAGTGTACCAACTGGCTAGTATAGTCAGCAAGAATCAAGCTGACCAGAAGCAGGGAGTAAAAAGAAATGTGAGCCATTGTGGCTGCACTTAATAGGGTCTTGGGATGACTGTGCTATTAACATAAACCTAGGATTTGTAAGGTTTCAAGACCAAGTACAAGAAGAAAAACAGTCACATTGTCTAATGTGAGAACACCACAGTTTAGTAAACATTGTGCTCTATTTGATCTTTAGAAAACATTTTCAATATCTTATTCTACTATTAAGCACTCACAATGCTATATTAATGTGTCCCTTGCTCTGGAAATATACCCATTTCAAAAGAAATGGTTGCCATGGTGATTCTAAGAGATATAATTTGATTATCCAGCAGAGTTCTGGGTATTGAATGACTCCCAACCTTCTTGCCTCATCTGTTAAGTGAGAGAATTTATCCCAAGAGCAAAACAAACCCCGGTACTTTAAGTTCAAGAAAGAAAAAGACTTTTGTGAGGACATTGTCATTCCATAGGCAAACATAATCAAAAACTGTTTTTGTTTGGAAAACAGCTATCACAGGATGGCCATTGAGCATGAAAGTAACAGAAAATGCACTTAATGATTTTGGCAAGCTTGCTTTGCATGGATGCTCAGAGGATCATAGGTGTTATGCAAACCCCTCTGGGGCTCTGCACACGTACCCTCCCCCCACTCTCTCAGCTTTGTTTTCCAAAATACATACACAGGCTTTGGCAGTCATGAAAGCTCTGCACTGTCCCCCCCTTTTCGATTAGAATCAAGTTTAGTATAGGAAAAGAAAAGCTGCAGATGAGCTTAGCAGCAGTCCCCTTGGTATGATGTCAGGAAACTGAATTCTTCCATTGAACACTCACAGCAAAATTTGCAGTGCTGTGTGGCAGCTATCATCCTTGTGGCCCTGGGCTCCGTGAGCGTGGAGTCTTCGTTATGCTGGGCTGGACGACCCAAGCACTCGGTCTATCCTCCCAGCCCATGGCTTGTCCTCAGCTGACCATGCATGCTCAGGCCGGTAGGACTGGAGGGTGCAATGTATTCAATAAGCTAACTGAGAGCTGACAGAATTCACCCTGACTGGGAATAGTATTGCAGAGCAGGCAGGGTTGGAGGCTGAGTCTGGATAAATCGACTCTGAGACCTCAGGAAGATTGCAAGTGTTCCTTAGGGACTCTAGGGGAGGCAGACAGGTAAGGACTCTCATAAAATAGAAACAGCGCAATGGAGCATGGGAAGACTGAAGATTGTGGCGGGAAGGTGGAGAAAGCAGCGCTCATTTCAACCCTTGTGATTATGAGTTCCTAAAGAGGCGCCTACATGCCAGCTCATGTAGCCACTCATTGGTTATGAGTTCCCTGGGAAAGACAAGCCTGTGTTAGAGTCTTTGGGACAGTACTCAAGTGGTCTGCCTCAGTAGAATCTGCTTGCTTCAGTCTTTGGATTTTTTCAAGTGATATATCCCAGTTTTAACTTATAATTATGGTGGTGCCTAAGGAGGCACTCAGCTGATTTAGGGAACACAGAGAGGATGCTTCAACATTTTTTTAAAGCCAATGCAAGCCACACGGTTTGTCTCAGAGATAGAGTTTTGCAAAGATGTGTGGAATTCTCAAATAGAAGACATCCTGCTGCAAACTTGTAAAAATTTAGCTTGTTACATGCTCTCTGTCTGTGGCATAGGGATCTGTTCCCTATTTCAAGTCACTAAAGGTTATCTTACATAGTTACTTCTCTGCAACCTTTTCACATAGGCAATAGCAGAATCTTTGTAATAATGTGGTTGACTTCTTTACATAACAGCTTAATTAAAAACCTCACTTTTTTTTCTTTTGAGACTTTATCACTGCCACAGAAGGAGGACAACAGCTGTTTTCTTTCTTTCACATCTCAGGGGTTCTGGGCATAAAGGATGAGATAGATGTCTTAGAGGAAATGGCTTCTTTTTTCTGGAGGAATAATAAATGTATTAGTCTTCTGTTGTGACAAAACAATGTGACCAAGGTGACTTATGGAAGTTTATGTTGGCTTACGGGTCTAGAAGGTAAGAGTCTATCATGGCAACAAGCTGAGACCTCACATGGATAACTATAGGCAGGAAGTTGGGAGAGGAAACTAGGAATGGCTGAAGGCTTTGAAACCTCAAAATCCACCCCCCAGGGACATACTTCCTCCAACAAGGCCACACTGCTTAAGCCTTCCAAACAGCCACCAATGGGGAATCAAGTATTTGAATACCTGAACATGATGGGGGACAACTTGCATTTAAACCGCTGTCATAAGCATTTATTTAATTCATTGGTTGGCAACATTTTATTTTTATTATTTTTATTTATGTGGATGTGTGTATGTTCTATCTAAGTGCAGGTGTCTTCAGAGGTCAGAAGAGGACATTCAATTCCCTGGGCTGGAGTTATGTAAGCTGCCCTCCATGGGTGTTGGGAATTGTACTCAGGTCCTCTGCGACAGTAGCGAGTGCTCTTAACACTGCTGGCAACAATCTATTTAAAAAAAATTAAGTATGAAAGCCAGGAAAGATGGATCTGAACCCCAGCTGACACCAAGGAACAGGCATCTCCAGCAAAAACAAATAGCAATGATCTTAAGAGGTCAAGGTGGGTACTGATTTCATTTCATAACAACTGCGGTAGAACCAGTGTGGTTGAAGTGAAGCTGATGTGGCCTCTAACCCACGTGTTCACCTTTCAGGGTTGTAATTTTTTTAAATGCCTGAAATGTCTTTGACTTGGAATTCAGCCGCAGATGAATTCCTTTCTGCATTCTTGATAAACATCCATTCATCTAATTTATTTCCGAATAGAGGAGGGAGAGCTTTATCAGATTCACACCATAGAACTCAATTAACTAAAAAATAGTTTCAGCCATGGCAGACAATGAAAACTGAAGTCAGTTTGACCTTGTGTGAAGTGACATTGTATTAAGAGAAAAAAAAAGTTATAATGCTTTCTAAATTTCTTTTAAGAAAAATACTGGCATAGAATCCAAGCATATATTTGCTATAAAACAAAAGATATAAGATATGCCTTGCTTAATTCCAATTAAGCCTAAAGAGTCATATGTGGGCTGCAAGCTAGTGCACACCTGTAATCAGAGCCCCTGAGAGACTGCTTTGAGCTTTCTGCCCAGCCTGGACTACATAGGGAAACTCAGTCTTAAAACAAAAAGGCATTCCGAGGACACCCACAAGTGTCCTTTCCCAGAACTGTTATTTTCTGCAACAGTGTGTAAGAAAAAAGAACTAACAGGAGAATGGCGCGTGAGAACTTCCCTGAGCACCTGCAAGATTGTAACGAAAGTACTGAGTTTAGAGAAGTTGAAGCAACATAGGATACATACCAGAGAGATAAAGTGAAAATGTCACTTGTGAGCTACTGAGGGTACCAGTGAGGAAGGGAAGGTCTGTGCTCCTTGTAGCTAGAGCGCCAATGGGAAGAGAGGGCTCTGCTCTTGTCCTGGAGGCTGGCCATGGCCTGCAGGTCTTGGTTGAGTATTTAACCCTTCAGTCTCCAAGCTGAGTATCTCCCTCTTCCCTACCAAACGCTGTGAAGGCCACTTCCCTCTTCCAGACTCTTGCCTAGGAAGGCTGCTGAGCCAACACCACATTCAGTTCCATGTCTCCCTGACTTACCGTAGATTAACTCATTTGTTGTCAAGAAGCAGGTGAGGCTTCTGGGGCTGTTTCTAACACTCTGCTGCATTGTTGAGCTGTCATTGTTTACATCCGTGCATTTCTTTCTACTCTTCCAATCCTGTCTTGGAAGATTTTATGAACATTTTTACTTCTCAGAGTTCTTTGCCTCAGCTTGGAAGAAGAGGAGGCCCGTGATGGAGATGTAGTAAAGAAGAGTCACCACAGAGAGAATGTTCTAGAGGGTCCAGAACCATGGACGGTAAGGCGGGAGGTGAGGCAAAGGAGGCAATGTCATCAGCTCTGAACAGTGTGGGGTCTGGAGCTCAGAGGCCCAAGGACAGCCAATAAGCAGAGGCTAAAGGACAGGCAACTCTCCCATAAAATACAGTCACAAAAGAGAAGTGTGACAGGGAGGCAGCTCAAAGGAGCATGAGGCTTCCGTTGCTTTATTTTGAGAAAGAGCAATGTTTAACATCTCTTGTGTGAACAAGCAAGGAGCAATTACAGGAAGTGAGGCGCCACAGTGTAACCCCAGATGAGGCATGATGGAGAACAGAGGTGTGTGCATAGTCCACACACTTCAGACGAAAGGGAAGTAGCTACTGTGCATGGATTCATACATGGGGCCAGAAGGAGGGAAATGAAGGTATTTTCATTTTGTGTTTTTTTTTTCTTCCTCTGACAATGGAAAGAAGGTAGTTGTGCGGGCAGTTTGAAACTGCAAGCACCAGAAGGAAAGAGAGGTGAATTACGGGAGGGCTGGGAGGATGGTGTGGAGAGCTAGCCCTGCAGCTGAGTCAGGTCTCTACCCTCTGTCACTGTGTTCAGTGTGAGTGACCCGTGGTGACAAGGCCGCCTCAGGGATGTGAGCTGAGCCTTCTGTGCTCTGGATGATCAGTCTCTTCCCGTGTATTAATCCATTGTGACCCATCCCATCACTCGGTTTTGTGTGCCCCTGAGGCACATGAGGAACAAACTTGGGTCCCTGCTTACCGTCTCTTCCTGCCCTCTGCATACATCACCAAAGCAGAATAGGGAATCCCACAGGCAGCGCAGACCAGGCTGGCATCTGCGCCACTATTTCCCATTTGTGGCATTTTATGAATTCCGTTGTCCATGTGAAACAGAATTGTATGCCTAGCTTCCACCCAGCAATTATCAGGATGAAATGGGGCAATGACCATAAGCACCTGGCCAAAGCAGGTACCCAAATTACATGGCCCCTTATTTGTAATGCAATGCCGCTTCTGGGATGCTTAGCTGAACAGGAGAGGAACAGAGCTGATCGAAGAGTAGACCTGAAGTCTGGCAGTGTTTAACCAAGTTATCACAATATCTTCAGCAGAGGTTGTTTTGTGGATTTAGATTTACATTAATAATGTGTTTTTGAGAAACTTTAAGGTAGCCTGAGTATTACAGATGTGACTCTTTAACATGGGCCACAGACACTGTGGGTTATTATAACTCATGAGGTTGACCCTTTAAGATAGTTTTAGGCAAGTTGTGGTGCACTCTCTTCACCTGTGGCTCATCAGAGGGAAGTGATTGAAAAGCATGCAACAGATTTCTTGTTAGAGACAGCCTCAATTCCCCTTACTAGGGAACTCACATGAAGACCAAGCTGCCCATCAGCTACATCTGTGTAGGGGACCTAGGTCCAGTTAGTCCTTGGTTGATGCTTCAGTCTCCACAAGCAGCCCTCTGGGCCTAGTTATTTGGCTCTTCTTGTGGAGCTCCTGTCTCCCCCCCCACCCCGGGTCCTTCTATCCTTTCCCCTACTCTTCTACAAGACTCCTTGAACTATGCCCAATGTTTGGTTCTGAGTCTCAGCATCTGTTTTGATCCACTGCTGGGTGGAGCATTTCAGAGGAGAGCTATGCTAGGCTCCTGTCTGCATGGATATCAGAGTATCGTTGATTAGTGTTGGGGCATGGTGCTCTCCCATGGGATGGGTCTTAGGTTGGGCCAGGCATTGGTTGGACATCCCCTCATCCCTGTACATCTTGCAGGCAGGGTAAATTTTGGTTTGAAGTTTTTGTGAGTGGGGTTGGTGTTCCCCTCCCTCTACTAGGAGTTCTAATCAGAGGGTGTCCTCTTCAGTCTCCATGTCCCTGCTACTAGGAGCCACAGCCACAGTCACCCCCACATCCCCCCAAGAGCCTACCCTGTCATAGGTCTCCAGCTTGTCTCAGAGATGTCCCACCCATGGTTTCTCTTCTCTCTGCAAGCTCTCTGCTCTCCCACTCTGGCTCTTGCCAGGCCTGAGATCCACCCTTATTTCTTTTCTATGCTACCTCTTCACACTGTTCCCTCTCTTCAACCACTTCCACTGTCTCTTCTATTTCCCTTTCTGTGTAAGATTGAAGCATCCTCCCTTGGGCCCTCCTTGACTTCTTTGGGCTTGTGAATTGTAGTATGGTTATCCTGCACAAATCCCCTTTTAAGTGAGTACATGCCATGTTTGTCGTTCTGAGTATCTCACTAAGGATGACTGCACTCATAGCAACTTTTTTCATAATAGCCAGAAACTGGAAACAACCCAGCTGTCCCTCAACCAAAAGAATGGAAAAAGAAACTGTGGTACATTTACACAATGGAATACTACTCCACTATTAAAAACAAGGGCATCATGAACTTTCCAGGCAAATGGATGGAACTATATACTTTGCTTTTAAACCCACTGAATCCACTTAGTACTGCCTATGTATGCATAGGGTATAGGAGCATGTACTGGAGCACGTAGCCAGCCTCTCAGGGACCACATCCATGAAGAACTGACTCATTCTTACCAATAGCCACCAACTGCCAATAACTCCTCAGCTAGGGCTGAAATATCATGAGCCATCAATGCTCCAATTTTAGCTGGCTGGACCATGTGCATTCTGTCACAGCCTTTGGAGTTCATGCTGCCTTTTCTGAGACAGGGTTTCACTGTGAAGAACAAGCTGGCTTCAAAATCACAGGTAGCCTGCCTCTATCTCCCGAGTGCTGGGATTAAGGCACCTGCTACCGCATTTGGCTCAGAGGCACACTTTTAAAACAAGATTTTTGCGACGAAAAATCACTGTTTCACAGAGGAATGGTGCAGAGGCTACGAGGTAGCACCTTGGGTCTCGTAAGCAAATAGATCCCAGAATCTCAGACTGTAAAAACTCACCCCAGACTGGCAGTGAAAATAATGTGCAATCGGACTAGCTTAGAGGGACGTTAAGGGAACAAATTTCAAGTATGAAACAGGACTGAGACTTCCTTTTCGTGACAATTAAGAAGATGTAGAGAAGGTCAGAGGCTAGTTAGTGCCCTGCCTGAGCCGGTGTCTGATGGCACCATAGCTTTTAATTGTCCCTCAGAAGGCTAGATCATAGACACTCTAGATGGAAATCAGGAAACATCCAATTCAGGAGTTACATCCATCTCTGATGTCAGTAAAAAGTTTTAATAATCAAGAAAATGACAAGTTAGGGTTTGTGGCCCTCTTACAGGTTCGGGTGTTAGAATTTCTTATCTCTGATTGCACATAGCACATACCCCCTCTGCCACTTACACTTGTGTCAACCTTTGTTGTCACATAAGTAAAGCCTTCTTAGGATACAGTTGAACAGCTCAGCTGCTTCATGTTGGTACCGAGGTAGAAAGGTAACAGTCATGAGCTGGGCAAGCTGGGAAGTGCCTTTAATCTTAGCACGGGAGACTGGAGAGGCAGGTTGAGCTATGTGTTTGAGGACAGCCTGATCTCTATAGCAAGTTCTAGACCAGCTAGAGCTCTATAATGAGAACCTTTCCAAACAAACAAACCTTTCCCTGGCATTCAGACTAGGGAGCCAACTCAGTAAAGTGTTTGTTGGGTAAGCATGTGGACATGAGCTGATTCACCAGTGTCTACATGAAAGCCAACATGGTGGTGCATGCTTGTCATCCCATCACTGGGGATCCAGAGACAGAAGCCTTGGAGCTTGGTGGTTAGCCAAATGACCTATGTAAGCAAGACCAAAATCTATGAAAGAACTTGTCTCAAAACAAACCAACCAAACAAACAAACAAAAAACCCAAGGTGGACAGTTCCTGAGTAACAACATCTGAGGTTGACCCCCTGGCCTAAACATACATGTAACCACACATGTGTACACACACACAAACCTGCACACAATTGATAAGTGAACATGTAAAGTAACCATGACAATTGAGAAAATGGATAGATTAAATAATGCCTTTAACTTTGTCAGTGAGGTTCTTATAATTAATTAAGCATTGGGTGGGAGAAAAAGAGACCAAGGAAGGGTCCTGATGTGTTTGTTTAGATGATGGGTTACAAGTAAAGTCCTTGTCTAATGATTCATATATAGAAAGGATACTTGGAGGTAAGATCTGAGATCAGATTTTCAGTGTTCATGTGATTTGCCCACTTAGTGGAATGTCAGATGATCTCTCAAATGTGTGATTTAGAGCTCAGGGCTCAAGGTGGAGATAAACAATTGGCTGTCATATGAAAAAACTGGGCATTGAACTTATAACAATCAATCTTGCATTCTTATGCAGCACAAGAGAACAGAGATAAAAGGGCAGAGACAGCAAAAATCAACAGCAGCAGAGGGGGCGAAGCCAAGTAGGGACACAGGCACTGTTGGGTCACCCCAGAAGAACTGGTGCAGTTAGAACAGGTGACTAGAGGCCATGAACAGTGCAGCTACCCATGAGCAAAGCCATAGAGCAGAATGGTCAGAGAGCCACTAGGACCCCCACCTGTAAGTATTGGTAACTTTGGGAGAGTGGCTTGCCCGGTACAGTGTTGAATTTGAGTCTGATTATCATGTACATGAAGACATAGATAGGTGTCTCTCTGGGGAGACACATACCTGGAAAGGGGTCCAGATGTTCCCAGATAATACCTCCTTCTGTTCTTTGTCTACACTGAGTGCCTGCTGGTGTGGCTCAATTCCCTACCACACCCCACCTTTCATGGCCTCTCTTATGCCATACTAGATCTCTCCATGGATGTTTCCGATTCTTTTACAGATGGCTTATAGTATAGAGAGAATGTCTTTTTTTTTTTTATGGATGCATTGCCTCTCAATTAAAACAAATGTATGGCCTATAGGAAAAGATAGAATAGAAGGTAGGATACCCAGTAGGCAGAAAGGATTCTGAGACAGAGCCAGGCACAGAGGGATTTGCCCTGGAGGATCTGAGGAGGTCAGATGCATGGTACCTGAGGGCAGATTGCTGGAGACAAGCCCTGAGAAACTTCCCTTGCCTCTCCCTGAGTAAGAAGGTTCTATTATGGGCCTTTCCAACCTCGCTCCTCCCTCGCCCCGCCCCTACCTAAAGTTGGCCTTAAAAAGCCTGTTTCGGCTCAATAAAATTTGACTCTTGACAAGTGCACATTTGCTTGAGTCCGTTCCTTCTCTTGCCCATCTCTTTCAGGTTCTGGTCCTCCTCTCCCCCACGAATGACTAGGTCCCTCAGGTCAGGGCAGCAGATAACCAGCTGTGTGGCAAAATATAAATTAATATAAATGGGTAATTTTAAGTTATGAACTAGTCAAAGAAGAGCTTAACTACATGGCCTAGGTATTTGTAAATATATTTTGAATCTCATGATTCATTATTCCAGGAGCTTGGGGCCAGGAGGAAAAACACTCTCCCTGCTACACTATGGTAAATAATCCTGGTAGGAGTCTCCTCTGGCTGAGCTGTTCCTTTAAAGTGGAACAGAATCTAGTCCTGATAAAAAGACTTTACCATCACTCTGTGCCCTGCCAAAGCTCTGGCTAGTGGCTTCCCAGCTTGCCAAGATATTTCTGTCATCATCTCTGAGTCCCATATTCATGAGGTTATTCACAAGAAGAACTGCAGTGAGTAGTGGTGCTTTCAAGGGCTCAACACCCTGCCATGGGCTACGCCCCAGAACAGCTGTGAATGCTGCCCAGCATACAATAGCAAGCTTGCAGTATCATGAAATTTGTTTTATTTTTATTTTTTATTTGTGTGTGTGTATGAGAGAGAGAGAGAGAGAGAGAGAGAGAGAGAGACACTATTGAGGGGTTCCTGTGTGTGAATTTTTTGGATGCCAATGTTGCATGCTAAGAGAAAAGCAGTGCTTGTATGTGGCGTCTTTCTACTCTCTGGCAATGTCTGGCTACTGGCCACCCCTCTGCCATAGCCCCAGCTTGCTGGTAGCTGCATTCCAGCCTTGTTTTTCTGATACTTAACAGTCTTTGAAATGCCCTTCGTGTTCTCCTATTCTAGGCCTTTTCTTTATTGTAAGCAGAAAATAACTAAAATATAATTTATCAATTTCTCCTTTATAATCAAGGGGCAAGCCACAGCTTCAGTCACGGCTGGAGGCCTCCAGAGTCATAGAAATGTGGTTTATCTGACAATCTGAAAGCTTAGGTTTTATGGTTCAATTACAAGTTTGGTTGGAATCCAGGTTTGAAAATTATATTTTACAAGCTCTGTAAATACCAGAATAGTATATTAAGTTCACCCCCAAGCAAGGATTGAAAATGCCAGACAGAAGAAAAAATATTCAGAGATTTAGAGAAAGGAACAGAAATTCTAACTTTAAAAGATGGTAGATGCATTCTGGATGAAAAAAATTAATGACAACCAGGAAGCCGTGTTTTCTGCCTGTTGTCTTTCAGTGTTTTGCACTTCTTACCATGTGCTGGTTGACCATGTGTCTTCTCGTTCATATGCTCTCTGTCTGGGAGTTTATTAAAGCCTGCAGCAACTGGTCAAAGGATAATAACATTTGGCATTTGTGTGGGATACAACCACCACACAGTTTAGTGATTGATTCTCAGAAGCATTTGGGGGCGGGGGTGGGGAGGTGGTGAAATGGAGTTTTTGTGTGGTTGTCAAAGTTTACAGTACCTGAAAGCAAGTTTCTCTCTCTCTCTCTCTCTCTCTTTCTCTCGTCTGTGTCTACGTCTCAGAAGACTGAATAGGGTACCAGATCACTTGGGACTGGAGTTACAGGCAGTTGTGAGCTACTGGATGTGGGTGCCGAGACTTGAACTCAGCTCCCCTGCAAGAGCAGCACGTGTTTTTAACACATGAGCAGCCCCTCTGTCCTCTCCACCCTCAACTTTCTCTTTATGTAGCCATCTCTGTGAAAAAGGGGTGGTGGTGAATTGCTCACACTTCTTTTTACTGAATATTATATAGAAAACCAGAGCCAGGATTTACAGAGCCACACAAACACACAGGAAATAAAAAGCTCCTAGAATCAGGATTTGTCAGCTGTTGGAAGAGGAAAAGGAATTTAAGTGAACAGATCCCCAACCTACTTAGTTTTACTTTGCTGATGAGCTTTCTCAGTTATTAATAATGTTTACAGTTTATATCTTTTTAATGGAAAATGTATAAAAACAGGGAAATAGAGAGGTCTCTTTAGGACCACACAGTATGAAACTATAGAAGATTGCAGCATTTGTTTATGAATGAACAAACTTCATGTTCTTTCCTGGGAAGGTGGCACAAAGTCCAAATTCTTATTGGAGAGATATGAGAGTTCAGCTAGTGGTGTATTCTCAGGTCTTGCTCAATGAAGTCACCACCAATATGTGTTGACACTAACATTACGTGAGTACCACAACCTGCCAATTGTCACGTCTGTATGTGTGGTCCAGTAGGATCAGGGGAAGGGAGGCTCCCGAGGCTCTGGCTGGGCTTTAGGAAGAGTGTTTGTGGATAGAATGCTGAGAGGGTGCATTTCCCAAACCAAGGGCCCCCTGCCTTCCATCACAGTGCAGCCCAAATGGAGGGCTGATCATTGAGCTGAGACTTCTGCGGGGCCATGAGAGTGAGAGCGAAGGCCAACCCAGGCCTGTATTCTTCCAACACTCATTTCAAAGTGTTTTTGAAGTATCTCAGCAGGAAGCAGTGAGAAGGCATGTCAGACGCTGGCTTCCTTCTGTCTCCTAACAGGACTTCTGTTTCTGACTTCTCAAGTCTGTCTACCGTAGGCAGAGGCTCCTGTGTTTCCAGCATTGGAGGGAGCAGGGATAGGTACACAGCTACCATGTGAGAAATCATTAGATGTGAGAGGTTCATTACTCCTCAGAGTACAAACCTCTGATCAAAGTGGATATTTATCCGGGGACCCCTAAGCATCTTCAAACTCCCATGCCTAGAGAAACACTCACTGATGGACGACTCTTGGAGCAGGCTTGGGCTCCACCACGGGCTCATTATTCGGAGTTTATAGCAGAGGGCTCTAAGCTGAAATGCCAATTTAACTTTCAGGAGTCTTCTTTGCCTTTGCTTTATCCAGCCAGTTCCTGGCTGCCTTTCCTAAGATGACTGCCAACGACCTGATTTCTAGAATTCAGGTGATAAAAGTGCTAAGGGAATTTAGCCATTAACCGACAAACAGCAAAGCCCTAATTTAGTTTGTTTAATGCAACAATAAGCCTAAGTAAAGTAGCCTGTGTAATCATCAGGGTGTTAATAATAACTCAGAATCTTTTGAGATGGTTTTAGTACCAGCATTAAACAAAACCAAAAAAACTTTGGTTTTAATAATGTTGCCAGATATTTATTCTTCCTTGTGGAATAGGCTTTAAGTCCAACCAGAAAATGCCTGGTTACCCCTGTAACATTTAGGCCACTGTTGCACATGTGGACATATCTCAGTCTTTATTGTGGCTTCCTGGGACACCAGCTGGCTAAGATTAATAACAATTAATAATTGCTTTTCTCCTCTGGCAGTCTGCCAGATACGTAGGATAGGAAGCAAGCTTGATTTCTCCATGTTCTGTGGCTCAAGTATGCTGTGGCTACCGGCTAGGTAGCTCATAGTTCCTAGAGAAAAAATCTAATACTCTAAGTAGTCATAATATTAAGTTTAATGACTTACTGATATAACCATAGACTAGCACATTTCTTCACCCTCATTTTGCAATAGATCATGATTAACACAGAGATCCTTAACCGGCCAGTGCACACTGAATAAAGGGTTGCAAGCATGCTCACCCTTCAGTGGGGCATCTATATTATGTTCCCTTATCTCCCAGGCTCAAGGACCAGGCAGAAAGATTCTAAACCTGAGACTTGGTGGATGATTCCAACCAAACTGTTTCCCAGACACAGCAGGGCAGTCATACATGTGAGGCTACAGACATTATGACAGCACGTGCAGGACCTTCACAAACCCTGTCCAGACAAAAACCCAGCATGAAGGGGGCAGGAGGTGGGCACAGAGTCCCACTCAGCTGAAGCGCTATTGGCAATTGATGGCTGCTGTGAAAGGAAGAGTCAGTGTTCTTTTCTTTTTTTTTTTTTCTTTAAATCACACTACCATTGCAGCCCCCGCACTGCCCTCCTCCCAGTCCCTCCCTCCTACCCTCTTTACCCTACTCCCCTCTGCTTGTCTTCAGAAAAGGAGAGCCCCCCTCACTCCAACTCACCCCAGCACATCAAGTTACATCAGGACTGAGCTCCTCCTTATCCACTAAGGCCAGGCAAGGCAGCCTAACTATAGCAAAATGATTGAAAGCAGGCAACAGAGTCCATGCCATAGACAGCACCCTCTCAGCTTCCTAGGGGACCCATATAAGATCAAAATGCCCATCAATTACATATGCGTAGGGGGCTTAGGTTAAGTCCATGCATGCTCTTTGGTTGGTGCTTCCACATCTGTGAGCTGTCATGGGTCTAGCTTAGTTGAGTCTCTTGGTCATCTAGCAGCATTCTTTCCCCTTCCGGGTCCTTCTAACCTTCCTTCCCTCCCACTCTTCCACAGGAAGAGTCAGTTTTCTTTAAGGGCCTGCTAGGTCAACCACCCTCCCGGGGATTGCCTCAACCCAAGACTCTTTGGGATGTACAAATTAGCCTCTATGGACCTGGGAAAAATATAAGAGGGCATGGAACTGGGTGTAAGTGATGGGGATGGACCTTGGGTGAGTTGGGGAGGAGAGTGAATATTTTCAAACTGTATCATATGAATCATTCAAAGAGTTAATAAAATGTTAAATAAAGCACAAAAATAAATGTCTGTATTGCATTAATATTTATTTATTATTTGTTGTGTGCAGATGCTTGGGAGGTTATTATGCATTGCAGCACTTGTGCAGAGGTCAGAGGACACTTTGAGAATCCATTCTGTGGGTCCTGGGGTTGAATTCAGGTTGTCAGGCTTTGTAGCACATGCTGTTACCCACCGAGCCAGCTCACCAGCCTGGTCTTGTTTGTTTTACTTTTCTAATTATTTTGGTTTTTTTTCCATTAAATAAATTCGCTTTATTGTAATGAACTCACAAATGAAAACATCACACAGCTAGATTAAGGTGGCCTTTCAAACACTTGTCCTGTCCCAAACTCTATACATCTCAATAAACTTCAGTAAATAGAGGAGGCATTCAAAAGCTATGGAGCTTTGATCAGGGTTTTACATTTCACTACCAGTTAAATTTCTATGCCCTTGTCCACCATAAAAACAAACCTAAAAATCTCCACGCACAGATGAAAGGATGGTGGAAATAGAGTACATAGACAAAATGGAGTATTTTTCAGCTGTAAGAAGAGGAACTTGGAGGAAAACAGATGAACAGAGAAAATATGATATTAAGCGAGGAGACCCAAACTCAGAAACAATGGGGAAAAAAATCAAAACCACATGTTCTTCCTATTGTGTAGATCCTAGCCTGTAATGTAAATATGTAAACAGATGGAAGTGTGGATGTGGGACGACATTTAAAAAGGAGATGAAGAAAGGGTAATATTAGATGATGAAGAAGATGTGGGCAAAGGACCCAAGAGACAGGAAAGATGATATAAAGCTGTAGCTTCTCTAGTTTTAAATATGTGACAGTCTTTATTCTTCTTTTGTTTGTTGTTTTTCTCCACAGTTGCATTCAATAAGTTACAAATAACTTTGCAACTTGCTACATATTGGATAGAATCTGGTTCTGTACTGAATTGATGCTACTTTTTTGTAACCTAGTAATTAGGTTTTTCTTTAAGACAAATAAATGTATAGATTATGTCAACTGTTCATGGAATGCTTGCAGTTTGCTGAGTTTATGGGACAGACGTGTCCAGCCTTGATCTCCACTGTACAGTTATGGCCTATGAAACCAGGTGACCCAGCACATGCTCTGTATCCAGTGTGAATGGTGCATTGGGGGGGATGATGGAAACAGGCATAGGAAAAACATGAAGTATCTTGTGTTTTAAAAGCAAGAACATATTCCTTTGATTGACAGGGATTTCCTTGGGGGAAATAAAGGCTTGTGTGGAGTTATAGATCAAAGGCCTTTGGCCGCTGTTCCTATGGAGAAGGCATAGTTTGCTATTCAGTCTATCTCTTTTAGCAAAACTTTTCCAGATAGGGCCTGACCAGGTGTCTCTTCCTCTCCTGACACTGATTGCTTCTGTATTTTAATGTCCGTGGTAGCTTTTTATTAGCTTTTTTCTATCTTGTAGTCAGCTGCAAACAATGGCAGGGTTTGCTCTTTGGGCTTTTCTGTATTTCTGTCCAACATAAGAATCACACTTACAATCTCCTTGAACAATGAGGTCTGTGCTGGGTTCTCTCCTTTTCAATCCTCAGCCCCAGAGGAGTGCTGTCATGAGTAGGTCCTTACTGTCTCAGTATCACTCTGCCTTTGACTTTCAGAGACAGAGAAGACCTTTGAGGCTCTGTCCTTGAACACAGCACGTGGCCCTCATTGTGAGGCTTACTTCCCACACTGTTTTATGAAACAGTGATCTCTGGAAACACTGATCCAAGACAGCTTACTGTAACCTCTTACTTTGGCGCAAAGAGGTTCCTGTTCCTCTTTCATTCATTTGCATTTTGCTTGCACTTCCAATCCTTCCTGCTTTTCTCTCGTTTGCCTTTCTTTTTTTTTAACATTTTTATTTTATTTTATATTAATCACAAGTTATATACTTTGTGCCTCAGCTCTAGCCCCCTCCCGCATTCCCTCCTTATCCCCGCTTCCCTCCCTCATCTCCTCCCTTCCCCTTTCCAAGTCCACTGATGGGGAGGACCTCCTCCCCTGCCATCTAACTCTAGCTTATCAGGTCTCTTCAGGACTGGCTGCAATGTCCTCTTCTGTGGCCTAGCAAGGCTGCTCCTCCCTTGGGGAGGGGGGGAATAGTCAAAGAGCCAGCCATTGAGTTTATGTCAGAAATAGTCCCTGTTCCCCTTACTAGGGTACCCACTTGGATACTGAGCTACCATTTGCTACATTCAAGCAGGGGTTCTAGGTTGGAGAAACAGTCTCAAAAAGACCCCTGTGCGTGAAGTATCCCAAAAGCAGAAAGACACACATGGTATATACTCACTTATATAGACCTATAAGATAGGATAAACATACTGAAATCTATACACCTAAAGAAGATAAACAAGAAAGAGGACCTGGAGTAAGATGATCAATCCTCACTTAGAAAGACAAATGGGATGGACATTGGATGTAGGAGAAAACAAGTAACAGGACAGGAGCCTACCACAGAGGGCCTCAGAAAGACTCTACCTAGCAGTGTATCAAAGCAAATATTAAGACATATAACCAAACCTTTGGCAGAGTGCAGGGAATCATATGAAAGAAGGGGGAGTTAGTAAGACCTGGAGAGGACAGGAGTTTGGCAATGACCAAATATATCAGGGCACAGGGGTCTTTTGCCCTTCTTAAGTCACCCTGTAGACACCCATTTCATGCATCAAGAGGTTGGACCAGGATGGATGAACTGCTTCAAAGTCTTAATGGAAGAGAGAAATGAACAAAAAGTGGGCTCATGATAATATTTTGGAACTGGCCAGTGCAGAAGCATCATCAAGAGGGGATAAGAGGTGAGGATAAATGAGAGTTGCTGTCCTTAGAGATGCTCAGCCAACATGCCTAATCCCTGACCTGAAATAGAGAAGGGTGTGTGACATCAGAATTTAATGCAGTTGCCAGTCTGCCAACAAATTTGTCCCATCAACGCTGATTCCATCTAGCCTATTTCATACATGAGAATCAGATTATGCCTGTTGTTATTTTGGTGGCCTCCTCACAAACCTCACTGTCTCTAAAGAGAAAACAGTGTTCCATTGATTGAGCAGTCAATAGTCAGAATGTGCAATTTATTTTTGGCATCTGTCTACACACATCTAAGTAAGTGATTCATACGTGTAATATCTACTTCAACGTGGAGAGGATTTTAAACAATACACTTGGCTATCAAATGTGAGGATTTCAAAACCAAACATTACACGTCTATATTTATAGATATGGCAACATAGAATAAAACAAAGCGCCAGGTTTATTTTCCTCCCTCAGGCCTACTGGTACCACAAGCCTATAACGTGGCCCAAGAAAATGCTCCATTTTAATTTCAAGGCAGGTAGCACCATGCAGCAGCGGCACCCTGGGGGCGTGGGGCAGGGTGAGAGCAGTTCTGTGATCCTATGTAGACTGAGCAGGACTTCACTTCAGGGGGATTCCAGTGTTATTAGCTCAGCAAGTTCACGAGTTCAGGAGAGCATAAAGTCCCCGCATCATATGTTATATACTTGATGAAACCAGAAGTGAATTGCGCCGACATTAGAGATGAGCAACGCCATTTAATCCTCTGCCAGTCCTGGATGACACTGGATCAGCCCTCTGGTTTTGTTTTTTTTTCCCCCTATATCATTACCTTTACAATTATATGATATAAAATTGTGTTTTACAACTCCAGCTCAAAGACAATAAAATATGCTGCTGTGAAGGTAAAAACCTGGGTTTTCCTGCAGATTTTAAAGTTAGAATATTTAAATTTAGATATTTTATATGACCCCACGTGTAGACACATACACACAATTCGCAACAACTAAAAAAAATAACCAAAACAGCCCAGGGGGCTTGTGGGAAAAATAGAATTAGGCACAAAACACTAAAATCTTTATCAGCAACGTACAATATGCACACACAGACACACACACACACTAAACCAACTAACAAAAACATAGGTAAACAGAAATGACACCACCAGCTTACTCATGTCAAATCATTAAGAAGTAAATTCTAGAGTAAATTGACTCAGAAGCAAATTCTGAAGTTGGTTTGTGGACTAGACACCTTAACAGTACTGTGCATGATACCACGTGTGGTACAGTGCGTGTTCAATGTTTATGCCTCGGAAGAAGTCAAAATGTTTTGACAGGAACAGAGACTGGATGAGCATGGACACTCAGGAAGTTGTCCATGAAAGCAAAGGATACAGGTGACCCAGGCCTGATGGCTGCTGGGTAAATCTCTCTGTACCTACCTGGTGACGACCACAGATGAACTTGAGCATAAGCAATTGCGAAGGTCATACTGCTCGAATAATTATTAAAGTGACCCATTAAAAAAAGAACGTCTTTCTTTTGTTTGTGCCTCTGAGGCTCTGTTACACAGGGTACCCTCAGCACAGACTGAGGTGGCCAGGTTTCTACGAATATGCTAGATAGAAATCACTCAAGATGATTCAGAAGGAACGGTCGGACCCCACTGACCATGTGGGAAGCATTTTTTTTTCTCTCACTTAGTGAGCCGCACTGGGGGTGGGGGTGGGGATCAACATTCATCCAGTCACATTTTCCACACTCCTGTATTCACGTCCTCTTTAACTGTTTGCAGTTAGGGCAGGCTTCCTGCATGCTGACGGAGAGTTCTGTGGCTTACCTATTGATTGGTTTTTTTGGCCAGAAAGCAAACCCCTGGTCTTTGAGCAAGTCCTGCAAGCACTCTGCTAGTGAGCATCATCTGCAGCTCCATCCCCTTCCTATAAAGAATTTGGCTCGAAGACTAAGAAGATGGAGGAAGAATCAGAAGCAATGCTGACATACGGCAACATGTTAACTTTTTACTCAGTGTAAATTACATTCCTGTTTTCTCATGCAAGAGAGCCACAATAATCTTCAGCATACACAATAAGGTCAAGCAACACAACTGCTTTTTTTTCCCTAGCAATGTCACCCTTTCTGTAAGCATAATAAACAAATATTCAAATGAATACACACACACATTAACTGGAGTTTACAGGCGAATTTGCTAAATTGCAGATAAAGGACAGACTATTTGTATTTTCCTTTATTAATAGGACCCAGGCTTCACTATACACCACACCTGAGCAGGAGTAAGTTCTTGTAGACATGAAAGTACTTAAGGCACAAATCTGAAGGAGGAAGCTTTGAAACAGAACCCAGATATACTAATGTTCAGATCAGCAGCCTGTCACCTGATTAACAAAGATAAGCTACAGATGATTACTATTCAGGTCGCTTGGATGTTCCCCTTACGATAAAAGGAAAAAGTAAAGATGCTAAAGAGAAAAAAAAGACAAAAATTTATTCCATACATTTGGTGTTTATTATTTCTTACCCTTCTGATCATATGATAAGATTTATGACCAAGAGTTATTTTCCTTGCCAACCAACCTTTCAGAACCAGGCATGCATATTTCCATTGGGGAACATGGACAAACATGTTACGCCATGTCGTGGTCGCTACCCCTCTTTGCACTTGATTCTCCTTTATCAGACCCACCCCCAATCCATTCATAACTCTATTCTATTTCCCTTCCTAGGGAGATCTATTTGCCCATCTACCTCAGCCTTTTATTCTATAGGTAAGCTCTGGTTCTACTGATTGTAGTTCGGTTATCATTGACTTAACAGCCAGTATCCACATATATAATAAATACATGCCACATTTGTCTTTCTGGGTCTTGACTACCTCACTCAGGATGATATTTTTTTCCTAGTTTCATCTATTCACTTACAAATCTCATGATTTCCTTATTTTAAGTGGCTGCATAAAATTCTGTTGGGTAAAAGTACTACATTTTCTTTATCCATTCTTTTGTTGAGGGTCATCTAAATTGTTTCCAATTTCTGGATATTATGAATAGAGCAGCAATGAGCATGGTCGAGCAATTATCTCTGTGGAAAAATGAAGCACTCTTTGGGTATATGCCCTCGAGTTGTATAGCTGGCTCTTGAGGTAGGTCTATTCCCATCTTCTTGAAGAGCTGCCATGTCAGAACACAATCCAAGAATGGAGTCTCCAAAACTGAGGAGATTTTTGAGTGCTTATGAGAAAATGTCAAGAAATAAGACAACAGTCTTGTGTCCTCAGTGTTTTAAAAAACATGGAATTGTTCTTGGACTGTGCTTTCGTGCTCTTCCCAGGTGTAGCAGATAGGAGTGAGTTTCATTCAGTTTATTTATTACAGCTGTCTACTATTTGTGTATATGTCTCTATGAAAAAACATGGTTTTGCCTGGTACAGTTTGTCCTGGTGACTGTACACTTTACTCACGTGACTCCTCTCAACCCTGAGTTTAAATTGTCTGATGCTCTGAATAAAGTTGGCTATTGCATGAGGCTTTAGTCCACTTCATTTATTGGCTCCAGTTTCTCCAGGTCCCACTGCCAATGAGAGCAGTAATCACCACCACAGTGATTTCCAGAGCGGCTGTACAAATTTGCAATCCCCCCAACAATGGATAAGTGTTAGTCTTAACTCCACATCCTCCCCAGAATGCACTGTCATTTGCTCTATTGGTCTTGGTCTTTCTGATCAGTGTAAAATGAAATCTAAAGTAGGTTTGAGTTGCATATCCCTGATGGCTTAGGATGTTGAACATTTCTTTAAGTGTTTCTTGGCCATTGGAGTTTTTTTTCTTTTGAGAATTCTTTGTTTAGATCGGTACCCTGTTTTTAAATTGGGTTATTAGTTTTCTTGATATCTAATTTTTAAAGTTCTTTATATATTTGGATATGAGCCCTCTATAAATGAGTAGTTGGTAAACATCTTTTTCAGTTTTGTAAGCTGCCTTTTTCTCTGAAGACTGTGTCTTTTGCTATGCAGAAGATTTTCAGTTTTATGAGGTCCCATCTATTGTTAATCTTAGTGCCTGCACTATCAGTGTTCTATTCAGAAAATCTTTTTCCTGTGCCAGTGAGTTCTCTTCTGTTCTTGGTTTCGGTTGGTAGCTTTTAATCATTGCTTCTATTTCATAGGATTGGTAGGTCTGTTTAAATTGCTTACCTGGTCTTGACTTAACTTTGGAAAGTGGGATATATTAAGAAAACTATCTATTTCCTTTAGATTTTCTAATTTGGTGGAGTACACGTTTTTAAAGTACATCTTTATGATTTTCTGGATTTCCTTGATCTGTTATATCACCCTTTCATATCTAATTTTGTTAAGTTAAATGCCCTCTCTCTACCTTTTGGTTAATTTAGATGAAGGTTTGACAATCTTACTGACTTTCTCAAAGTACCAACTTTTTGTTTCATTGATTCTTTGTTTTCATTTTATTAATTTTACCCCTGAGTTTGATTATTTCTTGTCATCTGCTCCTTGGGTGTAATCTCTCTCTCTCTCTCTCTCTCTCTCTCTTATTCTAGAGCTTTTAGGTGTGCATTAAGTTACTAGTGTGAGAACTCTCCATTTATTTATTTTAATGTAGTGCTGTGTACTTTCCTCTTAAACCAACTTCAAGGTATTCATGCGTTTTGTTATGTTGTGTATTTATTTTCATTCAAGTCCAGAAAGCCTTTAATTTCTTTCTTTATTTCTGTCTAGACCCATTTTTTAAATTCAGTTGGTGACTTGTTCAGTTTCTATGAGTTTGTAAGTTTTCTGTTGTTTCTATTGTTGTTGGTATCTAGCTTGAACCCATGGTGGCCAGATAGTATATAGGGTGTTGTTTTGGTTTTCTTGTATCTGTTTGAGATTTGCTTTGTGTCCTAGTATCTGGTTAATTTTGGAGATAGTTCCATGTGGTGCTGAGAAGAAGGTGTGTTCTTTTGTTCTGGGTGAAGTGATCTGAATGATCTGTGTATTGGTGAAAGTGGGATATTGAAGTTTCCCACTCTCATTATGTAAAGGTCAATATGTGATTTAAGCTGTAATGGCTTTTTTCTTTTGTGAACTTGGGTGTTGTGTTGTTGTATAGATGATAGGAACTGCAATATCCTCTTGGTGGATTTTTCCTTTTCTGAGTTTGTAGTGTCCTTCCCTATCTCTACTGAATAGTTTGGGTTTGAAGTCTATTTTGTCAGATATTAAAATGGCTACCCCAGCTTGCTTCTTAGGTTGATTTGTTTGAAATAACTTTTTCTCCTCCCCCCCCCCCAGGTGATTTCTAGCCTTGATGTTAAGATGTGTTCCTTGGATGCAGCAGAAGGGTGGATACTGTTTTGGTATCCATTTCTTTTGTCTGTGGGAACTGAGAGGGTTGCTGTTGAGCTAGATCAAGGAACAGTCTCCTTTTATCCCTGTTACTTTGTTGCTGCCGCTGTAGCAGCTGTTCTTGCTGTTGTTGTTGGTGGTGGTGGTGGTTGTGTGTGTGTGTGTGTGTGTTTGCTGATCTGAGATTATTTATTCGTGTGTTTTCTTGGGTGTGGCTAACCTCTTCATATTTGACTTAGCCTTGTAGCACCTTCGGTAGAGCTGGATTTGTAAATAGATGGCCTTAAATTTGGTTTTATCCTGGAATGTCTTATTTTCTCCAGCTACTATGATAGAAAGTGTTGATGAATATAGCATTCTGGGTAGCATCTGTGGTTTCCTATAGTATGTAGCACATCTGTCCAGAATTTTCTGGGTTTTAGAGTCTGCTTTAAGAAGTCAGGTGTTATTCTAATATGTCTACTTTTATATATTACTTTGTTTTTTTGCTTGCAGCTTTTAATGTTCCTTCTTTGTTCTGTACATTTAGTGTTTTGATTATTATGTGCTGAGGGGACTTTCTTTTCTGGTTCAATCTCTTTGGTGTTCTGTAGGCTTCTTGTGCCTTGATAGGCATTTTTGTTTAGTGATTATGTTGAAGATAGTTTCTGAGCCTTTGACCTGGTTTTTTTCTCCTTCTGTTCTTATTATTCTTAAACTCAATCTCTTCTAGTGCTCCAGATTTCTGGGATGTTTTAAGAAAGGATATTTTTACATTTAAGTTCTTTTGACCCAGGTATCCATTTCTTTGGAAAAGATGTCCGAGAGGTGAAGGTCTGCAGTTACCCCATCTGCTTCCATGGCCCTAAAACTTAATTTTAATTTCTATCCTTGGAAATACTTTAAAACAAATGTGCTTATAGATCCAAGGATCCAGATTCAATAGTACTAATCTAAGCATCACATAGCTTTGCATTTCCCCATGAATTAACATTTTAGTTTAACTTAAAGCCTGAACAAGCTTCATTTCCCACAGTCAGATTAAAACTGTGTAACACTCTGAGCAATAAATCTATTAACCTATGTCTCATTTCCCCAAACACCCCCAAGGAATAGGACACCTCATTCATTTCCAAAAAGAGATATGCCTTGCCCGACACAGGCAGAGTCTGAATATTTGCCTTCATTTTCTTCCTGGTGCCAAGTACAGCGATTGCTTTCCTCCAGGGCCAGAAACTTCCCATGGTATTATATTAACGTCCATGGTGCTTTCTTATTAGCTGAATTGGCTTTCTTATCGATGTTTTAAGTAATGCAGCGACCTTAAAAAAGTAAATAAAAGCAAGAAGGTGGTGTGGGGAACAAGCAAAGACAGAGCAGAGGGGCATGTGAGATACAGACAAAGCCTGAAATAAGAGTTTACCTGAATCCCAAAGGAGGACAGTGGGCAGTGACAGGGTCAGTAATGTGAAGTGTCTGAGGAAAAGCATACCACCCACTCCCTGCTTGCGGCAGCTCCCTCCCAGGATTTTTCTAACAACTCACTTGTGTCTTAGCTGCGTTTGTTATCCATGCTGAGTAATAAGCTGCACAGCTGGGTGGCCTGCCTCGCTTATTGCTCTGGTTTGCTTCTGCTGCTGTTATAAACAAACACCACTACCCAAGGCAGCTTGCTGAGGAGTTAACTTATATTTTCAGCTCCCAGTCCGTCACTGAAGGAAGTCAAGGCAGGAACTCCAGCGGGAACAGAGGTAGGAATCACAGCAGACTTCTAGTTACTGGCTTGCTTCCTCTGCCTTGCTCAGCTAGTTTTCTTATAGAGTTTAGGGCCACCTTCCCAGAGATAGTGCCACCCAAATGGGCTGGACTATCCTGCATCATTTAAAAATCAAGAAAAGTCCTACAAGCATGCCCACAAACCAATGTGATCAAGGCCATCACCCAATTGAAACTCCCTTAGATACCTCAGGACAGTGTCAAGTTCAACTGACTAGGTGGCTTCTCTCAGTGTACCTATGGCCAGAATACCAAAATGGTAGACTGCATGGTTCTGGTGAATGATTCATTTCTCACAAAGAAACTGTAAGACTGCTGTCTAGGGCTTTGTCTTGTGGCAGTTCAATTGTGTAAAGATCTGTTGAACTCAGTCTTGCTGTCCTTAGTGTACCTCATGGCACTTCTTCCTCTCTCACCCAGGTGAGTCTTTCTGGGGGCCTTCTTGGTGATGGCACCTGGCTTTCTCCAGGAACAAGGTGGTCTGAAAGAATAGGAGCATGCCAGTGCACATAAAACCAAAGCTAAGGTCAGAACAGAAGTGACCCATCGCTTCAGCCATGTGTTGTTGAGTAAAAATTAGTCATTAGATTGAGCAGTCACTCAAAAAGAGGCACTAGGTACCAGGAATTTCAAAAGAGGAAAGGAGGAGTGTGGAAGCAGCCTCAGGTTTGGATTTGTCGCGCCTGTCACTCAGGCCGCCCATCACTCCTCTGCACATGACTAGAGAACTCAGCATCTCATAAATGTGATAACAGTGCAGAAACAGCTTCTGTTAAAGTTCTGTTCCTCACCTCACAATTTAGAAGACATCATCATCATCATCAACAACAAAAATGCCTTCTCAGAGGCGCACTTCCAATTCTACTTTAGTAATTAAATTTGATTTAAAAAATACCTCGCTTTTCAAAGTCAGAATCTAGAAGAGATGGGAATAAGCAGATGAGTTCAGGCTGTCAAACTGGAAGATGGACCTTTTCTTTAAAGAAATCCCAAACACAAGGAGATATCTAGCAAACAGTAACTACTCAGAAAAGTGTAACAGCCCAGAAATGTGTGTTTTCCATTTTCCCCAGAAATACCATGCTACATGGTCTGTGTCAGGATCCAAATGGACAGAGTGGCTGAGTGTGTAGTCTTTGCTTCTCTGTCTCTGCAATGTCGCTAAATTGCCTTTTATGGCTAGAGGCTTGACTTGACTCAAGCTAGGATTCTTTTGGCTAGACTATTTTGTAAGCAATTATGTGCCTTTCTGTTCTTCTGCCAACAGATTTACCAGGGCAGCTTGTGATGATGTATCACTCATCCCTCTGGTATCAGGGGCTCAAGCAGCCTATTCACAACTTGTTATCAACTTTCTTGAGCACTCTGTTCATTTCCCAGATACGTTCTTTTACTCTCTGCTGAAAAATAAAGCTTTCTCTAATTAGATTATTTTCTGACATGTTTGGATTCTAAAAAGCATGATTTCTTATCATCTGTTTGATTTTCCTGAGATAAAATTTACTCAGAAAAGGCAAGATAAATGTTGTTTCAAATTTACTGGTCAGTGCCTCTTGTATTGCCTGGAACCCTCTGAAATTAATGATTGGGTTATATGTATTTATAAAATATATAACATATTACCTATGGCAAAATAAAAAGACAAATACATATGATATAGTTTTATGCATTTATAAAAGCCTTGATTATAAAAAGCCTTGAGGTTTTATAAATCTGCCATTCTCCTTGGTTGCTTTTAATTGCTTTGTCTGTCACCTCTAATATACTATTCTTTGTTGTATTGTCTTACTACCATAGTAAACAACCTCACAGAGGACTTTCCTTTCCTTTGTTAATTGCTGTGCTCAGATCTTCAAAGAGCTGATCACACACATCAGATACTCAATGAGTTTTTGTTGAAAATTAATTGGTGAGACTGGACATTTTCATGTATGTGTGTGTTTTTTTCTTTGTATGTGTCTATATTATGTGTCTCAGTAAGCATGGGTATATGTGTTCTGTCATCTATTATTTATCTATCAATCTACCATCTATCATCTATCTATCATCTACCTATCTATCTCCCCCCAGTGTGTATATTTGAGTGGGTGGTATGTGTGTCTCTGCCAATATGTGGTGTGGTCTATGTCTGGTGTGTGGTAGAGGGGTTGTATGTGTGTGTGTGTGATGTATCTCTCTGTTGTGTGTGTGTGTCCATGAATATGTGTACATGGTCTATCTCTGTGTGTGTGTCTCTCTCTCTCTTTCTGTTTCTCTCACTTATGTGTGTGTATTATGTGCATAAAGATAGAAAAGGAAAGCAGCAGAAAGAGGTCATAGAGGAGAAGTGACTGAACCATCACACTTAAGCAGATTTGGTACTAGGAAGGAAATTACTCTGAGGAAGAAAAATCATACAATGGTGTTCTCGAAAGAAATTTTCAAAAGGGTTTATAAGATTGAGTCTCAGTTATTTTCTGTTGCTGTGAAGATGCACCATCACCAAGGCAACTTATAGATGCAAGAATTTATTTGTTGTTTACTGCTTCAGAGGTTTAGAGGTTATGCCCACCATGGTGGGAGTACAGCAACAGACTCACAATGGCACAAGTCTTTAGGAGCTCCAAAGCTGGTGTCCAGTGACACACCTCTTCCAACAAGGCCTCACCTCCTAATCCTTCCCAAACAGAACCACCATGTGGGGAACAAATATTCAAACATGAGAGCCTATGGAGGCTCTTCCCATTCAAACCACCACAGATGAAGAAGGGAGTGGATTATTGGGTTAAACAATTACATGAACTTAGCAACATATTGCCAGGGCATTCAAAAACTGGGTATTTAGATGATTTCTCTCTTTCTATACTTAGCTCTTTGACAAACACATCTGGTTATTAAACTAAATTCATTTTCCCTCCTTTCTTTCTCCAGCTCCCTCTTTTTGACTCTGAAATACATAGCTTGATAAGTACCTAAAATATCCTAAAATCCAAACTAGATCATCTAGATCAACATTCCAACATGTCCAATAAAGAGTTCAGTGTTTGAAAAACTGCATATTTATTCTTCTCACTGTCTCCATTTCTTCCCATGGAATAATAAGCAAACCCCATTCCCTTATGGATCAGGTTAAACGTTTTTAAAATATTCCTTGGAATATCTCTTCTCATAGCCTCTGGGGAGACCAGAGTTTGTTTTAAAAAGAGATAGGGTTTACTAGGAGATGTTTTATGCTAGGTAGGTTTTACTACAAGGAACCCAGTTCTAGAATGACAGGATTTCTTAAGTGTTTCTGATGATTACAGAAAGAGATTCAAGGAGTTGGTGATCCCCTCCGCTGCCCACCAGGACCATGTGACTCTCTCCATTACCCACCATGAGCACATGATCCTCTCTGTTGCCCACCAGGACCATATGATATTCTCTATTGCCCACTAAGACCATGAGACCCTCTGTGTTGACCACTAGGACCAAAGGAAGATCATTTGTAGAAATTCAGAGATTACACCAACCCACATCTGTTTGCAGAATGTTAACTATGAATGCCAACCTTACACATAACTGAGAAATCCTTGAGTTTGTGATGGGTAACTATAGAATGAGACTTCAAAACCCTTTAAATGATTCCCCAAATTCTTTGGGGAAAAATGTGACATTTAAATATGTTTTATCATAAATTTATTCTCTCTCTCTCTCTCTCTTTCTCTCTCTCTCTCTCTCTCTCTCTCTCTCTGTGTGTGTGTGTGTGTGTGTGTGTGTGTGTGTTCTGACAGGAGTTCACTGTGCAACTCTGAATTCCTTGGAACTGCCTATGCACCCTGGGCTGTGAAGAGCAGCCTGCCACATCAATAATGAGATTACAGGTATAACCCACAGAGGCTGGCCAAAACATATAGAACACATGCATTTGGTGCTTTGTGACCAACTTCATTTACTGATCTACTATCAAAACAACTTTAAGTGTTAATGGCATCATATTGATCTAGGTGGTAGAGAAACCAGAAGGTCTGGATAGCTCAACTAACATTATATTTATCTCTTTTCATTGTTGACAGTCAAAGATTGTCAATCTGTGTGTCCTTAACTGTCCTTAAATTAGAGGGGAAATCCTCTAATTATTTGATTATATTTGACTTTACTTCATTTTGTAGTAGCATGAGTAAACTGGAAAAGTGATCACCACAAAGTACCATCTCCATCCCTTTTTAAATTGCTATTTTTGTTATATGGCCTCACCAAGTTGCCAGGCTGGCCTTGAACTAGTCATCGTTCTGTGTCAATCACTGGAAGAGTTATACCACTGTGTCTAGCATCCTCGGACCTTGAAATTCCATATGGCAGGGCCCAGAGTTTGTTGTCTTTATACACTCCCAAATGAGATTGTCCATCCTGTCCACAGTGCGCATGTTTCCCACGCTGTTCAAGCTATCTATGCTGCCCACATTGCCCAGGGTTCTGCCTATGATATCATACACTGTGTCAATATTTCAGGAGTAGTGTGTCACTGCCCTTGTGTTTGTTATTCTGAAGTTTATTTGGACTGGGAGGTGGGTTCTGGAAAAAGACAAGATGATTGTTGGCAGAGGGTAGAGAAGAACAGCTGGGAAAAGCCACATTCCATCACAGGTCCATGCCTACCAAGCCTGGTGAGAAATAGGCTAGAGTGTGCAAGGAGCTGAAGGAAAGAAAACGGATTTCTTTAAAACTCCTTCAGGGATGGGGCAAAGGCTCAACACTTAAGAGCATGGCTGCTCTCACAGAGGACCAGAGTTTGGTTTCCAGCATCTGCATTGTTCAGCTCACAGCCACTGTAATTCCAGCTCCAGGGTATCTGATGCCCTCTTCTGGCCTCCATGGACACTGCATTTGGAGACCCAAATAAACATAAACAAAACCAAATCTTTAAAAATCAACTTCTGTATGCTTTCGTACCCTCTAGGAGTATCTGCATAGCCTAGAAGCAAAATGTTTCCCTCCTGGTATGTCCTGTTGAATGCTGGTCATAAAGTCTGTCTGCAGATCCCAGGGATTCTGGTCAGGGTACCAAGGGTACAATTTGAGATAATTTGCTTGTCTTCATCTGTGGCTACAAATTGAACTTAGAGGTTATAGAAAGAAGAAATGATTAAGTGGTTAACCCTAACTACTTTATCAAAAATGCTCATAGATGTAAATTATTATTTTTGGGAGGTCATATCAGTACGAGTATCGGAGACCTCCTTCACTCTCCAGGTCTTCCATCATCTTTCCCATTTCTGTTCTTGCAGTGAAAGTAGGGATACAGTTGAAAGACTCTTCATTGTAAAAACTGATGACATGACCACCCTGTGGTTTGGTTGAAGAGAAGGTTTTCGGGTTTTTTGATTTGTTTGTTTGTTTGGTTTTCATTGTAGATATTAGAGAGAGAGAGAACAGCCAGTGACATCTGGAAGAGGCCAGACACAGAGAAGAAGAGTGAACATGGCCAGCAGACTGGACCTGGCCTTAAAAGGGTAGGAGATCAAGAGAGGGAGAGAAAGAGTGAGGGCAAAAGAAAGGAAGGCATAAAGAGGGCATAGCTAAAAGAGCAAAGTTATATGGAGAATGAGAAGCTGGGAGAGGAGGCTCCTGGGCTGCAGGGAGTTCAGGCTTGGGGTGAGGCAGGAAAAGCTGAGAGGAACCAGGGTAGCAGCCTGGACTCTGAAGTGTGTAACAGGGACTTGCGATGCTGAGGGGGCCTTGAGGACAGCTTGGGCTTGGATAAGCTAGTAGACCCCACAGGCAGCCGTTTGTCCTTTCCCCCAGCGACACAGAAAAATGGCTCCTTTTGGAAGAGGAGAGCCGGCTCCACAAGTTCCTGAAGAATGGCGACTTTTGTCTAACCACCAAAATTTGGGAAAGTGGAGTTTTCTTTGGACCTGACATTCACTTAGTTTCTATATATTTCTATGGACCTTTGTTCACGACAATCTGTCAGGATAAAGCATTAAACTATGGTCGGTGATCAACTACGTTAACCTGACAGTGGGTGAAACCATTCTGGCAAACCTGCCCAGGTTGGCCTTTAGATGGGTTCTGCTGGCACACGCTATTTTGTCCAATGTCTTATGAGCTCATTTTGAATGGTTTCAAAGTTTTACACATGTGTGTTTTATACCTCCATAGATGACAGTTTCTTTAAGACCTTAAAGTGTAACTTTTCTATTTGTCCATGGAACTTAGAAAAGGTTGATTCCTGTAACAGATGTTTAATAAATGCTGGTTGGCTGAAGAAATACAGATTTGAAATTGTTTCAGACATTTCCTGATTAATTTTGGTCTGTAAGTGCACATAGTGCATTTATTTATACTCTTTTTTTTTAAATAAAATAAGGCCATATTTACTGCCAGCCAGATAAAGTGTCCAAGAGAATCTCTGCCAATAGCATGCATATTTGATTTGAAATTTAATGCTGTTTAAACAAAAATTCTGAGACATGTTGACTAAATCTTTCTGACTGTTGAAGTTAAATTGCCATGTCTCCACACTCAGTGAACTTTGGATAGCTTTGGCTACATCTCCTTCCTCAGACGTGATGTGCTAAAAGAGCCAATGTAAAACAAATGATGAGAAAATACAAGGGAGATTATAAGGTGAATGTCATTTCGTGATCAGGAGAAATGGCTGTCTTACAGCTATTGTGCGTTAGCCACATGGTTCTCTGAGACAGGGTTATCCTGACATATGGAGTCTTTGGAGTTCCCTTCATTGTGCCTCTAACAATCTGTGTCAAAATGAAGAGGAATTTGAAAAGTAACCAACAATGTTGGGATTCTGTGTTACAACTGTACGGATGCAATCCTCCATCTGGGATCAGCGTTTACAAAGCAAGGAAGCCATGACTAGAAAACAATGCCACAGCACTTGGTATTTTATTGAGTCTCTTCACTTGTGGGTAAGCTGATTTACCATATTTTGTCATTTGATTTGTGCCCATGTGTTTGAAAGGCTGGTGTTTGAGTGATTGAGACAAAAAACACTGATGGCATAATTGGTTTTTGTTTGTTTGTTTGTTTGTGTTTTGTTTTTGGAAAAAAGCCATGCTATCAAAAACACAGCACATATACCAGCGGAAGCTGGAGAAATGCTTGCATTCTTGAATCTGACAATGTCGTGTGTTTGCTGAGACAGAGGTGGACTGGTGATACAGAGGATAGCTGTTTGTTCTTGAATGACTGTCTTGAACAGGAGAGTCGTATATTTTCCTCCCTGAACTCCACTCCTGCGAGTCATCGATGTAATATAACTTGTCTCATTAGAAGATGCAGTTGACCCTCATACTCCAGAAGAGCAGACATCTCCTCCATTCAGTAGAAATGAAAGAAACAGGGTTGGCTGTTCAGACTCAGGTTTTCATCTTTTACTGGGTGACATTTGTGATACTGAATGGAGCTCCTGAGACTCTTCAGCAACAGGTGTTTTCTGATTCTACTTCTCTGTCATCCGAAGATGAAAGAGAGAGTGAGTTTCGTAGAACTCTAACCTCAGTATAACTGGTTTAGTTGTCAGCTCTTAAACTTGGTTGTAGTCATTGTACAGCAGACAGAAGACAAAAGGGGGAGCCCGTACAGAATAGAGTGTTTAATATGCCAAATAGAGGGGCTCCTCTTACTGCTGTGTAACAGGGGCAGGTAGGGCCCTACCATCTGTACAACAGCCAGCGTGCTCACAGTCTGATAGCTGTCCAGCTCCTCAATCAGTTATTCACAGAGAGGTGTGGAACAGTACTTTGCCACCACAGTGGCACATTCTTCAGCTGTAACCCAAAAGGAACTAATTGCTGCCATAAAACTCCCGGCCTCACAGGGAATTGCTGGCCCTCTATAAACCCTGGGAAAAACAGGCAGGTGTCAGTGGTCTGCAAACTGGCTTTGGTCATCCAGTGGGAGCAGATTGTAGAGAGTGACTTGGGGAGACATCTTCATGTAAATGCCCTTAGCCAGTTTCCACAGACAGACCTGTGGTTTTGCTGCTCCAATAGAAAAGCAAAGGAAAACATGACCCCACTCAGCTGGCTCCCGGAGGTAGTGGTGGGTGGGCGGTTCATAATACAAAGAGGCTTATGGATTTGTTCCAACGCTTGGTTTGGGGGCTAGTTAATTAATATCAACACTGCTTCCTAGCCCAGTCTCTCAGTGTAGTACAGGCTCTCTTGCTTCATTACACCGCTTTGCATGCACAGCACAAAAAGTGGATTCCTGGTTTATTCCTCTCCCCCATGACCTCTGATGGGCTGCTCCTTTCCTGTTTATTCCCAAATGAGCTGCAGCTGAACCCTGAAGCTCCCATTATCTCTGTTTCCCTTATTTCTTTGTTAGTCTCTTTGAAAAACAGACTAAAATAACTCGGCTCTTGTTTACCGATTCAAACCATGTTTGGTCTAGCCTTTTGTTTAAAAAAAAATCCCAGTTTGTAAAATAAAGTTTAGTCAATACATATTCTTGAGTTGTGTTGCTCTCAGAGTCTGGTCCTCAGTAAGTCTATGTTAACAAAGCTCATTAAGTTGGTGCAGTTTTGATGCTTTTTTGTCCTCTTGAGCTTGCTGTCCTACCCACCTAAACATCTCTACACTCCACCCCGGTCCTTCCCCCACCACCCAGCGACCTTTGTGTTTCTAAATACATCTGAGTCATGAGAGAAGGTAGAGTGTTGGGAAAATTGATCAGAGGGGAAGAGGAACTAGATCATAAAAAACAGCATAATTTGTAACTGATTAAATTGATGTAATTTTTAAATTATTTTATGCCCACTGTATGCAGAGAAGTTGTAATCGTAGATTCTCATTGCTATTTACAGACCAGAGGCTCCTCAGATTGCTTATGTTAGACACTGATCATTTGCCTTCTGACAACCAGTTTTCACTAATTTAATAACTGAGTGATTCATAGATGTAATATATGAAGGAAATTCTCTTGAACATACACATTACGATAAACAAAAAGGCTTAATTTGTCTTTGTATACAAGTAAGCAGAACTGACCAAAACTCCAGCTGACTACCTCAGCATTCACATTTGCATGAAATTTTCAGTTTGTTTTTACTTAAAGGAAAGCAGAAACGCATTACGGATGTAGGTGATATGAGTATTCTGATTTTGATGGAAATTTAAAAAGCGATATGGCTTTTTAATAAAGCATAACACTAATTTAAAATCAATGAGGACAGGAAAACAAACAAACAAACAAATATAGCAAGGCTGGTCTTAGAGGGCCCTGAAATGTGCCCTGTCCTTGGACAAACCCTGTGGAACTGAAGATGCTCTGAAGAGGTCCCCCAGAAACATATTTCACACCACTTGTCAGACCACTTAGAAGATGAGCCCTCCCCAGATGAGAATCGGGTCGAAGATGGGCTGACCGATGTTGACCAGGACTACTTAGATGGGCACACCGTGGCCCTCTATTGAAACTTTGATCTCACGTCAGGACCCAAGCATGGACTTGAGGGGCTTGCTGGACCTTTGCCGCTCTTCCCGCTGTGGCCACGCCGAATACATCTATTTTTCCTGCCTTCTGCTTTAACTTGGCTTTTTAAATTGGCTTGCTGAGAACAAATGGCTGCACCTGACTTGGGGCACAGACTATGACCCCAAGTCCAATAACACGTTCTGGTGGATGAGACCTGAAGTTTCTTCTCAAACTTTTGTGATAAATTCAACTCTTAGGACTCTGACAGGGTCACAGTCAAGGGTCTATACTCTTCTGCTGAATTCAAATCCAATAGAAGAAACTTAAGAAGTTAGAGTATTAAAATAAAATCCAAAACAGGATTAGGAAAGAGTCATGAATTGTTTAATTCATGTGGATGATAGAGTATTGTCTACACATTTAAGACCATGTCATAATGAAACCCATTGTTTTGTATACTTAATAGGTACTAATAAAGTAATTTTTAAACCTAAAAAAATATAGAATCTAGCTTTCAGTATGAAAGCAGGTTCTTTTAGAGTGCCAAAGGGAACATCATTCTGAGCAACCAATTGTCAAGCAGTGTTATTCTACTAGAATATAGTTGTCTACAATTGGCTTGTGGGCTTGACATCCATAGTCACTATTGTCCTTCACAGTAAGATTTCCAATCTTTTGAAGACTGGGAGCACATTTGGGCTTTTGTCAACTGTGGTGATTCCTAAGTTTGTCACTTAAATCAGTTGTGATAGTGCTTTTTGATTATATACTTATGTTGTTTGCACAGGTAAAATAAATATTGTTCCTTGTGCATCTTGTAAAGTATTTTAATTATTATACTTTATCATTTGAGTGCATACATAGAGATGCAATAAGGAACATGTAGAGGCCAGAAAAAAACTCCAGGCAGTCCATTCTGTTGTTGTACCATGTGTGTCCTAGGTGTTGAACTCTAGTCGTTAGCCTTGGCAGTAGTCAGCTTTGCCCACTGAGCCATCTGGTCAACGTGTGACGTATCTTCTGTTGTAAGCTATTGGGTAAGTACTGTAGCTCATATCCACGATCTCAGCATTCAGAGGGTGAAGTAAAAAGAATGCTGTGAGTTCAAGGTAAGCCTGGGCTGCATATTGATTTCTAGGTCAGCCTGGGGTACTGAGTAAGGTCCTGCATCAGAAAACCAGGAATAACAACATTAACAAAAACTAAATCCCATTCATGTTCTTGAAATAAGCCAACTGCTGTTTATTAGTCATAATTGCTATATAGAGTGTTGCTTTCACAGCACTGTATCCTGAGATAAATTAATACATAAAAATTTTAAACTCTGGCATTTTCAAAAGAGGTAAGTTTACAGTGAGTGAGATTTTATTATTTGTTATTTGAATGTAGGGTTATGCTTTGGTTCTTATGGTATGGAATATTGGTCTCTTTCCAAAGAAAAATGTTATGATGAAAGTATATTTTCTAACATGCTACTTTTTTGCACATCACAATAAAATTCCTAATGATGGTTTTGTTCTTAAGTTTGGCTACGTTTCCAAACAGAGGCCAAGCATTCAGTTGCCAAGTGCTGCCAATCTAATGGCAGCATTATTTTTACAGAAATAATGTCACGCTTTCAAGCTGTGCATTTCAGTACTCCTCTAGAAATGTGGGTACGCTCTCCAACATTACTGGGGGCCACATATCAGCCTAGGGATTCCACTACAGATGATTTGCAGCAATGTGGTGAGATCTTTCTGACATTTTGTAGCTGCGTCATAAGAACTGGCTGGAGTTTTGCAGCAATGTTGTGATACTAGAGTTTTGTGGCAATATGACATCTGTCTGTCACTTGGCAACAATGCCATGGTGTTTGTCTGATGTTTTGTGGCAATGATATGTTTCTGGAGCTTTGTGGCAATGCCATGATACCTAGGCTGGAGTTTTGTAGCAATGTCTGAAGTTAGTGAATTACAGCTATAGCTTTAGTTAATTTCCTCCATTCATTACCTCAACGGTGGGAAACTACCTGAGATCTTTCCTCCCCATCTTCCCCTTCACCCTTTCTTTTTCAGGCTCCTCAAAAATTCTTTTGCATCAGTTTTGCTTTCTAACTTCAATGTTCATTCAGCTGTACCAGTAGATAACCCACCTGTGTTCCTTAACAGGTTATCTATTCAATACTGAGCTGAGGAGAATCACAGCATGGCCCGCTGGATGGGTGGTGGGCAGTCTCTGTGATGTCACAGGTTACTCAGCCAGGCTGTAACTACCCTAACTGCACAGGTTATAATAAACTGTAGAAGTTCAAAATCAAAGGTTAAGCAACAAGATCTTGCTAAAAGACTTATTGGGACAACCTGGAGCTATGGTGATGAACTCTGTGGGCTGTCATATCAAAGGAAAAGGTCATGTGTGTTGTTTATATAAACTGAATGAAAATACTCTGTGGGTTTCAGGTAGGAACCTTTACAAACCGACAATGATGTTTCCCATTAACTGTTCACACAGAACAGTGAGTGTCTGATACAGTATTCAGCACAGGAACAAAGTTCATCATGAATATTTTAATATAACAATAAATCCAAACTTCTTTAACACATACACATTGCTATTGCTGACTTGATAGTTTTAGAATCTTTGGGTTCTAATGTTTTCACAATGTATGGCTTTTGGATTTTTGATTTTGCAACTTTTTTCTAATATTAACTTCCTTAGACCCCAGAAAACTTTGTTTTGTTTACTATGTAGTTAATTTTAGAATACTGCATCACAGTTTTAAAGCTTCCCTTACCTACTGTGTAGATTTGTGAGACTTGAAAAGTGTTGGCTCATTGGCATTGTATGAATACTTAGTGTTTTGGTCAGCTGGTACACTTCAGTCATCACTAGTGACAGTCTTGAGTAGACTTCCACACTCTAGCTTCTGCCTCTTCATCATCACACCCAGCTCACTCTTTCAGAAAAGAAAATGTAATTCCAATCGGAGAAGAGGGCAAACACTGCAGAACTGACATTTCTTAAAGTGTTTTACATTCATGAAGGAAAACTCACAGGATGTTCAGAAACTGTGCCGTGCTCTTCTCTTGGATTCCCTGTCTATCATGTCTCTCCCAACTATGGCTGCCATGTTATTTTTCCGTGAGAGAAGCTGTTTGTCTCATAGTTCTTGCTAGTGGTTGGAAGCTGAGAGCTTTATTTATTCTTGGAGAATTCATACCTGTCTCTCTGACCTAAAGATGCTCACAGCGTTTAACATGTTTTGCTAAATAAATAAAGGATGAGGCAGAGAACTCTCCCTTTCCTCGCCTCCCATCCTCTCCTTTACCGTTCCCTTTTTATTTTCTTCTTTCCCTCAGTGTGTCTCAACTTTCCTTCTCCCCACCCCCCACCCCTTTTTGGGTAATGTAGCACGAGCACTACAAAAATAGCAAAAACTAAAAATCTGGAGTTTGTATGTCTCCTGAATAAGAGCTCCCGAGGTCCTTTATGATTTTCATGGGTCCCTAAGTCTATAAAACGGTTGACTAGAGGAAGGTGGGTAATTTGACTACATTATTTACAGAATTCTGTTGAGCTAAACAAAAAGAAAGAAAAAAGAAAAAGGGGGATGTAAATTTAGGGATTGACTTTTACATTGACTTGTTCTTGATTTCTGTTTTAATGAAAAAAAAAACAATGGTAAAGGAAAAAAAAGATTATGTATCCTGCTATCCTTCAGGAAAAATTTATTTTTATTTATGTGTCCACATGCATATGCTCATATGGGTGCCTGCAGAGGTCAATAAAGGGCATCAGATCCTCTATAGCAAGAGTTAGAGGCAGTTGTGTAGTGCCTTATATGGGTACTAGGAGCCAAAGCCAGGTTCTCTGGAAGAACAGTAAGTGATCTCAACCACTGAGCTATCTCTCCAGCCCCAATGATGTAATTTTTAGTTTTTGTGTCCAGTGAAACTAGTTTTAATTTTTGTTTTGTTTGTTTCTGAAGTCATATAAATGTGTGTGAGAACCCTAGACCATGGCTTCAGAAACATTAGTGTCACTGTGAGAGGGAAGGAATAAGCCAAATATTCCCTCTTCACATCAAAAGCCCTGTGCCCAGGAGGAGCACTCCAGTTCCCTAATCAGCACCTGAAGGACAGTATTGATTGACTGTCCTTGACTGAATGAGTAATGAGTTCCTGTAAGCTTTAATGGGAGGGAATTGTTCATTGCTGGGCAAATGAATGCACCAAAGACGTATTGATTAATTTTTAAGGCAGGATTAGAATGGAGGAGAATTACAAGTCTTAACTCTCCTCATACAAAACACCCAGCAACATTTCATCTAAAGAGAATAGCTAGTTGGGCCAAATTGTCTGTCAGTTAAATAAAATAGTGTGTTTGGTTTCCATTGAATTGTCTTTCTTTTCTTTTCTCTTTCTTTCTTTTTCTTTTGTTTTTGAGACAGGTTTTCTTTGTGTACCCTGGTTGTCCTGGACTCACTTCATAGAAGAGGCTGGCCTCAAACTCACAGAGAACCACCTGCCTTTGCTTTTCAAATGGTAGTATGAAAGGCATGCATCACCACACCTGGCCGAATTGTCTTTCTAATGTCAATAATTGTATTTTATTTATATTACAGAGAAGGGAAAAACATTAAATAATAGGGAACATAATGAAGTAGATTTGTCTTATAAAGCATATTTTTCATAGCATGACTATATCAAGGCAAAGAACCAAAACCATGCCCAATTGTGGTGTTTCAGAGTCTTTTCATTTGTACTGATTTCTGCCATCAGGAAGGGTAGTTTACAGGACATATAGAAGACAACTATTATTTGTCATTTAAATTATGTGTGTACTTCTGCTTGTGTGTATGTGTGTGTGTTTGAAGAAGACATCAGACGACAGTAGCTGGAATTAAAAGTGGCTGTGAAGGTAAGTGTCACACAACAACAGACCACTGTGGCTGTGTCGCCATTGGCATGGCCACCAAATCTTCGCAGAATGGCACAGACGGTGCTCTCAGTTTCTTACCTTTGTACGTACTGTGGCCTCACTCTAGAATAAGCTGCCAGGATTCTCTTTTTAAATCAAGGTTTTTTTGGTTACTTCTGTATTCTTTTACCCTTGAAGCTGTGATGGTTGGGTCTTCTTTCTCTCCAGGTACTGCTGATACTGTCCTGACACAGCTGTGCATGACATCTCTTTAATTGCCTTAGTTCCTTCAATAACTGCCATGTTATCTGAACCTGCTTTGTCTACCTTTCCATGGCCTCTACTCACTAAACTGTACATTTTCTACATCTTATGTTCAGTTTTGTTCTCTGGAGTCTACATGTCATCCAGCTACAGAGGTAACTGAACCACAGCACGGATGTAAGGCTGTATTCTGATTTCTCCCTTCAAACGAGCCCGTTCATTGTTTTGGTACTCATCCTCATTTGAATTTTAAGCAAACTACCATTTACGTGTGGTTTTCGGTAAAAGCACTTTGAGAAAATGTGTTCTACTCCATACTTAAATGGCTTACAATGAGAATCATTACCAAGTACTGCACTGAAACACACAGAATCCATGAACTTTACACTACCAGTTGGGTAAATGGGTAGACAAGTAGGTAAATACTAGATAAATCCTCAACTTATATGGAAGAGAGTGAAAAATAAATTTGCTCAATAGTACCATCAAGCCATATATGTCTGCAGAAGACCTAATGTTGGTATAATGTTCTTGTGGAATGTATACAATATACCCTTCTTCATTCAAATGCTGATTTCTCTACCCCACTATATGGTTTCAATCCAGACATTGCATTGTGATGTTTATTCTAAGTATCACCAGTCTCAAGTTTGCATAAACATGTTGCCATTTGTTCTCTGTATTGCCAATAAAAACAACCAGCCAATGCTGAGCAATGAAGAGAATAGGGTGGGACATCCTGGTCCAGAGGCGAGGAGAAAGAAGGAGTGGGAGGAGAGATCCAAGGGAATAGGACTGGGAAACATCAGGAGAAATGAACCAGATCTAAGATATGACTAAACAGCACGTATAATATGGGAGATCTGCAAGGAAAGAAGGCATGCGGGCTTGGAAGTTTAGGATGAAATAATTATTGCCCAGCATTGTGCTCCAGGTTAATTACATAAATCCTAGCCTCTGTGTGGTGATTTGAGTATACCTCTGGTTTAGGAATAACTGCATTTTAACTAAAAGATAAATCAATATTAAATATTAATAATCACACATCAGCACATAAGCATGCCTGGGAAGATAACAAATTGGCCCAGGCTACTGACTTCTTCACTGAAATAACATAGCAGAGAGGCCACAGCAGAGACAAGGGTCCATTTTTTGCAACTAAAAACATTGATTTTTCAGAGCAATACACTCAGAGCTGTAGATAATGGGAAAGAGGTTTCCAGGAATGTGTGTTTTCTATCCAGCAGTCTCCCCATATGAGCATACCATCAAGACCATTCTATAGTCCCAAGGGTGGGAGAAGGTCTACAACAAGTGCACCAAACTCTCCATCTTCTCCTCATTTCCTGTTAATTAGGAAATTATATTAGTAAGTGGCCATTTCAGGAGATGACACAGCCTAATGCAGAGAACAGGAAAGTTCCTTTACAGATAAGACATTCCAGAAATCAGATGTCTTAGACCATTAGTTACTTTTCTACTGACTAAAGCAACTTAGAAAAGAAAACATCTAATTGGGCTTACTGTTTCAGGGACTTTAGTGTTTATGGTGGAAAGGCAGAGTGGCAGCAACCAGCAGGCACATTGGCTGGAGCAGCTGAGAGCTCACATCATGATCTACAAGCAGGGTACCGACATGTGGGGAGGGAGAGAGAAAGGGAGGGGAGGAGAGGGGAGGAGGGAATAAGACAGAACATGCTGGGACTGGTGAGACTCTTTTGAAATATCAAAGCAGGAACTCAGTAAAATACTTCCTCCAACTAGGCCACACCCCCTAATCCTTCCCAAACAGTTCTACCATATGAGCTTATGGATACTGTTCCCATTTCAACCATGAAGCCCAGAATGAAACCAGTGCTCTCAAGTTTTAATAATTGAAACTTGGGCTTATAGAAAGCTTATCATAAAAGAAAATTGGTATGTTGGCTGTGGCCAGCATAGTGTTAATAGGGTTTTAAAATGCTTTTACATTCAAGGCAATTAGACTTCTAAGAATGCTGGTATACTTTGGGTCATGCTCTCACCAAAGTCAGCACTGGTTTAGACTTGTTTAGGTGGAAGTCTTTTAAGGCTCACTTAGTTTCTCTAGTATCCACCAACAAACAGAAACCCATTTCCTTTGGCAGAACTATTTTATCCTACTTAGACATGCAAGCTTAGAAAACAGAGTAGAAATTAAAAAAAATAACTTGCAAAACAACTTACACTAAATGAAAATTAGATTTAAATAATTGTTCATCTTAAACCAAACAAATTAGATTTAAATTATATTAGAAAATTAGATTTAAGTAATTGTTCATCTTAAAGTCACCATCAGAACAAAATGTTTATTTAGTCATATTTTCATCTGCAAAAGTTATAACATTAAATAAGAAAATTCCACACTGGCTTAGGGACCACTTTACCCTTTTAAGTCCTCAAAATGAGATAAGTATATGACAAATTACGAGGTTGCATTTAGTGTGGGGGGAGGGAAGAGGGGTCTTAGGGATCAAACGTGAGCCAGTGCCTTTACCCTCTGAACCATCTTGCAGACCATGCTCCTGAGGTTTGTGATATCTTCTCTGTCTTCCTGCCTCTTGCAGATCCAAGAAAGACTTCTTCCAGTGAGTGAAAAGGGGAGCCCATTGAATCATTCAGTTTAAATCATCATTTGCACGCTGGCCCAGACAAGCACCTGAAATGCATTTTTCCAAGTACTTTTCTGTAGTCGTCTTTGTTTCTTGATGACTTCAGTCTCCTCCACATTTGCTGGCTGGCGTGCTATCAATCAGCAGTCTCGAGCACAGCATCCTGGGATTCTCCGCTGGCATGAACTCAGGCAGTGTGGAAAATCGTGTTGCCAAGTCAACAGAGCACTCAAAATAGAATTAAAATCTCATGATAACGGCGACCACAATATGCCAAGAGGGAAACAAAAACGAAATTGTTCCCAAATAAGAGGGGCGGGAAGGCGGCACACTATGGCAGCTCCCCCCAATCCTTTGAATAACATGCATTATGTCTTTGGGTGATTCATTTAATTTTCCTGGGTTTTGGATTCCCCTCTGTAAAATGAGACGATTGGACTAAATCAGGAGTTTCCAAATTATGAATTTGGAATCACTGTGAAGAGGCCTTGAATTCACATGCTCTATATACCCCACAATCATTGGGGCCCACAAATCCAATTGCAGTCATGTGGGGGTTGGAAAAAGATTTTGACATTTTAAAAAAGAGCCCTTGTGTAGGACACACTGAGCAAAAGGCATGGAATGTCTTCTCAGAATATAAAATGCAATTATTTTAGGAATTGGAAGCCCAGATGTTAAAGAGCCTGCCTCCCAACTGAAGTCTTGTCCCAAGTAGCCCTAGAGAGCAATTAGGGCTCAAGCTTCGAGGCCAGTCTCCCATTAACTCTGTGGCCTTGGGCAGATGATCTAAACTCTCAGACCCCGGAGTTGAGGGAAGTGTCTGGAAACTCATAGGAAAGGCTTAAAGTGTTCTTCAGATACAAGAGAAGTCAGTAGCTTGTCACCAAGCCCTACAGTCAACAGCCTTAGACACTGCAGAGTGGCCATCCACACAGTGGTCAAACCACACCTCCATTGCTGCTCTCATCACTGCCTTCGATTTTCCATGTTCCTCCTGGGTATGCTGCTCATTGCTTCAGTTCCTCTTCTCCTTTTAGGCTGACAAGTGACTCGTGTTCTAAGAATTTTTAGCGATTCTATATTTCAGTCATCAAAACTTACTGGTTTTGGCACGGAACCCATCTATCCCAGGCTGGCTCAAACTTACAATGTAACTATATAACCCCTAAAGGCTGACACTCCTGTCTCTACCTCTGGAGTGCTGGGAGGACAGATGTGCACCACCACACCCAAGTTTAGATTCTCCTAAATAATTTTTATCAAGCCAAACTATTGACGGGGGGGCGGTGTACAGTAGTGATTTAGTATCATTTGATAAGGTGGAAGGTTGTCTTCCTCCACGTGTTCACCTTTCCTTCCAGCTCTTTCCACAGTGGGGGCTGCTTACCATGTTTGTGCCCTCACCCCACATTCTAACAGGGCTGAGCTGCCACTGTCCTTTCCATCTGGTGTTTACTCGTTGACGCTGTCTGTTCCAAGTCTGGAAGAGCTCTTCCTCTTGCAGAGCTGTCTGTGGAAGCCGCTTCTACGCTTGCTAGGTTCTGCCCCAAGCTGTGGTCTTGTCAGCCAAGGGCAATGGAAATGAGGGATTATCTCTTGAACCAGTGGATTAGGGCTTTACTGGCTGGGAAGGATGAAAGCTGTGCTCTCCGAACTATTGAAGATGCAGCCTCGGAGAACTCCACAGACTCCCCACCTTCACACCTCAGTTTCCCTGCCCGCCTCCAGTCAGTCCTGCTGCTACATCAGAGATGTGGAAATGTGTTCTGAGAGTTCAACCCTGCAATATCACCTGGAGAAGACAAGAGCAAGTAATGAAAGTGATTGTGGTTCTGCTCTGGTAAAATACAGGAGTTGGTTGAAAAGAAGGAGCCTTCTCTAAAGGTACATCACAAAATGGATTTTCTGCATTCTGTGGCCCATGGTTATTTTTGGTACCTTGATGTGTTACTCTTAAGTAAAACTGCTATAGAATAATAATAAAAATACAAAGTAAAAAGTAGAAATGAAAGCAAAAACACTGCCTAGAAAAAAAAAGTAACCATAAAATAATTTTGTAGTAGACTGAGTTTTAAAGAACAATTTTAAATGAAATGCTCTTAACTTAAAATCATATGAAACAGAGCATTTTAGGTCAATTAGAACAGAATATTATAGACCATCCAGAGGTGGAGCATTGTTATCCCTATTTCTAATTTTTCCCTCTTAACCATCTGAGTATGGAATGTGGATTTTTGGATCTCTTGGGAGCATATCTCCCAATTCAATGCTCTTATTTTGTTTTTTTCTAAAAGAATGTGATTAGAGTTTTGAATATATATTTTTACCAGGTAACTAACACTTTTTCCACAAACAACTTATGACTGATAAGCATAGATCCACAGGGTGCGGTGCGTATGCCCGCAATCCCAGCACTGGAGGAGGCAGAGGCAGGTGGATCTCTGTGAGTTTGAGGCCAGCCTAGTCTACAAAGCAAGTCCAGGACAGAGAAACCCTGCCTCAAAAAAACAAAACAAAACAAAACAACAGCAACAACAAAACCCTACCACCACCAAAAACAACCATTATAGATCCATAGGCTACTTTGCCCAGAGTTGATAAAGAAGAAAGGAATTAAGAAGACAGATGTCATTTAATCCCATATAGACTATTGGCTGGTTGAATGCAAAGAACTGAACACCTGGGAAAATCAGAATCTCAAGTACAGAGAAAGAGAAATAACAGGTGCTGGCATGGACTAGTCTGGAAGTTAAAGGGATGCTGGCACATCCTGTGTCCTAATGTGCCTGTCTAGATGCCTGCCTCTGTGCCTTCCCTTTGTTTTGGCTCTCACTTTCTCCTGGAAACAAGAAGCCACTCTCTCCAGAAGCCTGCTTTAGTTTCTCCTGTCTGAGGATGACATCCCTCTCCTTCACTCCATTTGCAAATATGCCCTTCCCTGTGTTTTATGTGCCTGATCTACAAGAACAGTTTCTGCTTCCTTTAGCCAGTGTAGACTCTTTTGAGACATGGTCTCTAGCTGAAGCTAGAGGTCACTGTTTCTGGTGGACCAGCTGGCCAGCAAACTTCAGGGAGCCGCCCTTCACCACTCCCATCCTCCCCACTTCACCCTGTATCCCCTCCCCTAACCCATGCTACTGCCACACTCAGCTTTTCAAGTGATTTCTGGGGACCTGAATGCTAGACTTTATGCTTGCTCAGCAAGTGCTTTACACACTAGGCCATTTCCCCAGCCCCCGTTTTCTGCTTTCTAGTGTAACATCTATTTCACATAATTTATTTATTTTCTTCATTTCTGCCTTTCCTCTGCTTAAAAGTGTGAGCCTTACAGGGAGTGGGATTTTAAAAATCTCTACTACAGTCCTGCGCTAGATAGCACTTTACATTGTGGATGCTCTGAAAATACTTGGTAAATGCAAGAATTTGTGAGTCCTTATGCTCGGATTTGCTCCCTATGGATATATGCAAATGTCATGGGAAGAAGGGCCCACACACTAGTGTTAGCCTCCATTGTGTTTTAGCAGCCAGCTTTCTTTACATCTCTTTTGTGCCCTGGTGTGTGAGGAACTGCTTTCTTCTTTTCAGCAGTCAGTCTCCATTCTCTTCCAGACTCACAAAGCTCAGCTGTGTTTCAAAGGATGCTGATAAACTGCCACCATGGCCTTGAGATCTGGAAGTGTCCTGGGTGGGAGAAGGAGCTTGTTGTTTGGCCTTGCCCTCAGGCGCCATCAGAGACAACAGGAGTGAGACACTTGGGTTTTTCAGTGACTCCAGAGACTTCTGAGCTTGGTCAGGCTTTAAAGACTTTTATTTTTAGCAGCAAGCTGCATGAAATTTAACTTTCTAAGTTTTTCTTCAGTGTTTTCTGTAGCTTTTTTCTTCAGAGGCTGTAGCAAGAGAAGGAGGGAGGCAAGGGTGGGATTACAGGCTGTCTGCCTTCCACAGCCACTTCCTGTCAATCTTTATGTGTTTCTGACCCTCAACTGCTCTCCTCAAAGGATAATGGTATCATGGGGTCCTCTTCCCCTAAATACACAGAGTCATGCACACTCTCAGGCCTGCCCACAGAGAAGAGGGGACCCACCCCAACCAGAACAACAGTGAACACCCGAGAAAGGCAACATCTAGATTCCAGATCTTTCTAAACAGTGGACAAACAGTGGCTTTCATTTCTGGCCCCTGATTTTTAATGTCTACTGTCATGTTAGGAATGACACAAGATGGATGTCTTCTCCGGATTCTCAGAGACACTGAAATGCTCTCAGGATCATGTTTGAATAAAACATTCAAACAAAGAAATGATTTTCTCTGCTCCACAGTGGCTTTGAGGTGGAAGCCGTGAGCAAGCCCCCTTCTCTGGTCTCCCTGGGGACCAGATCTTCACTCATTTCTATTAGTGACAAACCTCAGCTTTGGGATGGTTGTGACTGTACTGTGACTTCCAGGCCTGGGTAGCTCAGAACTCTCTTACTAAGCCTTTAGAGGACAAAGCAGAGACGGAAACTCAGAGAATGAATAGGAGTATTCTGTATCCTAAAACTGGCAAGCTTTTTTTTTTTTATCACTACTGCGTAGTTGTTTAAAATATGTGTTGTAGTTATCACATCAGTATTTTGTAAGGACATTTTTATGGCATTGAAGTTATTTCCAAAATCAGGAGAAGTGGAGACTTTAGAGGAATATGGAACTATAAAGCCCCTATATCCTTAGGACCCCTACACACACACACACACACACACACACATACCCTGCTGGGCCCTACACACACACACACATACACACACACCCTGCTGGGCCCTACACACACACACACACACACACACACACACACACACACACACCTGCTAGGTCCCCTACACATACAACTTAAAAGGACTCCTCTGATATGCATTGTGTTAGGACACCCCCATACACACCATATTAGGATATGCCCATGTCCTGTTAACATAAACACATACACACATCCTGTTAAGAACCTCCAAAATACTGTTAGTAGCTCCCACACATAGTCTGTGGAACTCACACACATACACACAAACACACACACACACACAACCTGTTAGGAACCACACACACAACCTGTTAGAATCTATACATACACACATGCATGCACACACACACACACACACACACACACACACACACACACACACAGAGCACCTGTTTGGAGCTCCACATACACCATCACAGTCTATTAAGGGATCATACACACCCTGTTAGAAGACCCCAACCCCACATCCTGTTAGAATAGCCCCAATTATCCTGTTAGAACACCCACTCACTCTGTTAGGACCTCTTCCACACGCCCCCTATTGGACATCCCCACACACTGTTATAACCCTACACACCCTGTAAGGATTTTCCCCCCACAACCCTGTTGTTAGAACAGAACCCTCCCATTAGAACAGTCCCCCATTTTCTCTTTCACTGTGTTACTTGCATGCTGATATTAGGAAGCATAATCCACTTTTTGTGATCTTAAAACATATTTATATTTACCTGTATAGATATGAAAATATGATGGTGTATTCATATATGTTAATTATATAAAAGTAACACTCATGTCAACAGAACATTATTTACACTTAAACTTTATACATGCCATTTCATATCTTGTAGCTTCAGCTATAAAATACAAAAAAAGGGAGGGGGAATAATTTGAAAAAGCAGGTACAACCTTCATCTGGGACTATTAATTTTCAGCAGCAGGGAGCCAGGCTAGGTGACGAATGCCAAGTTAGTTCCTCTGTATCGAACTGAAGAGTAAAGGTCTCCAGCAGAATCCAGCCGGTGTGTTACATGTCTGTCTTAGTTAGGATTTGATTGCTATGAAGAGACACCATGACCATGGCAACTCTTATAAAAGAGAACACTTAGTTGGGGCTGGTGTGGTCCATTCTTGTCAATGGTGGCTCACAGACAGACATGGTGCGGAGAGTAGCTAAGAATTCTACATCTCGATCCACAGGCAGTAGGAAGAGAATGTTCCTCTGGGCCTGGCTTAGGCATCTGAGACCTCAAAGCCTGCCCCCAGTGATACAAGGCCACACCCCCTCATAGTGCCAGTCCCTCTGAGCCTATGGGGGCCATTTTCATTGAAACCACCATAGAGCCTGTCCATACGTGTGCTCACAGGCAATTAGGTTTCATACAACATCCTTCACCATCCAGCACCAGGGGCGCAGTAAGGACGTTGAGACTGCCACCTATTGTTTTCCTAGAGGAATTGCAATTCAGTCTGGGCAGAAACACACAATTACAGCTCAGTGGAGCAAATGCACACTTATATGCTGTGGAGAGACACAGAGATGCCATTTCATAGCTAACTGAAGGCTGTTTTTTTTAATTAGTTAACTTATAATGCTGCTGTTTAAAGACCAAAAGTCTGCCTCTTTAAAATAATTTCATATCACTAGTTTCCCTTTGAAAATTTTCAAATCTCCAGTGCCTTTGTTTCATTAGCTTTTAAAACCTAATCAAAACACAGCCTTAGTTTACTAGTAGAATGGGGAGTAGAGAGGTTTGGGTCTGGCACATTCCTCAGGAGATTGAAATGAGACACAGGGAAACAGATTGAACCACATTATCAAATAGAAAGATGATGACCACTGACAAGTACAACATAGAATTTCTCTACGTGTTAACACTGAAATTTGAAAACATGCCTTCATTTTATAATTAAATATAATTAAACTGTATTTTATGTTATGTGTTTGATGTGTTTACCTGCACATATGTCTGCACCATTTGTGTGCCTGGCACCCACAGAGGCCAGAAGAAGCCATCATATCCATTGGAAGTATAGTATGTGGACAGTTGTGAGCCACCATGTGTGTGTTGGGACTCAATCCCTGCCCTCTGAAAGAGTATCCAGTGTTCTTAAAGGCTCAGCCATGTCTCTACCCCCACCACACCTTTTATTTGAATTCTTAGTCATTATCTCTTCCAAAAACTTTTCAACCACCTGAAACAGATAAATATGTGAGAAAATTTAAATCTGTAATGATTGATGACACTGTTGAGTATGAGCTTACTGGATGTCTCTACTATAAATGCCGATCTATAATGCAACTGTCATTTTCCAAAACCAGACTTCTAACACTCATGTTTTCAACTTAATGAACATACCAGGCTCTGGGTGTGTACTTGACAATAAAAGCGTGAGATCTGGCTCTGTGAGCACAGAGGGACATGTTCAGTTGAGTGTTGAGCTACCACATGGTTAAATGAGCTGCCCATGAAACAGCCCTCTAACACTTTTGTCAGCTCTTGGTGCACTATCTAAAAAGCTGAGCAACCCCAGCCCCACACCACCATATTCACAGACTATGTAAAGCTAAGGTAATGGAAACTAAGTTGAAATGTTAGGTTTAAACTATATTCCTCTGCATTCCCAACACAACTGTTACGAATTGTGGCAAGGGATTCAGAAGACGTTTCAATGAATGTGTGATTTCTAGCTGGTGGACATTTTTGGAAGCAATAGAAGGTGTGTCATTGTCGGAGGCAGTGTGTTACTGGGCAAGGGATTTGATATTTCAAAAGCCCATACCAAGCTCTGCCTTGCTTTCTCTGTCCATACCAAGCTCTGCCTTGTTTTCTTTGCCCATACCAAGCTCTGCCTTGCTTTCTCTGCTTTGGACTTGCAGATTTAAGCTCACAACTACTACTTCAGTACCATTCTGGCCTGCTTGCCACCAGGGTTTCTACCATTATGGTAGTGCTGGTTTTATGTCAAATTGACACAAGCTAGAGTCAGCTGAAAGGAGGGAAACTCAATTGAGAAAATGCTTCCGTAAGATCTGGCTGTAGGGCATATCCTTAATTAATGATTGATGGGGAAAGGCACAGTCTATTGTGGGTGGCACCATCCCAAGTCTTGGGTACTGTAAGAAAGTAGTCTGGGCAAGCCAGTAAGCAGCACCCCTCCATGGCCTCTGCATCAGCTCCTGCCTCCAGGTTCCTGCCCTGTTTGAGTTCCTGTCCTGACTTCCTTCAATGATAAACAGTAGTGATGAATATCTTCTTCTCTAAGTTTCTTTGGTCATGGTGTTTCATTACAGCAATAGTAACCCTAACTAGGAAAATAGTCATTGAATCTAGCCCTCTGAAGCTGTAAGCAAGCCCCTCATTAAGTGCTTTCATTTATATGTGTGGTCTTGGGCATATTGTCTCTTCACAGCAATAATACTAAGGCACCTTCAAAGCCTTTCATAGATAAATTAATTTGCATTCGTTGCTGCAGAAATTGTCCTAGAGAGAGAGGACACTCTCTGACCTTCTAGTACCTGTCTACACTTTTAAATGGAACATCTCTACATTTCCCAGAATAGCACACACATACTTTCTTCACAAAGGCACCTGTGAAGAGCCTGGGGATGTTTAATATTCAAATGTGGAAACAGAGAAAGACCAGGCTTATATTTAATACTCCAGGAAGAGAAACATGAGAAAATAGCAAGGATCTGCTTGAGTCACTAAATCCGATGACAGTATTTCAAGGTCATTATCAACTGGGCTGTTCTGAGATCCCCCTTTCCATCTCCAAACTAGGCTTCTAGAGCTGGGGACAGTACCAGCTCACACACTGGACTTTTACACACATATAAAACTCTGGACGTCTTTGATAGCAAAAGTGAATCATAACAACTAAAATAAAACAGAATTATTTCACCAACATACTATACTCAAAGGAACATAGGGTAATCTGTAAATTGTTTATTTCTGGAAATTCCCATTTCATATTTTTAGATCATGTTTCACTGCAGGTAGAAGCTGCAGAGTGGAGGAATGTGGGTGGGGGTGGAACCTGTGGCATCTGGTGCTCCCTTTTCCAAAGATAGCATGCTTTGTGCGTGTCTATGATGAGGCTCCTATTGCAGGTACCTTTGGCGCTCCCCCTCATTCTTCTTTTCTTTCTCTTTGTTCTTGTCATTGTTGTGTCTTTTGTTTGTTTGTTTGTTTGTTTGTTTTTTGAGACAGGGTTTCTTTGTATAGCCTTGGCTGTCCTGGACTCGCTTTGTAGACCAGGTAGGCCTTGAACTCACAGAGATTCGCTTGCCTCTGCCTCCCTGAGCACTGGGATTATAGACATGCAGCACCACACCTAGCTTCCCCACATTTTTCAATGTGAGAAAATGGGAAAAATCTCATGTATTCTCAGAACTGAAAGTAATCATTATGTCAAAAAATTAAATAAGGATTTTTTTTCTCCCATTCGTTATTTACCTTCTTTTTAAGATGAATGTTGATTGTGGAGCTTCTCTCACAAGGTCATTACAGCCTGGACACCAGTACCAAAGCCAAAAAGAGAACAGTACAACTTTCCTGTGATAATATGTCCCTGGATAGCCCATCTGTGGAGGTGAAGCCAAAGCACATTTCTTTTATTACATTGCTATATCGCTATATAATTCATGGCATTTATAGTTAGAGGAAATTTTCCTCATAAATAGAGTGAGCTAAATGGCAACAACACAAAAATTTAGGTAATTTTCATGGTAATAAGCATCATCTCAGTTTTACGGCTGATTCTTGGCAAGTGAGCACAATCCTGTAAAATAAAGACCTTTAAGACCCAGGTTTGGGCCCGCCCACCACTCAGCTTGAAGCCTGACAGCCCACACCACTTTTGTAGGCTTCGCTTCACACACAATACTAACTTAGTAAGATTTGTTTTATTAAAAATCCCAGACAACGAAGCAGAGAAGACCTGGGGGTGTCTTACTAGACACTTTAAAATTTCAAATATTGTCAAGCCTGGAGACAATAAACAAATCCCAGCTGCTTTGTAAAAATGGGGAGCCTTCTTAGGGTAAAAGACATTCTAAAGAGATAGACTTGTGCTCTTCCCTTGGGCTGTAAGACTATTTTTAAAACAATGGAGCCTACGGAATTAGAATTTCCCCTAGGAACCTTTTGTTGAAGGCTGCTGCCTACAAAAAAAAGGAGTTGGTATCAAGAAAGAAATTTAACACAGCTCTGAGCTGGTCAGACACTCCGCAGCAGAGAAAGAGCCTAGCTAATGAGGTGTGAGATAATGTGCTGGCTGCCCATCACGCCTTGATCAGGACTGCCCAGCTTACCTCTGCCTTTAATTGATCCTATGCCCTATGCCAGAGCCCTAAAGATGGGCTTGGAGGGGTGTGGCCACAGGACCTCTGCTTCCCTTTCCAAAGTGGCCACATGAAAAAAATCGCCTCTCTCTGCTCTCACGTGGTTTTTAGTTGATGTATAAGGATGGGTTGACTAGGCTCTCACTGTAGTAAACACAGCGACACTGCTGTGGGCAGGCGTCACCAAGGACGATGCTGTCAAATGGGCTAAAGTAAAAAGGAACTGAACTTGAATTTAATAACCAAATGTGAACAATCCTCCGACTAACATTACCCTGTTGGGATGGAAAGTGACAAGGAGTCTACAAGAGCCACTGGAGATTTGCCCAGATTTGGGGTGAAAATTCTTTTAGTATGAAGAGATTCTGGCCAGCTCGGGTGTAGCAAACATGGCTGTGGAAGGCCTTGCCCTTGCCTTTCTCCCCAGCTCCCTTGCTAAAAACTGTTAGATTGTATTCCTAAAGCTAACTCCCAATGTCTACTTCTTTATTTTGGCCACTTCCTCCTCCTGAGGCTGACTACCAAGGTCCAGCTACCAAAGTATTGAAGTCCAACAATCAAAAGCCCCCTTTGGATGACCTAATTACATGTCTAATTAAAATTAATCAACTCATCCTAACACTGGGTTTCCCCTTGTGCCTTTACAAACCACCATTTGCCTTTGAAGCACATCTGTCTCCTCTCTATCCAAAGGCCATTCCAGGACAAATATCCCTCTTCCGTCTTCTTCCTCTCTTCCCTCATTCTCTATCTCCTGTCTTTGTCTTTTTTTTCCTGCCCTCTGTCCCTCTGGGGCAAATAAATCTCCTTCGTGCTGAGAACTTGGTCTTGGGGTTCCTCAGCCAATATTTTCTCTTTCACAGCGAATGCTGATTTTCTCTTCAGGCTGATTTTCTTCCCCAAACTAACAATAGCAGACTAACTTGTAGTTCCCCTAAGCTCTGAGAGACTTCGACCCAGGCCAAACTAGATTAGTGGCTTAAAATAATTTCAAAACCAATCAATGTATGATGAAGCAGACTTGGAGATTTTATTAACGATATATTCATATAGGCTCAAGCATGGGGGCAGTGAAAGAGACGTACACTGGAGAAAGAGGGATGCCAGTGTGGATCCAGGCTCTGAGGGGGTGGGGCAGTTAGCCATTTTAGGATTTGCCACCCATGCTCTTTCAGTGACTCTCAAGTTACATTTCCACAATGTTGCTAAGAAACTCTTTTACTCTTCTTCCCTCATTTGGTTTGTGAGATTATCTTACAGCTCTGACGTGCCTTGGATAAAATTATACTCTGATAAGGTAGATCCAGAAGCCGTTATGACTGACCCAATGGTTAGGACATGCCGTTTTCCGGTGAGTGGGTTTCTGGTGAGGTTCACAGCTGGGCGCCTGTGAGAGAGGCCTAAGGCAGTTGTTAGTGTTGCTGAAGTCTTGCTTTGCTGCTGGCAGAGACTTCACTGGACCCCAGGGTAAGGGACACCCCTCCCTTCTCATGTCCTCAAGATTTTCTTCTGTCTCTCTGTTACCTCATATGGTGCACATGTGTATATATAATATGCAGTAACCTTGTGTGTAGGCATGTATAACTTACTGAATCTTCATACCACTTAGGTTCAAATTTTGAAGTCTGTCCTACTGGTTTGGAATTAGCATATGCAATATTTTCCAGAATGTCCATTGAATAACTGCCAAAAGTTTTTTTAAACATGTATTTAGGAAAGTAAAACTTGAAAATCAAACAATTTCCTGGCCACAAGGATGACTTCTGCTTCCCAGGACACTGCACAGAGTTAGCACATCTGCCATTTGAGTCCAGTGCTTTTACCATTTTATCTTTTAGATGTAAGAGAGTCTAAGCTAATTTTCTTTTGCACCATTCAAGAAGCAGGTATCTATATAGTGCTGCCTGCTTTTCTAAATGACAGCCATTGTATTTACTTCTTAGCTACAAACCCAGATATATCATCATCCTTCATATTCTAAATTTATCACTGAAGAATCTGTCCTATTAGACACACTGCTGAAAGTCTGTAACAGTCTGTAACAGTCTGGGGCAGTTCTCTGAGTCTGTGGCACCTAGTAGGACTGCAAAGATTTTAAAGCTATTATTACTATTTAAAATAGCCCAATCACGCTTTCCCAGAGTTCCTGTTCTAATACAGTCCTTCTGAAGGAATATACATATGCACACGGACACACACGCACAATCTCATGTACCCCAGGCTGGCCTCATACTTGCTATGTAGCTGAAGATGGCCTTGAGCTTCTGATCCTCTTGATTCTACCTAAGTGCTAGCTTACAAGCATGTTCCACCATACTCAATTTTATACAGTGCTGGAACTGAACCCAGGCCTTTGGGTGACAGGAGGCTGATAAGGATAACTAACATTTGACAGCACTTCATTAACACAGATCCCTGGTGCTGAGGAGACTGGCTCATTTGCTGAGGAGATGGCTCAATTCACATAGTACTTGTAGGCATATAAGGACCTGAGTTCAACATCCATGGAACTCACATGTATGGGAGAACCTGCCATGTCAGTGCTGGTGATTGTCAGGAAGATCCTTGCTACCCATCAGACAGATGGTCTAACCAAATTGGTGAGAGACACTGTCTCAAAAAATAAGGTGGAGAATCATTGAGAAAGAAACTCAGCGTCAACCTTTGGTGTCCACATAAATGAACACATAAATACACAAAACAACAGCAAAAACCCCACCACCAGAAACTAGAACTGATAAGTCACTGGTAGTGAAATGTTTATGAATGGCAAAGATCTGACCTTCAAATTTTCATCCAATGGAGAACACCAGGGGTCAGACAACAGCAAATTAAATGGCTGGATTACTTTACCTATTTTGCACTTGAACTGGCTGGGTTGGACACATCTCATGTCCTGTGGCTGTCCTCCTTACTGCCTATTCTAGATCACAGGTGAAGGCCACTACCATGGTATGTCCCTGCCCAAGGGAGGTGTTTTTTTTTTGTTTGTTTGTTTGTTTTTGTTTTTTTGCATGCCTACTTTCTTCATCAGAGCAGAGACTTGCGATAAACCAGCCCCCTGCTTAGGGAGGGAGTAGGAAACTTGCAGAGATCCTTTTAAAACAATACATTGCCAGAAAGTATCGTGTTCTCCCTAATATTTCTCAGATATTTGGTTTCTGGGGACCTGTCCGTGTTCTGAGCCATGCAGGATGATCAAGGGGGAAAAAAGTCACTCAAGGATGAATTAAGGCCTTGCTGACAGCACAGAGATCCAGCCTCTGTGGATGGAATCACGAACAGCCAAGCAAAAGTGTATTTATTGCTTGTTACAAAAAAGTTGTTTTATTTTTGCAAGGAGAGGGCAAAACAAGTTCCTCATACTAAAGTCCCTACTCTAATCAACATGTTCTATAAAGTAAAATATCACACCCCTGAAACTTTAGTTCTTACTGTGCACTGTTTGCAGTATTCAATAATGTAAGACATTTCAGGTGTGCCAGGACCTTTCTGTGACCAAAGCCATGCAGAGGCTGTAAAGCTCCTTCAGAAAAACAACTCTATGGATAAGAGAAAACAATCATTGTTTTCTTCAAGGTCAAAGTGCTCCTAGAAAACATCTGTTCATTCTGATCTCTACTGCAGATACAGTAAAAAACAACTATTTCATTCTAAAGTTTACCCTAGATGTAAGAATTCTACTAGAATCTCTACTATAATGTTTCTCAGATATTTGGTTTCTTGGTTTTTCTAATTAAAAACGATATTTATGCATATGTGTCCATGTGTGCTTGGGAGCTGACAGAGACTAGAAGAGGTAAATAGGGACCCTGGAAGTGGAATTCCAAGCAACTGTGAGCAGCCATATGGGTGCTGGGAACAGAACTCAGTCCTCTGGAAGAGTAGCAAGTGCTCTTAACTGCTGAGCCATTTCTCCAGCCCCAGATATTTGGTTTAGCAACATAAGTATTGATAGCCAAGACCCTGGTTACTAGTTGTATACCTATTCTAGCCAGGGCAAAGGAAAAGGATAATTTAATTTTATTTGTAAAATTGTTCATTACTTGACATACATGCATTATTTAATTTTTGTTATGAATGTACTTTTTGTGTGTTCTCCTGAGATAGCAAGTTCTGGGGGAAATCTTGTTCTCAGAGTCCCTCATATTAAGGAAAAGATATTTTCACCATACAGGATAAAACATGTATGGCCTTCTTAAGCAAGGGAAGACTGAAGAGTCTGAGGTGGGTCTGGTCCCCATGGTCTGATGTTTTTTTGTTTCTTGGGAAACCTGAATTCCAGAAGCACCTGCTCTCCCCTCATTTCCTGTGGAGAATTGTCTAGGATGATCAGATGCCTTCTGTTTTCTCTCTGGGATTCGCTGCCTATGTTCTGTGCCTTGGCTTCCTTCTCCTGAATCTCATGTGGGTGGATCTTTTCTCTCTGGACTCTAGGTAAACCTAGCCAGTGAGGAGTCAGCAAAGGGATGGCTGGAGCAGAGAATGAATCAGGTGCTGTCTCCATCCAATTTCTTTTCCTGAACATGAGGGACTCTGGGAACAAGCAGTTCCCCAGAACTTGCTAACTATCTCAGAAGATCACACAAAGAGTATACCCAACTCCTATCCTCACTGTCCCAAGTACATGGCACTGACTTCAGAGTTGAGTGAGGGTTGTGGGCTGTGGACAGCAGAAGCTGTGCTGTAGCCAGCACACAGACTTTGTCCTTCTGCTCTAGGCACAAGTCTGTAAAGAGTACCTGTATTTGCTCTTGTTAAAATAGCTGAATTGCCTTCTTCATCCATGGTTCATCCTCGAGAGTTGAGATATCAGGGAAGTGAGCTTAATTCTGGGAAATGCTAGAAGCAGAACATAGCTCTGGCTACATTGTGCGTTCTCTAAATGCATGACAATGTTGACAATACACCTCCACTTCTTTTTTATAGATGTCTAGGGCAAGGAGCAGAGTATTCCTTATATATGTCCATGAAACACCAGTATCTGGGTGTATGTGAGATGTGCTGGACCAGAGATAAAAAAAAAAAAGCAGAGCTGGAGGGTGTGGACTCTGGTGTGGCAGATAGAGAGGGTACCATGCCAAGAATGCTCTCATGCTTGTGCTGAGACTATCTGGGCAGTGCAGTTTACGGCAGCTTATACCAAGCTTGTGCAGCTATGAAAACCTTCAGCAAGACAGCTGGGCATTGGTATGTAGACAGCTGCAGGTAAGGTGAAGGAGAAAGACACAGAGATGTTTGCAGCCAAGGCTGAGGGCACTGTGAAGTCTCCACCTGGACCCCACCATGCTGTAGTCTGCCCTCTAATGGCACACGGAAAGGTGGATCACGTCTTTGCTGTCATCAGGTGCTCTTCAGCGAATCCTACCTGAAGCCCCTCCCTCATCTCTCCACCCAGGTCCTGGATATTTTACTCAGGTTTATAACTGATTCAGGACAGTTGAAGTGTTTGGAGATTCTGTGCCTGGCTTAAGTCACAAGGATGGGACTCACAGGGGACTTACAGGACTTACAGGGGAACCAGTCAGGAGTAGATTCTGCTCAAAGTTTCAAACATCCTTCTTTCCTAGGATGAGAGTACCCAGATGAGAAGTTTCCATCCAGAACTAAAAACTAACAAGATAAGGCTGGAGTGGGGTGGGCAGATGGCTCAGCCTGTAAAGTAGTTGCTAAGCAAGCATAAGGACCCGAAAAGTCTGATTGAGATTTCCACATGTGCAATCCCAGCACCAGGATGGCACAGAGGTGGATCTCTATCGTGTGATAACCTCTCAGCCTAGATACTCATTGAGCTCCAGGCCAACCAAAGAGACCCCATATCAGAAAAAAAAAACCAAAACAAAGAGGCCAAGAATCAGCACCTTATCCCTGTCTGCACACACACAAACATATCTACACATACAGTGAAGACTGGGGGCTATAGGACTTGGGTTAGTGAACGAGGCTTGAACAATATACCTTGGTTTATTGTGTGAAAAGAAAGGAAAGGAAAAAAAAAACAACAAGGCCATTTCCTTGGGACAAATATTTTACTTATTAAGAACATACAAGGCCAGTCTGGAAGCAACTTTAACTAAACAATGCTAGCTCCTGTCCTCCTGGGTCATAGACACTAAATTAAATTTAAACCCATATATGATGTAATAACAGATTGGTATACTTCCAACTTATAAAAAGCAAATCAGGAAAAGGAGAAAGACAGTGGGCTCTGCGCCTTGTTTAGCACCAGATGCCTGCAAAGAACAAAAGAGCTTCTAGAATATGTCATGTGAGGGGAGGTGTAGATGAAGCTGGTCTGTAAATAGCTTTGGAAACATACTTTATATAAAGGAAAGAGTGATTGCAAAGGCCCTAGAATCCACGTGGCTAAGGTTAACAGGAATGGCCGGTGTGACCCAGGCAGTAAGGGGACAGAGTGCTGTGAGGAACTGCATCGAGAGATCCCAAACAGCTTTCCATATGACCAACACCCTGGCCATCCAAGCTGACAGCAGGGGAGGGTGCTGGACTTGCCTCCTCTGTTATTGCAGCCACATCCAAGTAGCATCTGTGAGTCAGAAAAGGGACCAGTGTCCAGGGGCCACCCCCACCGGAAGCCCAAAGAAGCAGTGCAGCACCCACCTGGCTCTTCATCCTCCTCAGACAACATGCAGGCTTCTGAATGGCGTTCTCATAGCCCTCAGGCTCCAGGCCCACACCCTGGTGACAGAGTCACCTACAAGCCACTCTAGCCTCACTAGCTCCTGACCCAGGAGCAAATACATATAGTGGTCAGTGGGGAAGGGTCATCCATGCTTTGTGGCTGGTGAAGCTGAGTTGAGGTCACCTCACATGTAGCTACAAGCAGCTTACCTCGGGATTACCTCTACATATCTAGATGTAGAGATGGCTCAACATTTAAGAGCACTGGCTGCTTTTCCAGTGGACCTGGGTTGAATTCCCAGCACCAACATGGAGGCTTTCAGTGGTCTATAGCTCAAGTTTCAGGGCATCTGGGAGCCTCTTTTGGCTTCTGAGAACATTAGTCCAGAGATAGAGCCTTGCTGGTGATTTCCTGATTATCTCCAACACTGTGACAACATTAACTTATGGGAGGAAGGCTCATTTTGGCTTGAGTTTGAGGGTAAAGTGTATCATGACAGAGCATGGCAGGGGTCAGGTCACACAGTCTGCAGTCAGAAGGCAGAGAGAGATGGATGCTGCTGTTCAGCTCACTCTCCCCTTTTTCTTCAGCCTGAACCCCTGGCTCACAAGCTTTACTGTCTACATTTAGGGGTGTTCTTCCCTGCTCAGCTTCCTTCCTGGTAATGCCTTAGACAAACTCGGGAGAGCTTCAGTCATGACTCTGAATCTCATCAGGCGAACAGTGGGGACTAACTTTTGTAGAATAGGCCTGTGAACAAACTCTACACTGGCTTCCTGATTGCCGCCTTCCAGAATCCCAGCAAAGACTGCCGGGTGTCTGGGAAGAACAATTGTACTGAGGTCTGCCTTACGTGTGTGCAAATGAATGTTTCCTTTTAAATGAACTTTTTGTCAGATTGGATCAAATTACCTTAGCTAATTAAAATGATGAAGCTGAATTAGGGTTAGGACCATAATTACTTTCCTCATTATCAGGCCACACTGTCACTGGCTCTCCGCGTGTCTTTCAAAAGCAAGCAATCTGACAGGGCAGATTAGACTCTTCTGGCGTAAACATCAGCCAAATGGACCTATGAAGCACTTACTTTGAAGATAATTGTTCGGTGAAATGAGAGGTCAGCAGCAGACACCCCTTTCTACTCCAAAAGCAGCCCTACTTTTTTTTTTTAACATTAGCACATCACTGCCACACAATTCATGGGGCAGGCCATGATTTCTGTGAGAGTAAAAGGATGGTATTCTGCTTGTCCTGGAAGGGTGTTATATCTGATATTCAGCGACGGAGTGAATAAACAATTAAACCATGGAGACATTTCTTTTTAAAAATTTCAGTTTATTTACTTTACATCCCAAGGGTGCCCCTCCCTCCTCTTTCCCACTCCCGCCTCCCTCTTTCCTTCTCTCTGTTTAGCTTCCATCTCAATGATGTGTCCATTGGTGAGAAAGGTGTGTTGAAGTCTCTTACTATTAACGTGTAGGTTTCGATGTGTGCTTTAAGCTTTAGTAATGTTTCTTTTACAAATGTGGGTGCCCTTGCCTTTGGGCATGGATGTTCAGAACTGAGATACATCTTGGTCAGTTTTTCCATTGATGAGTGTGAAGTGCCCTTCCCCATCTCTCTTGAATAATTTTGGTTGAAAGTCTATTTTATCAGATTTTAGAATAGATATTCCAGCTTCTTTCGTGTGTCCATTTGCTTGGAGAACCTTTTTCCAGACCTTTATTCTGAGAATGTCTATCATTATCACTAAGGTATCTTTCTCATATGCAACAGAATGATGGGTCCTGTTTACACATCCATTCTGTTAGCCTGTGTCTTTTTATTGGGGAGTTGAGGTCATTGATATTGAGAGATATTAATGACAAGTTGTTGTTACTTCTTGTTATTTTGATGTTGTTGGTGGTAGAGTGTGTGTGCATGCTTCGTTTCTTTTGGTTTTGCAGCTGTGAGGTTGTTTCCTGTTTTTTCCTGGATGTAGTTAGCCTCTTTTGGTTAGAGTTTTCCTTCTTAGTATCTTCTGTAGGGCTGGGTTTGTGGATAGGTACTGTTTAAACTTGGTTTTGTCATAGAATATCTTGTTTTCTCCATCTATGGTGATTGAAAGCTTTGTTGGGTATAGTAGCCCAGGTTGACATTTGTGCTCTTAGTGTCTGCATGACATCTGTCCAGGCCCTTCTGGCTTTCATGGTCTCTGTCCAGAAGTCAGGTGTAATTCTATAGGTATGCTTTTATATGTGACTTGGCTTTTTCCCCCATACAGCTTTTAATATTCTTTCTTTGTTCTGCACTTTTAGTGTTTTGATTATTATGTGATAAGAGGATTTTCTTTTCTGCTCCAATCTATTTGGTGTTCTGTAGGCTGTTTCTCTGACTGATGTATCGTTTTCCTCAATAATGTTTTCTACTCCTGAGATTCTCTTTCATCTTGTGTATTCTGTTATTAATGCTTGTATCTGTAGTTCCTATTCTCTTCGCTAGGTTTTCCATGTCCAGGTTTGCCTCAGATTGTGCTTTCTTTATTGCTTCTATTTCCATTTTTAGGTCCTGGAACAGTTTTATTCATTTCCTTCTCCTGTTTGGTTGTATTTGCCTGCAGTTCTTTAAGGGATTTATTTTCTGATTTTAAGGCCCCTATCATTTTCATAACCTTCTGGTGAGATGGTATCCTCAGGACTTGGTGTGGCAGGATAGCTGGGGTTTGGTGGTGTCCTATGGCCCTGCGTTTTGTTGCTGGTGTTGTTGCACTGACTTTTAGCCATTTGGTTCACTCTGTTATTAGTAAGCCTGGTGGCCTCGGATGGTAATAGGTGTCTAAGAGTGTAGGTAGATCTGTGGTCTCAGATGGCCGACGTCTTCTGTTTTTTCTGCTGCTCCCTGACTGGTTCTGGTCTAAGGGGCCGAAGATGGGGTAAGTCCCAGAAAATAGTGCAGGCTGGGGAACCAGGGTGTAGGGTGTGCAGAGGAAGTAGAGCACAGAAGACCCTGGGCAGAACTGGCCACTGTTGCTAGCGGGCTGTAGCAGGCCAGTAGATAGGGGGCGGAGGGGTCTTACCCTCTGTTCCCTTGATCCATGCTAGTCTTGGGGGCCGTAGATTCACATGGGTCCACTGAAACATTTCTAAACACAAAATCATAGATCTGTTCACATGCCGGTGGTCCTGTAGAAACTGGGACCTCTCTTTCCTGTTGTTCTAAATGTCCTGAAACTCTATGTTGCATTTGAAGACACTAGTGCCTGTGTAGTAAAACCATCCCCAAAACTGTCTTGAATTAGAACAGAAGCAGCTGTAATGGGATGGTCGGCCTCTCCCAAAGTGCTGACTTGGGAATCCGGTTCAAGGTCTATTCTGGTCTCTCTGCGTGTGAGAACATATGGTCTTCTGTTATGAGAGGCACACAGTGACACTGCTGTCCCCAGTGTGAAGGGACTGTGCCACGGAGAGAATCCTTTTCTGGCACCTGAGACTTACAAAATCCTCAAGCCTGAGTCCTAGGAGCTGTGAGCAGCTTTGCCTTAGCACCCTCCCCTCCACCCCCCGCCCCCCGCACACTGGAGCCTTGTCACAGGGAAAGACAAAATAATTTTCCCCTCATTGCAAGCAAGCCTGGGAAATTGCTTTCTAGAGAGAATGAGCCAGCAGCGGAAAACATCTGGAAGCTTGTAACTCAGCCCTCCCTTTTGTGAGCACACACAGACGAGGGTGTGGTCTAGAAGGAAGGTGATCATCCCAGCCCACACCCTGGCCTGCAGCCTGTGTTTTAATGATAGAGCATCATTTCGTGTGCAGATTTAATTTGTCTAATTGGTGCTCAGGATGACTGCTAATGAGGCGACACAGAGGTAAAGCCTAGATAATCTTGCGTTAGGGCTTTGCTGCCAACCGCTCCCTCCCCTTCTGCTCTTTCCATCTTCAGTTGACAGGAACAGCTCTGACTGCCTTGGCCTCTGTCCTTTTCCCAAACTGCCCCTGATTGCTTTTCTTTCCTCATATTGTAAAACAGAAGATTTCGAATCTATTGACAGTGAAGACACGAGTGACTGTTTGCTCTTGCCATTTTGCCATCTTCATACCCTCTGCCTTTGAACAAAACATCACTAATCCCCCTCTCTAATCTTCATTGATCCAGCCTCTTGTTCTTAAGCTGACATTGCAGACATCCACGCTTAGATCCCTGAGGAGGATGTTTCTTACACATTTGGTAATTATGACGGCAGCGACATTGATTTTTACATTTCGTACATTTTATCATACAACTACATTTTTGCAATCTGCATCTTTTCTTGACCTGTGTGTGTGTGTGTGTGTGTGTGTGTGTGTGTGTGTAGGTATGTGTGTGGTGTATGTGCATGAACTTGTATGTGTATGTGCAGTGTATGCACGTGTGTGTGATGTATGCATTGTGTATGTGTGCTGTGTATGCATGTGTGTATGTGTGGCATACACACATGTATGTACAAACCCTTGCCTATGCATGCATGTGTGGAGGCCAGAGATCTATACAGGGTACTTTTATGAGCTTACTCTCCTAGTTTGGCCACTGTTGCTTACGGGCTGGGTTAAAATTTCAATATTTACTGTTCTCTCTCGTTTGCACAGTGTAGTAGGTATGTTTTGCTTTTGTTTGAACTTCACAGGATTGAACACAGCAGTCTCAAGTATGTCCAAAGAGAAAGCAAAGTCGCCATTCTCTAGTGAAGAAAAACAAACAGCAACAATAAAGAGAAGAAGCCAATCTGACGGCCCATTTGCAGTGAGTATAGGGTCCACGGGGAGTCAGGATGCGTGTCCATGGGGAATGTTCATACCAAGCGTACATGATGTGTGTTCATGGTGGGTCACCTGGTCCTGTTTTAAATCCAACAGTCAGAAAAACGAAATTGCTCCCTTAGAAAAAAATAATTGATTTGATTGATTCTGTTGCAGCAAAAGTGGAAAATTTGCGTAGAGGCCTTGCAATACCAGGACGTAATGACAAAATAAAAAGGCAACGTGTAACGAGGCCAGGAGCACCAATCCCAAGGAGTGTGCTGTAACCTGGGTTGGAAGATTCTGTCTTTTAAGGGTACCATTTGATGGAGCTGTGTTTTCTAGTATGTCAGTAAGTTTGCTGCAGATACGGGAGCTGGGAGGCAGCCTGAGTAGATGCAGGAGAGAGTGAGTAAGCCAGCTGTGGCGTCCACACACTCCATGTTTACTTCTCTCTGGCTGATGCATCTCTTAGCTTCTCCCTGCAGCATCGTCTATGGCCAGGGCTCAAACATTTCTTACCTCTAAGCCTTCTTTGCTCTCACCTCATTTGTTCCTCTTGTCACTGGATTCAGTTTGACAAGGATTCCAGTGTCTTTTAGGTATGGCTAATATTAAGTTGTTGTTTTATGCTGTTCTGTTTCAATGAAAAGCTGTCTCTGGAGTTGAAGTATGGCTCTCCCTCCTCTAGGCCCAAACATGCTTGGTGAAAGGTTTCCTCCAAAATCTCTGTCCTGTGTCCTGCAGGCCACCCGACTGCGTGGCAGAGAAAGGAGAGGAAAGCAAGGCAAAAGAGATTAATTTTCAAAAGGGGATTATTGCTAATCAGTTCATACTCTTTCTTGGCTTTAATTTAACTCTCTAAAACTTTTGCTAGAGTATTAATCTTATCTTAAGATTTGTAAGACTATTATGTAAACTTGCTGCTGTACCTCAAGATTTGTAAGTTTATTGGTTCAAGATCTGTAAAGTCTGTAACAAAGAGCTATCTTAAAACTTTTAGCATGAGGGTTGACAGTTGAAAATCTATACATAGATAGTCTTAATTTACTACAGCGTACTATATATGAGTCAACTCTTATTTTAAAGAATTGGGTGTGTGAATATCATTGGGTCTCCAAGATATTTTGAATTAAGGTTCATTATTGTGTGATTCTTGTCCTGAGAATAAAAATAACAGATGAGGAAAAATCATAAAATCAAGGTTTATTTAAAAAATTGGATTTGAAACAACATATGTCTAATAACTAAGATATTAAACTGTACTTATATGCAAGAAGAATACAAATAGACAGCTTTATAGCTGAAGAATATAGGAAATTCCCTCTGTTACTTCTGTAATGTTCATTGACATAATGCCTGAGAAACCAAAACAAACAAACAAACAAATAAATAAATAAATAAATAAATAAATGAGAAACAACACTGAAAAAGGTTATGATGCTTAAAAAATGTAATATTTTGTATTCCTCAATCAAGGCAACAGAACCCAGAGGACTGGGCCTGGAAAATCCATTTAAAGGACCAAGACAGAAAATGCTACCACAAGAAGAACCAAGTAGAAAATCTCCATAAAAATATGACTTAAAAATGATGTCATGACCTCACCAGAGTTTTAACAATCTATGATGGCAAAGAGCTGTATTATTCTAGATAAAGAATAACAGAGGCTCTAGTAACAAGGTGACCAAGATGAAAAGGGATAAATGGGGAGGAGAATACCCCCAAGATGACTTGCCTGCTGACATGGAGTATAGACAGAGCTGAGGACATCCAGACACCACTAAAATGAGGAAGTAAGTAATGGGGAGATGGGAGAGAAAGAGAATCAGAACAGTGTGTGCACAATGAAGAGACATGGCACTGGAGAATGAAGGTCAGTGAGGAATAGCCTGATGTGAGCAGCCAGCACTGACACCTGATGCCACGGTAAGGTTCTGGCTCATGCTGCTGCCCAGGGCCATGTTTGGGTTCATGGCCCTGCAACAACTGGGGCCTGTATGGATGTCTGTGGCCCACATTATCACAAAAGGCCCCACAGATGTCCCTGGTCTGGCCCTTTTTATTATTGTGGGCTAGGTGGATTGTAGGTGAGCCAGATCCAAAGGCATTAGATCCTCACTCGTTGCTTGGACAATGCTGGAAAGCTGGCCCTGGTGGCATGCGTGTTAGAGAGCTGGCCTCCATGATTTGAGCATGGGAGAGTTGGGCTGGACCAACTCAGCTACCACCCAGGCCCAGATCCAGGCTTTGAGTTGACCCACCACAACATCTGTCCCCTCTATGAACTGCTAGATTGTGTGAGGGTCCTGAAGAACCAAAGCCACAGGGTTTCCATGACACATGGCTACAAAAGGATATCCAAGAGGAGTCCCAGTGACGATCCAGTTTTGATAATGTAGCAGAAGCCAGAGGACTCAAACCAGACCAATAAATCAAAGCAATGAAAATTTGCAAGTAAAGCAGTTTGGGCAGAAGGGTATACTGTAGGACACACTGTGACACTCCGCAGCTTCCATGTTTTCTTCTTTAGTCAGTTTATTTATTCACTTTACATCCTAATTTGCAGTTCTCTTCTCCTCTTCTAGTCCACCACAGGCGCAAGCACACACACACACACACACACACACACACACACACACACCCTGCCATCCTCTCTCTCCTTCTCCTCAGAGAAGGGGTAGATTTCCCATGGGTACCAACCCATTCTGGCAAATTAAGTCACTACAGGGCTAGGGACACCCTCTTCCACTGAGGCCAGACAAGGCAGTCCAGTTAGGGGAACAAGATCCAAAGGTAGGCCTCAAGGTCAGAGAGGGCCCCAGCTTCAGTAGCTGGGGTACCCATATGAAGACCAAGCTATGCACCTACTACATATGTGCAGGGAGCCTAGGACCAGTTCATGTGTACTGTTTGGTTGGTGGATCCATCTCTGTGAGCCCCTGTGGGTCCCGATTATTTGACTATGTAGGTCTTTTTACAGAGCCCTTGGCTCCTCCAGCTCCCTCAATCATTCCCACAGGGCTTCCACAGGACCCCCCAAGCTCTGGCTAACGTTTGGCTGTGGGTCTCTGCATCTGTTTCCATCAGCTGCTGGATGAAGCCTCTCAGAGGAGTTAAACTAGGCTCCTGTCTACAAGCATAGTAGAGTAACTTTAATTGTGTCAGGGATTGTTTCTCTCCCATGGAATGAGTCTCAAGTAGGGCCAGTCTTTGGTTGGCCATTCCTTTATTCTTTCATCCATCTTTGTCCCTGCATACCTTGTAGGCAGGACAAAACCTGGGTCCAGGGTTTTGTGGGTGGGTTAGTGTCTTTATTCCTCCACTGGAAGCCTGCCTGGCTACAGGAAGTGGCCACATCAGACTGCATATCCTCTGCTGCTAGAAACTTAGCTAGTGTGGCCCCCATAGACTTCCTGGCCTCCCTATCCCAGGTCTCTGGAAGGTCCCAAAGAGCACACCCAAATCCAATTTCCATTCTCACCCGGGGCCTCCTTTCCCCTCTCTTGATACTCACAATCCCCAATAATTTCTGCTCCTCTCCCCATCCGTTCTCCTACCCAGTTAAATCCCTCTCTCCACCTCCACTGCCTATTTTAGCTCTGCTTCTTAGTGAGGTTCAAACATCCTCCCTTGGGCCCTCCTGTTTACTTAGCTTCTTTGAGTCTGTGAATGGTAGCATGGTTTTCCTATACTTTATGGCTCATATCCTTCTAAGTGAGTACAGAACTTACAGAAGAGAGTACATTACCCCTTATCCTCAACAAAAAGCTGGAATGTTAGGTCTAAAGGAATTGGAACCTCCCTGGAAGGGAACACACCTTGTCATCCTGACCACACCCACTGCTTTCAAGGTAGACAGCATCCACACCTGGTTATATTGTTCCCAAGCACATCCTAGAGGATGACAATCCAGCTGCAGAAAAACGGACTGTCACCAAGGCCTGAGAAGATCCATGAGAGATAAGACTGGCATGGGTTGATAACGTTTCCTCCTGACTATGTTTCCTCCTGCTCTTTCATGGAGCATATGTCTAGATTCTCCCTTAAGAGCAAACGCAAACCTGCCATAAGTGTCTCACAGCTCCTGGCCACCACTGTCAGTTGAAAGTGTTTTGTTTGCAGGTGACGATGGATTACACCCCTGTTTAGCTATTTGGCACATGCATCAAGCTCCCAAATTTTGTATCTTAGTATTTTGTATCTGTATTTCCCCCAGCTGTTTATATATGACAGTCCAGCAGGGAGAGAACACTTGTATTGGCAAATCTTCCCAGCCCCCTGAGGCAGACAGAAAAGTGAAGTTCCTCTCCTTACACCCTTCACAGTAAGCTTAGAACTGGGAACAGCTGGAGGCATTCTTCAGGCCACAGGCACAGCAATGGCTGGTATCAGCTACAAAGACTTAGGCCAAATAACCCAGAATTTATTTTGATAAGAAAAGTCTCCTGAAGAATTAGAAGAATAACTTAGCTTGTTAGCTAAGCAGCCTTACAACATGCTAGGGTGCTTGGCCTGTCTTATGCAGAACGAGGAGGTTACTGCATGGCCTTCGAGGAAGAGTTTGCTGCGTCTATGCAAAACCACTTAGAAAATATCAGGGATAATTTGGCTGAACTTTGAAAATACCTCAGAGGAAGAAAAGGTCCTAGGAAGAGGAAATAAATGGCTCCCAATGTCTTACTTGGGTTCTTCCTGGCTAGTGCCTCTGCGGTCAGCTGTTGCAGGGCCTTTAGCTTTCCTGCTCCTGCCGATTATGGCTGGCTCTTGAATCATTAACATATCATAAACTGGCTATAGAAATTCCCATGCAGGGGCTATTAAGCTGATGGAGATTAAGTCTCAGTAGGAACAGGTATCTACCACAGAGTCAAGAATTTGACTCAGGGAGCTGGAGAGATGGCTCAGAGGTTAAGAGCACTGGCTGCTCTTCTGAAGGTCCTGAGTTCAATTCCCAGCAACCACATGGTGGCTTATAGCCATCTATAATGAGCTCTGGTGCCCTCTTCTGGCCTGCTAGCCTATATGCAGACAGAACACTGTCTACATAATAAATAAATTAAAAAAAATTGACACAAAGTTATATTTAAAGGTTTAAAATCTCTGCACTCAAAGAAAAACAAACAAACAAAGCAAAATTGGACCTTCAAGTGTTCTGAACTGTGTTAAAGGTTACATTTCTTACAACTGTTTCTGCTTGTTTTGCATGAGAGTACAGGAAACAGATTCTAACTTTGTCTTTTTGCCTTTATAACTCCCTGACTGAGGCGGCCAGGGCTGCATTCAGATTCTAGTTTGGTGTAGACCTTTAGACACTTATTTGAATAAAAGCCATTTCTTTGTTAAAATGTATTAATGGTCATATTGGTGAATCTCAGAAGGACCTGAGACTCACAACATTGGCAAGAAACCACAGGGAAAGCAGATCAGAAGCACTTCACCAACATCCTCTCACATCTAACCTGGGTTGGACCAGGCATGTTCAGAAGATTTACTGTTGTGTAAGAAAAACTTTTCCTGGGGAGATGCAATACACATTTACTCACGCCCGATACACAGCCTGCCATAGACAGATCAAAATCCAAATACAGCCTGTCAAAGTCCAGCTTTGACACCATAGGGCAAACTGAGACAAGGCATAGACAGATGGCTGGCTGATCACCCAGCCGACTTTACTCTGAGGGTAAAGGGCTTATTTCTCCAGACTGGAACTGATTGTTACTAATGGGGGCTTCCACTGATGGTGGCAAGCATCTCAAAAAAAAAAAAGGAAAGAAAATAATTGTACACATACATCCATACACACATACACACTTACACTTGATGACCAAGTAAGACAGACTCCAGCAGATAGGTTCCAACAAGCTTCTCTGTCTTTATTTTTTTTCTCCCGCAGCTTATATACCCCAGCGAAATCTTTCAAGCAGTATAAAATTTATGATGCGATTATATTATATTTGTCTGCTAGTAAATGATCATAAAAAACCAATGTTTTCTGACCCTGTACAACAACAGATCATCTGGAGGTATCTCCATCCCTGATCTCAAGCTGTACTACAGAGCAATAGTAATAAAAACTGCATGGTATTGGCATAGAAACAGAAGAGTGGATCAACGGAACTGAATAGAAGACCCAGAAATGAACCCACACACCTATGGAAACTTGATTTTTGACAAAGAAGCCAAAACCATTCAATGGAAAAAAGACAGCATCTTCAACAAATGGTGCTGGTCTACATGGATGTCTACATGCAGAAAACTGAAAATAGATCCACATTTATCACCCTGCACAAAACTAAAGTCCAAGTGGATCAAAGACCTCAATATAACACCAGACACATTAAATCAGTTAGAAGAAAAAGTGGAAAAGACTCTAGAACTCATCGGCACAGGAAACTACTTCCTGAACGGAACACCAACAGCACAGGCTCTAAGATCAACAATCATTAAATGGGACCTCATGAAACTGAAAAGCTTCTGTAAAGGAAAAGACACTGTCATCAAACCAAAATGACATCCTATAGAAAGGATCTACACCAACCCTACATCTGACAGAGGGCTAATATCCAATATATATAAAGAACTCAAGAAGTTAAAAAGCAAGAAACCAAATAATCCAATTAAAAATGGGGTACAGAGCTAAACAGAGAACTCTCTGTAGAGGATTGTAGAATGGTAGAAAAACACTTAAAGAAATGCTCAACATCCTTAGCCATCAGGAAGATGCAAATCAAAACGACCCTGAGATTTCACCTTACACTTGTCAGAATGGCTA
>CM053766.1:37532677-37549058 GCA_028658305.1 Pachyuromys duprasi | reverse complement strand
GATCAAAAACTCGAGTGACAACACATGCTGGAGAGGTTGTGGAGAAAGAGGAACCCTCCTCCATTGCTGGTGGGAATGCAAACTTGTACAACCACTCTGGAAATCAATTTGGCGCCTTCTTAGACAATTAGGAATAGTGATGCTCAAGTACACAACAAGGACATTTGCTCAACCATGTTCGTAGCAGCTTTATTCATAATAGCCAGAACCTAGAAACAACCTAGATGTCCATCAGTGGAGGAATGGATACAGAAATTGTGGAACTTTTACACAATGGAATACTACTCAGCAATTAAAATGAGGAAATCATGAAATTTGCAGGCAAATGGTGGGACCTAGAAACGATCATCCTGAGTGAGGTATCCCAAAAGCAGAAAGACACACATGGTATATACTCACTTATATAGACCTATAACATAGGACAAACATACTGAAATCTATACACCTAAAGAAGAAAAACAAGAAAAAGGACCTGGGGTAAAATGATCAATCCTCACTTAGAAAGACAAATGGGAGGGAAGGAAAGGAGGACCTCCCCTATCAGTGGTCTTGGGGAGGGACACAGGTGCAGAGTGGGGAGGGAGGGAGGGATTGGGATTGGAGACGGGAGGCAACTACAGGGATATATATGGTGAATAAATTATAATTAATAAAGAATTTAATAAAAAGTGAGAAAAAGACAAATGGGATGGACATTAGATGTAGGAGAAAACAAGTGACACCACAGGAACCTACCACAGAGGGCCTCAGAAAGACTCTACCTAGCAGTGTATCAAAGTAGATACTAAGACTCATAACCAAACCTTCGGCATAGTACAGGGAATCAAATGAAAGAAGGGGGTGTTAGTAAGACCTGGAGACCACAGGGGCTCCACAAGGACCAAATATACCAGGGCACAGGGGTCTTTTATGAGATTGTTTCTCCCACCAAGGACCATGTATGGATATAACCTAGAACCCCTGCTCGGATATAGCTCCTAGTAGCTCAGTATCCAAGTGGATATCCTAGTAAAGGGAACAGGGACTATTTCTGACATGAACTCAATGGCTGGCTCTTCGATCCCCCCACCCCGGAGGGAGGAGCAGCCTTGCTAGGCCACAGAAGAGGGCATTGCAGCCAATCCTGAAGAGACCTGTAAGCTAGAGTTAGATGGAAGGGGAGGAGGTCCTCCCTTATCAGTGGACTTGGAAACGGGCAGGGAAGAGATGAGGGAGGGATGGTGGGATTGGGAGGGAATGCGGGAGGAGGCTACGGCTGGGATACAAAGCACATAACCTGTGATTAATAAAAAAAATAAATAATAAAGAAAACACAAAAATGTTTTCCCATTATCCTTTGTGAAAAACATATATATTAATGTAACATATATATTATATGTAATATATAAATATATATATTACAGGTGGAAAAACCACATTTTTTCCAAGAACCCACATACATTTGTAACTAAGCAATTTGTTATATGTTAACAGAGTGTGAGCAAACAAGGTAATTTCTCAGCCAGTTTTTTTCTTTACTGCAATTTGCAGTTACAAAGAAAGAATTAAATATCTTAAAAGGTAATCTTATAAAAATCTTAAAAGAATCACAAGCCTAAACTTTTCTATAAAAAAACAATCAGCCATTTCTACTTTAAATGTTCAAGATGCACATGTACTCATTCATAATTTTTATTAAATCACAACAGGAAGCTGAGGTTGAAAAGACGAGTATACGGAAATTAACCATCATCTCAGTCAGCCTCTCAGCTTGAAAGTGTCAGGCCGGCCAGCGCTATTTGAGCTATTGTTTTTGCTCACCAGCCTCAAAAACCCCTTGCTTTGCTACTCATAGGGTACTTTTTCTTAACTTCAAATTGTTCCCTAACACTTTCCACATCAGAGCTACTTGCAAAAACATCTTATCTTTACCTTACGAAACAATATATTTTTCCAAATTCTCCCTAAGGGGACTGGCCACTGCTAATGATCTACATCTCTTGGATGTTTTCAAGGGTGGTGGCTGAATCATTAACCTGCTCCAGCAGCAATGCCTGAAGAGATCAAGCGTTGTTACCGTGAGTGCCAGTGATACTGCGCAGGGAGGGGCTAGAAGCCCCTCTAGAGTTCTCATACAATTCATGTCTTACAAAGATGATGAAGACTACAAGGACAAGAAGCAGAGCTCTGCTTTGTGACAGCATGAAGTCCGCAGGACGGGTAGCCTTCGGGGCTCTGCCTTTCCGAGGCTCGCTCACTGAGGTCATACTAACCGGTGGGCCGCATTCCATGAGTTCTCAAGCCATTTGCTGTTCCTCTCACACAGGCCTCGACAACAACCAAATACCAATTTGGTGAACCAATGAGTTTTATTTGAGTTACTTACGGGAATTTGGGTGAGAGGTTACTTACACGAGCAGAAATGACTCAAAGACACTTGTGTTACTAAAGACCCCTTGAGGTGGTCCATGTTCACAAAAGCTGGAAATGTGGAGCACCCTGCACAGCCTGTAGTTAGAGGGTGTCTTTTCCAAGGGACTCTGTTGGTCATTAAACTGAGTTTTCCAGGCAGCTCAGCTCTTCCAGGAAGCTGGACACAGTCTTTTTTTTTGTTGTTGTTGCTTTCTTATTTGAGGGTCTTCTTCACAGTTTGCTTGTTAAAGTGTGACTTTGAGCAGCTTGGCTTGTTTAGTCTAGGAAGGAAGTCTCTGCTGAATCTGCTCCTGAAGCTATTTTGAGTTGTTTACCTTCTTGGTTAAGGAGCTCCCCTGGTGGAGAGAATATTCCAATTTTGGAGGAAACTGTTACACAGATTCCACCCCTTCCCCTGCTCTTCAGTTCTTTTCTGCCACCTGTTTGGTGATGGTCCCTGAGCCTTAGAAGGGGTAACTATAGATGTCAGCCAATGGCTAAGAATTAGGCAACTGTGTCATAGACACAGTCACTTATTCTCAGGAGTCTCACCAATAGTTGTGAGTTGAAGCTGACAACAATGGTGATCTATGGCCTTATAGACACATACATATCTAAAAGGCAGCTTGACAGAGGCATCACATCCATCTAGTAACACAATAGAAGCTGCTTTCTCTTTGGGACCTATGATCTCCCCAGCCACACGTTTTTGTTCTGGTTTACAATACCAGATGGGAACTCCCTCCTGTGAGCTGGCTTTAAATCCAGTTGGAAGGCTGTTGGTCTGACCATGGACAGCTGAGCCGCTGCTGCACAGGTAAGCACATCCTGCCTGGCTTGTCAACATTTTAGCATTCAGTTGACCATAGCTAAGCAGGAATGTTGGTGACAGTTTTCCACCAGCAGCCCACATAGCTCCTTCTGGCACTGTGAAAGCCGGCCAGAAGGATGGGAGTTTCTAGTTCAGCCTGAGCTTAATTTCTCCATTTCCTACACAAAGCATGCACACATGGTGTCTTCAGCAATGGGGTCTTAACACATCAGTAGGTAGTAAATCCTTGAATGTGGCGTTTAGAATTGCTTCAAGTCTGTCACCAGTTATCCACAAAGTTTTCATCTGCTCTCGAGGGAGTTTTAAAAGGTCAAATGAAGGATAAATGTATTAATCAGTGGGAAGAAAGTTCAATGTAATACAAATGATTTTTTTTAATGTTTTAAATTCAAAAATCTAAGCTTCCCAAATAGTAAGCATTTTCATAGTCCTCTTTAAAGAACTCTTTGGCATTTATCCAAAAGTGGAATTTCCCAACCTCATAATTTAGCATTATTTTTTGCCATGTTATAGAGAGAGCGAAAGATCAACAAAGTATCCAAACTTTTCTGCTTAAACAATTATCCAATTCTACTTGGAAGTCAAGAGGTCATTTGTTAATTAGGCCTTTAATTCTTGGTATTGACACAAAAAAGCTGTCTCTATCTATAGTAACAATGAAGGCTTGTGTTTCCTATCTGGAAAACTCCACAGGCATTGGATTTGATCAGGGAATGTATGTGTGCATGGAAATAGTTTCCCAGCTGATCATAAAGATAGGTGGGAGGAGACAAGGAGGAGAGGTCAACGACCATCACCCATCAAGCCCACGCAAGAAAGGTCTTGACATTCTTAAAAAACATATGCCATAGTTAACATTACCAATAATGATTCATGAAGTAGAAATCATGTCAAAGCCAGATAAGAGTCCTGACTATGGTGCTGTACTGAGGAGGACCATTGTAATAGGAGAAGATGGTAGAAGCAGAATCCATTCAGTTTCAGGGAGTGAGTTGGGGGAAGACACGGAAGGGTTGTTCTTCATATACAGCTGGCAGATGGCCAGAAAGAATGGAACCAGGCAATGGGAATATGAGGCTGCAAAACTAATAGTTTTATTTATTTTAAGTGCTAGTAACTTCAGTACATTCTACACTGGCTGTGTTAAGAGCTGAGCTCTCAGTAAACAGAGCTCCATCTGGAAGACAGTGAGGGTAGAAAAAGTACAACCTAAACTGTAGGCAGCCATGTGAGCTGTTGACTTTACTAACCATTAATGCAATAGCTCATTCTGTTCATTAGAGGAGGGCATCTGTTCTGTTCTCTGCTGTCAAAGTGAATGCCCTACAATATTAGGATGACATATTTATGTGTAGAGTTCATTTCCAATGCTTGGCTTAGACTCATCAGCTGGGACAGCCTAAGATGATTACTTAAGATCATGTTACCAGTGTTAGTCAGAGAGAAAGAGCCCATAGGTCATATATGGAAAAATATAGGCTCACTAACCTCCAGGGAGGGGCCCATCAGCTCTACTCAGTCACCCATTCAGATCTAGTATCATGCAGAAAAAGAGATGCAGCAGAATTTTAGCAGAGCCATTGTATCTGGCATGAACTCTGGAGTGCTGGCATCTAGGCTTCGAAGCAACCCTTTGTAAATAGTCAGTGATCTGAGGTTTTATGGGATTGCTCTTCAGATTAATAGAGCCTTTGCATAACTTAGTCCCCAAACTTAGTCCTGGTAAACCAAGAAGTCTCAAATGACTGAGAATTGCTTAGGTAGTGGCTCCTTCAGAAAACTCCTAGATCAGATACTAGGTTTTAGTATGTGGAAATTGCTAAAAGTGTTTTTTTGTGTGTGTGTAACAATAAAGAGGCTCTGTGTCTTAGTTAGGGTTTTATCACTGGTGAAGAGACACCATGACTAAGGTAACACTAGTTTCAGACATTTAGTCCATTATCGTCATGGTGGGAAGCATGGCCACATGCAGGCAGATATTGTGCTGGAGAAGGGGCTGAGATTTCTACATCTTGATCCAAATGCAAGAGAAGAAAAATGTGTGTCCCACTGTGCATAGCTTGAACATATATAAGACCTCCAAGTCTGCATCCACAGTGACACACTTCCTCCACTAAGGTCACATCTACTCTACTAAGGCCACACTAACAAATAATGCCACTCCCGATTGGCCAAGCATTCAAACACATAAGTCTATGAGGGCCACACCTATTCAGACCACCACACTCTGCAAAACAGTTTGGAGTTTAGTCCTTGAGAGGCTATCGCTTGCTGCTGAGAAGCCTAAATTCATCCTACAGTGTCTCTTTCTTTGATCAATCATTCCAAGTAACCCTGAACACTGACACACACATATACCTATCAGTGAGGTTGAATCTAGATAAATTCAACCTCTCCAGTCACACCCATATACCTTAATCCATAGCTAATGTCTACATGAAATAACAAGATCATAACTCCATCTACTGTGGTACATGGGTCACGGGGATACCTGAAGATTCTCTGATCCCATAGAAAGGGGAAGACAACTACCATGTGATGCACAGTCTCCCTAACTTCCCACAACTTAACTACTATCACCTAAAATTAATAATAGTTAATTTTATAGAAAAATTTTATGGAAAAATTTAGTATGTATTATTTCATATAATAATGAAATAAAAAGGAAAAACTTCACACACATACAGAAGCACACATACATCACATAAAATATTCATAGCAAAATAAATAAGGAATAGTCATGACAGCCATAGTTTCCTTTTGTTGCTGGTTACAGGGGTATAGTAAAATTTGTAGCAACCTTCTTCTATTTGTACTTCTGAGTTCCCTTCATTTTCAACAAGCCCCTCAACAGATCATACACTTACCTTGTGGAGTAATCAAAACATTAATTCCTAAAAAAATCTAGTCAGGTTGTTCAACCTTATAAAAATTCAATAGGACATTTTCATTCACATAAAGATGGAGTTGAGTTGCGTTCACAGTTGTTCTGGGGCAGCTACAGGTGGCAAACATCTGATATAGACCTTTGGTGGTCCTGCCTAAAGAAGGTTTTTGTAGTTTTCTATTGACCCTAGTCACAGAGCTCCTGTAATACCATGTTGTTAAGAATCCTCTGTTCCTTCCACTGTGAAGAAGCAGTGTGATTTCAATTCTTTATCTTTAGGCTCAATGTCACTAAGTATGCTCTTCTTTGCTTTTGTAAAACATCATGACCAAAAGTAACTTGGGAAAGAAAGGGCTTATTTCAGCCTACATGTCCCAGTCCCACTCCACCATGAAGAGAAGTCAGGGCAGGAACTCAGACAGGACCTGGAGGCAGGAACTGGTGCAGAGACCAACAAGGAATACTGCTTACTGTCTTGTGACTCATGGCTTTCTCAAGTATGTTAGAATTAATTTTACAAAATTGTGTATGTTTCTTAGTTTCTCTCTTAACCCAGCTATCATATCAATAATTGTGACTCTATTATATTGTTTGCTTAACAAGCTTCATGGCATTATTCTGAGCACTTTTAACTCTATTCTTAACCCTTGAGGCTAATCTGGCTTCCTCCCAGAGTAAATCCCTGAGATACTTCATCCTTCGTCTCTGCCTCAGAAATGCTGAGTTTATGGCATTCTCTGCTGCAGTTGAAGCTTCCTTTTCTCTCTTGGACCTCTGCCCATGGCTAAATCCCGTACTTCTTCCTCTCACTCTTCCTCCCCTGGCTGGCAGGAAGTTCAGCCCTATTCTTTCCCCTGCTTAGCAATTGGCTGTAAGCTGCTTTATGGCATTTCAGGGGACAATTGGGGAGCAGTGTTTATATAATATCAAGACAGGAGATTCTTAGAACAAGGATTGCAGCCAGATATCGGGGGCAGAGTACAGAAATCAGCATTTGAATTACATGATAGCCTTAGGTCTAAACAGCTAGCGTTCCTATACAATTCAGTACCACTTCCCAAGCAGTGACACCACCCTGAGTGAGATAGGCCCTCGCACAGCACATCAATATTAATAAAGCTTATACACATAAACACTTGTTAATTAAACTGATCAAGAAAAAGACCACTACCACAATCGTTGAGCCAAATTTGAAGCAAGTGTTATTTACTGGCCAGGCAGGACCATTCCTGGGTTCTCAGGAACTGGCCATGAGTCACATTCTGTAGAGGCTTAAAAAGGCAAACCCATAAGGCCAAGGTATTTCCCATCAGGTCCAATCAGAGACAAACATATATCCTAACATATTTCCTGCCTACATACCTCACACCTACATGAGATCAAGCACCTCTGTTACAGCTGTGTCAGATAAATTTGTTTAGGGAAGTGAAAACATGTAGCTTGTTGTCTCCCATAAACAATATTCTCCAGCATTTCTGGAAGTATCTGTCCTTGGGAAAAAGGATTACAGGTTAGAGGCATTATTGTTTCATGGATCTCATAGGCACAGTAATTAAAACTTAAAACAGCCTTGGCTCTCACAACACCTGACATGATGTGGCAAATAACATCAGATAATGTAGATGATGAATTGACATTTCCTTATCATACACTAAATGGAAAAAACAAATAATCATTTGACAAAAAATAAAAAGAGAAATGTTGGTAAAGAAATTCAGATATGAAGTAGAAGGAGTTCAAGACATAATACAATTTAAAGATATGTGGACTTTCTTTCCCAGAGGACAAACCTTCCTCAGGAACAGATATTTCACAGGGGAAAAGCCTTTCCCAGAGGACAAGCCTTTCTCAAGGGACAAACCTTCCTCAAGGGACAAGCCTTCCTCAGGGGACAAATCTTCAGGGGACAAGCCTTCCTTTGGAACAGGCCCTCCTCAGGGACAAGCCTTCCACAAGGGACAGGCCTTCCTCAGTAGTGAGCTTTCCACAGGGGACAGCATTTCTTCAGGGACAAGCCTTTCCCAAGGGACAGAGATGTGGCTTTTTGCAGACATGTGATTTATTATGAAAATCACAGAGCGTTAGCCAAGGTGCACAGCTAACTTATTAAAATAAATCCAAGAAAATCAAGCCTCTTTACTCTCATTTCTCTCTAGAAAATGGCATACAAATGCTGATATCTTGTACTGAGTTCTCTCAGCATAATTTTCTATCATTTCCTTCATGTATAAACTAGAGAAGTATTGCTTTAAATGCAAAGTACACAAAACAATCTCACTTATGTTTTTGAATAGTTTCATAACCAAGGAAAAGAAACTAGTGAAATGAACAGTGATACAAAATATTGACTACTAGTTACCTTGGGAAAGTTCAGACCAGAATCCTGGTGTTCTGTGTGTGTGTGTGTGTGTGTATGCTCACACACATATGTGCATATATGTGTACTCATGCCTTTGCATAGATGCTTGCATATTTTGTGCATATGCTTGTTGAGGCCAGAAGAAAACCTTGAATATAATTTCTCAAGCAAAGTGTACTTTGTGTTTTGAGTCAGATTCTGTCACTGGAAACTGGGCTTTGCCAAGTAGCTAAGTTGGCTGGCCACTGAGCCCCAGGACCCTCCTGTCTCTGCCTCAGAAATGCTGAGTTTATAAGCATACACCACCATGTCTGGCTTTGTGCCTGGGCTGCAGACATTGAGCTCAGGTTCTTTTGATTGCGTGGCAAGTACTTTACCAACTGAGCCATGTACCTACCCCATGTCAAGGCCATTGTAACATCGATGACTCATTGGCATCTTCATGAGGCACCCACAATCTGACAGTTGGAATGTTACTCCATTCTCTCTAATGGGAAACATAAGCCCTCAAATTGCCTTAGGCCTTTCCTGCCAGAGAATTCCAGACCCACAAGGGTCTTTGACAACCACCCTGGAACTCTTGAGAGAACAAAGAAAACCTGTTAGTATACATTGGCCGTTTCTGTTGTTAATATTTGCTTTGGTTATGGTAGACAGTTCAATGTGCATGAGGGTTTTGCTTACATGTATGTATATGGGCCACATTCAAGCAGTACTGTGGAGGCCAGAAGAAGGTGTCAGATGCCCTGTCAGGAGTTTTAACTACTGTATAGTGTTGGGAACCGAACCCGAGTTCTCTGCAACAGCAGCCTCTGTCTTCTCTCCAGCTCCCACCTTTAAAAAAAGTAGATTAATTACTTAATCCTATATCAACTGCACAAATATCTATTATGTTTTTAAGGAGAATTTTTATCAAAATATTGGCACATAGGAAGAAAAGTGCACAATTATTACATGCCCAAAGCATTGTATATGTAAGTACAGCAAACACCCCCTTAGCCTCCGTTCCAGTTAATTGCAGGCCCTAAGGAAACCTTCTTTGTGTCCCTTCTAGTCATTACCCCTCAAGGAACCTCTACTTGGATTTCTATCATCACTGATTTTTATTTTCTATATAAATGGGAACTAGCAGTTTCCCAGCTATGTTTGGCTTAATTTCTCAATGTTGCATTCTTTACATGCAGACATTGTGCACACAAATAACTCATTTTCATTGCTGTGTAGCGTTTTGGTATATAATTATAATTAGTCATTTGAGGAGCATTTAGTTCTCTCTCAGATTTTGGTCATTTTATGCCTTTCTACACCAAGACTGTGTATCCTATGCACTTGTAACTCTCCGGAAGGCATAAGTCTCAGATTTTGGACTGAGATTGCTGGAACAGAAGACATATGCATATTGAGTAAGCTTAGATAAACATTACTCTACAATTCCCAAGGAAGCTCTATTAATTTAAAGTCAACATGGTCCAAGAAACAGTCGCTCAACATTCTTTTAGTGGGCATTAGCAGTCTTCTTATTTTACCTTTATAAAAAGATTTCTTTTTAAGTTATGTACATAGGTTTGTGTCTGTGTGATGGTTTGTGTAGGAACCCAAGAAAGCCATAATAGAAGAATGTCAGATCCCCTGGAGCCGAGTGAGGTTAGAGCCACTTGTGAGCTGTCCCAAATAGGTGCTGGGACCTGTACTCAGGTCATCTGCAAGAGCAGCAGCAAGCCTTGTAAGTTCTAAGTCATCCCTCCAACTCCCCCTTTTTTCCTTATCTTTTACAAAATTTATATATATATATATGTGTGTGTGTGTGTGTGTAATAAATTATAATTTATTTACTTTGTATCCCAGCTATAGCCCCCTCTCATTCCCTCCCTATCCCACCCTCCCTCTTTCATCTCCTCCCATGCCTTTCCCCAAATCCACTGATAGGGAGGTCCTCCTCCCCTTCCCTCTGACCCTAGCCTATCAGGTCTCATCAGGATCAGCTGCATTGTCTTCCTCTGTGGCCTGATAAGGCTGCTCCTCTCCAGAGGGGACAGGAGCTCCACAAGGAAAGCAACAGAACCAAAGAATAGGGGCCCAGGGGTCTTTTCTGAGACTGATACTCCAACCAAGGAGCATGCATGGAGATAACCTAGAACCCCTGCACAGATGTAGCTCATGGCAGCTCAGTCTCTAGGTGGGTTCCCCAGTAAGGGGAACAGGGACTCTCTTGACATGATCTCAGTGGCTGGCTCTTTGATCAACCCCTTGTTTTAGTTTTTCTAGAGGCAATTTCTGCCTTCCAAATTAGCAGGTTTGCAGATCCTATTTTGACTTTTAGCTTTTGCAGCCCCAGTGTGCATTATAGGGTCCACTTTATTGAGCTATGCATGGAATGGTACTATGGAGTTCATATGAACCTGGAGAAGTTGTTTTTACCTGCTTGATCCCAGCAAAAGACAGACTGAGGTTCAGAATAGACTCCTCCAAGAGAGTTTTACTGCTGTTGTTTATTCCCTAGGAATGAGAAACAGAACAGTAAGATGACTTTCAGCTGTGATTATCAGGTGGTTGTGGTCTTTATTTGCATGTCCCAAATGACTAAAAAAGGGCAAGCCATTTCCTTAAACAAGGAATCCCAGCTAAGGGATTTCTCCACTCTTCCCTTTCTTTTTCCTTTTACTATTGATGTGTCCCAGGGTTTTAGGAAATGTGTCCCGTTTTAGATGCCAATCATTGTCGGCATGCCTACTGCCAACTGTGCGCATATGTGTGGCTTAGCTCTGGCTGTTCTAAAAGCATTTATGGAAAGTGTGATTTTTATGGAAGGTTCTGGATTTCAATAGAAAGTCATTTTGTCAATGTTTCCCTTTATACTTAGTGTTTTACATCTTGATGAAGAAATATTTATGGGTCTGTTCCGATGTTGTTTTCTGTTAGCTCACTTTTCAGCTTGTTCCATTTGTGCTTAAAACTCTCATACTGGGTTTTGTGTGTGCTATGACATAGGAATCCAGTTTAGTTTTTCTTTGGCATATATTTAGCTCTGGTAGAGAATGGTTGATTACATTTACTACTGGAGAGGAGTTTTGCATGTGCCAGAACTTTGTGCCCCAGGCTGGACAGTTTCCACCTGGATTCCTCTATTCTGTAGTTTCTGAAATTCACCCAGATTACTGCAGCCAGGAGTTTATGCCTTCTCACTATTGCTATGTCACTTTTATTTAGACATTTGTTACCAGCAGATTTTTGGATTGTGTCCGGGCTTAGTATGAGTAATCTATTGAGAACTGTGTTTGTTTTTTTAGAGACAAGGTTTCTCTGTGGAGTCCTGGCTGTCCTGGACTCCCTTTGTAGACAAGGCTGGCCTTGAACTCACAGAGATCCTCCTGCCTCTGCCTCCCTGAGTGCTGGGATTACAGGCATGTGAATGTTTTGATGCAGGCTTTTGTGTGGATTTCTGCTTTGCTTTCTGTGTGTCCACATTCTGGATTTTAGGTGAAGAGATATTTTAGTTTATAGGGAACTTTATATGTTGCACTGTTTTGTAGAGTGACTGCACTACACTCTTGATCCCAATGCAGGAGCCTCAAGTGCTGGTTCAGTGGCACCTGCCACCTCCTAATCCTATTTATCAAATCACAACAAGAAAACATTTGCTTTTGTCAAGGTCAACAATATTTTACTCCACATGCATACATTTTTCTCTTTTATTTATGTCTATGATTTGTTTTTAACTAAATTCTGGCTATGGAATGGGCTATGTATTGAAAATTAAATCTGTCATTTTTCTCTAGTCACTTGGCAACAAAAGTGATGTCCACAGGCTTCTACTTCTGGACCCTCAGTTCTGTTTCATTTCTCTATCATCCTGGCTCAGATTTAGTGGAATGTTTTTTCTTAATCTCATCCTGGGGTAAATCTTAAAACCAGTAGTCTAGAGCCTCCAACTAGGTTCTTTCATAAGCACTGATCTGATCTGTTATCTAGGTTATCTATACTTCTGTTTAAATATTGTCAACTTGTCTAAGTACTGCCCTCACCCCTTATCAAAGCAGCATCTTTTTGCAACAGATGTAGACCAATCAGAGATCTACAACTGGTCAAAATTCAGTGCTTAGTGACAGGGGGTGCCCACCCACAACCTTTGCTTCTACTAAGCAACCCCTACATGGAAAGTTCAGGCAACTCCTCGGAAAAGGGTGGGAAGATTGTAAGAGCCAGAACACCAAGACGGTTGCTTCAGAACAGTGTCCTTTAACATTCAGGGAGGCTGTACCCATGGAATATCAACAATATGGTCAGCAATAGACAAGACCTGGGCAATGACAACACCAGCTGACAGGTCAACATGGATGGGGGAAATCTCACAAGGCCTCTCCCTTAGATGAAGAGCTATAGCTAACCAATGGCTGTTTATGGCAGTTGAGAGAGGGAGAAAAGGTCTTCTCCAGGGATGAGGCTCTTGACTGGTTATCCAATCCCAAGTGGTGAGCCCTAAACATACATACAAATGGGCAATACCAAATGAACTAACACATTGTCTTAGTTAGGGCTTCTATTTCTGTGAAGAGACCCTATGACAACAGCAACTCTTATAAAGAAAAACATTTACTGAGGGGGCTAGTTCATAGGTTTAGTCCATTGTCTTCATGGCAGGAAGCATGGTAGCATGCAGACGTGGTACAGGAGAAGTAGCAGAGAGTTTCACATCCAGATCTGAAGGCAGAAGGAAGAGCGAGTATGATACTGGGCCTGGTTTGAGCATTTGAAAACCTCAAAGCCCGCCCACTAGTGACACACTTCCTCCAGCAAGGTAGTGCCATTCTTTATGAGCCTATGGGGGCCATTTTCACTCACACTGCCACACACATGACTATGTAACAATACTTATTAAAGAAGAAGTCGTTAATTTGAAAGGGCATAGGAGGGACACGAGAGGAGTTGGAGTAAAGAGAAAGAGGAATAGAAATGATGCAAATACAGTACTCATGTATGAAATTCTCAAAAAATAAAACAAATAAATTAAAAAAACAAACAAAAAATATAGACTTGCCTATTTATCAATGTCCTTTCTATCTGTCTATTATTAATTTTTGTGGTTCTTGGGGGAAGGAATCAAACCAAGATCCTCACTCATGTGAGGCACATTTTACCACTCTGATGTGCTCCACTTTTAGGTTAGACTTAGATTTGTGTCAGTGCAGACACAAAACTCCAGGGGAAGAGTAGCTGGAATAGAGACAATGATAGAGTCTAGTTTATAACATGGCAGAGTTTTCCATCTGTGAAATGGTTCTTCTGTTTTTATCTGTCTTTTCATCTAAAACTAGAGAGTAGGTATTCGGTTCAAGTCAAGATTTTAAATTAAAACCCAGTTCCTGTGCTGATGAGTGAGTAACAGGGCTTGCTGCTAAGTCTGGAGACCTGAGTTTAATCCCCAGGACTCATACAATAGAAGTGTAGAACCAATTCTCACAAATATTTCTTTGACCTCCCATGAGTGCCATGGCACTTCCCACCTTTATACATACTGAAAAAGAAAATTCCGCTTAAAAATGAAACATCTCTTCTGCCGTGACATCTGTGTGTGGAGATGGCTCAGGACGCTGCACCATGGGTATCTCATGGAAGTTGGGGCTCCATAGGTGGCTTCCAACTCATCCAGGGTTGAGAACCAGCACACATGTTCAGGGTATTTCTGTTCTCCATACACGACATACAGGGTGATGGAAGTTGAGTTTCTTAGATTAATTAAGGAAAATATAGATAGATCATTTGTCTTCCAAAGATAGCAAGGTAGTGACTAGATTTTAAATATATATATCAAAGTCTTAATTCCTCATTAATTACTACATTTTCTAAATCTCTTCAGAAACTGAATACTCTACAACTAATTGCAAAGAAAATAAATGGTCTCATGTTTTTTTCATAGAGAAATGCCCTTAATTCTAGTTGGTCATTGATAATTAAGTATAAACATCAGGGCAACTTTGCCATAGTCTATTTCCTTTTGCTACAGCTAAAAACACCATTCTGCCAGGTGTTGTAGTGCTGAGACTGAGATTTGTATTTATTTGAGGAGATGCTGGTAGACCTTGAATTTTCCAAGCCCCCAGTGTAAAGTGCAGATAATGAACAGAAGCTAGACACAGACCTACTAAGTAGAACAAGATTCTAAAACCTAATCGGGAAATAAAAGAAAAATGCTGATATTGATAGATGTTTACAGTGGGCAATGCTCATGAGGGAAAATCCACGTGGGCTACAATACATTATGTAGATTTCCTTGCACTGCTATTGAAGGATGTTGTTGACTTGACATTATCAGCCAAGATTTGATGATTCCTCTTGGCTGAGAGTCAAGCTCGTTTTTTTCTCTGCACTGACCTGAGGTCTTTCAAAATTCACAGTAAGCTTCCTTTAGCCCTGGCCATTTGCAGTGGAGAGCTTCTGCGTCTGCTTTCACTGAGTAGAGTGATGGTAGACATGGATTGTCAGCTTGAAGATAGAATTGCCGTGGAAACAGATCTCTGTGCAAATGAGGGATTTTATAAAATAGGTTAGTAAGATAGGATGACGCACCCTACGTGTGGGTGACTCCATTCCCTAGGCTTGTGTCCTTGGCTGAGGAGGAAAGGAGAGAATGAACTAAGCACCAGGAACCACTGTTCCCTGCTTTCTAACTGAAGATGCAGGGTGACATGCCTCCCACTCCCATCATCAAGCCTTCCCTACCGCGATGCGACAGTCCTCTTAACTGTTAGCTACAATAAAAGCCCTTCCCAGGTAAGTTGCTTTGGTCAGATAGTTTATCTAAGCTATAAGGAAAATGATAAACACAAGTAGTTTTAAATGCCATGATCTGGAGTTATCTTACAAAGATGAGCAGATGACGTTAGTGATAGGTGTTGGCGCGCAGCCTCAGTCTCGCAGTGGATGGAAAGAGGAACTGAACAGACGGCCTTCAACTGGGGCAGAGCCCACATTCCAGCTAAGAACATTTTTAGACTCCAGCAGAAGTTAGGGATTAATATTTTTTTTGAAAATATTATTATATTAAGAGCATTAGTTTTAAGACATCATTTGAACATTATTAGAAAATGTATGGACTTAACATTTGAAAGTGAGACTCTTATGCCCTGAGATTCTTATGAGACATATCTGGGTCCCAGGGCCTCTCACTGGGACCAGGGCAAGCAAAGTGAGAAGGGCTGGGCTGCTCAGACAGAGCATCTTTACATTTTAAGTTCTTAATTGCCCACAGTACAGAGCTGCCGCAGCTGGCTGGCTCCATATTTGTCTGATGCACAGTGAAGGCAGAGGAGAGGTGGGTCCGACTGGCAAGAATGTTCTGGAATGTAGGGTGTGGAGTCAGGAAGAGGGTTATTATATGTGTAAATGGTATGCCCTCTCTATTTATTTTTCTCATTTTTAAACTGTGGAAGGTCAAATAAGAGCCTCCAGCACTTTCCACACTGCATTTGCAATATCAGATAATGTCACTGTAATTAAGAATTCATTGGCACCTTCGTTCAACTCTATAGGAACTTCCCTACCAGAAAGAATGCTAGCCAGAATTCATTGCCAGGAAAAATCCCGACTCTCATCAAGCACGGGACACTTTCTTCTCTTATGTTAAAAGAGCAACATAAATCTTGTTTATCTTTTGACTCTCAGTGCCAGCAAGTCTTAAACTCAAACTTTAAAGTCCAATCTAAAATCTAGTTTTAGAAAGTATGTTTATTTTCATTCTTGTTCTTTCTACATATTTTTTTTCTTCCATTGCCTGACTTTTCTTTTCTTTAATGTATTAAAGACACAACTTTAGTACTGACAGGACTCTAGTTCTTAGTTCTGAAGCAGGGGCATGCTACTACAGTTAAAAAACAGTGTGCCAAAGAGCCAAGTTGATTAGATGAGTCCATGATTG
>CM053766.1:37501144-37532177 GCA_028658305.1 Pachyuromys duprasi | reverse complement strand
TTTTTTTTCTTTAGAAACAGAAAATATTGCTTAATTTTTAATTTTAATTTTCTTTTCAATTCTGTGTATTCATGTATGGGTATGCATGCATGGGGGAAGGTGGCTATGGAGGTCAGAAAAAGGCACCAGATCCCTTGGAGCTGGATTTATAGGTGGTTGTGAACTTTCTGAATGGAACTCAGCTCCTTTCTGAGAAGAGTATGTAATCTGAACCACTGTGCCTTCACTGAAGTCTCAGCAAATGCTGCCTTGTGCTGGAGACAGTTTAGATTTATTCCAACTGATTTTGGGGAAAAGCAATCCATTCATAATGCCACTATGGTAGGGCATGGGGCTAGAAGTTTAAGCCAGAGCCCTGTGAAGGAAAAAGAAAAATGCTATCAAAAACCCAAAGCCTGGAAGGTCATAGTGAAACTTTTACTATGCTATGATCATACCTAGTTGATTTGAAGGGTACCTATACAACTAGGCGGTGTCAGTTACCTACTAAAACAAGTTAGCACCTTAGCAAAGACACTATTGTGAATCCTTTCTAACCTGAAAACAAAGTAGAAGTAGTTTACTAACAAGTTTAATGACTCACCCATGTTCTCAGTGGAGAACATTCAAAGGATCACATTGCATTGGGGCTCTTCAGTGCTGTCGGCTGTGGCAAGCTAACATTACATGTGCTGAGATTCTACCCGAATTCAAGCACAACTTCAATGGAATGTATTCAAATTTCAAGAAGTTCACAAATTTTACTTAAAAGCTGCTTACAAATAATATCTAATCCTGGCACTCACAAATTAGTTTCCAGCAAAACAATAAAAAAATAAATAAAAAATAAAAAATTAGTGGTTGTCTGAAAACAGACAAGATGAATAAAATGTATTCAGTCGTGACTGGAAGGTGTTATGAAGCCTTTCCCACAAGTCTGACTCAGGAGGCTCTGCATCCTGAGCGAGACTCTGTGGTGAGCAGACTTTGAGGTTTCTTCTTCAGGAATGTACTAAGGACTGTGCAGGCAAACAGCAGGACGAGAGCCCAGGGTCTGCCTGGCCCTAGAAAGAACTGTGAGCACTCTGCCAGAGACATCTGATCCTAGCTGTCATAACCCCCAAAAGGAGACATTAATCAACAGACACACCAAATACTCACGTGAAGCCACTGTTCTAGTCCTAAACAGATGCACCCAGAGTGGTCTCAAAAACCCCAACCAGGATAGTCACTGAAGAGCTGAGGAGCTGAGGGTAAAACAAGAATTTTCAGAAGGGAGACAGCAGGGACAGCCTCTGTGAATAATCAAGCCTGGGCTGAGGATACAGGGGCTCCTTGATGTAAGATGAGTCTGGTGCTGGAGATGGAGGTTAGAGCAATGGCCCAGTGGTTAAGAACAGTTGATTTGACACTCTCTTTTGACCTCCACAGGCATCTGTTCTCACATGCATGTGTGTGTGTGCAACATGCACACATGTGCTATTACTAAATAAGTCTTTTAAAAAGTAATAAGTTGGAGCTGAAGTTCAGTTGGTTGGGTACTTGAAGCTCTGCATCCCACACCTCACATAAATCAGTTGTCATGGCGTACTTTTGCATTGCCAGCACTCAGGGAGAGGTAGAATCACCAAGATCAGGAGTTCAAGGTTATCAGTTGGCAGCAAGCCTGGGAGACATAAGACCCGGTCTCAAAAACAAAGAAGAAAACAAACAAACAATAAAACCCCACCAAACCGACCAATTGTCTGAAGAATGCCCCTTGGTAAAAGTGTTCCTTCAGGATGCAGGGCAGAACTGAACCAGACCAGTCTATTCAAATAGGACGTCTGAAAGAAAGATACACCACGTTCCTTTCCACAAAAAAGCAGATGACTCTGAGACCTGCATCAGAACATTCTTGCTGGTATCAGTCTGATAAGATTCTAGACGAATAGATGATAACAGGCTGGTGGGATTTGAACGTCATTCTCTCTAAACTCAGTTCGGGAGGAGGAGCTACATCATTGTGTCTCTCTCAACACTGGCCTGCCCTGTGCTGTTCTACCTGTGGTTAGTACCTAGATGAGGCTTTTGATCTGTACTGCTTGCTTTGATGTGTTTGTCTCGGGTGTCCTGGAGACCCTTCCCTCCTCGCTCCACACAGAACACGGATTCCTAAGTGCCTGTTTAAAAGATCCTCGCTGTGTAGTTCTGACTGAGAAATATTAACTTGTTTGCTCCTCTACTAGAATACGATGGTACTATCCTACGGTCATGAGTAAATCTTTCTGCTTCTCCTAAGCAGAGTTTGTGTATTCAAAGGATTGGGACCAGTGCCAGCTTACACGATAGCATTCTGTATGAAACTAATCTGCTCAAAGGATTTCTAACTTTCCGAAAAATGGGGTGGGGTGGGGTAGGTTTGTCACTAACTGCTAGTGATTGACATATTTATCTAAACGAACTAGGATCAATACAAAATTTAACTGTTAAAATTCTCACCATTGCATGTATAAAATGGAAGTGTTTCTCATTATAGAGAACTTGAAAAAAATTATACATAGTAGTTTAGCAGAGAATTCTCATTTTCCCATTACTATGTACCAAAATACCAAAAATTAGCTTATAGGCCCACACTTATAATTTCTCAATGTTACAGATTTTGTATTATTCAAATATTTGCAAGAGACATCTGTTTGGGTTATTGTCATGATTATAGATTAAAAATCAGTTATTCTCAAGAAAGAAAAAGCATGTATCATTATAAACATAAAACACAGAATAATAGAATGTAAACTCACTCCAGGATGATGTAAAAAAAATCTACTTAACAGTCAGGAATGTTAAAACAACACACCTTTCTCTGGATCAGCAGGTCTCAACCTATGGGTCGCAACCCCATTAGGGGGTCACATAACAGATATCCTGCATATCAGGTATTTACATCATGATTCATAACAGTAGCAAAATTACAGTTGTGAAGTTGAAGTGAAATAATTTTTTGGTTGGAGGTCACCATAACACGAGGGACTGTATTAAAGGGCTGCAGCATTAGGAAGGCTGTCCTACATGAATCTCAATTCTTCAATGCCATCATACTAAGCAAATATTTCTGCAGACATAACTGAAAATAGCTCCCTTTTTCTAAAAACAAAGCCTAAAAACTATATTTTTCTCTACTCACCATGATGTTATAATTCAAAGTAAGAACTCATTTACAGTAAAATACTTTTAGGTAAATTGTAAGTAATTAATGTCTGAGAGCTCACTTCATTTTAGTGGCAAGTTCTTCCAAAGAATAGAGGGTATATGTGGAAAAATTAATAATAAGATAAGAACACATTTCTGTATTTTGTTTTCAAAATGAGTTGTGAGGTTCTTATTACATTTGTATATTTTCTCTCTGTGTGTGTGTTTCCTGCTCAGGCACACACATGCACACACATGCATACAATGCACACACTTGCATGCACACATACATGGGTTCATGCATACCACTGCCAAAGGCAATTCTCAGGATGGAGATCCTCTCCTTTGAACATTAGAGTCCTGAGACTGAACTCAGGTTGTTGGTCTTGGCCCCGTGCATCTGTTCCTGCTGCTGAGCTATCTGGCTGACTCTCTGTGTAATTTCCTTGTTGCAAAACCCATCAACTTTACAGAGCTACAAATACCCTGGGTTTGTGGGCTTTGAAAAATAATGCCCTCCATTAGAGTTGGAAATGCATTCTGGAAAGTGTCATAATTTTACCCTCAAGGTGATCACCTTGCACGAGTAATAAATCACTTGCATATATTTATAGAAGATGTTTCACAGGGCATACTAAGATTCATCTTCTCATAACTTCAAAATGTTGTCAGAAATGAAGATTTTTATATTCATGACCAGACTTGAGTTACCACATACAAAGTGCCTCTGCTTTGAAAGGTGCTATGTGTGATGACAGGAATTTCTATCAGTGTTCATGAGCCCTGGGTCTACCAACTTAATGCAAAGTCATCTCATCGACATTTCTAAATTCAGCCAAGCAAATACACCAGTCATCTGGGCTTTTCATTCATTTTTTTGTGCTTATATAATGAGCATTAAACTTGTTATGTTCTCATTGTTTTTCATTGGATAGCTATTAACACTATAATAATGGAAGATGAAGACATATTTAACAATGTTGATACTGAATTAATAAAAATATTAGTGCTTCTTAAGTAGTATTTCATTCTTTATGAGAATAAAGGAATTAGTTACATGAAATTGCATGAACTTTTAACTCATATATTAGAATGTAATGATTAGTGTTATTATTTTTTACTGATTCAACCATAATTCTCTTTCATTTGTGCAAATACTAGGCAGTGAATGAAAATACAAAGTTCTTGTAACTGCCTGTGGGTATTCAAGCTTATTCAAGGGAAAAAAATGGCAAAGGTACATTTTTTAGAGGAATTCTGACATTAAAAACTATCAATATGTGCCTGTGGCTTAAGAACGATCAGCTTTTGAGCTTTCAGATGTCATGTCCCATGGCTCTCATTCCATGTGGACCTGTAGAAGGCTACACAGGGTATACCTAATGCAGGAAGCAAATTATGTATTTTAAATGAGTCCGCACCCCAGGAGTGAGTTTGTGTAGACAGGGCCTTGCCTTTGCTTCTTCATGGAGCAATAGTGGCCATCAGAAAGCAAATTTTGACAACTTTTAAAAGCCAGGGGTTAAACCAGCAATTCATCATCTGTTTCTATTATTTAAAGTTCAAAGAAATAACATTTTTCCAAAATCATTTCACTTATTTTGAGCAACTACATAAGGAACCAGAAAAACGTACTGATAAATTATTTGAGTTAATTAACATCTCCTACTGATAATCTAATACCTCATTTAGTTTTATTGTCATTTAGATAACTTAGATTGAAAGTTATTTTGAAAAGTCAGAAGTACGTAGTACGAATCTGAAAAGCAAAATGGTTTTAACTGTTTACCTTGGGGACACAGTTAATCAAGCTCAAGCAATTGGAGATGAATTTGCTTCCAGTATTCACTGCATTTAAACTTGACCAAGTACTTTTTCTTGGCTCTGCCCTGATTGGACTGAGTCAAGAGTCCATTCTGAGGTTCCTACCCTACCATGATAAGTCAGCTTAAGCTACCTGATCAAATTCAGAGCTATCAAAAGGTTCCTGTACCCTCTTACACACATACACACAGCATTTTCAAACAGAATTAGATTAATTAAAAAATTGTGTGGGGGGGTATTTGGTGTGCTTATATAGGTCTGTGTACCAACTGCACATCTGGTGCCAGCGGGTGCCGGAAGAGGGCATCAAATCATTTGGAGTTGGAGCTACAGAGAGTTGTGGGCCACCATGTGGGTGCTGCAAATCGAACCAGCTCCCCTGGCCAGTGCTCTCCACTGCTGGGTCATCTCTCCAGTCTGCAGAATTCACTTTTGCGGATTTTTCTGCCCGCTTACTCTTCCACTCCACAGCTCCTTTCCATGTGCCACAACCTGTTCTCTGCTTTCACCTCTCCTGCATCGGACCCCCTCCCTCCTTCTTCAGTACCTCTTTCACCACTTCTTGGTAACTACAGTAATAATTACTTCCTTGAAAACATGCTGTTTTATTATTTTATTTTAAGACCGGAACCTAAAGATCAGATTAGAGCTTTTAAGAGGTATCACTCAGGTTTCATGTATAGAAAATTATCTACAGTCAGATTCAGAAATATTGGTAGTCTCCCAGAGTGCTATGGTGCACACCCGGGCCTTGATTTGAAGACACAAGGCATCGAGATTTAAGATCCAGTGAAAATCACTGTCTTATCAAATTCTAAGAGGATAATTAATGCCTCTTTCAAATGCTTGATTTTAGGTCGGACAGAGATGTCAACGCAAAAGATAAAAGCTTAAAAAAAAAACCACAGTGTTAAGTCTTGACAAAGCTGTGAATAAACAGGAAGCCGCTGTACTAAGTAGTTAAGAGTACAGTGAGATGCTCAGTGAAGATGGAGATGGCCAGGACTAAAAATAAAAACACCTTCAGTGTGGTCCTGGCGAAAGGTGGTGTTGCCAGGGACATGCTGTAATACCATACATCTCCATTTAAAAGCTGTGGCTTTTGCTTTAGATGTGATTATTTCCCACTGTGGCCATAAATTATGGGCAGCGACTATTAAATTTAATTACTTTCTATGGCAGCATGCAGCTGGGGAAATTGCAGCTCTCAGAAAGGGTGATTACAAAGAGAAGACCCTCCCCACCCACCCACACAAAGATCATCCCTCTGTGCACGTCCCTCACATACACAAGACTCAAACATGGAGCCACATGAAGTATACAAGCTTTTTGGCTAAAAGAAACACGAGATAAATGTGCAGAGCATGGAGGCAAGCTGGTTGGGAATTCTGTGCTTTCTTTATAGAAACGTACTTTGTGTTCTGCTCTACAGTGATCATCATCTGACGCCTAATGAGCTAGGAAACAAATGACAGGATTTCTCCCAGTCATAATGACCATGGAACAAACGTCCTTGACTCAAAACACATTACTCTCTCAGCTCTTAGGTTGCTAGAGCCTTGTAGGGATACATAAAAATGACCACAAGCAATATTAATAATGTGCTTGGAGCAACGAGGTCTGCTTTTCACATATATTATGCAAATGGGAACAGAAATCCACAGGGAAGCTTTGAAAGGCTTGGCCAGCAATGATGCAGACAAACTAAGAGAAAAGTGGAGGCAAGGGTGGGATTCTGAACACTGCAAGAGCCATGGACGATCCTGTTTGTAAAACTACACTCAGTGGGCTCGGACAGTGGGGAGAAGGTTTGGTAATAAGCACGTGTCTTCCACTCTGCTACTCAAAATCACCTAGGTTGTCCGTACTCAGTCCAAATCAACAAAAATCGTTCACTTCACATGACGTTAATCAAACAGCCCATGTTTTTGATGATCCATGGTAAGGCAAGAACCAAAAATATACCACATAATATACATTCAAATACTAACATCAAAGGTATGTGCATTTTACTGTCTTCCATATCTAAATGTAAATTCTTATGCATTTGACAGAAAAAGGATGCTCGACCCATTCATGAGCATTTCCAAAGTCAAGAGAGGGTGAGAGGCAGGAACATGACAACAGCTAATAAAAGAGGCCCAGACAGAAACCAAAGCTTAAAGGTAAAGCAGAAGAAACACCCATGACCAAGGGAAGTTTGCCTCTTTCCTCTGGGACAGTGCTAGGCATTCCTGTGTAAATCAGTGCCCCAACTGACTCAGAAGAGTTCTCAGAGCAGGTGAGTGAAAAGTGCTGAACAGTGTGGGTAGAAGAAAGACAGGCAGATGTAATCAAAGCGTATTACAGGCATACAGGAAAATACCACAGTGAACAAATGATTGCGTTATTAATACATGCTGAAATGATACAACTTTCAAAAACAGTCGCTTTCTGCTTTCAATAAAACAGTTTTGAGATATTTACAAAAATTTAATTTGTCAAAGCATGGCTGGTTGCGACTGCATAGTAATGTTTAGGGAATTCATTTTTCCTGCATAAAGCCTCACTTATGCCCATGTCACACAGGGAAGCACCAGGCACAGAACACCAGGAATTTCCTTTCCCCTCAGTCATTATAAAAATGAATTCTCTGTACAAATGCAGATATTCAAGTATCAGCCTTAAGAGAAAAAGTTACTATCTCCACACTTTACATAAAAATAGATGTTTTCGGAGACTGTAGAGATTGCTCAATGGTTAAAAGCCCACACTGTTCTTGCAAGGAGCTCACATCCAGTTCCTGCTACCACCTTGGGCTGCTCACTGTAACTCCAGCTCCAGGGATTCCGACACCCTTTTATGGACAACATCCCACACTCACATGTGCACGTATTCTCTACTCCCTCACATACGTGAAATTAAAAACAAAAATAAATCTTTAAAAGTATGTAGTTTAGATATTGTGTATGTTGGATACAAGATGCAAAATTAATTGTGTGCTACACGGAAGAAATATCCCAAATATTGTACCCACTGCAAGAAACACAGATTTGATGAGCATAATGCTAATGAAATTAAAAACTAGAAAATAAAAAAAAAACACTCTGATCCCTTAAGGTATGAGTTTGGGACAATCTGATAATCCTATCTGCCTATGTCCATCAATAAATTTACATGGGACATTATTGCTCAGGTATGTCAACTATATTTCAATAAATATATCATCATTTAAAATCAATTTACAATATTTGAAAGGCCCATGGCAGCTATAACTAAAGTTAAAGGAATCTAATTTTTCCAAGATATTTAAATTTATTTTTCTTAATTGAATTATTAATTGATACACTTACTTGTTTATCTTTGCATACATATGAGTTCATGTTGTATGTGGAGGAGAGAGATTGAGTCTGTGCATGTGTGCAGAGGCCAGCAGAGACAGGCTTGGTTGTCATTCTTTTAAGACCAGAGTCTATCACTGCCCTAGGGCTCACAATGCGGGGGGGTGGGGGAGCTTCCTGAGAGCCCCAGAGATTGTCACCTCTTCGCTTCCCATGTACAGGCCACCATGGTGCCTAGAGTTGAGTTTTTTGTTGTTGTTGTTGTTTTGTTTTTATAATGTGGATTCTGGAGAGGGAGCCTTTATACAGGTAAGCTTTTTACTGCATGAGCTATGTCCTCAGGTGTTGTCTTAGGTTTTTATTGCTGTGAAGAGACACCATGTCCATGGCAACTCTTGTAAAGGAAAACATTTATTTGGGGCTGGATTACAGTTTCAGGGACTTAGTCTATTATCTTAATGGCAGGAAATATGGCAGTGTGCAGGCAGACATGGTGCTAGAGAAGGAGCTAGGAGTTCAACGTTTTGATCCACAGACAGCAGGAGACTGCAACACTGTGCACAGCTTGAGCGTAAGAAAAGACGTCAAAGCTCACCTCCTCAGTGACATGCTTCCTCCAACAAGGCCACACCTCTTTACAGTGCCACCCTCTATGGGCTAAGCATCCAAACACATGAGCCTGTGGGAGCCATCCCTATTCAAACCACCACAGGCTCCTAACTCTAATTTTTTGTTACGTTAATATCAATGTTATGGACTAATTTAAAATGATCACCATAGTTGAAACAGCAGGGGAAAAGTGACTAACATATTTACCTAGCCTAGTTTATCCTGCAGTCTAAATTTCCTACTACTTCCTCAAGAAAGTGATCTTTGTCTAACTCCTCCTTGGTTATTACACCATATCCATAAACCTATGACTAGGCTGCACTTGGACATTTAAATAATGGTTCACTGTCATAAGTATGAACTAAAAAGACTCAGTTCATCATATTGACAGATGTGTAAAACTGCCTTCAAAACTATCTATAAGAAAATGTTGCTAAACTTCAAGTGACAGTGAGGAGGTAGCTACTTCTCATTTGCAGAACACAAGTGCACACTGACGATGAAGGCAGCCTGCTGTGTCATCATACACAGAATCTTTCCTCTGGTGGCTTTTTACATCATGTTGTATCTGAAACATGGTGTGAGAAAGCCACTGAAGTTACCAATCGGCAGTAACAATGACAGGAAGGCTTCCCTGAGTCACGTGACCCCATATGTGTGAGTTCATGAGAAAATCTGATGTCCAATATATTATATATAACTTTCTTCTTAAAAAAGGAAAGAAAAAATGGTTTGGCACACTGCTAGACTAGACATAGGAATGTTTCAATCTGTTCCAGCCTTTGGACTGTTAAGTTGACCTGGCTTTCAGACAATATTAAATGTAAATTATATTACTGGTTTACATTATGGGATAATAAATTCAGTCCATGGTGGGATGGTAACTCCAGGCTTTGCGCCACACATCATGATCCCAGTGGGCAGCAGCAGGTGTCACCCACCTGCTGGTTGTGAAGGAGCTGAAGACCAAAGGAGGGTAAAGGCACACACCAGAGTGTGGTTGAAAGCTTGCCTTACTCGCTCCTCTTCTGTCCTGTGAAGTGCAGAAAGTTGTGTATCCGAATAGCTTCTGTTTAGTAGTAAACAAGATGGAAATAACAATATTTATTCCTGATATGAGGTTCTAAATATGGAAATAAGTATGTGCATGTTCTTATTCATTTATTTATCAGATATTGGCTTTACTGAAATAAGCAGGACATATGTCTTTGCCACATTTTGCTGCATTCTGTCATATTTTGGAGGAAAACAAGACCACCCATAAAAGCCCCATTTGAGTATGTAGTTAATTGTAGGGAAATATCTGCTTGAGCTGGACTCTGCTGCTTGAGGACCGAGAATTTCTTCTTTCTTCAGCAAATCAAAAAACTTGGCTTGGAAGAGAAGAAGTAAAGCTTGAAAGAGCTGAAGGAAGGACCCTGTTTCAAATTCGTTGCTAGTTGAAGTTCTGTGCATCAGCTTCCTGTAGTCAGGATGGACTTGACCAGGGCTGTGTGTGATGGTTTGATTGTATGAGCAGTAAAGAGAGAGTATGCAGTGCCTGCCAGGCCAGGGGCAACACCACATAGAGCACGTGACAATAAAAACCAATTATAGGTTCTCTAAACCAAAACTGTTCTTGTGTAACAGATACTATTTCTATCTGGCATCTAACTATGGATGGAGCAAATGGGAAAGTAGAGAACTTCATATCTTTGGGTCTGAGATAGGTAGATAGATGGTGAATACATATAGATGAGAGACACAGATGGCAGATGTTTGATGTAGCTATATATATAATGGATGGTTATAGATGATAAAGTTATACAATAGATATAAATTATGACATATAATAGATAAAAAGAAGTAAATAGATGAGCTTATGTAGTTGGTAGATCATGGATACATGGACAATGGATGAATGATAGGTGACTGATGGATAAATACATAGATAGATGAGGCAGAGATATAGTTGTGGGTTAGAAAGGAGATAAAGAACTTAATGCCAGATCAATTTCATTTTGAGAAATGGGTTTTCTAATATTGTTCACAAGCAAATAGCTTGTGAAGGAAAAAAATAAAAAAAAAACCACAGCTGTCCTTTAAGCCATCCTTTAATTAACTACTGGAAAAATAACAACAACAAAATCTACCGGGAGAAAAGGGAGATTTGAGTTTTGAAACCAGATGGGACCACTGAAGCCATCCCGGGTGCCCTTAGGAAAACTTAGATAAGCAGAGGAGGCTTCACAAAGCTCCTACAGCTGGTGAGCGAGCTTAAATTATGATGGCTCAACCCTTTTCACATACAACTATTCATACAGTTGTGTATAGCCTTAAAACTAGAAAGGACATTTTCATCAGGCAGGAAAACTGGAATGATCCAAAAACAGTTGGTGCAGCTTTGTTTGCAGGAATTAATATGAATTACATTGCTGATGTCGACAATAATCAATCAGCATATTTTTTATTCTGTCAACACTTGAGAAAAACCCAAAACTAACTTACTATTTGCGGGCAGTTGCTTCTTTTTTTCCTTTTAAGGAGTTGAATTTGAGGGAAGTTGCCCCAATGTTAAATGCATTCTTGCATAAAAATAAAAGAACCACTTGATAGAATCCTAATTCTCTGAAGGCACTGACTTATCAAACAAAGATCTGTATGAGATGAGAGGGGGCCACGAGCACAGAGGTGAGGTGAGCTTTAGAAGAGATAAATCGGGTTACAGGATTTCGAGAGGCACAAGCTCTCAAAACGTGGTACTCCTCTGTGGTTTCTAAGAAGAGCAGAGCCCAAGCTCATTGTTTGCTATTGTTACCTCTTTCAATATTATTCCTCCAAATTTAGTTACTTTCAGTGGGATAGAGAGAACCACAGTCCCTCAAAAGGTAGAAAGGTTGTAGAGCTGTCTTGAAGCTCATTGTACATGGCCATTGATCACCAGCAAACCCTAATTCCATGTTCCACGTCTCTAATGCCTAGGGTTTTAATATATCAATCAGTCTTTCTAAGCAGTATCTTGGCTGCATAAATATGAAACCTTATCTAATGTGTCACCCAGAAAAAGACAATTGCAGCACACAGGTCTGCTCTGTCCTTCTCCTTGTGTTTACTCTCATTTCATTCATCTGTACTTTATCCGGGCCTTGTCTACATCAATCCGGACAACGTTACATAACAGAAAACCCCACAATTTCCATATAGCTGTGGAATCGATGTTGAGAGAGAAAGAGAGAGATAGACAGACAGAGACAAAGAGCAGGAGGAGGGAGAGGGGGAGAGGGCATGTCCTAATTTGCTTTTCTGTTCCTGTGATAAACACTCTGACCAAATGTAACTTAAGAAGGAAAGGTTTCATTGGCTGAGGGAAGTCAGGGCAGGAATTCCTGGAATCAGGAATTGAAGCATGCGCTGTAGAGGAACGCCACTTACTGATCATTCCCATAGCTTCAGGGTTCAGCCTGTTTTCTTATGCAGCTCATGAGCACCTGTCTGGGGATTGCATCACCCACAGTGGGCTCAGTCCTTCTACATCAAGGCAATTGAGAAAGTGCCCCTTAAACATGCCCATAGGTCAATATGACAGGTAATTCCTCGTTGAGCTTCCTTGCTTCTGGGCATGCCAACTTGACAACCATGATTAAGCATCATAAGGAAGAATTAGTGTCTTCAGTCCCTGCATCCCCTTTTCTTACTCATGCTTTTCAACACCACACAGCCCCTAGAATGATTCTCCTAAAACTTAAAACACAATCTCAGCTGACCAATTCTTTCAGTTTTCCTCTTTTTATGACATTTGAACTACCAATTGCCTCTTCTGTATCATTCTAGTTATATGCGTTTCTTTCTTGACAAACTTTTCAACTCTTGTTTTGAAAGCTTATTGAACTAGTCAAATGAATTAGAGCTCATCAAGTTTTTAATTCTGACTCCCGCCCATGCTAGTTTTGTTGTTGTTGTTGTTTTTAAGTTCTTCTCTTCTTTGTTGTTATACCACTTTAAAAATATTTCTATTCTTTTTTTTCCTTGCCTTCATTCAGCACATCCATAAGAATTATTTGGTGTTATGATTGAAACACTTGTTGGAGTGACACACTCTCACAGACAGTTCACACTGTCTTCCACTTACAAGCCCACAACGAACCTCTGCACAATGATTCAGTGTGTATTGTGGTATAATGTAACCCCAAGATTAAGACTAAGATCTGTGAATAGAGAAACATGGGACAGCCTGGGCTTTGCTGCAGGCTACTAGTGGAATCTTGGCATGACCCAGAACAAGGCCATGATAGTGTGTTTATTGTCATCGCTACTAAATTCCTCTTTTGGAAAATCCTGAATCAGCTTCATAGCCTTGATGCTGACCAAGCTATAATCTGATCTCATCAGTTAGAGAAATAAGCAAAATCTTAAAGTGACTCACATAAGAAATGCTTCCCCTCAGTGTCTATACATACCCAAATCTGTTGTCATGGTTTCTGTCCAACAAAAGGCCAGCAAGAACATGTAGATCCCCTGCTGTGTCTTGTTTGTCCCAGACAGGATCTGTGTGCACTTTAGACACATCCATCTTCATTATTTTCTTGCAGAATTTGCACCTCTGTTAGTGGTGAGAGAGTGAAAACATAGGTGGTGTCTGTGCAATGGATGACTCTAACACTGAACTCGAAAAGACCAACATAGCCATTTCCAAAAATCTAAGGAAGACCTGATAGGCTAGGGTCAGATGGAAGGGGAGGAGGTCCTCCATGATCAGCGGACTGGGGGAGGGGTGTGGGAGGAGATGAGGGAGGAAGGGAGGGTGGAATTGGGAGGGGAATCAGGATGGGGCTACAGCTGGGATACAAAATGAATAAATTAAAAATTATATTTAAAAAAAATCTAAGGAAGAATGGCCAAGATACAGACAGTGCTAGAGTTGCTTAAACCCACCTGCCCGCCCTGCTTGTGAGGGATGGGCCTGTGAGAGTTTGTGCCATCACTTTCACAGAAGTAGATGTGAAGTGCAGAAAAAGGGTAATCCGTTCCCTTGGTAAGTCTAGCCTTGTCCATTCCTCCAGCATGAGGACAGCATATATTCAATTCAACACTGAAACAGGAACATTGCTCCATAGCATGGTGCAAGACATTCATGGCCAATCTGTTGATATAAGATGGAGAGCATTTGAATTTAGTTCTACCTTTCTACCTTTTAAATATTTATATTAGGCATAATATTCATCTGCCTAATCTCCTCGTCACCTTCCCTTTATCCCTTAAAAAACATTAAAAAATGAAAGATATACCAGTTTTATCTAGTTCCTATCAAATACAACAAAACTAAAGAGGAATGAAGAAAGATAAATGGTCATTGTGGATTATTCTATTATTTATATGTATGATTAATATAAATGTGTATCCCTGGGTGTGTATATATATGTGTGTGTGTGTGTGTGTGTATGTGTGTGTGTGTGTATTACATGTATATGCAGCTATGAATTGCTGGGAATATGTTCTAAGGGCATGCTTAAGTGCTCTCTTAAATGCATGAATGTGGGACCCTGCTACTCAGACAGCCTCTACCTGCTACCAGATAGCCTCTAAGCTCTGTGTAATATGACAGACTCCCTTTCTCAGCAGGGCTCCCTATCCTCCCGATCTAATAAACCCCAGAGAATCTAAGGAGTATCGCATAGCCTTTAGAATGATTACAAGCCCAACCCTTACCTGATTAAAAAACAAAAAACAAACAAACAAAGAAAACGTTCAGGCAGCCCCTGGGGGGGTTCTGGAAATACCCACCCTATGCTAATGAAATGTCTGGGTAACTTGGCTTTCAACCAATGACCTTTAATGGTATCTGGAGTTCTTCCCCCACCCACAGGATAATTATTACTTTCTCCCTGGTATGATAGAACTGTGTTACTGTATATATGTCAAGTATCCCTGGCACTCCTAGCCCCAGCAAATCAAGCACATTCACCCTCAAAACCCCTCACACTGCCTAAGGTTTGTAAGGCCTTGATTTCATATGAAATAAACATACTGTTAGCTTTTCACCATGACCAGCTGAAATTTGTCATTTATTCTGGGGAAGGAAGGGCTTCCCTCCTCCCTGAAAATTCACCACTGAACTCCCTGGGCTTGGTTCCTGGCCAGGCCAACATAGCTGCCCCGATCACCGCTGCAGCCTGCCCAATGCTATGAGCTTGGCGCTGACTGCAGGTGAAGCACCTACTGGGCTTGCCTCACACTGGATCTGCTTTCCAGATCAATTGGCCTGAGTCTAGCCAGACCTGTGTTTTAGCTATGAGCTGACCAGGCATGTGCTTTGGTCCACACCCCTGCTTAATCAAAGGATTGTAACAGTCTGGTTTCATCACAGGCTTTTGGAGATCCCAAGGTTCCACTGACATTTGACATTGACAATCACATTTAAAAGAGCTAACTGTAACTCCCAGTGGAAAACTCATTTCTACCTAGTGCACAGGCCTTCCCCTGAACACTCCATCTAGCTTTTCCTGAGAGAAACAGAACCTTTGATCTTGAGGTTCCTTTGTTCCCAACCCAGAAGCAAACCGTGCCTGTATTGTCCCAATGGAGAAATTCTCCTCTGTAGTGGTGCTCAGCCCAGCAGCAGCACAGGACATGAGATGACACATGAGCATCACAGGCCTAATGACAGAGCCTGCCACAGAAACTAGGATGAATACCTGCTGCTCCTGGGTGGCTGTCTATTACTTCAAACTTTGTAAATAAGGTGACTTCAAGCTACTGAATTGTCTTTATTACACTTGGAAAAAAAACGTTGTAGACTTTTAAACTTGTAATATCAGTCCTGAAATCATACTCTGTATAGTTATGCGAAAACACTGTCTTTAATGTCTTTATCTTAATGTCATATTCACATGACATTTCTATGTTTTTAAAGAAACCAAAATTCTCACTATGCCTGAAGACTGTCTACATTTTTCTATTTATAAGATTTCAATATGTCTGTAGATTTTAATCTTTCTTGTTAAAAATTGAAGTGCAAGTACCCACATTCACCTCAGTGTGCACAGGGTGGGGATTGTCAATACACCTCTTCCTCTTCCACACAGTCAGACTATACTGTCTTCAGGGTGACTATACACAGGTGTCATATCTGCTGGTGGAAGAACATTCCAAAGGCGGTTTGACAGTTATTATTATTTTTTTGTCTGTGTGCTCTTCAGAGGACTATTAAATATACTCAATATTTACATGTTTGTCACTTAAATGTGATTTAAAGCTCCTTTTGTATAAGAAATGATCATGGTGAAAAGAAATTCCTGAGAGTGTAAAGAATGCTGTTTCCTGTTTTTCTTGGGTACCCTCTGAGATGGGGGTCATGTGGTTTACAGTAAGGAAATGGATAAAAATGAGCAAAGTTGATTACAAGAAATCTTAAGATCTTAATCAATAATGTCGAGAGTAGACACTGTTTTGAGCAATGTTGATAGCAATGCAGGTAGAGAGCAGAGCTATTTATATCAATTAAAAAGTTACAGGGCCTGGTAAGTGATGTTGAAAAAGGAAGAGGAGAGATGAAAACACACACAGGTACCAGAGCGTGTGTTGTACGGAGGGTGGAAAATTAACAATAAAAAGAGAAAATTTATGTGAAGAAGGAGAAGGAAGTCTTTGATAGAGTGGTAGGTTGTAAGTGTAAGGATGTGGGCATAGAGAGACAACTGGGAACTACGTGGCTATCCAGGCTCTTGGAAGCTGCACTGGGAAGCAGCAATTATAAACTACCACATGTTGGTAAACAGCTACAGAAAAAGACCTAGCTCCTGTGAAAACAGAAAGCACTGAAACTATATTGTCTATGTTGCCATCCTGACATTGTCACCTAATGTCTTAGTTACTCTTTTATTGCTGTGAAGAGACACTGCAACCACGGCAACTTACACAAGAAAACATTTACTTGGAGGCTTGCTTACAATTTCAGAAGCTGAGTCCATGGTCATTGTTGCAAGAACGTAGCAGCAGGAAGGCTAGAGAAGTGCAGGAGAGTTTGTGTCACATCTGCAAGGCGGAGACAGAAAGAGATGGGCTGGGCCTGGTGTGGGCTTTAAAATCACAACCAGTAACATACCTCCTCCAACAAAACCATGCCTCCTAATTCTTGGGAACTAAGTGTTCAAACATGTGAGTCTATGGGGGTCACTGTCATTGAAATCACCACATTCTAACTAGCCTTGTAACAAATGAACTCTGTTTCTTTGCTGAGAAGGGTCAAGTGTGGTCATGAAGACCATTTTCTTGTGTCTTGAATAGGCAGAACACCCCTTTTGTGCCTTAAAACAATATGAGGAAATGGAGCCAAAGACTGTCTATCTTACTAAACTGTCCATGTCTACATGAGTCTGTAAGAGTTCTTTATGAAAATATACATTTTATTAGGAAGTTCGTGTCCATATATAGCACTGATTTTTACTTATGATCAATACATAAGTGCCCTAGGAAAACTTTTTTTTAAAGAATTAAAACAACTATGAATATGTATCAACTGTACATAATAATAGAAGTTATGGTTTGAACTTAAAGTTTACTTCTATAAGCTTATAGGTTCCCAGTGGAAATATGCTCAGCGGATGAGGCCCTGAGAGAGAGTGGAGAGCACTGACAGGTGATTCTTGGGGACTGTGTCTTCTCCATGTTTTCGCTTGCTGCTACTCTTTGCTTCCTGGCTTCCACAGCTTCCACAGGGCAAGCCTTCCGTCCCTGTTCCTGCCTCTCACTAGCACTAAAAGCCATGGAGCCAGCAGACTGTGATCATGGACTGAAACCTCTGAAAAAATGAGCCAGAATCAATCAATCTTTCTTCCTTTAAACAGTTTTGTTTTGCTTTGTTTTGTTTTAGGCATTTGTCACAGTGGGGGCAGGGAATCTGACTGACATGAAGGGATAGTGTAATGGTCCCATGGCTGTAACCAGACTTTTGCTGCTTTATTCGGTTCCTTTCCCTACCTCCCTACATCACTTTTATCCCTTCTAACCCCCCAACACTAGATAGGAGAGAAGGAAAGTTAGAAGGGAAGGGGCCGTCCATATTGTTAGACTGCTTCCTGCTGGTCAGAGTTGTCAAGTTCTTTGGGGTGAGTTTGGTCTCCATCATCAGGACACCTCCAACAAGAAACCGGCAACCAACAGCAAAAGCAGCAGAAGCAACTGGCAACGAGCAACAGCAGCAGGAACAGCAGGGACAGGAGCAGGGGGCGCAGGAGCCGCACCGCCTTTTGGGGCTCCGGCATTATAGACCCTCTGGAGAGTCCCCAGAATGCCATACAGAAACTACCCTCACTTGGTAAAATCATGCCTCTACCTGGACATGAGAGAAATCATAGTCAGCTGCTGTGGTCAGTCTGAAGCAGCCTCATATCCCACATCTGGGATTAAAACAAAAACATATTCACATGACATTTCTACGTTTTAAAGAAACCAAAATTCTCACTATGCCTGAATCACACATGAAGAGAAGTTCAGTGATCACATGGATGAAATCCTTGATCTTATTTTTAATTACCAGTGATTTCCTGGTGAAATCACGAATGGTTATGGTCATGCTAGTTACCTTATGCTAGTTATATATGCATAAGGATCATGTCTATAGTATTGAGGCAAAGTAGCAGATGTACGAGGTAAACATGCTTAGACACACTAAACATGCACACCGACTCCTCAGCTAGAATGCTGAGATACAAAAGACACTTCTACAAAAACAGACTGGCTGTGATGCCTCAGAATGTTTGTTCATATTGGAGTGCTGCTAAAGAGAAAATATGTAACCCAAAAAGATAAAAATCATGTCACTTCAGTGTTGACTAGGAGGCAATGGCACAGTGATTTACAGTCCCTCCACCTTCATGGAGCAGAAGCAAGTGTGCAGGCCGAGTGAGGAGTGGCCTCTGCAATGCTGTTGGCTCAGGAACCATAGTTCTGGAAAGCACAGTGATAAAGCTGATCAGCGTCTTAAGCCCTGACACTTACAGATAAATACTCATGATAAAAAGATTCAAGTTTAGACCTGGAAAGCAACCAGACCAGCGGTTCTCAGCCTTCCTAATGCTGCAATGCTCTCATACAGTTCTTCATGTTGTGGTGGTCCCCAACCATAAAGTTATTTCTGTCATGACTTTAGAACTGTAATTTCGCTACTGTTATAAATCATAATGTAAACATCTGTGCTTTCCATTGGTCTTAAGTGACTTCTGTAAAAGGGTTGTTTAATGTCAAAGGGGTCATAACTCACAGGTTGAAAACTATGAACTAGAATAAACATGTTATTTCTGGAAGCTGTTTATGTAGAAATGATGGCATTTGGTGAGATAAAAAATGATTTTAAAAAGATATCTTTTTTCCTTAAATATTTTAATTAGTTCTTTGAGAGTTTCATACGATGTGTTTTGATCATATTCATCCCCTTTGCCAACTTTTCCCAGATTCATCCCCCCCAATTCCCTGCCCACCCAATGTTGCATCCTATTTTTTTTTAAGCCCTCACGATCAATGTGTGCAGCCAAAATTCTCCTGGGAGGTGATCTTCTACTGAAGAGGGTTAGACTCACTGTCTCTCCTCCTCCCAGCAGCTAACGATTGCCAATAGTTCTACGGCATGGGATGGGATTGTGGGCTAAACTCTCTTCTCCATGATGAGATTTCATCTGGCTTGGACTTGTATAGACTTTGTGCAGCTGTTGTTGAGTTCATATATATGCAGCTTCCATGCTGTCTAAGTTTTTTTTTCTTTGTAGTCATCTACCACTTCAGCCTCTTATACTATTTTTGCTCCCTTGGTCTGCAGTGATCCGTGAAGCTTGGAGAAGGGGATACAATGTATATATTTCACGTTTCTTGTCTCTCCCCATATTTTCTTCACTACTTTACCTCCTCTCTAACACCCTGGCTTAACCCTTCTATCCCATCACTCCCTTTAAGCCTCCACACCAGTGTATTCTAAAAACATATTTTTAATGTGAAATTTGGCAGAATAAAACCCTTAGTCATGAAAACAACAAAAACACTGTGTACCTACAAAACCAAATAATCATTTGGTAGCAACACATAGCAATAGTATGCCCTGCACGACTCTAATTCAGTTCTGGTCTTTGATTTACATCATACAGACCCTGTGATATGTGACCTTTCAATTGCATAAACAAGTGAGATGCAGCGGTTACTTAGGCATGTCATTCACATCAGTATGCTGGCTGTAAGCTTCTTTGTGGGTCACAATCAAAAGCTATATTTTTAAAAGAGTCTCACCCCACTTTTTTAAAATTTTACATTGCAAATGGTAACATCTTTACTGTGTCCCCAGACAAAGTATTTAGTACATAAAAAGGTCAGATGTACTATCTGTCTAGCAAGGTGTGTTTTTCCAATAAATATTTGAAAGACATTCTGGAATCTGAAGCTCATGACCAGTGACCATGTTCCCTGTCAACTTGAAGGACATGGTCAGGTTTCTCTTCTTCATTTTAAAGTGAATGAATATCAGGTTCAATAAACTGCACATTAGATAACCTTACCTCTTAAAAACTCAAGAAAAGGACCTCAGAAAGATGGATGGGCATTCTATACCCTGAAAGCAGCTCATGTGTGCAAAGAGCTTAGAATGTCTCATCTTATGGTTAAAAAGACTTGAACTTATAACCACCCAGGGTACACTGATGAACGTGCCTAGATGGTGTTTCCAGAGACTGAAATGAGAAGGAAAGTTCTATACTGAATGTGGCTGGCACTATCCCAAAGACTTGGGGGCACACCCAATGACAACTGCAAGTTGAGTACCACTGCTCCTTTCTTGTTGTTTTTGAGTGTGGACTCAGAGTGACTGGTCACCTTTCACTCCTCACCACCATGCCTTCCTCCCTGCGATGAACTGTGCACCTTCAAACTGTGACTCTACACAAATCCAGCCTCCCTTTAAGATACTTTTGTCAGGATTTTTTTTTTCACAGAGACAAGAAATATTACTAACACAAAGCTGAAGTCTAAGACCAAACATTGAGCAATTCTCTCAATTCTTTATGCTCTTACCCACTAACTGTTTAAGATTTTTATGGGAAAAAACACAAGATTGTGTTATAGGTCAGTTAACCCTGGGGGAGAGAGAGATATGTGTTTATATCCCTTTGATTTCATTTTCACCAGAGAAAAATGTAGCCTTAGGAAAACTGTTTCATGCAGAAGGATCACTAGACAGTGTACATGTCTTCAGACCCTCAAAGAAGAGCACAAATATGAAAAAAATTACCTCACTTCTGCTAAGACATCATCCAGCCCAAGCACTGCAATGGATGCACTCATATTAACCTGCACAGAGGCAGCACCTGTATCCACTGGCTTCACAGCATTGTTCCCTGCTCAGCTGAGTCCAGGACGGAATTTAAAGACAGGATTGAAATATGGGTGAGTGATTTATAGCAGGGTGCACAGGCAACAGTGTTCATTCCCCTTGACACATTGCTGAGTTTAGTTGCTGTGTCAATCTCACAGGGTCATTCATGGTTAGAGGTGAATTCAGCATTATTAAAATTTATGCAATCAAATTAATGGTTTCTCCTCCTGTCTTAGGCTACTAAGCTGTATATTGGCTATTTCAGTAAACATGCCAGTAAATTCCTTCTCTTCAGGAGGGTTAAGAAAGAGAGTAAAATGATGGTTGGACAGAGCCCTTGACTATCAATTTGTTGTTTGGGGGTAGAATATAAACATGAGTTTAGTCTAATTTTTTTTAATTTAATTTTATTTATATATTTATTACAACTCACTCACTTTGTATCCCCTTTGCAGTCCCCCTCCCTCCTCTCCTCCCAGTCTTACCACCCTCCCTCTTCTTCCCCTGTGCCCTTTCCCTAGTCCCCTGATAGGGGAGGACTTCCTCCACTTCTATCTGATCCTAGCTTATCTGGTCTCATCAAGGCTGGCTATATCATCTTCCATTGTGGCCTGGCAAAGCTGCACCCCCACCCCCAGGGGGAGGTGATCAAAAAGCCGGCCACTGAGTTCATGTCAGAGACAGCTCCTGTACCCCTTACTAGGGAACCCACTTGGAAACTGAGCAGCCAATTGGCTTCCTTTGAACAGCGGGTCTAGGTCCTCTCCATGCATGGTCCTTAGTTGGAGTATCGGTCTCTGCAGGCCCCCTGGGCCCAGGTATTTTGGCTCTGTTGGTCTCCTTGTGGGGTTCCTGTCCCCTCCAGTTCTTTCTATCTCCCTCTTCTTTCATAAGGATTCTATCACTCTGGCCAAAGTTTGGCTATGAGTCTCCGTATCTCCTTCAATACCCTGGTGGGTAGAGTCTTTCAGAGGTCCCCTGTAGAAGGCTCCTGTCCTGTTCCTTGGATATCATTGGCACAGAAGACAACTTCCTGAACAGAACACCAACAGCACAGGCTCTAAGATCAAAGATAATAAATGGGACTTCATGAAACTGAAAAGCTTTTGTAAAGCAAAGGACACTGTCATCAGAACAAAACAACAGCCTACAGACTGGGAAAAGATCTTCATCAACCCTACATCTAACAGAGGGCTAATATTTTGAATATATGAAGAACTGAAAAAGTTAAACACCAAGAAGCCAAGCAATCCAATTTAAAATAAGGTACAGAGCTAAACGGAGAGTTCTCAACAGAGGAATATCGAATGGCAGAGAAACACTTAAAGAAATGCTCAATATCCTTAGTAATTCAGGAAATGCAAATCAAAACCACCCTGAGATTTTCACACATCAGAATGGCTAAGATCAAAAATTCAAGGGATGATGCATGCTGGAGAAGATATGGAGAAAGGGAAACCCCTCCTCCATTGCTGGTAGGAATGTAACCTTGTGCAATCATTTTGGAAATAAATCTGGCACTTTCTCAGAAAATTAGGAATATTGCTACCTCAAGGTTCAACTACATGACTCCTAGGTATATATCCAAAAGATGCCCCACCATTCAATAAGGACATTTACTCAATTATGTTCATAGCAGCTTTATTTGCATAGGCAGAATCTGGAAACAATCTAGGTGTCCCTCAGTGGAGGAATGGATACAGAAAGTGTGGTACATTTATATATATATATGGAATACTATATATGGAATAGTATATATGGAATACTACTCAACAATTAAAAACAAGGAAATAATGAAATTTGCAGACAAATGGTGAGATCTAGAAAAGATCCTCCTCAGTGATGTAAACCAGAAGCAGAAAGACACATATGATATATACTCACTTATAAGTAGATATTAACAATATAATATAGGGTAAACATACTAAAATCTATAATCCTAAAGAAGCTAAACAATGTGGACGCTAGGGAAGATGCTTAATCCTCATTTAGTCTAAATCTTCAACCTTTATTTATAACTATGGAGGTCAAGGTTTTCACACACTACTGACTGCACCATAACAGCAGTTCAAAGAACTGTAATAGCAAAAGAAAAAGAGCTATAAGGTTGATGAGGGATGGCTCAGCTGTTAAGAGCATGACTGCTTTCTCAGAGAACCCGAATTCAATTCCCAGCACTCACATGGAGGGGGTCTAAACCTAGCTTCAGGGATCCGATATCTCTGCCCTCCCAAGCACCTGCCTTCACACATGTGCGCACACACACAGATACATACACAAGCACACACACACAGGCACATACATGCACATGTACACACATGCACACAGATACACTCACATGCACATATGCACACACAGGAACATACATGCATATACACAGGCATGCACAAACATATATTCATACATATATTCAAGAAATAAAATAAATCTTTAAAAAAGATACAAGTAGAGAGATTTTACTTTGATAGAAGTTTTAAAAAGAAATGCTCCCAAGGAAGAAAAGTCACTAAGTTGGCAGCTGGATTCAGTCGCCAGCAGCATATAAAACAGGACATAGTGACACACACCTGTGATCTCAGCACTGGGGTGGCAGGGGCAAGAGGACCAGGCGTTCAAGGCCATTCTTGGCTATATAATAAGTGTCAGGCCATCCTGGGCTACATGAGACCCTGTTCCAAAACAGCAAAACTGGCAGGACTTTCCCTCTGTGAATCCAGATCATCTATAGAAAAAAATTAAAAACAAATATCTGGAGAAAGCCCCGGGCAGGTCCAGGTGAGGGAGCAGGCTCCCTAGGCTTACAAGGCCAAGACAGGGTAAACCATGTGTTAGCCACACACACTAGGCTTAGCCACATTGCCCCATGCCGGCAGGTCCTGAGTCAAGCTCTGGTTCCATTTTTTTTCCCCTCTTGGCTCCTCTGATCTGTGGCCTCCAAGTAAGTCATCATCCAGTGATTTAAGGAATCTTACTCTCCTTTCTGTATCCCAAATATCTACCAGGAACCTCTGCTCTCCCATTTTCTCTCTCTGTACCATGGATGTGGTATAATAATTGAAATCCGCCACAACATATTTGGTATGAGAAAGGAACTTTATTCTGGAAAGGCAGGGGAGAGAGAGAGTTATAGTCTGAGTGAGCCATGAGGACACAGAGACAGACAGACAGTGTGGGAGGGCATAAGAGAGATGAGGGTAGAAGGGTGGGAGGGGGAGACAGGGAGACAGTCAAAGAGTGCAAGAGAAAAAGAAGCAGGGTTCTGGGCAGGTTATATCCTGCATACATGGCAGCAGCAGGTGATGACATAGGATACAGGTGGTGACATAAGACATTACCAGGACTCTAAAGGCCCCTGAGGGCAGGCCAGTTGAATTGCCTGCATACCAACATAACGGTTGGCCATTTTCATCTCCCTTTTCTCATGTGCAGCCATGCTATGCTGTGAATCTGCCATGTTCATTCAATTCCCACAGAATATCCAGGTTGCCAGATTCTCTGTGTGTAGCAGATCCTGGGAACAGAACAGGATCTTCCAACCTATGGGGAAAGCAGCTGAGCAGGTTCCTAGGGCCCAGGTAATGGAGACAGTCCACTTTGTTGTGTAACTGTGAGTTGGTTCTCCTCCTTTTATTGAGAGCATCTTCAGAAGCCTTGCCACGATTTGGCCTTGACATTGTCAACCTCCCACCAGGACTCAGCACACTCCTAGGTCAGGCATGCTGTCCCTGGAAGACTTCCTGTATGCTAATGAGACTTTGACCACTGCAAATGTTTTACTGAAAAGACAAAAGGCTGAAGTCAGGAACAATAATGTCTATATCTTCCCTATATAGTTGCACTGATCCACCAAGTTCCGACCAACAAAGAAAGTGCACCTCCCCCCAATTCATTAGACTACAAAAGTACTTCCTGACCACTTACAGAACAAAAATGTAGGTATTACTATCAACTCATTTCTTTTCTGTGTCCTCACCTTCAAAGGGCAGATAGGATCGAATTGGAGCAGGATGGCTGCTTTTCTTGTGGCAGTAATGAGATGGGGTGGGACCGGATAAGGCAGACTGTGGAGTCAGGGTCACAGAGGTGCAGCCTTCATGAATTTATTCATGGAAGCGCATCTCTCTTTTTGTAACTGCGGTGCCATGAGCACAGTGTGATTGCTCTGCTCACAGCATTGCTGTCTCACTACAAAGCCGAAAAATGTGTAAATTTTTAAAATTTTCAATGATCACATGATATGTTCACAGGGTCACTCACCAGAATCTTACACATTTTTTTTCTTTTTGAGAACACTGTAGGAATAAAAAAAAAAATCTATGTCACCAAGAAACATATGCGTAAGAAAGACATAAATAGAAGTTTGTGATAAACTGGGAGAGTGTTGCAGCTTTGAAACTGTTTCAGATCCCAAGACTTAGTTTTAAAAAAGGCTGCATTGGTCTGATGCCTGGGGGTGTATGGGATTTCATCCATCCGATAGTCACTCATTTGCTGACCTCTGGAAATGTCACTGTTTTGGTTTTGATTTAATGACCAGTTTCGTGTGTGCCAATGAGAAAAGACCAAGTATTGCTTCATACTATAAACAGATAGGAAAAAGAAGGTGATTGTGTTTTTCAGACATGAGTGTATTTTCTGCTACTAGGTGACAGCCCCAATTAGTTCATTTTTGAGCCCATGATTTCATGAGAAGATAAATCTCTGATAAAGCAGGATCTCTGGCTTGGATTGCAGATCTCAGATTACCTGTTGTGTATCTTGTATTACACATTTCTGCATGCAAAATAAAAGTATCAGAAGTTTTATGGTATGTAACTCCTCAGAGAGGGCTTTGGTAAGAAAAAGAAATCAATAAAAATCAGATATTTGTATCTTCATGACACTGAGTTTTCACAAACCTGCTTCTGTTTGAATTACTGCTATTTGGGGGATGTATTATTATTATTTTATTAGTGTAGAATCTGAACCTATTATTTCTTATCTTCCAGTTTCTCCCATGACGACTAATTAGGGCTGTCAAGGTGAAATCCACTAATACCTCAGCTTCTGGGCATTCCTGTGAGAGACTTTTCTGCCAGAATTGTTTGACTATGATCTGGCAGTCCAGATAGAAGGGCACAGAAGAAGGGAGCTCTGCTCTCTGCCTGCATATCCTCACTCTTGCTAGCAAATTCATCTCCAATGTAGACTGAAAACCAGCAGCCCTCTGGGAATATTCCAGACCTTGGCCCCAGACTCCAACTACATAGACATCTAGACATATGGACTGAGAACGAATAGAATCTTGGTCTCTCATTGTGAAACAGCCATTGTTGAGACACATAGATCATCTAGTGTAAAGCTAATAAATGTAATATATATACATATATCTCTGGGAGGTGATCCCTAGGCACTTCCTCGTACCCAGCTCCCTATTCCATCTTTGGAGGAGGCAGGGGGTGGCCAGCAGAATCAGCCATGGACTTCACTGCCTGAGGCGACTTCTACCAAAGAAACCCGGGCTCAGGATCAGGGCTTGAGAATACCTAACCCTCTTGGGCACTCCCCTGAGACCACCGACATAAGCCTGCCCACATTTGCCCCAGCAGGATCAAATTGGAGAGTAGAGAGCGATGGGAATGCCTGTGCTTTCCAACTGGTCCTGCAAGGGAGTGAGTGTGCCTTCAAGGGAGTGTTTGCAGAGCCCCAGATCCAAGCCACCAGACAACGGATCCCTACCACCCACACCCCTAGTGTGGGCATCATAGGGATTCTTGGGATAGCGATCCCAACACTGAAGCCTCTGCTCTGGGGGACTACCAGTGAATTCCAGGCAAACAACTCCTGGATCCCAGACAGAGCTGCATACCAGTGGCCTGCAGGCCGCCACAATAGTCAGGGTATCCACACATGCACACTGTGCCTGCTAAAAGTGCCTGCAAATAGCGCCAATGTCACATTCCTCACTCAGGTAAAGCTGAAACCACACCACACATTCCCAAACCAGTGAACCTCTCTCATCTTCCTGAAAAACAGTCCAGAAAACAGAAAGAGATGGTCCTAGCCTGAACTACAGTCTCCAGGAACAAACAGTGAGGGGTACAGATAAACAGATGGCCAGAGACTGACGTGAGAACACACCCAACAAAACTCAGGACATCATGGATTCACCAGCAACCCCCCAAAGCAATGGGCACTTCAATTCTCTAGATACACAAGAAAACGACTTTAAAACGGTTTTTCCAGCTATTAGAGGCTCATAAAGAGGAAATGAACAAATCTCTCAAAGAAATACAGATAAATACAGCCAAACAAGTAGATTCACAATTAGCAACATATAGAGAGGAAACAGACAAAAAAATAGAAGCCATCATTGAAAAGCAGGACTCCACATTCAATCAGATGAAGGAAACGGTGCAAGACTTGAAAACAGAATTAGAATCAATAAGGAAAATATAAAAAGAGAAAAACTTGGAGCTGGAGAACATAGAGAAAAGATCATGTACTACAAAGGTAAGCATCACCAGCAAAATACAAGAGATGGAAGAGAGAATCTCAGGTGCCAAAGACACACTTGCGGAAATTGATACGTCTCTCAAAGAAAAAATAAAATCAGAAAAGTTCCAAACATAAAACATCCAAAAAATCAAGAACACCATGAAAAGACAAAATCTAAGAATAATAGTAGTAGATGAAAAAGAAGACATCAGGCTCCAAGGTCCAGAAAATATTTTCAAGAAAATCATAGAAGAAAATTTTCCCAACTTAAAGAGATGTCCATAAACATATAAGAAGCCTACAGAACACCAAATAGACTAGACCAGAAAAGAAATTCTTTACATCACATCATAGTCAAAACACTGAACCTATAGAACAAAGAAAAAAATTTAAAAGCAGCAAGGAAAAAAGGCCAAGTAAACATATGAAGGTAGACCTATCAGAATCACACCAGATTTCTCAACAGAAACTATAAAAGCCAGAAGGGCCTGGGCAGAAATCACAGATGCCAACCCAGACTGTTAGATCCAGCAAAACTTTCAATCAACATAGATGGAGAATTCAAAATATTCCATGACAATACCAAATTTAAACAATATCTACACAGTAACCCAGCCCTGCAGAAATTACTAGAAGGGAAATTCCAACACAACAAAAACAACCACAACCAAGGAAACATAGGACACAGTAACTACACAACAACAACAACAACAACAACAACAACGATACAAGCAATGAAACACAGCAACACCACCAACCCACATCAAAAGAAAGTAACATTTGTTGGTCACTAGTATCTATCAATATCAATGGACTCAACTCTCCAATAAAAAGACACAGAATAACAGAATGGTTTTGGAAACAAGATCCAACATTCTGTTACATTCAAGAAACACACCTAGGCAACAAAGATAAATACTACCTCAGAGTAAAGGACTGGAAAAGTGTTTTTCAAGCAAATGGATCCAGAAAACAAGTTGAAGTAACTATCCTAATATCTAATAAAATAGACTTTCAACCAAAATTAATCAAAATAGATAAGGGGGGCACTACATTCTCATCAAAGGAAAAATTCATCAAGAGGACATCACAATTCTGAACATCTATGCCCCAAACACAAGAGCGCCTACATTCATAAATGAAACATTATTAAAGCTTAAACACACATTGATCTCAATACCTTAATAGTGGGAGACTTCAACACCCCACTCTCACCAAGAGACAGATCAACTAGACAGAAACCAAATTGGGAAATAAAGGCACTTACAGAATCCCTAAATCAAATGGACCTAAGAGATGTCTACAGATCTTTTCATCCACACTCAAAAGAGTATACCTTCTTTTCAGCACCTCATGGAACCTTCTCCAAAATAGACCATATAGTTGGTCACAAAGCAAGCCTCAGCAGATACAAGAAGATTGAAATAATCCCTTGTATTATATTTGACCATCATGGGCTAAAGCTGGACCCCAACAACATTGGAAATAACAAAAAGCCTACACCCAAAGGGAAACTGAACAACTTGCTACTCAATGACAGCTGGGTTAAGGAAGAAATAAAGAAAGAAATTAAAGACTTTCTAGAATTCAATGAAAATGAAGGTAAAACATACCCAAATTTATGGGACACATTGAAAGCAGTGCTCAGAGGAAAATCCATAGCACTAAGTGCCTTCAAGAAGAAATTTGTAGCATCACATACAAGCAATTTAATGGCCCAACTGAAAATCCTAGGGGAAAAAAAAGCAAATACATCCAAGAAGAGCAGACAGTCGGAAATAATCAAACTCAGGGCTGAAATCAATCAATTAGAAACAAATAAAACTATTCAAAGAATCAAAGAAACAAAAAGCTTGTTCTTTGAGAAAATCAACAAGATAGACAAACCCTTAGCCAAACTAACTAAAAAGCAGAGAGAATCTATCCAAATCAGTGAAATCAGAAATGAAAACGGGGACATAACTACAGACACTGAAGAAATCCAAACAATCATTAGGTCATACTGCAAAAGCCTATATGCCACAAAATTTGAAAATCTAAATGAATTGGACAATTTTCTTGATAGATTCCATCTACCAAAATCAAGTCAAGATCAGGTAGAAAGACTGAATATCCCTATATCCCCCAAGGAAATTGAAGCAGTCATCAACAGTCTCCCCTCCAAAAAAAGCCCTGGGCCAGATGGTTTCAGCGCAGAATTCTAGCAAACCTTCAAAGAAGTACTAACACCAATACTCCTCAAACTAGTCCACAAAATAGAAACAGAAGGAACATTACCTGACTCATTCTATGAAGCCACAATCATCCTTACACCTAAACCACACAAAGATCCAACAAAAAAAGAGAACTTCAGACATATCTCTCTTATGAACACTGATGCAAAACTACTCAATAAAATACTGGCAAACTGAATCCAAGAACACATCAAAAGATAGCATCCACCATGACCAAGTAGGCTTCATCCTAGGCATGCAAGGGTAGTTCAATATACAGAAATCCATCAATGTGATCCAACATATAAACAAACTGAAGGAGAAAAACCACATGGTCATCTCGTTAGATGCTGAAAAAGCATTTGACAAAATCCAACATCTATTCTTGTTTAAAAGTCTTGGAGAGATCAGGGATATAATGTACGGACCTAAACATAGTAAAGGCAATAAACAGCAAGCCTATAGCCAACATCAAACTCAATGGAGAGAAACTCAAACCAATCCCACTGAATCAGGGACAAGGCAAGGCTGCCCACTCTCTCCATATCTCTTCAATTTAGTATTTGAAGTCCTAGCTAGAGCAATAAGACAACTAAAGGAGATCAAGGGAATACAAATTGGAACAGGAGAGTTCAAAGTTTTGCTATTCACAGATGATATGATAGTGTACATGAGCAACACCAAAATTTCAACCAGAGAACTCCTTCAGCTAATAAACACCTTCAGCAAAGTGGCTGGATACAAAATCAACTCAAAAAAAAAATCAGAAGCTCTCTTGTACACCACAGACAAAAGGATCGAGAAAGAAATTAGGGACACAACACTCTTCACAATAGCCACTAATAACATAAAGTACCTTGGGGTGACTCTAACCAAGCAAGTGAAAGACCTGTATGAGAGAAACCTCAAGATTTTGAAGAAAGAAATTGAAGAAGATATTAGAAGATGGAAAGATCTTCCATGCTCATGGATCGGTAGGATTAGCATAGAGAAAATGGCTATTCTGCCAAAAGCAATCTACAGATTCAATGCAATTCCCATCAAAATACCAATACAATTCTTTATAGACCTTGAGAGAAAAATTATCAACTTCATATGGAGAAACAAAAAAAAAA
>CM053766.1:37480530-37500644 GCA_028658305.1 Pachyuromys duprasi | reverse complement strand
TCACAGGGAAATTTCTCCAGGTAATAACTGGGTGTCTCTAGGGTTTTCCCACTTGATTTTCTCACCGTAGGAGTTCCGCTCACCTGGCACTCACAATGCTGGCGTTTTAGGTCCCAGAGTTCAGTCTCCTGGTCGCTGCATTGTTTCTGCTCTCCTACTCCTCAGACACAGTGTTCTCTCGTGGCAGCCATCTTGGATCCCCCTCTTTAAGTATATCGCTGTTTGTGTTTCTATCTGCAGTAACCGCTTGTCTCTGCACAAGCTCCTGCTTTCACCCCCTGGCTCCTGCCCTCACTCACTCCTTAGCTTCTTACTGCAGCTTTATTACTATTATTATTTCTCTTTGTTTCTCTCTCCCTCTGCTTACCCTGGCCCTGGGATTCTACTGTGAGTGCCTTCATCCACAACAAGGTCCAGTGGCTCACCTCATGCACAGAAATTTTGTTATAGATTTTAAAGATTCAACAACCAAAACACAAAAAGCTGTAGTCCTGGCTCTTATGGAAAGTCCATTTTCTAAACCCACACTGGGCTAGACACTTAGAGCAAACTCATCCTGATTCCTGTTTGACTCCTGGTCTCACAGCTGGAGCTTGCCAAATCTTTCGCAGACGCCTTATGGGCTCCTTTCCTGTTGGAGCAGAGACCAACCATGTCTCTTTCCACCTGGACTTGGATCCTGGCAAAGCCTGAGCAGCTGCCACCCATCTCTGCTGTATGGAACTGGTTGTCTCGTTCTGAATCTAGTAAAAATAATTTACGTGATTTTGAAGTATATATCATTATTTGTGCTCATAAGGAACAACCCTTCCAAAGTGTGGTGAGTGGAAGTACAGAGGACTTTTAAAATGTCCATAAAGTATTATAAGTTCCATACTGGATAGTTTTATGTCAACTTGACACAAGCTAAAGTCATCCAAGAGGAGGGAGCCTCACTTAAGAAAATGCCTCTGTAAGAGCATGCTGTAGGGCATTTTCTTAACTACTGATTGATGGGAGAGGGCTCAGCCCACTGTGAGTGGTGCCATCCTTGGGCTGGTGGTCGTAGGTTCTATAAGAAAGCAGGTTGAACAAGCCATGAGGAGCAAGCCAGTCCATGGCCACTGCATCAGCTCCTGCCTCTAGGTTCCTGCCCTGTTTGAGTTCCTGTTCTCACTTCCTTTAATGATGGGCTACAATGTAGAAGCATAAGACGAATAAACACTTTTCTCCCCAAATTGCTTTAGTCAGTTTCATCACAGCAACAGAAACCTGAACTAAGAGAGTGGAAAGAAGAAAGAGGTGAAAATTGCATGCAGTCTTTATTTTTATGGTCATGTAAATTCTATCTCTACTTTAACTCATCATCCTATCAATCACCTATCATAGTTTACAACTGTCACATGTTAAAGATAAAATGGCCGGGGTTTCATACATGGATTTGTGAAGAACTGTCTTCAAGAAGCTCCAGGGGATCTCAGGCTTCTTGTAGGGTGGGGGCAGGGATCACCTACAGGTTACAGTTAGCAATGGCTGGTGTTTCTTTCATCTGTTACTAAGTGCTGAAATCAATGCAGATTGTCTTCTGACAGTGCCTTCCTCTCTCTCTGTAGGGTTTGAGACAGAGCAAGTCATGAAGGAAAGATGGCTTTTATTATTCCCATTTTGCTGCTAATGGAAACACTGCATAAACAGAACAAAAACTTTACTCCATTTCATGAAAGGGTACTTGTAGCATATAAGGTTCTAAACCATTTTATCATCATCAAAAATTTTTAAATACAGTATTGGTGACTATGGCATTATTAGATATTCTTACATTTTTGTTAGAATTTCGACCTAATGCACACTAAAAAAAATTCAGTATCTTGAGACATTTTATGCTTATTTATTTATTTGTGTGTATGTGTGTGGGTTTGCTTACCATGGCACATGTATGGAGGTCAGTGGACAAACCTCTTGGAGTCAGTTCTCTCCTTCCGCCATATGGGTCCTGAGGCGAGAACTCAAGTCATTTACTTGGAGGAAAGTGCCTGTATGCATGAGACCATCTTGCTGAACTAATATTTAGTATCTTTTAAAATATTCGTCATTTATATTCTATGTGTATGAGTGCTTGTCTCTATGTATATATGGCTGGGAACCACTTGATTATCTGTTCCCCATGAGGTCAGAAGAGAACTTTAGGCCCCATGGAACTGGAGTTACTGTCAGCATGTGGGTGCTGGGAACTGTACTTGGCCTTTGTGAGAGTAATTTGTAGCCTGTACTCTTAACTCCTGAGCCAACCTTCCAGCCCCCATACCTTAGCGTCTTAGGCTCACTTTTCTTTTCCTTTCCTTTCCTTTCTTTCTTTCTTTCTTTCTTTCTTTCTTTCTTTCTTTCTTTCTTTCTTTCTTTCTTTCTTTCTTTCTTTTTTTCTTTTGTGTAGCTGCAAAGCCCAATGGCAACTTCTGGCTATAGCTGAGTGACAAACACGTAGAAGAATGGAGAAGAATGCCACTTCAGTTTATGAATTAATTGGATGAATCCAAGATGTTCAAGTGATTTAATCCTCTCTGCATTCTCTTGCTTTTCAGCATGGTCTGTTGGGAGTATTGATGCTCTCATTCTCTCTGCCTGTATTCGTGAGAAAGATTGGATTTTCTTAATCAGCTGGGGAAAGAGTGGCAAGAGTCTTTGCTTTTATTGCACTGGGAAGCATTTACTGTGCAGTGAGCTGCCATGGGGAGGTTTATTTCTTAGTTAGCTGTATGTCACATGTCCCCAGACATCTCCCTCCCAGCAGCAAGCCTCAAAGGTCAGTACTCCATACAATGTCAGTGAGCATTCCACTTCTAGGACTTTCTAAAACAGCTCTTCACTCTTCTTGAACTATAATTTATAGGACTTGAACATTTATTAAAAACTGAATTCAAAGTTTATAGCTCATCGTGAACTTTTCAGGAATGCAAAACATGTGCATAAATATAATAGATTATATTCTGATTAAACGACTCGTGCACTGGCCATGGACGATGAGACACAAAATGTTGTTTTGGAAACACACTAATTACAACTACCACACATAGACTCTTAGGGTGCACTTCACATGATGCTTCCTTTCTAGATAAAAGATAAAGACTTTTCTCAGGAGTTCTTAGCTATTCCAATGATAAAAGTAATTATTGAAAAGTTCTGAGACAGGTTAGGAGGACAACTTGGTGGCAGGCTGCTTACAGAGCATATGCAAGGCCTGTGCTGTATCAGAAGGAAAAAAAAAAGCTTCATTTTTTTTAATACACTGCCTTCCAAGCAAAGAGCTCGGGTGAATGCATCTGTTTTAGATCTTTGACCACCAGGCTTCAAAACCTTATTCGATAACAAGAAAAGACTGAGACTAAAGACCTCAAGAGTCTAATTTCTCCCACATTGGCTTCAGTCAGAAGAGCTCCTGTTTCTCTTACACGCTTTGCAGAATTCAATGTATACAGTGCAAGCAGATGTGATGCTTAGCTTCTGCAGGAGTAGCCAGCTAATTTTCAGAAGTCTCTTCTGTCAGAATAAAGTACCTCAGATGTTTACAGCTATTCTCATGAGCATCTATGTTGATTCGGGATCCTGCCTGGGGTGCTCATACTGGTCAGTGCTGTCTCTGCCTCCATTTGGACCCTGTTCCCTTCTTACCCAGAGGGCTACTCCTCTCTTCTTGTTTGTAGCCAGCTCTCACTGGATTTGTGTTTTAGTATCCTCTGCCAGTCAGGGCTCTGATGACCTGCCCTGGCCTGGTTCTCATGGATGCTGATGTTGCGGACAGTTTGGAGAGGTAAAAATGTGCCACATTCTTCAGTCATGAGCAGAGAGTGGAGTCTGCCCTGTATACTAAAGATGCCATACCAGGGATGGCTGAATGAGAACACACACACACATACACACACATATACACACATATACATACATACATACATACATATATATATATGTATATGTGTGTCAGGCCTCCTAAACTCAGGATTTTTTGCATGATTAATTGTTTTCAGAAAACATAATCATATTTCTTAAATTATTACACCCTGTGGTTAACTTTCTCTTTACTTTTTTTCTTAATGTCTCTCCTCTCTTGCCTGAATGGTTCTGAGCCAGCTTTAAATGTGCTAAAATTCTTTGTCTGATTTAATCTACTTGTTAAATTCTGCATATGTTGCATTTTTATTACAATGATTTTTGCACATTTTTCTTTTTAATATACTTTATTTTTTTTTAGAACAACTTTAGGTTCACAACAGAATGAAATGGAAAGCCCAGAGATTCCCTACATCCTCTCTGTGGGCAAGAACCCATCTTCTCCCTAGTTACTAATTGCTACATTCCTAACCGGAGCAGTCCATTTGGGTTCAACCAATAAATCTACAGGAAGACAACTGTTTATACTTTATGTCAGCACTCCCAGTGTTGTGTGATCTAGGCATCTGAACTCATTTAACATATACTGTCTCCACCATGATCATATAAAACAGATTAGTTTCACTTTGTTAAAAAACACGCTTGTGTTCCAACTCATCTGTCCTTGCTCCACAAACCCTGGCAACCAATCTTTCATTTCCTCCACATTTGTAACTTTTCTAGAGTGTCGTACAGTTGAAGTTAATGCAGTGTGTGGCCTTTCCATGCAGGCTTCCCCCAATAGCGATATACATGCAGGTTGCCTCTGTATCTATTCATGGTTTGAGAGTTCATTTCTTTTAAAAAATATTTCTTTTATTTGTATTTATGTGAATGTGTGTATGAGTCTGTACACATGTGTGTACATACAGAGGCCAGAAGGGAATGTCAGATCCCCTAGAGCTGGAGTTACAGGCAGTTGTAAGCCATCCAACAAGGGTTCAGGGACCTGAACTCTGCTTCTCTGCAAAAACAGTGAGTGCTCTTAAGTGCCAAGCCATTTCTCCATTTCTCCAGCCCTGAACTTTATTTTTCTTAACAACTATCTTTTTAGCTGAACACATAATAGTTTGATTTCTTCCTATTGGAAAGTTTGTAATTAACAAAAGTTAGCATTTTATCAACAAAATTAAAAGTCATTTTTTTTTCTTAAAAGTTTAAGGATCTCAGCATTTTGCACAGGCTATCCTCCTTCCCCTGGTCCTAAGCAATCTTTCTGTCTCGGCCTCCTGAGTAGCTGGAACTGCAATGTTGTGAGATCACACGGAGCTCCAGTTCTTAATTTAAACCCAGTCTGGTGTCTAGTTGGAATGAAATAATGACTTAATAAAACTTAAGAATTATTTAAATGATGAAATGAATGCTTGAGATATCTGGAGATGGTGTCCTACTGGGTTGGGAAATCTTTGGATGCTATGGGAAACAAGGGGAAGAGGAGACAGTCTGATAATGTTTGTACACAGATCTAGAGAGAGAAAGAAAGAGACAAAGAAAAGGAATGAATGAAGAAAGGAAGGATGGAAGGAAGGAAGGAAGGAAGGAAGATTAATCTTTAAATTTAAACAATGGAATCCAAGTCAGTGCTGAGTCTGGAGGTGGGAGTGGTGAGCGAAAAGTCTTGCACTGTTCAGGGAAGTGAAACATGAGCAAACATCTGCTTACTTCAGGAAGAGAACTGATGACAGGCCAAAGCCCTGAGACCACTGAAGTCCAACTTGGTGAACCAAAGAGTTTGTCAGGGTTACTTACAGGGGTATAGACGTGAGGTTCTTACAGGGCATAGACAACTTAAAGGCCGCATCACTGAAAACCCATGCCAGCATGGGTGGTGAGTCACGAAGCTAGAACCCTGGCACTCTGTGCAGCTTGTAGCAGCATAACAGACAGTTTGTCGAGACCTCAGCTGCAGCCTGTTTTTCTTATATATCCTTGAGTAGGGAGGGACCTTGTACACCTGTAGAGTTCCTGGGACTTAGGAATTGTCACTTCCCGAGTCTTAAGGAGTTTCCCTCTAGGATGGAATGCTTCAATTCAGAGAAATCGACCCACAACATCCCTACTGGACTAGGATGTAAAAGAAAAAAATGTGATATTAAATAGGAAGTTGGGTCAGTAGGTTTAAAATGTACTGTCTGGGCTAAAGAACAGATGCTTTTTATTTTAAGCTTGGGCTAAACAACATGGAATTTTAGTCCTTTCTTCCTTTAAGTCTCAACTCTACCACTGAGTCATAGCAAGCTGAGAAAAGTAAGCCTGTGCCCCTCGCTTCATTTACCTGCAGAGTGAATGATGTCACTAGTGTCTCCTAGTTACCAAGAAGTAGCAGTTAGTACAGTGTACACACAGGACATCACAGAAGCAAGGCTGTCATGGAGGATGTCACAGAGACTGTAATGGACCCCACAGAGGCTGTGTGCTCATTTACTGTTTTCCTTCCTCGCCTGGAGTGTGAAGTCTGTGGATTATAAACAAGCAAATATTGCTTTGCTTTGAATTAAACTCATCAATTATTTCTAGAGTGAAATGAAGTATATCCCAGTATTTATGAGGAATGTCTCACCTGGGGTGAAATATCTCCATACATATTTTTCCTTGTGATTCTTAAAAGGGTTAGCTCTTCAGAGACAGCTGGGGATAGTCAGAGAATAATTTTATTAGTTATGATTAATTTGAATTGTAATTGAAAAGTAGCTTCGTTTCTAACAAATAAAGGGGAAGAAATAGAATTAGAATGCTCTCAAAACATTTAGTGGTGAAATGAGAAATTTGTTTGTTTGTTTGTTTGTTTGTTTTTAATTAAACTATGCCCATTGACCAAGAATGGGAACACTTGGGCAGCTTCAGCTGAGATGCTATCGTCTGTACTAAAAATCTTTCTGGGCCAAGTAGCTTGGCTCCTGCTATGGGATCTCATTTGTTGATATATAATTAAAAGAATCATTTGCTAATGCATGTGTTCATTTTCTATGTAAACAATTATTAACCAAATATATGTATTAATTAAAATCTCTATTCTCTAAGGCTCGACTGTCATACTCAGTTTTGCCTTGTCATGATAGGCTTTGCGAATGCAGGTGGCAATGGGTATCATCTTTTCATCATTATCTGCTTATTGTATCTGTCTGTCTATCATCTATCCTATCTATATCTATCAAGCTAATATCAGTCTATCATCTATCAATCTATCATCAGTCTATCATCTATCTACCTACCTATTATCTATTTATTATCTATCTATCATCTATCTTTTACCCCTGTATGGTTTCAGCATTTATTTAGCTCACTAAGTCAAGATGTTTGCATATTCTGGAAAGAAATGCCATTATATTTAAAAAAAAAAACTAAGCTTTATTTCTTCAAACATTGGGCAAGATCCCAGAAGGCATTGAATGTTTCATAGTTCATAGCAAAAAAGGAAAACTTTTAGAGCCTCCAAATTGTAGTCTCTGTGCTCTGCTGTGTCTCCACATGCATGATTAATCCTGCTAAGATGCATCTTTTTTCCTTTCTTTTGTTATATCCATTACTGATTTTATTAATCTCCTATTCTGCATGACTTGGCATAAATAAGATTTGATCCAGTGAGTCAGCCAAATCGGCACTTATTTAATTGAGAAGCAAGGTGACTTGATAACCAGGAATATAAGATATTGTTTGTAGATAGAAGTTTTAGAAAGATAAAAATCCATGTATTTAATACATTATTTTGTTTTCATTTGATTCTTAAATTTTGAGCATTTCAGTATTTAATTCTGAAGTCAGAAAAACCTGTTTTTCAGCTCAGAGTTCCTCACAAATACATGAATATGTTTTGCTTGGATTATTTCTAAATGTCTCCATATCTCAAATCTCTACTAAATATGGAAAATGGTTCACTGTCTTTCAGGGCTCCATGTGTAGTTCTAGAAAATTAGTGGCTCATTAATTTGAACAATCAATGAAATCACACGTGGGGTCAAGGAAGTTGGCAGGGATCACCCATTGAGTACGCTGTTGATGGCTTTCACAGGCATGAACCTGGCTTTGTTCCTTCATTTTTTCCACATTAATTTTATTTTTATCCCTGGAAGCTGGAAAATATGCATAGTTAAGTCATATGTCCAGTTCCAAGGCCCAAGCCGAAAAGAAACTAAAGGCCAGGTGAGAGTATTTCAACTCTCCCCCCCCCCCCAGCCCTTTGTAGTCTTGATATTTCATTTTTTATGAAGAATCAATTATCAGTTTTTAAGCAAATAAATCTCAAGTGATAAATTCAGCATTTTAGGTTTAGCTCACCAGCACAGAAGTCAGAGGTAACAGATGGTTTACAAACATCTCCTTATAGAGAAGATCCAGGTGGTGGGACCTACAAGGAATCAGATAGTTTCTCTTATAACCATTCTTGGACATTAAATCTCAGAAGCCACTAAAAACCGTTTTATGCAATCACTATGTCCTCTTGTTGGGACAATTCAAAGTACTGAAGGACTGAACAAAATCCAAGTCAATTAAATATTCATAGTTTTAAGTTTGGGGATTAGTTATATGTGGGGATTTTAGTATATTCACACCATTTTATTACGTATTTTATGCAAAAATGGTGACTATTGACTAAAGAGAAAAACATTTATTCTTTCACAGCTCACTTGTATGTGTGTGTGATTTTGTGTGTGTATCAAGCCTCTATTATCTAATCTACCTATCTAGCTAGTTATTTAAACTATCCACCTATCATCTACCTATTTAACTGTCAATCATCTGTCAATCAGTCTATTTACCTATCATCTGTGTATTATCTGTCTCTTCTGTCTACTCATAGTTTTTTTGATTCCATTGTGAACATCCGTTTTTCATGTATAGTCAGCCATTTTCCCCTTTTTTGTGACTTATCTATGCATGCTTTCAGCTTTTTTCTTTCACATTATCATCTTCTTTCTTACTCATTTGTCAGAAATCTCCATCCTTGTGCATAGTTCTAAAATCTCCTTTTAGATATTACTGTCAGTCCTTTTAGTCCTAGAAAGTCTGGATGTCTGTGGAAGGATGTTGTCACATCATGCCTCAGCAATGATGACATGGTGTCTTAGTTCCATTTTTAAATTTGACTTCTGACAATGTGTAAGCCCATTCATCCCTCTTCCCAAGGTCACTCATTCTAGCTCAAGTGGGTGAAGATGTTAGGTGCTTGTCTTTCCTGTAGGAGAGGAGTCCAGACCACTCCAGTCCACCATGGCTCCCGAGAAACCATGCCCTGGACTTACTCCCTAAGCACTCTGGCAACCCACGCCAGTCTGCCCTCCTTGCTCATAAACATTCTAAATGAGCATTTGAAAACCCCATTTCTCCCTTACAAACATATTCTACTTATGTGCAACAAATAGAATGTCTACAGAAATCCATGAAATAGTTGAAATGAGCAGTTATTCATCAATTAGCCTTTTGTTCATCGGCTTTTTAGTTACTATGGGGCATACATGTATTGTCTCTTAAGAATGAGAAGCATGGAATCAGTAAGGACTTTTCTGTGAAAAGGCTTCCCTTATAACAGCACAGCTGTAACATAATGGTGTTAATTATGTATATATATGTGTGTGTATAAATGTACATAAATCAAATACCAGACACCACTATCAATCCATAAATATATTTTTACATTTAAAATTGTATGTAAATAAATGTATATGTTATCATTTTTCTGTGACTACTGTTTCAATTCAACATTTTCTTTACAAGATTTATTTGTCATGACTCATGGCTTTTGGTTTGGCCATTTTCTCAAATCTGTAGTATTCTAGTGAGTACATATAGCAAATGTATTAATCCAGTATACTATTTATAGGCCTTTGGTTGAATTCGGTGTTCTGATTTTCCATAATGATGTTCCATAGATGATTTATATGTACCTAATGCTACTTCTGTATCCATTGCTTTGAGATTTGGGCTCAGACATAAAACTGATTGTAGAGCACACAGATTTGGGGGTGTTAGAAAATGGAAATACAACACTTTTCTGACATCATACAATATTCACACTTGGTACTTTCCTGATGATCTACACTACTGACAGACTTAAAATCGTGATAGTTTAGTAGATGGCATAATTTATCATTTTAATATGCATGCCTCTGGATCCTAATGAAGCATGCGCTCATTTTAAATCAGTGGCCGTGAGATTGTCTTTGAGTTGCTTTAGTTTCTACCCTTACGCTTTTTATATGAAACTTCTCTGCAGCCTCTGATGACCAGGACCTCTCAGTGATGTGTGCTGTTGGCATTTAATGTCACAGTAGTGCTTCTTATGACCCACACCAAATCATTCTGAGCTAAATCCTTTCATCTTAAGTAAACATAAATTGATTCCACTGGTTTCCTGGCACCAAGGGCTTCCTGGCAGGCCTTTCTGGTCTTGGCTGGGCTTGTCCAGAAGACAGTGATCTGATGGGACGGGGCTGATCTGTTACAAATACTTGTATTGTTTAATTAATGTCTTTTGTTATTGAGTGTCTGGCATCATTTCTAATTGCTTGCTATAAGCAGTGGAGTTGTAATAGAGATTCTAATGGAGGAAAATGAAGCAAATTTATCAACAGTAAAGCCTTCAGGATGAGGTCTCAACAGCAACAATACAGAGGCATGTTTGGCCACGTTGTTGATTATGTCGAATTTCTCTTCAATGAGTGACATGAATCTCTACTCTTCCTAGTATTGCCTGAGGGGTCTTTGAGGGCTTTCCCTTCCTTCCCACCCAATGCTTTAGTAACCACAGTTTCAGCAATTTCTATGGAAGGTAAATGACTACTGTGGCAGGTGTGAGGCAAGCCCAGGGCACACCACACTGGCAGAAGCCACACTCGTAGCCTCCCTGCATCTGCTCTGCAAGCCTTCCTCTCCCAGAGCAAGGCACAGAGTGAGGCTTACAGAACACCCCAACTGATGGTGTCAGACAGTAGGTAAGCCCTTTCTTCTCCTGAACTGTCATCCCTACCTTTACTGGGTGTAAAATCCACCCTTTGTTCCAGGACAAGAAACTATTTACTTACTTGTTTGTTTTTGAAAAACTATGTTTACTTTCATACATTTGTTATAACAAAAAGAAAAAGGGGGGATTGGAAAGGAGAGCAGTGGGTACTTCTCTTTCAGCCTGTGCAGAAATTTGTGGCACCATGGAAGACTGTCCTCAGAAGGTCCAGCATTGGCCTCTGTGCAGGCAGATGGAGAAATGAAAACAAGCTTGGAAACATTTAAGGTTTTGTTTGTTTGTTTGTTTGGTTTGGTTTGGTTTCACTATAAAAATAAAGACTCAGGGTTGGCAAGGTGGCTCAGGATTACAAAGTGCTTGCCATGCAAGTGTGGGGCTGCAAGTTCAGACTCACAGAACCCACATACATGCCAGGTGAGTGTGATACCCCCATAATTCCAGCGTCTGAATATGGACATGGGGAAAGCTGGCTGGACTATCTGAATCAAGGTGTTCTGGGTTCAAATGAGAGACCCTGCTCAGTCAATATGATGAAGAGCCATGTAGTAAATTTCCTGAAAAAAACTATAGGCTTATATACATGCACTAGTAGTACCCCTTCACACATGTACACACACTATACATATACACACTCACACAAACATCACATATGTACATGTACACAATACACATACATGCACATATACGAACATATACAAACATGCACATAGATCATACACATTCATGCACATATCACATATATACCTGCATGTACACAGCACACACACATACAAACAACATATACATACAAACACACAGCTCACAGACATGAATGCACACAGATCACACACATATGCATGCACACATTACATATGCACATGAATGCACATAGCATATACACACACAAACATGCGTGTGCTCATGAAAAAAATCAGGGACTCCTCACTCAAGGCAGATGTTATCTGAATTTTCTTATTCTCTGGATGACATGTGGAGTCAAATGAGCCCTCAGAAAGCACGAAGAGCAAGGGAATGCAGATGCAAGAGGCCAGCAGTAAAGAGAGTCACTCCAAGGCAATTACCAATGCTGAATGCCTCCTCATACCAGATTTTCTTTAAGGGTGATAATAACACTGGATTTATTTGTTAGTTTTAAGTTGTTTTGGATAACATATTTGGTGATCACAATGTGAGATGTAACAAATGTTAACAACACCCCAAGAAAGAGCTCTTGCCATGTGTGATGGCACACACCTTTAATCCCAGCACTCAGGGAGACAAGGGAAGGCAGATCTCTTTGAGTTTGAGGCCAGCCTAGTCTACGAAGTCGAGGGCAGCCAAGGTTACACAGAGAAACCCCTGTCTCAAAAAAAACCCCTCAGAATCCCTGTCTCCTTCCCACCCCACCCCCTAAAAAAGGAAGGGAAGACCTCTTGACCATCATTACAGTCCAACACTGAGAGGTCCATTTTTCTGTTGTAGGGATGGGGTATGGTAGGGAGAGACAGATACTACAGTATCAGGGTGACTGGGTCTCACTTGGATTAAGCTGAATAGGAGATAAGATAAGAGGGATGTGTCTGGGATGAGATACAGGAAAGGGGGGTATTTGGGGTAGGACACAGGTAAAGGAGGGTGTGTTAGTCATTCATTACTTAAATATTTGAATGTATACTGACAATGGGGATTTCAAGGCTGGTGGAGTTGATTAGATTTCATTGAGTGCTAATAATACAATAAAGAAAAGAAAGAACAGGCCCAGTTAGACAAGGTCCAATTTAGACCAGAACAATGAAAGCCGGCTGTTGTCAGTGGAGGAGCCATAGACTGCAGGACAGCTGCTCTTCATGTAGGAGCCATGGAGCTGCATCTTCTCAGACTGGTATGTGTGGAGCTGAAACAAAGCTCAGGATCAGGTCATGACAAGCACCACACTGCAGTTCCTGCTCACTCGCTCTGCTGTGCTTTGTGTTTGTTTTCAGTCCCATGAAGCCTCATTGCTAAAACAAGCAGATACAGGTGCCCTGCCACCTTGCAACCTGGGTTGAGAATGTCTGGGGGAAAATGATGGATGTGTGTCCTGAAGTCAGAGAAGTGGCCCACAGCTGGGAGGGAGGCTACCCATGTCTGGAGACCAGGTAGAGGCTTCCTGTGGGAAGGGTGTCCCGGATAACCATCATCCCATTTGAGACTAAGGACAGGAATCCCATGAAATGGTCCTGTGGTCTTCCCCTCCTCCTCCTAAGGACTGTTCACAGCTCCCTTATCCTTACCACATGAGAAGCTGTCATTTCATTGTTCTGCTTATTTTGTTGCCATGGCTACTGGGTCAAGGTCGCCTCTGCTCTACAATGGAGATGAGATGATCATATTATGCTCGGAAGAAAAGGACATATCACTGTACAAGGTGAAATCTACCCACAGCTGCATCACGTGGCGATTTACCCAACACTGTCCACAGTGAAGCCAGAAAAGATTTGGATGGTCTGCATATCACAGTGATCTAACATGGCGAACCACGTTAGCCTGACCCAGAAAAAGGTGAATAGCAAGAGCACTGAGAGCCATGCTAAGACCACACGTGCCACAGCATGTCCAGTACATCAGAAAATAGCTCAAGGGCATGCCACACTAGTGTCCTTTGCAAGCTCCAGATTAGGCTCATGCTAGGCAAGATGAAGGACAAACCACTGTGCTTTGCAAATCCCCAGCCCCAGTGACTAGGATAAACAGGGAGCTCAGAAGGCTTGTTTATACTTTGTAATGTAGATTTATTTATGTGCCTACTCTGTGTGTCTCTGCATGATGTGAGTGCAGGTGTCTGGTCAGTCCAGAAGCAGCCCTAGGATCCCCTTGAGCTAGAGTTTCAGGTGGTTGTGAGCCACTTAATGTTGTATTTGCGGAACTGAGCTCTTAACCACCGAGCCACGGAGCCATCTCCACCTACGCAGGCTTTGAAGATGGAACAAACATACTTACAATATATTCCACCATATTTATCAGATGCCTTGAAAAGTTGTCTATTTCGGTACCCTTGGTCCTTGTCTGAGTCTCTGACAAGCTCCAGTAGGAAAGCTAGAGCAGAAGCCTTGGGGTATAGGGCAGGGACTTAGCAGCATACCAGCTGCAACAAGGCCCACTCACTGTTTCCTGACGGGCGCTGAGCCCAGTGGAGAGAAGTCCCCGGAGACGCGCTGAGCGAAAAGACAACCCAGGCAGGCCTACCAGGATTTGGTATCACAGAGCCATGTTGGTGATTGGGTGAATAGGATGATTGAAGCATCCTTAACCCAGTCCAGCCACCTGAGGGGGGCACAGGGCATAGGTGACCATGTGGTTTTATGGTACAACTGATGTCTCTGCCTGAGTTTGTACCTGAGGTGTCACAAGGGGACTCTCAACAACAATTTGTTGAACCTGAGAACAACTGGATAGATGGATTGGTACAGGCTAAGTACACTGATGGCAGCCCTGGGGTACCACTAAAACATGGCTCCAAATGCCAGCGATACAGTAGGACAGAACCATGGGTAGAGATGGCAAGCTGGGATGGGATGAGAGCAGGAGGCAGGATAGAGAGGATGGAATTAAGGGGCTGTAGAAGGAAAAGAAGCCCTTCCTCCAGGGCACTGGCCTGCCTTTCCTGTAGACAGAGTCAGGGAGTTTCAGACACCCCTGAGAAGCCAAAGTAACTTCTGTGGACTATGTGTATTTTTCTGCAGATACCTCAGTCACAGGTGTCGAGGACTAAACCACTGTGGGTGCTTTTGGGGAGTCCCGCTTGGAGCCTGATATTAAAGACATGGAGCTGTCTATGTAGTATAAGGCTGTTTGCCTGTTTCTGGAGCAGTCCCTTAGCTACCCACCTGGACTCCACCAGACTTTCCTGCCCTGCTCTTGTTCTGCTTCTTCCCTGTGCCCCAGCTCTAGCCTCCACCTCTTCATGTATCAAAAGCCACACTCCTTTCTCATACAAAAAAAAAAAAAAACTATTAGCATAGTGGGAGAAGTTTCAAGGTTTACTCACTCTGAGTCAACCAGTAGCAGGATTATGCCCCAACTGTGTTTCAGTGTCACCTTTTAGTCAGGTTGAAGGCTATGTGACCTCCCGCAGAGTACCTTGCTTTTAACATGATAATTTCAGAGAATCATCTTTTTGGGCAGGTGAGGAAGTGACACACATTTACAATAGGAATCAGGTATTGTGGGCTACAGAAATGACAATGCCATATATCTGGCCAGCACTTGGCACTACCAGCAATTAGCACCTGAGGTTACAGGGACATATCTTTATACCCAGTGGATAAATATGTGTTGGGGTAGGTTGCCCCAACACTAAACAAACATACTCTGCTTGCTCAGGGCCACAGTGATGCATGCTCCTGGGTTTTCAACAACCATCCTTTATTCTTCCTTGGGACAATACCCTCTCACAAGTTCATCATATGACTCTGTTCAGAAAAGAAAGTTCTTTGAGCTTTATACTGCCATATTTTAGGGGGAAAGAAGGAGGTAATAGAGAAGTAAGGAGAGGAGAAAGGGTGGGGGGAGAGGTGGTTTGTATATTAAATATTTTATATTAGGGTTTTAGTTAGGATTTAATTGCTGTGAAGAGACACCATGACCATGGCAGCTCTTCTAAAGGAAAACATTTAATTGGGGCTAGCTTACAGTTCAGAGGTTTAGTTCATTACCGTCATGGCAGCAAGCATGGTGGCCCCAGGCAGATGTGTTGAAGAGTTCTGTATCTATATCCACAGGCAGCAGGAATGACACACCTTAGGCCTGGCTTGAGCTTCTGAGACCTCAAAGCCCACCCCCACCTACACAACACACCTACTCTAACAAGGCCACACCTCTCAACAGTTCCAGTCCCTGTGAGCCTATGGGGCCACTTTCAATCAAACTACCAAGGGCCTATATGTTCGAACCCTTGTCCAGAGCTGGTCACGCTCTGCTTTCTGACTTCCAGGCCAGTCTCATGCTCCTGCAGCCATGCTTTCCCCATCATAATTGATTGTGCCCCCTCAGAACTACAAAGTACAACAAAACCTTTCTTCCCTAACTTGTTTTCTGTTGGGGCATTTTATCACCACAACAGAAAAGTAACTAACAGAGGTGTGGTGGCATTGAGTCCTGGCCATTCTTCAGGGCAGAGACACTTACAGCAGGCATTGTGGTAGGGGCTGTAGCAGCTAGACACGTATGTAAGGCAAGGCTATCTTAAAGTTGTCTGAGAGAAGGTCTTACACCATAAGGAAGCCAGCTTCGCTAGTAAGTGGCTTGTGCTAAGTGACAGAAGTGGCGAGACCATATACCCAGCTACTTAGTTAATGTGTTCTCCAAGCTGAGCGACAGTGGTCAGCCTGATTTACACACCTGGGAAGCAGGGGCCTCTATGTGTTCCCAACCTGCTTGGGGTCCTCTCTGCTTAGGACTTGGTTAAGCAGAGGTCGTGTGTTTTTCTATCAGAAAAGCCTTGTAAAGCACACTGCGCAGGTAATGGAATGTAGGAAGCAACGGATCATAGGTTTACAGTTGTGTAGAGTATTGAGAAGGTCACACCCACAATCCCCTCAGGTCTTCTTTCTCTTAACACTTGTACTCAAACCCTGTATTGTAGTCTCTCGAGAAACTCCACTCTACTTCACGCTGGCTCCTCTAGAAAGTCTTTTCTGTACTAATGCCAAGCCTCCCAGGTCTGCTAGAAGGCAGTTGCTTAAGAGACCAAGAATTCCTAGGGCTGCAGGAGCCACACCTCCTCCTAGTGACACAGTGCTCAGAAAGATGTTTATGGGACCTGGAGCAGCCTTCTGAGATGGTAGAGACCCTTACACAACAGTGCAACACAGAGGATGTCAGTCGAGGTAGCAGGATTGCAATTAGAGTTTATTCTGCTGGGTCCCCTTGGTGCAGGTTTCCTCCCAGCCCTGCCACCATCCTAAAGCAGCTATGGGAAGAGAACAGGAACAGATGTGAGCAAGGCCAAACTCAGACTCCACTGTCTTCTGCACATGTCATATGGCCCCTGAAGTGCTTAATCAGCTACGATTGCAAGAACAAGGACTGCAGACAGGTGTCTGAGGGCTCTCTGCTCCTAAAATCTCCCTGAATCTGTAGCTTTCATGATGGCAGCACACTTAGTAGGTGTACCAATTGGCTCCTGTCCTATATCTCTTTTCCATTTTCTTCCCAGAGTTTCTGGTACCTCCCAAATAAACAATTCAGAAGTTTTGATTCATAGTCCTCGTTGGGAAAACTCAGACTAACATGTCATGCTAGTTAGGAGCACAGATGACTGCAACTTGGGATTTATGGCCTGAATTACTAGAAAACACATGCAAAGTGTTTAAGATATAATAAAATCAGAAGATGAATTGGTATCTTAGTTAGCATTACTATTGCTGCAAAGAGACACTGTGACCAAAAAGCAAGTTAGGGAGGAAAGTGTTTATTCAGCTTACACTTGCACATTGCTGTTCATCATGAAGGAAGTCAGGATGGGATCTCAAGCACAGCAGGAACCTGAAGGCAGTGGCAGAGGCCACTGAGGGGTGCTGCTTACTGGCTTGCTCCTCATGGCTTGCTCAGCCTTTCTTATAGTACCTAGGACTACCAGCCCAGAATGGCACCACCTACCATGTGCTGGGCCTTCCCTATCAAACACTAAATAAGAAAATGCCTTACACCTGGAGGCATTTCCTCGCCTGAGGTCCTTTCCTCTCTGATGACTTTAGCTTGTGTCCAGTTGACACATATAACCAGCGAGTACAAGTGGTAACACCCAGCTTTAGAACCAAATGGAAGGGGGTACTTAGGACTGGGGGTTATTGACTCCTTACTAAATTTAAACTCTGAGTCTCTCTTGTTAGTCATTTTTTGCAGAACTTTCAGCCTTGTGGGAAATTCTCTAGAAGGCCACAGCCCTGCTCCCCAGGAAAGCCCATCAAGCTAAGGGCCCTCTGTCTCTCCTCTGCCCTTTTAAAACTAAACAACTGCTGCTCAGTCAGGATTGGGATGCCTTTTGTTACTTCTGAGCAGAGGTTAATGGTTTCATTTGCTTGAGAGCTGGTTACTGGAAAATGAAAATCTTCCAATTCCACGGTTCATTGCCCTCTTACCTGACTGTGGGTATTAGAGACTGACTGCCAACGGGAATATAACATGAGAGAATGGATTTCCTTGCAGCTTTGAAGCTGCTCTTAGAGGAGAAGCTGTGGTGCTTCACAAGGGAGTGTCTCCCATCATGGGCCCTTGGGGGAAGGAATGGATGCTTACAAAAGGTGATCTGTGATCACAGAATAAAAACAAAAAATCTCACACTTTATTTCCTGGAAGATGACTACAACACAGGCTAAAATACATGTGCCTTTGGAGTGTTAACAGAACACACACTCCCTATAATTATTCTTGTTTTTCCTGCTGTGTTCTGGACTATGAACCTCGTCAATTAGAGGACTCTGAGTTTTTTCTCCAATGAGTTGCAAGGTCCAGTACAAAATGCCACTCTGTGATGGATGTTCTCTCTGCTATTTTGGGGTGCCTAACATCCAATTAATACTGCTGAGCAGGATACTGGCCACATGTAAATCTCAACTCCAAAGATAGAAGATGAGGGAAAGTATGTCTTCCTCTCCAGTGTAAGTGAAGAGACAATGGAAGACAGAGATTTTCTGTTTCTTTCATCACTGAGCAGCTTCAAAGGGCTCAGACATCAGTGGGAAAGCTCTTGGCATGTTGTGGTCCTGGAATTGATTCCTGCAGACAAGAACACTTTTTCATCTACTTTTGAATTGTGAGATTCCTGGTACTGAATCCTCATGGCTTAAAATGCCACATATCCAAAAGACGCAAAATCAGATCTTCGGAAACATATACATATATGGTAGAGCTTCAAATACTTCTGTTTTCTCAAAACAGTTTCTGAAATATTTGTCAGTTAAGTACTTACTGCACTTGGAATGCTTTTGAATTAAATTGTGAGACTCAAGTTATAAGAATGAACATTAAAATGTCTTTAAAAGAGATGCAAGAGTGAATCTCTAATGAAGAAAAGGGTTAAAAGTGAATTAAGTGTGTGTGACATGAAAATCATAATTTTTGATAGACAAGTAAGCTGCCCATTTAGCCACATGGGTTCCGTGTGCAGAAAGATTTGCCAGGCACTGCCTGGATGGAGCTGAAAGGAGGCAGTTACTACACAAATTGAAGTTACGTGCTCTCTGTATCACAGAGGACTGAATTAGTCACCTGTCATTGCCGTGACAAATGAAACTACAGGCAGGGAGGGTTTATTTTGGCTCATGGGTGGAGGATACCTATCATGTCAGAGGAGTGACATCAGCTGAGTCTGAGGCAACTGGTCACATGTGGTCAGGATGCAGAGACATGAATGCTGGTTGAATCTCAGCTCTCTCTCCCCATTTCATTTTGTCCAGGCCTTCAACCCATGGAGTAGTGCTGCCCACAGATAGGGCAGAGCTTTCTTCTTCGACACAACCAGGAAACTCCCTCCTAATGAGGCCCAGAGTTTTGTTTCTGTGGTGATTGAGAATACTGTTGAGTTGACAATCACAACCATCAAGGGTGCTATAAGAAAAAAAGTATCTGAGGCATTCCATTTTTTAGTATCTGAAGCTCTAGCACAAAACCTTTTTACATTCATCCAACTACCATGGATTTTTTTTCCTGTCCTATGCTTCAAGGTATTTATGTATAATTACAACAGAAAGTAAAACCATTATCAGTTTTGGACATTGCATCCTGATATCTAAGCTTTTCCTGTACTATAGTCACAGAATTCAAGGATACTTTGGCACAAGCTCTGTCCTTCCTTGTGGTGATGTTCTGATGGATGATGGACTGCATTTTCCTTCCTTCCTTCTTTTCTTTCTATTTTTCAGTGTGTCTGGCTAAGGTCTGGATTTTGTTTTATTTTGTCTGTAGTGCTAGATCCAACCCAGAGCCTCATGCTTGCTAGGCAAGGGCTGTACTGTTGGGCGATATCCTCGCTCATCTTTTCTCTGAGTGAAATCCCGTTTTCTGTAATTCACCTTGCAATGATCATTGGTCTTTACAGCCCAACATCTTCCCAAGGGATAAAACAAACCCATTAAACAATACTGAACCTAAAAGTCTTAGGGCTTTGTGCAGCTCTTGTTCTCCCCAAGTTGCAACAACCTCCCCCAGATCTATCATTATTTCTCGCCCTCTGCCAAAGTCTTGATCGCGAGTCTTAATATCTGCTCTGATACATCGCTACATTAACCCCCCCCAG
>CM053766.1:37436671-37480030 GCA_028658305.1 Pachyuromys duprasi | reverse complement strand
ATCATTTGAATACCCCTACTGAGGCAGCTATTCCGGTTTTGTGGAAAAGTTGACACCCATTTTTGTTTTGCGGACAAATTGTATCAAGTATGATGGAATTTAGCAAAATTTCTGTCTAACATCAGACAATTGTCTTGTGCATGTAACAATTAATTTATAAGAGGTCATGAATTTGAACATGAACAAGGAGTGCATATGAGAGGGTTTGGAAGGAAGAAATGGAACAAGAAATGATGAAATTGTATTATATTTTCAAAAATAAAAGGCATATTTTTAAAACTCAAAAAAAAAAAGTCTTAGGGCAAACTGCTACCCAGAGCTACAGTGACTTCTGTAAATACTTTGCAAAGCTCAGTGTCACAGCATTTTTTTGTTGTTATATAAATAGAATGGAAATATTACTAGATGATCATTAAGACCTGAGTGCAACAGTGAAGCAAAGGAGCCACACTACCTCACAGGTCTCAGAAGATTATAAAAAATAAGTCATCTGGCTCGGATATCTGTGGCACAGTTAGAGCAACCAAATCTTGTTCAGCATTTTATCTGTGGTCATAAACTGTTATTCATATTAGAACAGTTCATGCTCAAGACATCAATTTAAATGATGACTACCTTGACACTAGGGTGCTGTGATTAATCTAAATGGTCAGCTGGATGGAATTTAGAATTATCATGCAAACAAACCTCTAGACATGATGGAGTTTCTTGGTTAGGCTAGCTGAGGTAGGAAGACTCAGCCTTCAGCTTCGCCGAAGACTGAATAAAAGGGAGAGAGTGATCTGAGCACCAGCACCCATTGCTTGCTTCTTAGGCGCGGACGCAAACTGAGCAGCCTGTCTCACACTGATGCTGCTCCACCCTCTGGCAGCCCTGATGGTCTTGCTCTCAAATCGAGAAAACTGATAGGCATGCTTACCGGCCTCTCTACCTGCCACTGTGTCATACAGACATTAGCACCCTCACAGCCCTCAGTTTCAGCCTTCAGCTGATCCCGGCCTGAGCATGAAGTACTCCAGGAGCTGCTATTGTCTGAGGTTATCTCCTGCACCTGCAAAGCTCAAATTCTAGCTTCAAATAGATCGCTTTCCAAGCTTGTGTGTGGCCCTTTGCTGGCATTGGAGCACCCTTCATTAGTACACAAGGCAGCAAGGTAGCTGGGTCTTTCACCAAACCATCACCACCCATAGTGCCTTCTGCCCTATGCATCCCCTAGCCTTTCTCCAGGACTCTGAATCTTCAGAGGTGTCAGTACATGACAGGGAGTGGGATGAGGTAAATCAGTGAGGTGTGATGCACATCATGATAAACAGGAAGCAGAGATGACAGGAAGAGCTCAGGTAGAGATATGGCCCCACGGGCCTGTCTCCTGTGACCTGTCTCCTCTAAGGAGGCCTCACCTCTTGATCATGCCACCTTAATACAGATCTGTCACTGGTTCGGTTCATTGATTAGGCTAGAGCCTTGATGTACTGATTGTTCCCCATAGTACCATCAGAGGCATGGGAAGAAGTCTGTAATCTCCTGGGTATTTCTTAATCAAAATCAGCCATCATAGAAAGCAATTGAAAAATCCAATATAAAGTGTGCCAAGCCCAGAACTGCAAAAATTAAGCAAGATTCAGGAAGCATAATCATACTTAATGGAGGACTGTAAAGTATGTCAGAATATAGATAGAAACAGACATTTAAGTTATTTGTGATATGCAAAAAAGTAAAAGAAAAATAAATTAACCAGTATAATTATGAACCATTGCCTCTGATGCAAAATTTGTAAAGATGAATCTCATTGGCTTCCAATGATAGGTTTACAGGTTTATCTATAAATAAATCTGTTAGGATAAAGCCTTTGAATTATCTAAGAGTTATAATACTGAGTTTCAGATTGCAGAGAACTATACAGAGTCTAAAGTTCAATGTGTTGATCACTGGAGAATATTTCCAGAAAGTTTTAAAGTGGGCTGTGATTATGTACATCCAACTGCCACAGAGGGTGTCAAGTTAGCAAGACGGAAGTCTTAAAGCATGAATTTGAAACCACATCTCAACTGCTTAACCATAGACATGAGTCTGCTTAAGCAGCTGTTAAGATTATTAAATGTTTGGTTTGTGATAATAAGTTTTCAACAAAATAAAAGGTTCCAATTAAAAGTGTTATTTAGCTTACACATACTATGTCATAAGAAATCCATCATTATGCTCTATAAAATTTAATATTCACTTTATAAAGCAAGTAGGAGGCACAGCAAGCCTTATGGAACATTAATTAGGACACTATTGCTCATGGATAGGAAGCTGAATTTGAACATGATGGGTGGATTGGTTTGACAAAGGAAGGTTTAAGGCAGCCTAGCATTCAGGCTGCAGCATGGTTATTGTTGACTGTTTTTAGCCCATTTACAATAACAATCTGAACAGAGTATAAGAAATCATCAATGCAAAGAGAATATTTCTTTCCTAGTATATTTACGTAGATCCGTGCTTAAGGCTGATGACATTGAAACCTGTCATGGAATATGTAGCTAAAAAATAAGATTGAAGATAAACTCCTCCCAGGAAAGATCAGTGTTAGCTGAAAAGCCAACAGATTCTAAGTGTGACATAAATATTATACAATTAAGAGAAAGGCATAAATGATATTAATCATGTGTGTGATAATTTTTAAAGCCATGATATAATTTACTTGAAAACTAAGACAATACAAAGTAAAATAAATACGTAGATATCAGGGAAATATGGTCTTGTGTTTGAACAGCCTGAGTCAAGTCAAGCAGCATGGATTGCCAGTACTTGAAGTACGTAGCAGTATTGAGGGATTCCTTTGATTTTTTTAAATTCACTTTACATCCTTGTTGTAGCCCCATCCTTCCTCCCCGCTTTCCCTCCCCCTGCCCCTTCCCTCTTCCTCAGAAAACAGGAACTCCCTTCCCACCCAGCCCAGCTCATCCAGTTGCATCAGGACTGAGTGTGTCTTCTTCCCCTGTGGCCTGGCAAGGCAGTCCCACCAGGAAGAAGTGATCAAAAAGCTGGCAAGTGAGTCCCTGTCAGATACAGTCTCCACGTCCTGTACTAGAGTACCCACAAAGCATAAGCTACCCAGCAGTTACATCTTTGTAGGGGCCTAGGTCTAGCTCATGCATGGTTCTTGGTTGACCCTTCAGTCTCAGCAAGCCCCTCTGGGCCCTGGTTAGTTGGCTCTATTGGTCTTCTTGTGGAGCTCCTGTCACCTCCAAGCCCTTTTCTCTTTCCTCTCACTTTTCCACAGACTTCCCTAAGTCAGAGTAGGCTCCTGAGAAGATATGAGGGGGACTCAAGCAGAGACTGTTAGAGACCATAGAGACTGAAGGACACCCTCTGACTAGACAAGTCTCCTAGCAGAGGGAGGGGAACACCAACCCACCCACAAAAACTTTGACCCAAGATTTACCAAGCCTACAACAAGCTGTGCAGGGATAAAGATAGAGAAGAAATTAAGGATATGCCCAACCAATGCCTGACCCAACCAAAGACCCACCCTATTGGAAAGTGCCAATACCTGACACTATGAAGGGTACTCTGCTAAATTTGCATAAAGAGCCTGTCAGAGATGTCCTCTGAGTGGTGCTACCAAGCAGGGCCTCAAAACAGATGTTGAGACTCGCAGTCAAACATTGTGTGACGCATAGGGAGTCTTGTGGAAACTTTGCTTGATCTTTCAAACAGCCCTTCTGCCACAAGAAGCAAATTGAACAAATAGAAAATACTTGAAATATATTTTAAAAAACCAAAATCCTTACAAAGCTTCTTACCACAAAAAGGCTATTACTATGTCCGATTCTCAGTACTTTGTTCTGGTTTTCAGGCACTTATTTACATAAGACTCAATATTATAAAAATAACCCTTAGCAGAGAAAATGGAATAAAATTCACTTAATTTGTCAGGAATGACTATTAAAAAATTACAATAGAGCCATTTCTAAGAGTTGTTATTACTATTTAAATTTCTCTTATCTTTCTCTAGGCCTTGGAAGTATGGTATTAAATTCCAGCATTGGAAACCCTGCAGCAAGCTGTGTCAAAGACCAGTGGGAATATTCAAAGTTCATAAGCTATCTTAAAACAGCGATCTCCGATTAGATCTGTTGTGATTAAGGACTCGACGGAGACTCTCACTGCACGGGGTGTGTGTGGCAGGGCAGCTCACTGGTGTCCTAGTCTAAGTTTTCGCCACTGGACTAGAAGCAGTGGCTCCTCAGCCAAGTTCATTCACAGCAGCTCTATTCGTAAGAGGCAGAACCTGGAATAGTGCTACCTCAAGATTCAGCTACACCACTTCTAAGCATATATCCTATATTATATGTCTAATATCCACTTATAAGTGAGTAAATATCATGTGGGTCTTTCTGCTTCTGGGATACCTCACTCAGGATGATCTTTCTAGTTCCTACTACCTTTACCACTCCTAGGCATATATCCAAAAGATGTTCAAGTACACAACAAGGACTTTTGCTCAACCATGTTTGTAGCTGCTTTATTCTTAATAGCCAGAATCTGGAAATAACCCAGATGCCCCTCAACTGAGGAATGGGTACTGAAATTGTGGTACATTTATACAATGGAATACTACTCAGCAATTAAAAACAAGGAAATCATTAAATTTGCAGGCAAATGGTGGAAACTAGAAAAGATCATCCTGAGTGAGGTATCCCGGAAGCAGAAAGACACACATGGTATATACTCACTTATAAGTGGATATTAGACATGTAATATAGAATAAACATACTAAAATCTGTACCTCTAAAGAAGCTAAGCAAGAAGGAGTACCCTAGGTAAGATGACCAATCCTCACTCAAAAAGGCAAACAGGAAGGACATCAGAGGAGGGAGAAAACAGGGAACAGGACAGGAGCCTACCACAGAGGGCCTGTGAAAGACTCTATCCAGCAGTGTATCAAAGCAGATGCTGAGACTCATAGCCAAACTTTGGGCAGAGTGTAAGGAATCTTGTGAAAGAAGGGGAAGACAGAAAGACCTGGAGGGGACAGGAGCTCCACAAGAATAACAGAACCAAAAAAATCTGGGCCCAGGGGTCTTTTCTGAGAATGATAGTCCAACCAAAGACCATGCATGGAGATAACCTAGAACCCTTGCACTGATGTAGCCCATGGCAGCTCAGGGTCCAAGTGGGTTCCCTAGTAAGGAGAACAGGGACTGTCTCTGACATGAACTCAGTGGCTGGCTCTCTGATCACCTCCCCCTGATGGGGGAGCAGCCTTACCAGGCCATAGAGGAAGACTGTGCAGACTGTTCTGATGAGACCTGATAGGCTAGGGTCAGATGGAAGGGGAGCAGTGACTAAGGGACCCTGAAAGTCCTGCCCCTCCAGTCCTTCTGCAGGTCAGTGAGAGCTCAAGGCTGTTCTCTGTGACCCCTGCTGTCTGTGACTTCCAGCCAGCACCATACATAGCTCAGGACTGTACAACTCTGGCACATGACCTTGTGTTTGGTAAAGCCAGCAAGAAAAAAAAAATGTCTGAATGGGTTCCACCAGGCAAGGGAGAAGGGGGATAAGAAGAGCAACATCTAAGAAGCAGAAATGTGATGTACTGTGGCTTGAATGTAAATGTCTATAGTGCCCAACTGCTGGCACTGTGTGGGAACTTAAGGTGGCAGAGGCTAGCTTGAGGCCAGGGACATGTGGTTAAATTAAACCCTCCGTCCTCCAGGTTGCCTTTTTTGCAGGTATTTTTGTCCCAGCACGAGAGCTAACTGTTAGTGCACACCATGTGCTTTGGTGTTAAAGAAACAAATAGATGGGCAAGGCGTTCTTTAAATACACAGGCCCTTCTGCTGAGAGAGGGAGAATTATCCCGGGGATATTTATATATTTGTGCATATACATACATACACATATATGTACCCAACAATAATGAGCAAAGAAAAGGAGGCAATCAGCTGAAAGCGAGGGGTGGGAGAGAAGCAAGGAAGGGGGTAAAGTGATATAATTCTATTTCTATTAAAAGCACATTAAAAACGTATCAACGTATCCAGTACTGTTATTTGGCAAACATCTGTGATACTGTAGACAGTGTTGGTATCAGGAGGTGGCAGATGGTGTGTCAGGAGGAGCATCCACTCCTCCTGACTGTGGCCGTCAGTCTTCAGCAGACATCACTGCACTTTCAATCATTTATAGAAAGTTTAGCCATGGAATGTAAGCAGCCTCTTGCAGTTTAAGTGGCAGAATGAGGACTTACACTAGAGTCTGTGTCTACGGAAGACCAGCAAGCCCTGACACGTCATGCTAATTTAAAGTGATTTCCAGGTTTTTTTTTCAAGGGAAAGAACTTCAGTAGCCTATGGAAAATTGAGTACTTTCTGGCTAATTAAATAGCCAGTGGTATTTCTTGCATCCAAATCTAGGCAGTTAGGATAATGATGTCTGGTTATCATCCAGAATATATCTAATTAAAAGACATTTAATCTTAAATGCCTCACAAGCCCTTTGAAGGAAAACATGTTGCAATGGTTACAGTCACAGCGGAGAATCCCAGCTTATCCAAACCTCTTATCCAATCCAGAAGGTCCCTTTCAAAAGTGGTGCATCTTATGAAGTTACTCAGAAGCTACCACTAATTTGATATGAAGTGTCCTGAAGTGACAAGCTGCAGATGAAAAAGCAAAGCTAGTCTCTTTGTCATGGCCAAACCCACCACTTAGGAATATGCACAGGGGAAAAAAAGCCTATCTCCAAGAAAGGGGTGGTTTTGGCCATTCCTCTCATGTGTGCTAGTGTGCTAAAGGCAGAGATCAAATGTAAGTATTTTTCTGAGATCTCATGATGTTTGTTTTCTTTTTCTTGACAGTAGTAATTTCAAGCTATGATCAAATTTCCTCATCTCCTCTTTTATGAGATCAAAAGAACAGAATGTGGAGATTGCTGGCAATTTTTGAGAGAGGCACAGCTTAGAACCAGTTTCCCCTCTCTGGTCAGCATCTTTACTCTGAGTGCTTCTGGCATGTCAAGTCTTAGAATGCATAAACTGACACAGACTGTGAAAATGACATCACTTCAAGGACACTATATGCCTCCATTCATGAGGCTTTTTTGATAATCAGTTTAAAACTGCAGTGGCAACTATTTGTCTTTTGATGTATGCCTTTTGCACTTGGCTTGCACCTTTTGTGTTGCATTTTGAAGGTTTGTCAATTCGTAATGGGGAAGGGCCACTTGCAATGTGTTATGTATCCTGCTGTTGTAAAGGCGCTCACCCCTGATATGGTCTAGGGGTGATCAGCACCTCTAGAACAAGATGCTGTTACAGTGTTCAATGGCAGTTACCTTGCATCCTGGAACTAAAGAGGCAACCTAGAGCAAGTAAGATATTACCACCAACACATACACACTAGCTGGGTAAGGCAAGGCAACAGGATTGCACATGTGAAGAATGACATACGTCTTCAAGAGTTTGAGAGTAATTCCTCGAGTCGTGTGAAGTATAGTCTGCACATACAATATACGGTGTAATGGAAGTAAAAGAAAAAAGCAAGTGCCACAGGTACCTGCCCACCCTGGCTGCTGCTGTAAGTCCAGGCATCATTTGCATTTCTTCGGGGAGGACAGTACAAATTACAATCTCCTTCCCTGAAATCCTTGAACAGTCTAGATTATTTAAGCAATTTGTCTCTCAAATCCCTAGCACAATCTGCAAAGCAATTTTTAATTCCTGTTTCCAGGGTTTACAGTGAGTAATTGAAATGGTGGGAAGTCTTCTATAAGGATCTACATAAAGCTGGCTTTTCTCTTTTTTTCTTTCTTTCTTTCTTTCTTTCTTTCTTTCTTTCTTTCTTTCTTTCTTTCTTCCTTTCTTTCTTTTTTCTTTCTTTCTTTCTTTCCGTTTTTCTTTTTTTAATGACAGCATCATTCTACTTGCCCATGGAATATAATATTGATTTTTATAAAGTTAGAAGAAGCTTTTTCTGGTATAAGTTAGAGAATTTAAGTTTAGCAGCCATGAGAGGTGTAGAGATTGTTAGCAGTGTTTAAAGGAGGCACAAAGCTTAGAAACACTTTTCTTTCTCTGGCAAGCACCAACCCTACTGTATTGTAAATACTTAGAATAACCTCAATAAAAATTAATATTGGTTTGTCAGAATGATGGAAGAGCTTCAGATTTTGTGGCATACTATAAAAATCCCATTAGTTCACTGCACTGCTCACTGCTTCTGGGGCATCACTGATCACCGGAAGGTGAGAGCGTGTGTGAGAGTTGGAAACAAGGCTCTGAGAAGCCAGCCCAGGCCCTGTTCCTGTTTGTGCAGCATGGCAAACTACAGTAGAACTGCCCCACCTTCATGACAGCTCTTCATTATATCTATTTCCTCTATCTTCCTCTTTATTATATCTATTTATTTTGTGCATGTGCGTACTTCTGTTGTGGCAGGCAAGAGGTCAGAGGACAAAGAGTAGGGAATTGGTTCTCTCATAGTACCGTAGGTTCTGGGGCTAGAACTCAGCCAGGGGATTTTCAGCCTTGGCAGAAAGCAACTTTACCCACGGAGGCGTTTCTCTGTCCCACTCCTCCAAACAACATTCTTTAGAAGACTATCTGAACTGACAGTTATGAGATCAACAGTAGGACCTTGAGCTTTCTCAGAAAGGAGAGAAATATGAGCAGCCAAGAAAACTACAGCTGAACACAGTCAGAAGCTATCTCCTGATGGTCAGGATGCCCCTTTGTGGTTGGACATCAATGAAACTGCAGGTGTTTGTTCTTACTGTATCACAAACTGAGACACTAACCCGTGTGTCCTGACTCTGGGCACATGCACTGTCACAGGCACTAACGTGGTGCACGTGCGCTGTGACAGGGAATATGGATTGCCAACCTGACCAGTTCTGGAGTCACAGGAGTCTATGAGGGACTCTCTGGATTAGTTTAACTGAGGTGTGAAGACCCATCATAAATATGGGTGAGGCTGTCCCATGCCCACCTCTCTTGCTTCCTGACTGCAGATGTGATGTGACTTCTTCTCCCTGCTCTCCTGCTGCCATGTCTTCCTGACCACCGTGGACTGTGCCCCCCTTGAACTATGAGCCAGAATAAACTTTTCCTCCTTCAGGCTGCTTTTTGTCAGGTATTTGATCTCAGCAATAAGAAAAGTAGTTGGCCCTTTATGTCCACCAACAGCTGGGAGTCAACAGCTTTGGAATAGTGTCTCCTGATTTTGTCTTTCCATCACAATTCACAGAATTTTTTTTTGGCTTACTTATTGCTTGAATTGAAATGTCTATGACCTTAGAATTCAATTTGGATGCTACTAGTTTTGCTAAGTAATGTTAAGGAACTTTCAAATACAACAACAACAAAAAAGTCCATGATCTTGGAGAGTTCAGAGCTATTTGAAAAAGATAGATAGATAGATAGATAGATAGATAGATAGATAGATAGATAGATAGATAGATAGACAGATGAATGGATGGATGGATAGATGGATTTATTGGGGCTGGAGAGATGGCTCAGTGATTAAGAATACTAACTGCTCTCCCAAAGGACCTAGGATTAAGCCCCAGAACCCAGGTCACAACCAGCTGTATGTCCAGTTCCAGGGCCTATATTGTCCTTCTTGCATGTATCTTAGCAAGAAGAAAAGTAGCCAACCCTGTGTGCTCTTCTGCCTTCTGTGGGCACAGGACACAAGATACACATCAGGTGCGCATACATAATGCAGATACAATATCCACAATCATTTGTAGTGCATCAATTAGCTCATTATTCTGAAGAATATTGAAATGTTCTTAAGGTTCCTATGTGCGAATGAGAGTGACCCAGCTGGCCCACTCCATCAGAAAAAGGATTATGTGGTTATTATATGGTGTGTGTGCATATATGTGTATATATACATATGTATGTATGTGTGTATATGTATATGCAGAAAGAGCAGAGGTGAAAATATTTGGTGATTGTATGTACTATAATAGGCATTCTGGGGGAGTGGAAAAGCTTGAAATAGAATTCAAGAAATGGTTTCATAGACTTGTGAAGAAGGAGAATTGAAAGAGAAGCCAGGGGATATTGTGGGTTTTATATGTACATGAGTATTATGAAAATATACGTGTTCATAATATATAAACACACACATATGTAATGTTCTGTCAGGTATACTGTCATGGTACAAGGGTTAAGCGAATGTTAGGGATCAAATGTAGAGATTGGGAGCCCCAAGATATGTCAATAAGAGGACTTACAGCTGGCTGTGTGATCACCAAGGCGGCCAGGCAGGAGAAAGGCCAGGCCCTGAGAACACCCTAAAGGCAGCTTGTACTTCACTGGCTCAGACTGGCTCCCACAAAACCCAGCCTGAGAAACATTCACAAGACACCATTGCCCTTTCACTTACTAAGTGTCTTAATTTAATAATTAAATAGTTAAATAGTTACTCTATTATATATATTGCATTTAATATAACAGACTGGATTTGTGGGCAAGATTAGCTTCCAAGGAAACATTTGTCTATTCCAGGAATAAGATGGCCCCAGATTGCCCCAGCGTGGTCAAGAACGGGAGAACTGGTTGACCAGGATTGAAATCCAGATACTAGAGGCAGGTATTTGCAGCGAGGCTCAGTCTGCCTCCTGCTATGGAGATGGAAGTAGCTATCTTACTAACAGTAACCCCAGACTGCATGCTTTCTCTGCCTGTGGCTGTGTGGATTCTTCTTTGGAAACATGAGAATTGAGATTGCTGCTGAGAGTGGGATTAGAGGGAAGCAGAAGTTGCCATCCGCACCCATGTGTGCATCATTTCGATGGGTGTTCTGCATCATGACATGCCATCATATAGCCACAGCTGTTGCTTTGTTTAAAGGTTCTATTAATTTCTTTGGACTGAACTGTTTCTTTTGTTACTGACTTTTACAAAGCTCTGTGATAAAATCTTTCAAATGTCTCTGCATTATGACTTAAAAATATGTAGCCTATAAGGCAAGTAACTGATATTAACTGCAAACTCTTCTGAAATTACAACTTTGAGGAAAGTGCAGGGCACTTCTTTAGAATGTATGTCTGATGTTTCTTTTTATGGATATTGCTCACAGTAGACTCAAACCTAATAATAACTTGAATGGCATATGTAGAATTAACATTGTGTGCACCAAAACAATTGTGGTGGAGGACAACATAAACACTTTGGTTTTTTATAAAGATAGTTTAAATCCTATCCAAATAAATAAACATCAAATGTATTTTTTTTCCTAGCTGTAGAAGCAGCACTGGAAAGATGGCTTGCCATCTTTTCACTAGTAAGACATCATGTCAGGTGTATTTTGTGGAACCAATAGCTGGTTTTATGCCATGCTTGCATTTTAACATCAAGCAGCTTCAGAGAATTTTCGAGACTCCTCAGGAGGGCCTCTGAGAACATTTCACAGGACAGATATTGGGTCAGTTTAGTAGATGAGTCAGACTGGGTCTCATAGTAGATGAGACAAAACAGCAAAGTGTGTTTATCAGTTTTAGAAACTGCAAAACACATTTTGGGGAAAAAATTCAAATCATGATTTTAAACTTCTTGATTTCATCACTGGGACATTCATACAGATGCCTTTATGTACATGCATATAGAGTAATGGTACTTTCTTTTGCCTCGTATGTGTGGGAAAGCTCTTGTTTTTTATTGTGATCACACTTAAAGATACTAAAATAGTTGTTGGCATTAATTACATATGCAATATTTATAAGCTGAGTTTTTAAACCTTAGTGAAGATGCCATTTCCATTATAATTTTCATCACAGAACCCTCATGCATTTAACATAAAGTGGATGTGCATTATTTGCTATTCATTGAACATGTCGTATGTGACCTCCTGAGCACACCTGTTCTCATGGTTAGAAATAGAAATATGGCTAATCATTAGAGAGAAGTAGCATGGCTCATCTCTGTCCACTCAGGTGGATCATATTAACTGTGAATAATTCAGGCAACAGCCCAGAAATTCTGAGTTCTGCCGCTGCTGAGCTGACCAAAAAGACCAGCAAAGTCTTCCTTGCTTTTGGGATGTAGAGATTCTGGAGGCAAACCTGGGAGAAGGAAGACCTTGTCTCAAAAGCAAAAGTAACAAATAAAATCCCCTAAGAATAACAGGGCACAAAACAACATTACAAAATTAACTGCTTACAAAGCACGTCAGCAATGACAAAATATCGTCAAAGTATAACTGTCTCTAAGATTCTTCTCTCAGGTTCTCCATAGCCCCACGCTCTTGCTACACTTAAGAGAAAGTAAACGTTGAAATCACAAATTTCACATCAAGTTTATTATTAAGTTGTTAATTTTGTAATATTTTGTCTGATTTCATGTTTTTGTTTCTCTTAGAGATAGAACACCTAAGTGAATACAAAAAATTTTGTTCTAATTAGAACAATAAAAGTAAAAAAATAAAACTGTGGATCAGAAGCACAGGCTGAAACATGAGTCTTATGGAACGTTTGTCAAAAATGGCCATAAAGAACTCCTATACAAAAGCCATTACCTTAATGTTATAATAGCGGTGGTTATTTAAATGGCTAATGTTAATCTCACTGAATGTTTGCAAAATTATATTATATCCAGTATAGTAATAGCACTGTCTTACTAGAGGAAATCACACGGCCCTCAAGATGGCCAATCCTACACCCTGTATAGCCAGTGAAAAAGGGTTTCAAATGTATCATTGTCCAAAAGGGAAAAGGCAAGAGAATTATTAGGGGTGTTAGCTAAAGCTATTCCAAATAGCAAATTCTCTTAGCTAGGTCTACATTACAAGACCTTGTTTCAAAAATAACAGCAAGAATAGTGAAATATATATATATATATATATGCACATATATTCACATACATAATATCCAAAGATATACAGAGTCAACATGGTTTACAGGCCTCCTAAGAACATACTGATGAAGTTTTAGAAATTCTTAAAGCAAGACCAACAACCTGAACTTAATCTCTAACATCATGTTTTAAAAATAAAAAGGCAGATGCAGCAGACGACATCTGTGATTCTGACTTGCCTACAGGGAGATGGAAAGGGAAGGCTGGGGAATTGGTGGCCAGGTGGCCTGGGTGTCGTAGTACATAAAAAGGTGGGGGTTTGGGCTAAATGATGCTATTTATTAGCCCTGTAATTATTATAGCAGTATTACTTTACCTGCTATCACAAATAATAAGACACAGACACCTGTTAGATTTTACAATTGCCTTATTACTTTGGGGGGGGCAGTTTCATTGTTTCAATAACATCACCATCCATCTCTCTTTTTGTCTTTTTTTTTCCAGAGCTGAGGACTGACCCCAGGGCCTTGCGCTTGCTAGGCAAGCGCTCTACCACTGAGCTAAATCCCCAACCCCACCATCCATCTCTCAGCCCCCTTCCAGTGTCATCCATCTTAACCATTTCTATCTGGGCTAACTTTCGTCGTTAATCCCAAGATACTTGCATTGGATCCCGGTCCATGTGGTTCTTTCTCCACACTAATCCCATCTTAGCATCCTCCTGCCTCTTCTCTTCCCATCTCTGTGTCCTGTGATTCTCTTGAATCCAAAGCCAGGGAACCTTAGCCATGGCTACCCAATTCTGCCCTACCCAGGTTTTAGGCCTTTAATCAACCAATTAGCTATAACGTCTTAGGCCAGTTTACACAACAAGGAGAGTTTATCCAAGCAGTAACCATATCTTGAGAGCCAGTAATTAGCATAAAAATAAAAGCATCAGGTTCCCAACACCTGGGGCTTGAGGATCAGCTTTACCATCAAGAACTACCCTGCTTCAACAAGGTAGAATGCAAGAGCCCACTCCCCAAAGTTGCTCTCTGACCTCCACACATATGGCTTTTCATTCATGAGACCACACATACAAACACCCCCACACCCACAGAGAGAGAGAGAGAGAAACAGAAACACACAGATAAATACAGATATGCACAAACATGCATGCATACACACAATTCCACAGAAACATCATAACAAGAAATGACAGAAGATATAAGACCTCCAGTAAATCATTCATTAAACAAACCTGTGCCACAGGAATGGAGTCCACCATGCTCTGTCCAAGAAATGACAAGAATCAGGAAGATGCTCTCAATTGATGCCTTAGGCAGGAAGGTACAAACCAGGAGAGAAACGGTGTGTGTGTGTGTGTGTGTGTGTGTATGAACACTGTTCTTAGCAACTTTCCAAGTTCACAATATAGTACTGCTGACAACAGTCACCTCAAGATCTTTTTCTCTTATTCCACCATCTAGCTGAAATGTTTCATCATTTTTCAAAACTGCATTTTTGTCTATTAAAAAACAGTAACTGTCAAAAAAAAAGCACAAGAGTGCACAAATGTACGCCAACCAAACTACCCACTGCTCTCTGAATCATTCTGGGTTTGTTGTAGGGCAATGAGGCAGATTTATTTTTGATAATTATGGTGGTGATGACGGTGGTGGTGATGATGGTGAGGATGATGGTGTGTGTCTGTATATATGACATAGGTATGCAGGTGCCCATAGAGGCCCGAAGAGTGTGTCAGATGTCTTGAAGCTGGTGCTTCAGCTGCCTGTGTGACACTCAGTATGGGTGTTGGGAACTGAACTAATTGTGGTCCTCTGCAAGAGCCATAAGCATTCTTAACCACTAAGCCACCTGGGTTTCCTCATCCATAAAAAAGAATCCAGTATTTGGTGTATGTGTTCACAGGAAGCTGTGGGGGGTGGGGGGATGTAGGTCTGCCACACTCATTATCTAATCATTGCCAAAGACAGACATTCTCTACTGGACATCAGCTTTACTTGGGCTATTTTATGTTCAGTCTTCATAGTCCAGTGTAGTATTCAGTTCAGCTAGGCTACTTCTCAAGCAGAGCAGGTCACATAGGACACTATGTTAAAAAAAAAAAGAATCGTCTTTCAAATTTAATGTAACTAAAATCAGAAGAAAGATATGAAATAAATATTGTCCTGATGACTTTGTTTCTCTTTGGCAAGTATTTAAAAAGCCTTATTTTGTACATGAGCTTTTGTGAAGGTCAGCCTGAGTGTGTATATGTGTTGTGTAGGTTTGTGTTGTACTTGGAAATTCGTTGTCAACTTGGACGGTTTGATTTTTACTGTACCATGATTGTTTCAATATCTCTAGTTCACGGTAAATATTTATGGTCATGCTCTCTTCATTTTCCAGTGGAGGAATGGGCCACGGTCCACTCCCATGGCATGATGACACATGCTGTCTGTTTCTTACTCTCTGCTTCACAATGGCTGTACCAAGCTGTGCTCACATGCCTTTTCTTGACTCATGCCCCTGGTTCTTTCCAGCCTCCCTCTTGTACCTGCCAAGGTCTTTCTGCCAAAGTAGTGCAGCCTGCTGCTTCAGAGGCTTTTACTGTATACACCAAAGACTGAGGGCTGAGAGATGTTAGCTGTATATGTTTAGATTATAGTAAAATTTATTGATGAGTAAAATTTGCTTCTATTTATGGCATGCAACTTGATGTTTTGAAATCATATGTGAATATGCTAAAGTAGCATTTCTGATTCCTTAAACATGAGTAATGCTGTTGGTAAGGCAACACACCCTCTGTCCATTCTGCTGTTTTGCTTAAGACTATTGTTCTAGAACACTGGAGAGGTGGCTGCTCTGAAAGAGGACCTCAGCTAAGGACCCATCCCTGACTTGGTGGATTGCAAGAGTTCTCTGTAACTACAACTCTAAGGTATCTGATGCTCTGTTCTGTTTTCTACTGGGAACCAGGCACATGCGTGATAGACATACATATATGCAAAACACTGAGATGATAAAAACATAACAACATTTTTTTAAAGGCCAGTGTTAAAGTTTCGACCCTGCCATTGCTCTATGAAACCAATAGTGAAAAATAGAAATAATTTGAAAGCTTTGGAGTTATGCAGTTCTCCACATTAAGGCAGAGGTGATAGCTTACTCACTAGGGAAGCCTTACTCTCTCTTCCATTCAACAACATCATCTTGATTCTTCCTCTGGTACAATAATTAGTAAGCTGATTTGACTGTTAGATGGAGGACTTTTATTTATGAATCTTAGAGCCAAGCATTCAGAATGCTTAATAAACATTGAGTAAATGGCTTGCAATCAAATTATTAGAACAAGCCTGTACTGAACAGCTGAATCCAGGACTGTAAGTTTTCACTAGACAATGTGTCCCACAATCATTTGAGGTCATATATTTAATCAGGAAGATATAACTCATTTATATCCATTATATATACTCCATATAAGCCATATATGTCATACACACATATATACATATATGTATATATACATACACAGTTTTATGTTATATATACATATGTTTATATATACATATATATGTATATGTATAAAAAACTGGGACACCCAGTGTTCTCAATAGATATGAACCTAAGCCAAAGGAGGTCACCCCAGGGCTGAAGACAGAAAAGAGCAGCCACAAGGGAATGCTAGTGTTCTGGTGCTAGTGTAGGTGAGGTGGCTCTTGTCCCCAGTAGATTGATATCACAATCATGGCTCTGTAGTTCCGAGGGTCCCCTAACCAAGATGTGATCAAAATTGACCCTTGTGACTTCCCACCTGTGTCTTCAGTCAACATATCATAAAGTAAAAAATTGTTTTACAAACTATCAACTGTAAGTTTTTCAAATTTCAGAAATGTTTTTCTGTTTGATTTATGCTTTAATGAATTTAATGTTTCTATTTACATGACTAAAAATAGATTAACCCACTTTAATCCTTGAATTATCCTTATAATTCTATTCATTTCATCTGTTCTGGAGGAGGTCTTAGCATTTACTTAAGACATTTGCAAACCCACCCAGAACAACTGCGGTGTTGTGGCTGGTGTCCCCTCCACTGAGCCCTGACAGGTCCCATGATGCTCTCAGGTCAACTGATAGGACCCAGCAGATACAGGCAAGGGACGCTCGGGTGCGTCAGGTTTCAAGCAATCAGAAAAGGCCTTTGTATGCATCTTGGTTTTTTACTCTGCCACAAGAACTCACTCCTGACTGCCCATCTCAGTGTAGATCTTGGTGCAGTTTCTCTCTATATTCACTTTTCCCATGTTTTTATCTTTTTCTTTTCCATGCTTTGGGTTTTAGAACTGTCTATTGCTCTTTATGTATTTATGTATTTATGTATTTATGTATTTATTTATTTATTTATTTGCTAAACTCCTACATGAATTTGTTTGCTATAAACTGCTTTTTGTTGTTTCCAGTAAAATGTTTTATTGTTTCAAAGAATTGTTTCAAAACAATTGGTGATTGTCTTCCTTGGCACTCCATCCTTGCTTAGCCAAACCTGCTTCTGTGTAGTAAAGCCAAACTTCCTTTTTATGCCGTGAACAAGAAGAAGTTAATGCCTCTATGTTTTCTTTTGTGTCATAAAATAAATTCAACCAGCAGAAGACTGTCCTGTGTGTCTTTGTCCTCCCATTTCTCCTCTTTTGAGGATCTCCCCATTTTTTTTACACCCATTGTCATTTCTGGCAGGAGAGTGCTCGCCTAGGACCTCACTGAAAAGGATGGAGACCCATGGTGCCTGAGAGAAGGATGTGGCCCATGGATTTCCCTTTCTTAGTGGCGTACTAGCGTATTTTCTATGGTATATTTTCTAAATTGTCTTGACACCAGGCAGCCGGCCACCGCACATTCAGGTAGTATTCATCCATTTCTCTCTGCTCTTTGACTCTGGTGTGATGTTGCCAGCTGCTTCAAGTTCCTGCCACTTCGGCTTCCCCACAGCAATGGACTGCGAACAGGACTTGTGAGTCAAGCAAGTTCCTTCTCCCCTCAAAACCAAGACATCTGGTAGCTCTGTACGTCCTTTCCTATGTCAGTAAAGGCAAAGACTCCTAAAATATATACAAAAATTAAATTTGGGGGCGGGGCGTGGGGGCTTGTTTTGAGAAGAGAGAGAATGTTTGACAAGCTACTGACAAGTCTCCCAGGTGCCCTTGCAACTTCCGGGTGTATACCACACAGGATCAATGGCTGGTCAAGAAGTTCAAAGGCAAAACACAGAGTAGGTCCTGAAAGGCTCTTCACTGAGGCTTCTGGAGTGATAGGGTTTGAGCTTGCGTGCCTGGAGAAGTCATTGCATAGACTGTCAGAGCCAGAGGCCACAGCACAGACTGTCACGGGAAGTCTGGCGATGACTGACAGATAAAGGTGCTTTGAGCAAAATGACAGACTCATAGGAAAAAGAAAAGAGCTGCTCCTCACTCAGTCCAGTCGAGCACTAATCTGAACTGTAGCCGCTTCTTCCTTCTCACCGAAAAGCCGCTAACCCGTCCCCCTTTTTCAAACAGCCCAATGCCTATTTTACTTAAAAATAAAACAACATTTTATTTTGAGGTAAAGAGCACTTGATAGTTTCTCCTGAGCACTTCAGTCTTTCCTGATGGGAAGCAAACAGAACATTTGTGTTCCTTCCCAGTGATACCTTGATCCTTCCTCGGAGGCTCTGAACTTGAGGGAAGCAAGGTAAGGAGTGAGGCTCTGGCTGGAGAGGGGGAGTGTAACCTGACCCTTGATCTTGGAAATGGTAAGTCAAACATGAGGCTAGTGGAAATCCTGCTTTGGGTAAGAACTGATGCCTGGTTGAGTATCTTGGGCCCGCAACTTCCAGTCTGGGAGCAGGGAAGGGAAAGTGTGCCGTAGGGGCTTTCTCTGTTTAATAAGGTTTGGGAACATGTTAAAGTTATTTTTATAAAACCATGTTTGTTTCCCGTTTCTCTCTTAACCTAGCTATCACACAAATAATTGAGAATTTATTATATCTGTTTAATAATAAACTACACAACACAATAACTGAGCAGTTATTAAGCTACTCTTAGCCCTCTACACTAATCTGGTTCCATCCCAGTGTACATCCCAGAGATACTTGCTCTTTGTAGCTCTCTTCTCTAGCTCCTTCTCCTGACGTTTCCTAGACCTCTCCCTTGGCTCAATTCCCTCCTTCCTGCTCTAACTCCTCCTTCACTGGCTGGCAGGAAATCCGGCCCTATTTTCTCCCCTGCTCAGTGACTGGCTGGAAGCTGCTTTATTGGCATCAGAGGATAGTTAGGGAGCAGAGTTTATAGAATATTACAACGGAAGATTCTAAGAACAAGGATTGCAACCATATATGGGGGGCTTATAGATATCAACATTTGAATTACACAATAACCAGATGCTTATAGGGAACCGCCCCCGGACATCCTGACACTGGAAAACTGGAGGTTTTGTTTTAAAAGTGGATCCATTGTATGAGTCTAGCGGAGAGGTGACCTCAGTAGCCCGGGGTGACACAACAGCCCTTTTCAACAGGACAGTGCCAGAAGCAAAGGTTGGTGGCGGCTCAGAAGGAACTCTAATAAAACCCCTGCGAACGTGGAACTCAAACCCCGGGACCCACACAGAGGAGAGAACAGACTACTACTAGCTGTCCTCTGGTCTCCACACAGTGCAATGGCATGCATTCTACACACACACAATAAATAAGCTGACTTGTTTAAAGGAGTTCTAGGGATCATCAAATGTTCTTTTTTGCTCATCTGTCCACATCTGAGTTTTGTGAGAGAACTGTAATTGCACAGTGTGAGATGAAGCCTGAAAGCACCAGGACTTGCTTCGTCTCTGTTGCTTATAACAGCAACACAGACTTCATATGCTTTGGTTAAAAACAACCCACTTTCTTTGGGCTTTTGGTTGTGGAAATACAAGCATGAGAGACCACAGTTGGTGACTGGCTTCCTTCTGAGCCTCCAGGACCACTGTATGGTTTTGCAGTGACTGCCTGATCTGCTCCCAATCACCACAGGCTACAGCCTCTGAGGACAGCACTTCTATCATTGTCTTAATATGTCACATTGGGGGTTGAACCTCAGCATAACTCTTGGGGTCAGAAACCACATGTGGTGCAAGCAAAGAGTCATAACCATCTTTAATCTTTAGCTTCATAGGCAGTCCACCAAGTATCGGATCATCCCCAACAGCTTCTGTTCCTGTCTCATGGTGAGAAAACTTGGGTCCTAAAGACATGTGCTTTCTCCAAGGAGCTGAGTTTATAGACAATGGTAATTTAATTAGACTTTTTGGCAAATTTCCCTGAATCCAAAGTCTTATTTCCTTATGAAATCACCGCAGCCAAACTAGAAGTAATCTGAAGTTCCCCAGGACTGAGGTAAGTCACAAAACTTGTCCAAAGATTTTTCACTGTATCAAGTAGCCAGGAAACTCAACCATACACTGGAAACATTGGGAGAAACTCAGCACCATGATGAGGCTGGAGGGGCCAGCCACACTGTGTTCACACATCAACCAGTGCCAGCCTGACTGTCTGGAAAGCAGCTTAGCATCCTTAGGTACTGCTCCTGGTAGAAACCCCATTGGTAGCTCTTTTTCATACCACACTCTCTAGGGAGCATGTCAGAATGGGCAGTGCAGAGACTCGTCTATGGTATGTGTACGTGTGTGCTAGCTACACGGAAAATATGAAAAAGAGATTGTGAGATGGGTGTGGTAGCCATAAGCAATGCCGAACTGAAAACTTTCTGAACTTTAGTGCAAGGAGAAAGAGGCTTTGCTTTAAGAAATGGATTAACTCACATAAAGAAACCATTACAGAAAAATAACTAGAAAGGAAAGGAAAAAAAAGTCTTCTCAGAGTCAGGGGGAGGGGGAGAAAGAAACCGTTCCAGTACACAGGGGAAGGAGAGAACATATCGGATTCCCCCAACCTCTGCTCCCTCTTTCTGGGGCACAGCTGCCCACAGAAATTCATGTGCAGGCAGATGTGAGCACAGCTGCACCTTAGGAGTCCAGGCATCACACCAGCATTCCTGTCTGTTGCCACAGGAATGCTTTTGCAGCAGCTCAGGCTCACCCCAGCCAAGAGCACAATCAATGGGCGTCACCAGTAATGTCACCTGCTCACAGGACTTTCTTTTTTTTTTCTTTTCTGTTTTCTCCATTGTTTATTTTCCCCTACACTGAAGTGTTGTTGTTGTTGTTGTTTTTAACAGCTTTCAAGTGAAAAGTAAAAAATGACCTGTGACATTTCTAATCTCTGAAAGCAAAGATTCCTTTTTCTTAGACATGGTTATAAATTCTGTATAAAATTGGTATGTAGAATGCATAGAGTGGACAATTCCAGTGTCTGAGTAGAGACCCTTTTGGGTGTCACCTCATCCCCCACATTGAGAAAAGGGATGTGGGAAAACAAAAAAATATCAGCAGAATTTCTTTCAGCCAAGAGAGAAATGAGATTTTTAGTAGAAACAACAATAATCTAAAGATAGACGCCCATGGTGATAATTGATGACCAGAACTGCAGCAAAGCGGCTAGGTTCCCGGAATAGATGGCAGCAGACCAGTTTCTAACGTGAACACCCAAAAGTCCTTCTGCTGAAAGCTGGTCCCCAGCCTCAGGTCCTAGGGGAAGGTCCTGCAGCCTTTGGTAGGTGGAGCTTAGTGTCTGGGGAGAGGCTAGTAGCTTAAAGTGCTCTGCAAGTATGAGTGCTTGAGATCGAATTCCCATGTAAAAAGTCAGGCATGACCTCGTGTGACTAACCCCAGTCTTAGAGGGGGATTCCAGCACAATCACCAGTGATCCTTGGGCTTCTACTCTAGCCATTGACTACAAAATTCAGCAAGATCCTCTTTCAAAGAGATTAAGCAGAGACTGATAAAGGAAGACAGCCATTGTTCTGCTCTGGGCTCTGCAGAGCAAAGGACATAGAGCAGAGCAGAGTACATAGGCATGTCCACCCATACATCTGCAGACCACAGGCACACACACACATACACACACACTTGAATATGCACAGACACTTTAAACACGACAAAGACTTAACCAGAAACCAAAACTTTGCAAAATGGCATAAATGACACCAACCGCAACAAACAAAAGAAACAGAATTTCAACAAAAGTCATGTTCTAGTCAGACTTGGGAATTGCACTGAAAGCCAAGAAACTATGCCGCCCCGCTGCCACGGAGGTAAGGAACTTGAATTGCCTCTATCCCTCAGAAGACTCTGTCTACCTCTGAATTCTACAAAACTGTCAAACGATAATGTAAAGGGTTACAGATCAAGCCTCCGGGGTTGGAGAGATGGCTAAGAGGTTAAGAGTACTGTTTGCTCTTGCAGAGTCCTGGGTTTCGTTCCTAGAACCCACCTCAGTGGCTCACCACCATCTGCAACTCCAGCTGGAATGGAGATTGAGTAGTGGGGAGAGGAGGGTTGGGGGGTTGGTGTCTAATGCCCATTTCTGGCTGCCGCAGGCACTGCACACATGTGGTATACAGACAGACATGTAGGCAAAACACCCACACACATAAAATAACATAAATTAGCCTTTCAAAATTTAAAACTAAAACTCTTATACAAAAACAAAAATCTAGAAAAAAAATTAAGAAGGAGGAAATGCATAGAATGTTAAAACATGTTTTAAGAAAACAAATTTAAATTAAAAAAACATGTTTTAAGGACAGTTGAGCCTCTTTTGGATATATGCCTAGGAGTGGTATAGCTGGGTCTTGAGGGAGCACTATTCCTAATTGTCTGAGAGAGTGCCAGAGTGATTTCCAAAGTGGTTGTACAAGTTTACATTCCCACCAGCAATGGAGGAGGGTCCCCCTTTCTCCACAACCTCTCCAGCATGTGTTGTCACTTGAATTTTTGATCTTAGCTTAGGTGAAAGCTCTACAAGGACCAAATAGATCAGGGCACAGGGGTCATTTATGAGAATGTATCTTCAACCAAGGACCATGTATGGTTATAACCTAGAACCCCTGCTCAGATGTAGCCCATGGTAGCTCTGTATCCAACTGGGCACCCTAGTAAGGGGAACAGGGACTATTTCTGACATGAACTCAATGGTGGATTCTTTGACCTCCCCGCCCCCCTGAGGGAGGAGCAGCCCTGCTAGGCCACAGAGGAGGACATTGCAGCCAGTCCTGAAGATACCTGATAAACCAGGGTCAGATGAAAGGGGAGGAAGTCCTCCCCTATCAGTGGACTTGGAAAGGGGCAGGGAGAAGATGAGGGAGGGAGGGTGAGATTAGGAGGGAATGAAGAAGTGGGATACAGCTGGGATACAAAGTGAATAAACTGTAACTAATATTAAAAAAAATTAAAGAATTTAAAAAGGCACAGTTGAAGAACTAAATATCATATGTACTGTTTTGAATAATAATGTTAAATGAGCATGTTAGGCTAGAAATAAAGCAGATTAATGGGCCACAGAACATAAAACCATCACCCATGGAGTCGTTTTGCGATCTGTCAGACCTGCACAAGCTGCTGGGTCCCTGTGAGAGCATGGCCGTGAGCAAACACAGTAGGAAACTTCCAAGGGAGAAATGAAGGGCCTCCAGTCTGTCTGTGAGGTAACGCTCCACCACGCTCTGCCCTCAGTATATTTAGTAGTTTTCTGTAATTCAGGTTTGTCATTAATGGCCATTGGTACTGTTTGTTTAAAAGTTTCCGTCATGCAACAGGGAGTTTCACTATATCTGCCTTAAATTAGACTGTTTCACAGAGGCAGGCTTGACCTGCCTCTCTTCTAAAGGACCTGAGTTTATTTCTCAGCGCCTGTGTCAGGCTGCTCACACAACCTATCACTGTAGCTCCAAAGGTTCTCATGACTCTTCTGGCCTCTACACATTCATGCATGCACACACACACAAATAAACAAAAATGAAAACAACTCTTACAAAAGTAATTTAGCAACTTAACCATCTATCTTGATTACAAGACATGAACATAATATGACCAGTCACACGGATTGACACACAGACTGCCAGAAGTCTTGTTATATACTTGTATGTGCCTGCATGCCGACACACACAGACACCTGCATGTTCATATTATTCATATAAATAGTGAGAGCCTTTACTGTGTCACTCTCTTTTCGTTGAAAATGTAACGAATTAAAAGCACCCAGGAGCACAGCAACTCAGAGGCACATCATGTTGGCAGACACGGATTGCTTGTGGTACGCCTGGGCATTCCTCTTGGTGATGACTCAAGAAAGCAGGTGTCTTTTACTGTCACTTATGACTAGTGTATTTAAGAAAAGGATACAGAGGCCCCGGGAGGCTCTGTTGGCAATGAACACCATGACATGTTTCACAAATCAACCACACTATTTTGTCAGGAGCATTATTCTGGAACAATGGTATCGGGAGACAATCTCTTGCTTCTTTCTCGGGAGATGATACATTTTGAGAGTAAATGAGGACCCAGCGGAGGCATGCCGATCTTTATCTTGCTTGCAGAAGCTATTATATTCTCGTCTTAAACGTCTATGCTGAGAAGGGTCTGTTGACATAGTTTTCCTTTTCATCTGGAGGATGGTTTTCATATTTTTACTACTGTCCTTTCTCTTCAGTATTATCTTTCTAAAAAATGTGTGTTTATTTTCATTGCATGTCCGTGTTTCCTTGCAAGCCTGTCTGTATTGCGTGTATAGTAGCCAAAGAGGCAGAGGAGGCCATTGGATTCCCCAGGAGTGACATTACAGATGTTTGTGAGGCATCACATGGGTGCTGGGAAATGAACCTGGGTCCTCTTCAAGAGAAGCCAGTGCTCCTAACCACTGAGCCATCACTGAAGTCCCTTCATATTCTTTTTATGAGAACTGAACAAGCTGGAAGTTAGATAGACAAAGTCATCATTCCCTCCCTACCCGCTTCTCCCTTCCCTTCTGTATCCTTGCTTATATTTCCAGATAGTCTTTGCCACACTTACTTCTTCAGTAGCTTCAGGTAGGACTGTGTAAACTCTACTATAGTTGCCCTGGCGGAGAGGAATTCAACAGGAACCCTTAAGCCCTGCACCTCACTCCCAGGCTCTCATACCATTGAACCAAGGATTCCCAGACAACTGGAATTTCCTCCAGGAGTCTCTGGCTGGGAGAAGGAAAACACTGAAGGCTGATTCCAGTCACAAGAAGAGCTTGTCTTCCAGGAAGAGAGTTCCCACAGTCTTCACAACTTGTCAGACCACCTCACAAGAGAGACTGAGCCCCGGACAACCATGAAGACAGGACCACACTGACAGTATCGCTGATGATAGGCTTTGGGGTAACTGGACTTCTTTATCCCTCTGATGGACGTGGCCACATCAAATGACCCTCTTCCACTTTTCCCAACACTTGTATCTTTAAATTGGGTGTTGGGGACGGGTGGCCGTGTCCAGTTTGTTGGGCCATGTCTAGCTCTTTGAGCATGTCACAGCTCAGACATGAGCTTTAAAATCTCCAGCAACCCCCTTTCCCAGCCACCCTGGCTCATCAAGTTGCATCATCAGGACTGAGTGTGTCCTCTTCCCCTATGGCCAGGCAAGGCAGTCCTGCCAAAGAAAAGTGATCTAGAAGCTGGCAAACGAGTCCCTGTCAGATGCAGTCTCCACTTCCTTTCCCGGAGGGCCCAGATGAAGCCTAAGCTGCCCATCTGCAAAACTTTGTAGGGGGCCTAGGTCCAGTTCATGCATGGTCCTTGGTTGATGCCTCAATCTCAGCAAGCCCCTCTGGGCCCTGGCTGGTTGGCTCTGTTGGTCTTCTTCTTCTTCTTCTTCTTCTTCTTCTTCTTTTTTTTTTGATTTATTTATTTTTATATCAATCACAGGTTAGGTACTTTGCATCCCAGGCATAGCCCCCCTCCTTCCTTTCCTCCCACCCTCTTTCTCCCTCCCTCATCTGCCTCCTCCCCGCCCCCTCCAAGTCCACCAACAGGGGAGGACCTCCTCCCCTTCCATCCAACCCCAGCTCATCCTGTCTCCTCAGGGCTGGCTACAATGTCCTCCCCTGGGATCTAGCCAGTCTGTTACTCCCCAGCTTGTATGGGGGAGGGTCAAAGAGTCAGCCATCAAGTTCATGACTGAAACAGTTCCTGTTTCCCTCACTAGGGTCTTCACTCCAACACCGAGCTATCTTGGGCCCCATCTGTTGGTCTTCTTGTGGAGTTCCTGTAACTTGTAAGCAGGTCTTTTTCTCTTTCCTCCTACTTTTCCACAGGACTCCTATGTATCGACCAGTGTTTGGCTGTTTTGAGATGCTGCTGGGTAGAGCCTCTCAGAAGACCCTCTGTCAGACTTCTGTCTACAAGCTTAGCAGAGTGTTGGGGGTTGGCACTTTCCCATAGGGTGGGTCTTTGGTTGGGTCAGGCATTGGTTGGGCATTCCTTCCATCTCTGCTCTATCTGCTCTATCTTTATGCCTGCACATCTCAGAGGCAGGGTAAATTTTGGGTCAATTTTTTTTTGTGGGTGGGTTGGTGTTCCCTGCCCTCTGCTAGGAAAGAGAGCTCCCCTTTTCTGAAGAAAAGGAGTAGGGGAAGGGAAGGGGGATGGGACTGGGAGGGGAGGATGAATGGATCCTCAACAAGGATGTAAAGTGAATAAAATACAATACAAATATCACCCCCCCCCCCAATCTCCAGTAACGCAAGCTGTCATCAGGACCCGTGGAGGATGGAGTGAGGCAGGCACTCACACGTTTCTGCAGCACCTTGGAGTTGGAGAGCCTGGAAACACATTTTATTAATAGGGAGCCACTTCCTTGTAGCCTTTCTTGAAGTTAGAGGCAAGATATGAAATGAGCCAGATTGGAGCACAGTAAGTTTCGAGTTCACAAGCTCTTCTCTCCCAGCCAGTGCTGAGACCACACTGTAAAGCTGCAGGGAGCTCCTCAGATGCCCTTGCCTCCTGGGAACTTCCATCTCCTTTCCAGCAATTCCATTGAAAGCAGCCTTGCTTTTTACAGCAATTAATTCTGTGGACAAATCCTCTGTTAAATTATCCTTGGATAATATTTACAAACTATGGTGATTGTTCTCCTATAACTAAGTCTTCGTTATTTGTTTGGCTTTGTGCTGTTGTTTTCATTACAAAACATTTTTTTTCCACGTAGGAGGTCCAGCTTCCCATTGTTGAAGTCAGAGACCAGAGGGATGAAATTAAGTGCTTTCCCCTTGTAGTTCCTTCCCGCTGGTGGGCTAGCTGTGAAAGCTGACAAGGGATTCTGACTGACTGGAATGATTGTGAGCCTGGCCATTTAAATAGCAATCTTTAAGGATGCCATGTGTCTTTAGAAGAGGCACATCAAGCAATGTTATTATAAATGGCGACAGTTTGGTTCTCAGCCATGAGTCCTCAAAAACTATTGCCTGGTTATGGAAATAAATTGAGCTGGGTTCTTCCACAGAAAGCATCTCTTAATTAAGGTCCAAAAGGGCCAAGAATGTGGCACACCCTTCCAGTGCCCACTGTGTGTCGGTTTCTATATGTCTGTGCAGCATTTATTGAGCTTTTTCAGAGAGGAATCTAGAATTCCTCCACAGAGGGTTTAGTTTCTTCTCTCTTCACTCCCTTTGCCATTAGATTCCCCTAGAGTTAGAAGAGGGAAAGTCAGAGAATGGGAAAGCAAATGAAAATCCATTTGCACACTCAACATGGTCTTTAAGCATGTGATATACAGAGTTATGTGGCGAATGAGACATGTTAATGTGTCATTCTTGCCCTAGAAGCTGTTTGAGGTCCAGACACATTTAGTAAATATGACATGACTCTGAGGATGTCAAAAGCTTGTTTTCCCAAACTCACCTTGTTTTGCAACACAGGCTTTGAGTCACACCCACCTCGGGCTTGGTAGTGGAGCCAGGGCTCATTCTAGTGACTCCTGTAGCCTGGGCAGGACATGAGGGTGATTAAGCTTTAGACTCCTGCTTCTCTTGTGGGAGGCCATGGAAGTCCTACTGCTGTCAGTGCCCTGCACAGGGATCTGCATACTATGGAATCAGGAGCTCAGTGTGTGGCTGAAACTGCAGTATAACAAGTGTTTTAGAGGAGCCTGAAGTCAACGGGAACTTAAACTAAATTATCACCCTGAAAAACAACAAGACATGGGTCTCCACCGAGCCACAACATCATCTGAATTCTGTCCACCACGAAGTGTGTATGGGGAGGCACAGGAGCCAACTGCTACTCTGGTGCTTGGGATGGATGGAGCTCTAGAGGCTCAAATGAAGTAGGGTTCACAGGCTTGACCATCCTGTGTACATTCCCGTTTGACTTCACCACAACAAATTTCATTTTCTGCTTCCACAAGAGAGAATGAAGGTCAATGGAAAGGGACCTCCAGTTGGCTGTCATCTGTGGGAGAGAATGGCACAGCTTACCTCATCTGCAGAGTCCCATGATCCAGGACAAGGGGCTCCTTAAAGCCCAGTTTGAAAGATACTCCTTTGAATTTCTTTGACTAAAACAAAAGGAAGGAAAATGGCAATGGATTAACTTGGGTACATAAATTGTAAACGCTGATCTTCACGTCTCTACTTTGATTTTTTAAAAATTATTTCTGAACTGAAAATTTCAGTCTAAACTTACATTTCAAATTTTTAAAAGACTAGAGAGATGTATCAATGGCTAAACACAATGGCTACTCTTCCAGAGGTCCCAGGTTCAATTCCCAGTGCCAATATAGCACACAACCACCTGACCTCCAGATCCAGGGGCTCTGATGTTCTCTTCTGGTTTCGGTAGACCCACTGCAAACATGGGGTGCACTGATATACAGGCAGGCAGCACACTAATATGCATACGATAAATGAAATTTTAAAGCCTATAAGAACAAACATTGCTCACTTTGCTTTTAGAGCTAATGAAGATTAACTGTCACTCATGCTCATAAAAAATGCTAGAAAAGCATTTGTTGATGCCTAAATGGACAGACTAATTCACAGCTTCTGTTTTTACTCATAGGAAGTACCTTCCAGAAATATAATACTATTTGGTTCCTATTTCTTCTATTAAAACCCAAGCTGCTCAATGTTACATCACAAATTTCTATGGACTGAAACTTTATCCACAGTTAGAAGGCAGGAGGCTCATGAGATTCAGGAAATAACAACTCACAAATCACAGGAAGTTCCCCAACTTAACATGATTCACAAGATTCCCCACCAAGATTATAGCTGCAGCAGCAGCTGCTAAAGACAGTTGACTTTTTGACCCATGGAAATGAGGGAAATTTCTACAAAAAGGGCCACCCCACCAGGAGGAGGTTATCAAAGAGCAGGCAACAAAGTTCATGTCAGAATCTGCCATTGTACCCTTAAAAGGAGACCCACATGGAGACCGAGCTGCCATTGGGCTACAACTGAGGAGGGGGGTCTAGGCCCTCTCCATGCCTGGTTTTTGGTTCATGCATCTGTCTCTGCATGACCCTCTGGGCCAAGATTTTTGGCTTTGTTGGTCTCCTAGTGGAGCTAATATCTCTTCCATATCTTTCTATCTCCCCCTTCTTCCATAAGACTCTCTGCCTTCTGCCCAAAGTTTGGCTCTATGTCTTTATATCTGCCTCAATACCCTGCTAGGTGGAGTCTTTCAGAAGACATCTGTGGTAGGCTACAATAATTGTATTTTAGTTTTATGGAAAACACATTTCATTTTGTGTAATACTCTTAACCTATGACATAGCTACCATTTATTTTTAAGATTTATTTTTTATGTTTATGTGTGTACATCTGACTTGTGTGTGTCTATGTGTATGTGAATTTGTGTGTGTTTGTGTGTCTGTGTGTGCATTTATACCAAGTGCTTTCAACTGCTGGGCCATCTCCCCAGGCTCTCTATCATTTAACTCTTAATAAAAACATTACCTAAGACTGGAAATACTTGGATGACATTATTAAGTCCACAGATAGACAACAGAAGTTCAGGGATGAGTTTAATGTACTTACATGGAGTTATGTTTAAGCCAGGCATGGCATTTCACACTTATAATCCAAACACTTGTGAGGTGGGGGCTGGAGGGTCAGGAGTTCGATACCAGCCTCAGTTACACGGTGAGATGGAGGCAACTCTGACCTACATGAGATCCTACATCAAAAATAAAAACCAACAAAACAAACACACACGTAAACCCCCAAACTCCAAATAGACTTATTTTTACATTATGTTTATATGTGTCTGTACATGTGTGGGTGTGAGTGTAGTGCTAGGAACAGTCGGAAGAGGACGTCTGAGTCCAGGAATTGAAGCTTCAGGCATTTGTGAGCTGGCTGAGAGTGCTTGGGACAGAATTCAGTCCTCTGTAAAAACAGAACGTGCTCTGAACTCTAAACTATCTCTCCAGCCCCAACTCTTGGTCTCTCAGCACATTAATATCAGTATTAATGTTTTAATAGTTTTGGTTAATGAACTTCCATACATATTGTATGCAAATCCTGCTTTTAGGTTCTGTGTTAAAAGGACTCAAAATCATTTGCCAGCCAGATGTGGTGGCTCATGTCTATAATTCCTGTTCTGTGACCTTATCTCAAAATAAAATACATAAAATGAGAATCATTTACTAACCCTAAACTGGCAGTTACTGAAATATCTATGAGCCACGAGAAGGAAAGGCATTTGTCTTTCAAATGCCTTTCAGAAACTATCTTACCAGAAAAGTCTGAGAATGGCTTTTCTTCTTCTGTTCTGGAGACTCTGGTAAAGGATTCGTGGGGATTTGGAGAACCACAGCTCTTGTGGTGAACACAGAGATTTAACTTTATGTCACCCTAGCCATGCCGCTGGTCCTGTGAGTCCTTCTGACCCACCTGAGCTCTGACTTGAGCTACGTCTGGTGTCCTAAAGAAAAGAGATGTGCGGACATAGGCAAATGGTTCTGTAATTGAACACTGCAATGAGCTGCATGAATGGAGGTAAAGGGGTTGGATGAGACTTTTCATGTCACTGGCACCCGGCGAGAGGGCTGCCTGGTTATTTCAGGGTCTGAATCGACACAGGTATGAAGGCTGATGCGATGCATGGTTTCCTTGTTAGGCTGAAACACGGGGCAGCTGGATAACACAGAGTTCCTAGGCAAGATCTGATTGACAGAGAGCCTGCTGTGCACAGATTCCAGCGGCCACTTCCCCTGTGCAAGTCAGTAATTGCAGCTGACATCCTCAATGCCTGGCACAAGCTTCAAATTGAGATCTGTGAAACTCCAAAATGAGGCTACAACTAGAGCTGGTAGAGGACCCTCATGTCACCCTTAAAGGTCTAAGAGGTAGAGGTAGCGGCTGCCATGCATTTGCTTGATTCACCCCAGTGGCCCAGGAACTGACAGAAGGCTGGAGAATGGCTGCCAATGGCTGCATGTCGTCCTAGATGATGACGCCAAAGACAACCTTCAAGCCAGATGTCTCTTCAGGGAGAAGGTGGCTACACCTCAGGGACATGGTAGAGGGTTTCTGACCATGGATTCTTTCTTCTCTAGAGTGTTCATTGTACAGTGCTGGAGACAATTTCACCCCCACCCCCCAGAAATTATCCTTCTGCGTCAGCCCTCCCCCTGACAAGGTGCCCTCAGACAAGATCTCCGGGATTCCTAAGGGAATCACAATTGTCCACAGCAGAGGTGTTACTGGGTACATGGGCCCTGGTGAAGAAGCGGCTGGAACAGGAGCAGTGAGGGTAATCCACACATCCTGCAGAGGCCAGAGCCTTCTGTAGATGCTGGAACGCATTAGGGCCACAGGCTCATTAAGGGCCTTGACCACAATGGGATTTTTCTTTAAAAATTGGGATTGGGAGGGCATGAGGGAGGGGGCTACAGCTGGGATACAAAGTGAATAAAATGATAAATTAAAATAATAAAAATAACCTCAAAATTGTATTTATTTATGGTGTTTGTGTGTGAGAGAGAAAGAGAAGGAGGGAGGGAGACAGAGCAAGAGAGAAGGAGTAAGGGAAAGAGACAGTGGGGAACTCTCATACATGTTCATAGCATAGCATTCTTTTTTCCATCTTGTTGCTCTCAGGGACAGAACACAGGTTGCCAGGCTTGATAGCCTATTTTTCTACTGGCTGCTGGCCCTATGTTCATCTTTTTTGAAGCAAAAGAAAAAAATGGTTATCCTTCGCGCCAGGAAGAAGCATATTTTTGGACCAATCCTTTTTCTTTGGCCTCTAAAGGGAGTACATTTTCTACCTGGTGTTCTAGTTGATTTTCAGGATTGACAGGACAGCCAGCGGCTCTGACAGAAACCTGGACGTGTTGTTCAATGCTGCGTTGGTCCTGCCGTCTGCCCCCGTGATGTTGGAGATATCACTATTAGGAAAAGAAAATACACATACGGAGTTTGTGGCCACGCAGCAGAATTAGAGAAGCTGTTGTGATTGTCGGAGGCAGAAGCTTTGGTTTTTGCTATCTTCTCTTTCTTTCTGATTCCCCCATCTCACTATGTAGCCCGGGCTTGACCTACAGTGTTGCCCCATCTTCGTTTCAGGTCTGGGACTACAGAACAGAGCTGCCTCATGTGGCTTAGAAATCTAGCCAAGCTCCGGTAAGGTTGCTTCTGGGTCTTAGAGTTAATGGGGTTACTTCGAATGTGAAGTTGCAGTTCGTGGGTTGGGCACGTCTGCCCAGTGGATCGCCGCAAGCTCAGCTGTCCAGTGGAAGTCATAGTAGAAGCTTCGGCATTGAGCATGCCCAGGTCAGCTGCCAGAGCCTGAGGTCTGGCTCGCTCCACCAATGCTCTACCTGCTCTCCTTCGTGTCTGTGGCTTCAAAGGACTGTGCGCCGTGAGATGAAAGGAGATCTTCTGTGGTGGAGAAACCAGCAGGACACACAGAGAGGGAGCAGTACACCTAAGGGTTTCCTGGAAAGACAATGGTGATGGAAATCTGAAGCTCAGGTGCTAACTAGGGCAGAGAACACAGAAGGCTTGTCGGAAATGGCCAGGGTGGATAACAATTTCTTCGTTCTTGTACCGGCTAACGATGTTATCCAAAAGTACACGCATCCATGCCGCGTTGACAAAGAACTAAATTCAGAACGCACGTTGAAAAATCAATGTGTGAATGTGAAGTGAGTTCACACAATTTGAAAATTAAATTGATAGGGCTGCAGAAAAGATTCATTGATAAAGAGCACGTGCTGCTCTTCCATAGGACCCGAGTTCAGATCCCAGCACCCACGTGAGGGAGCTCACAACTGCCCATAACTCCAGCGGCAGGGAGATCAAATTCCTTCTTCTAGCCCTTGAGGGATCTATACTCATGCGCATCAACCCGCACACAAACACACATAACTTTTTAAGTATATGAAAACAACCTGAGTTTATGAGCTGTGCCTGCATTAAATGCCAAGCATGTTTGCTGTGGCAAGGCACATAAGACAGCCATGGCCACCTTCCTCAGCTTATTCAGACTATGCTAACACTGCCTTTGTTTCTTTTTATGTTTATTCAAGCACATTCTCTCTTCCAATTTTGAACACTGGTGAGTGAAAATGATTCAAAACTAAAGCAGGCTTCCAAATCTGCGGCCACAAGTATCAAAATGATAATATCTCTGAAAATCAAAACAAGTAACTCAGGGATAGAAAAAAAAAAGAAAAGAAAAAAAAAGAACTCTGAATGGTTTTCAATCTCTGTTTTATATAAAACTCTACTTCGACTTGGAACTTTAGAAAAATATTGGTTTCGTATAGATGACAAAAATAATAAACATGTCTTTTCGCTTATTACAAGATTCCTTGGAATACAGCTGCCATCTGTAAGCAACAGCACACACTTAACTTTCAGTAGGATATTTCTCTCTGGCGGGCGCATGGTTATTTGGATTTTGATGTGAAATAAATCCAGCCTCCAGAAACAGTTATATAGAGAAAGAGTAAAACCAATTACACTGTGTTATTGTTAATGTTAGCACCAACTGGCAATGCAAACTTACAGGGACCTTCTCTGTTGATACAAAGGCGCCTGGGGGATGCTGTGTACTCTTTTACATAGAAGTAACTCGTCTGCCCAAGCTGTCTGTGATTTCTGTAGAAACAGAGGCCAGCTTTTGGTCTAATTTCCTGTATCTTTTTTTAAAATTTTAATCACAATTGTTTATACTTTGAAATTACTCTCATTTAATAGCTACTACTATAACCCTCCTTCTGAACCGTTATCATCTCCATTTACAACCCAGCCAACCCAGGGTTCTGTTAAGGACCAGATAGAGACTTAGACTCAGATCTGTTCTTAAAACCAGTATTATTCTCCCATCTACTATACCATAATGTCAGCATCTAAAGTCAACAAGGGACCACAGAGCACTGTACCTCTCACCCAGCATAAGGGACCCTAGCCCCTCCTTCCTCTCATTCTTTTCTTCCTCCCTCTTCTTCCCTACCTTCCTTTCTCTCTTGTCTTAAGTAACTAAAACAAAACTAAAGGAGTCCATGATAAAAAAAAAACCTCAACCTGAAGGTGTTGCTCACAGCTGGTGCTTCTGTCTGAGGATATGATACAAGTTTTCCAGACATAGTTGACCAGGGTGACTGGTGTGTGTGACACACACACAAGAGCACTGAAAGGTAAAGTTCATGCAAGAGCAGACGGGATACTATCCAGGTCAGGGCCAGAGCCTAGTTCCTAGCAACTGCACGCGGCAGACAAGACCCCCAGCCACCTCTTGAACAGCTGATTAGACAACAGTGGAATACAAACAAATGTATTCAGAGTGGCCACACTGGGAAGGGAAGCAAAGGCCATGCATTCTCCAGTTTATCCCTAGGGTCCTGGCTTGAAGCTTAGGCTTTAGAGAGCAGGAGGTGTGCGCAGGTAGGCCATCAAAGGGTGGTTCTGACCGTCATCCCTGTCTCTGCCCCAGACTCTCCTGCAAGATGACCTGACACGTTGTCAGATCTGTGTGAACACTCTTCCAGGGAGAGGAGCTCTCCCTCTGGCTGCCTCCAGCACTCTGTCTTTGCCTGCTCCCAAGGAAAAGTCTAGTTTCTTGAATCCATTGTATCACTACTTTAATAGCAAGTAGGAAGGACACGGTGTTTCTTTAGAATATTTGTGTCTTCCAGGATGTGCAGACTAGTGTCTTTCCAGACAGAGATCCACCCGGAGCTTTCCTGTGACAGTGGAGAGTTTGCAAGGAGTGATTTTTCAAGTGTGACTTTCAGAACAATAAAGAATATTACCATCAGAGACCTAATTATCAAAATCAAATTTCCAAAAACAGCAGTGTTCAAAGAGATGCTTAAACTCGATGGGCGATGGAATAGCATTGCCAGGAGCAATGCCTGACTGACCATACCTCAAGTGACCTTAGGAAGATTCTGTTGTTCTGTCCAGTGTCTGGCATTGAAGCACTTCTCTGAGACATGCCAGTTGCTTTGGGGAATAGTTATAAATCATTTCATATTTATCGTCTGGGTTGTCATTTGTTTGTTTCAAGAGACAATGAGACTTTTTTTGGGGGGGATTAAGGAACCAATAAAATGTTGTGATTAATTCCCCCAAGGAGTCAAGAGCCTCTTAGAGTAGTTACTCTCACAGAAAATGGGAGAAAACCACATTGCTACTTGGTAGCACCATTGTTTCCATTGATGTCCAGCGCTGATTAACACTGAATGCTCAGAGGATCAAGGCTTCCTCAAAAACAATGCTTGTTTGATACAAACACCCAACCATGGGATGCAAAACCCCTTGGTAATTTTCTTAGAACTCAAGTGGTTTTGCAGCCATCTTTAGGGCCATCCCTGAAGTTTGGTTTCTAGCAGTGATTTTCTAAAGCTGGTAACAACTGTTTCCAGATGTGTGCAGCATGAATCTCAGGCAGCTCACGAACGTGCCAGTTCAGAAGGCAGTAAGAAATCCCATTCTATGGCTCTCTCCAATATCCAGGTCAGAGAGCCCCAACTCCCTGGGGAACTCTGGGACTTCAACACTATTGTGATACCACTTCTTTGCATATGTGTGCAGGTGAAAGTGTGCATGCAGATGTGTATGAGTACTCGTGTGTGCATGCGTGTGTGTGCACATGTGTATAGTGTGTGTGTTTGTGTGTATGTGTGTGCAGCAGCCAGAGGCCACAAAGGTAAAGTGTGGGTGTTATTTCTCAGGAGCCATCCACCCCAGCGTCCTGCTAGGGATCCCTGATTCAGCTAGGCTGGCCGGCTGATGTGCTCCAGGGACCTTCCGTCTGGATCTCCACAGCTCTGGGGTTCCAAGCTGCTGGTTTGTTTTTATGCATATCTGGGAACTAGACTAAGGCCTTGGGTCTTTGGGTTGCACAGGAGTCGAGTTTTCTCCCCAACTCCAGAATACATCTAAAGGAAGACAATGTTATTTAAAGTCTTCTCCATCTGACTAGAAAGGCTAATAATACAGCTACAGAAGACAGGGCCTGGAGGTGGCTTTGTAGTTGTCTCCCCTGGGGTGGAGAGAGTTAATTTGTGTGAGATTGACCCAAGCGTGACAGGTTCTTAGGTAACTGTAAAGATCTGAATGGCCATGTCCACATACCATAGGTCAACAGAGCTGAATCGGGTTGAAAAGGGTTGAATGAGCTGTCCTTCTAACAGGCAAGGCACATTGACTTTGTTTGGCTGTTCACATCAGAGCACTGTATCAGGGGCCCTGCATAGAGTCAAGACAATCTGAGACTGGGTTTGAGAAAGGCCTCTGCTAATAATGTCCCGGCTTTGCAAGCATGAGGACCTGGGTTTGATCCGTAGAAGATTTTTTTTAAAGGTGGTATAAGAACTAGAGAGACAGAGACAGGCAGGTCCCTGGGGCTCACTGGTCAGTCAGCCTTCTTGGTAAGCTGCAGGCTGTTAAGAGACTCTGGTGACTTGAATGAGAATGGTCCTTGTGGGCTCATATATCTGAACCCTTGTTCTTCAGTTGGTGAAACTGTTTGGGAAGGATTAGGAGGCTTGGCCTTACTGGAGGAAGTGTGTCATTGGGGGTGGGCTTTGGGGTTTCAAAAGCCCCCACCAGTGAGTTACCCTTGAGTTCTGTGCCTTGTGGTGGTTGTCTTAACATGGAAGCTCTCAGCTAACTGCTCCAGCACCATACCTACATGTCTGCTCTCAGGATCTCCATCATAATGGTCATGGCATAATGACCATAATGGTCTGGTCATGATGTCATAATGCTTCCAGCATGTCACCATATCATAATCATCTCTGAAACTGTAAGCAAGTCCTTAATTAAATGCTATCTCACATAAGTAACCTTGGCTGTGGTGTCTCTTTACAGCAATATGAAAATAACTGAGCCAGAGATCCTGTGTAAAATGCACACACACACACACACACACACACACACACCAAACAGTGAACAGTGCTGGTGCCTCAGGGATGGTACTGGAAGTTGTTCTCTGGCTTCCACGTGTATTATACGTGCATGGAATCCAGCCCACCCCCATCCTGTACAGAAAAGAGCATCTGAAGATGAGTAAGGATCCCCATTATCTTGTCTTTTTTGTTGTTGCAAGAGTAGCTTTCACTACTCCCGAAATTGAGACTGCAGAAAAATGGATTCCTGCAGGAATAACTGGACACAAAGCCTTCCTAATGCCCTATTGGGGAAACCCAAGCCGGACACTGTGGAAAGGGGCATTTTTAGGATGACTGGATAAGAATAAAGCAGTTCCAAGGACACTCTTAATGGCCTCTGATTGCACGCCTTGTGGCTTTAACAGAAGAGCAGATTCTTTCCTGATAACCCTGGGGTGGATTCTGAGAGCTCGCCCTTTATTTCTCCACTTACTACTGTAACAAAGAAGAGCTGGGCCAGCATGAGGTCTGCTGAGCTAAGTGGAAGCAGTCAGCCACTACCAGCCTTGGGATTCACAGCTGGAACTGGTTGGGTGTGTGAGTGTGTATGTGTGTCTGCATGTGTTATTTATTTATTGATTTATTTGTCTATCTATTTTCATCAAGGTTAGTGTTTGGGCATGTTTGGGTATCTGAGTTATTTTAGCTGCAGAGCTTGGACTGTGGTTAGCTCTGAGTAACTAATCGCAACAATAGAGCTTTGTTTCTTAACAGGCTCATCTCATTCTGACGTTAACTCCAACCAGACTCTGAGAAGAAACCCTGACTGTCATTCTGGGGCATCAGCTTGTGTACTGAGGATGAAGATCTGGGCAGAGCCCTTGAAAATCAACCTGTGAAATGTTCTCCTCGGAAAAGCCCCATCTCTGGCCACGGCATCTGCTCTTAAGTGAGAAGCAGGAAGGACAATGGAGTTTTTTTGTTTGTTCATTTTTGTTTTTTTTAATCTACATAGCTCCTGTTCTGTTCTCATTACTGTGATAAAACATCCTAACAAAAGGCAAACGTTTGGGGAAAATGGTTTCCTTTAGCTCAAAATTTCAGGTTTGAGCCTATCCGTACAGGGAAGTCATATCAGCAGAGGCTTGAGACAGCTAGTCACATCAGATCCACAGGCAAGTACGTGCTTGTGCTTGGCTCTATTCCTCCCCTCATAGGGTTCAGTACCTCCCGCATAAGGAATTGGATCACTCACAATGGGCTGAGTCTTCCCACACTAATTCAGCTAAGACTATCTTCCATAGATATTCCTACAGACAACCCTTCATTGAGACTCTTTCTAGATGAAGCATACACACATACACACACACACACACACACACACACACACACACAGCATACAGTACAAAAAGAACTTGGCCTCAAATGCAAGAAGTAAAGCAATGCATGAAATAAAAGGCTTTTGAAGGTCAGACATGGTGACTCTAATGTCAGAGCTAGGGAAGCCAAGCTAAGGGATTAGGAGTTCAAAGTTAGCCTGGGCTGCACACCTAGACCATCTCAAGACAAAAACAAAACAAAACAAAACAAAACAAAACAAAACAAAACAGAGTAACAGCAAAACCACCAGAAAACAAATTACATTTCAGTTTTTGTTCATTTCTGAATGTAGTTTAAAAAAAAAAAAGGTAGTTGAAGGCAGACCATAGGTGGCCTGGGAAATATGTGGCAGTATGGAATAATTATTGCAAGATAATACAAAAGAGATCAGAAGAACCAGAGAAACAGCAACACATAGTTAATGGCACCAGGAGAACTGCTGGGCGCTCTCCTGCAGCCTGCCACCTGACGAGACCTCCCAGCGGCCTTCCCTCCCCTACTGACTGTATCCTGTTGAGACAATAAACTCACTTTTCCATCCTCAAATCTAGTCTCAAACCACCCAAGTGCGTGTGTGGGGAACCCTTTGGTTTTTTGTTTCTCTCTCATATTTCTGTAGATATTCCATGTTTGGGGAAGGAAGCAAAGATGGGCCAGGAAAGTAGAGGGGGAAAGGAGCATAAGTAAAGAACACCCAGAAAGCAACAGGTTTGTTTCATGGACTGCCCAAATGGCAGTGCTCATAACCCAAGTCAACTGAATAATAAACTTCTGTTGCATGTTTGCATCTTGCAATTGTGTCCTGTAAATATAAGGTGCTGTTTAATGACTATATCCTAGCCCAGGATTTACCAGGATAGCATGATATTTGCTGACTTCACTAATTAAAACAACAACACCCAAAAAAACCCCACAACTATAAATTTACATTTAAGAAAATTAAAACAGGGATTCTCAACTTTGCTAAGATAATGATTATATTTTACAGGATGTGCATACGTTTGTAATATACAGTGTGTAGTGGTGTTAAGTTTCTGGTTGGAAAACTGTCTATGAAGGACCCCCATATATATATAATTGATGCAGGTTATCTTTAACACATGAGTCAGTGGCTTTGGCAAATTATCCTAAAGCCTCAGAGAAGTCACTTCCTGCTTTTCTCAAGAAGATCCGAAAGGTTGAGGGTCAGGGAAGAACCTAAATGACAAGAGCCAGCAAACCAGATCTTTCACCATGGGGCGCTAGCACATGTGCAGTCCAGTGTACCATTAGCAGGGCAGTGAACTTGGAGACACAGTGAAAATTACCACAGAAGGCTGAAGGAGATGTAGAGTCTTGCGGTGGTTAATGTACACTGTCAGCCTGACTAGATTAGAATCGCCATGGAAACAGACCTCTAAGAACGTCTGCGAGAGGGTTTCTAGATTGAGGTTATTGAAGGGGAAGAGGCCCTCCCCTCCCCCCTCCACACACACACCAATAGTGGATGACATCATTGCTTGGCCTGAGATCCTAGACTGAATAACAAGGAGAAGGTGACCTGAGAGCCAGCAGTCATCTCTCTCTGCTTCCTAACGGTGGAATCCACGTGGCCAGCTGCCTGGCACTCTGCCTCCATGTCTTCCCTGCCCTGACAGACCGCACCCTCAGACTGCCGGGTAAAAATAAGCCCTTCACCCCCTTTAAATTGCTTCTGTCAGGTATTCTCTTACAGCAATGAGAACAGTAACTCGCAGAGCACTCGAAGTGATTTTATGCTGTTTGAATTCTGGTTGAATAATAGAATTCTTTTTTTTCACTCTCTCTCTCCATCTCCCCTGCGACTCAAGTTCAGAGAACACCAGTTTCCCTTCTTCCATTGCTCAATCTCAGTTCAATGGAGAAATATTGGAATTGTTTTTTTAAGGAATTAAATTGACTTTTAAAAAATAAGGTCCTACTTTTTCAGTACAAAAGTTAAAAAAAAATGAGTCTAGAATCTAAAAGGAAGCGGGGCTGTGGTCTGATTGTTTAAAAAACACTTCCAGGGACATTGTATGAGACTGTTGGTCCTCTGTGAAAACTTGCGGTGTACCCAGGCTACCTGTGAGAAGCAGGCTGAAAGTCCCCAGCCACTGTTTCTTTGCAGCCACACGGCAAGTTTCCATTCCAGCTGTAAACTGTGAACCTGGGGTCCACTTGTGCCTCTAAAAGAAGCCACTGGGTTCTCTGCCAGGGTGAGGGGAGGGACTGTGAGGGGAGAAGCTGGGGAGGTGAGGAGCTAGATGCTGAGCAAGCAGAGGCTGTGGGCCACGGCTCAGTCTTTGGGTGTCACAGATCAGTGTGGCAAGACTGAGACAGTGATATGGAGAGGCCTGAGGGAACTTAGTCCCGTATGCAATACCCAACAAGTACTTTTCTTCATTAGCCTCAGGCGGGGACAACATGCAGTTTAGAACCTTTCTCCAGCTGCTGAAGAAGCATCTTATGAACAGCTTCATTCAGCTGGTTTGACAGAGCCATTCTTGAGCACTTAAGATTACAGCAAGACGCCAGCATCTTCATTCTCCCTTGCTGTCGTACAGGGTCTTACATCCCATCACCACCTGGGCGACAGCTGCACTCTTGTGTGCCCTGTCCTTTTTAAGAGTGAAATGTTAGACGCTGATAGTTCAGCAAACAGACCTTATCGCTGTGACCTGAAAGAGCCATGACTGTGGTGGGAACGCCCACTGGCTGACCACCAGGTTCTAACAGCCTGGGCGACAATGGTTTCTTTTGTTTTCAGAAGCTCATACAAAATCCGATATTCACAGCTGCTGTGCATCGATTTTTGTTGAGAGGTGATCTCACTGTGAAACCCAGAAGGTACCGACTAGATTTCAGTGCCACGGAGGTTCAAGTCCAAGGGCTACAGACTTTGTTTGTCAGGGCCCAGTGGGCCTATAAGGTTTCACGGAGCCCGCCAGACTGCTGTCTGAACACGCTGCTTGATAGCATCTAGTGGAGTCAGGATGGAAGACACACAGTCATAGTGGTTTTTGTTGTTGTTGTTTTATTTTCATTATTCAGAGACTCGTTTGAAGCAGAAAACAAAGAGAGAGAGAAACAGCAGCACTGGAGCTAAACACACACACACACACACACACACACACAGTGAGAAAACTGACCCGACAGCACGTACTATACAAATACAAGATGGCACTGGACATGGACCAGGGGGCTCATGTCACTGCTCCGCAGTACAGACCTTCTGAAAGAATTTCCCTAGGACTCCCATTTTGAGAGAAAGAAAAGGCCTCATTCCAGCCCAAGGGAGCTTGTCACCTGGACAGATTTTATACATTCTGATGACTTTCTGATCACCCAATAAGAGAGAGAGAGTCAGGACAGTGGTGATGGACCACACTGCAACCAGGGCAGCTTACCTACGATGTACCGCTTCCCCTCTGTTCACACTTATATGTCATTGGACCTCTTTGTTCCTTTCTCCAAAGCAGACCTCTCCCTCTCTCTTTCTGTTTTTTTCCTATTTATTGTGTTTTTAATGGGCCTGTTGAGGATAGGTAGCTTGTTAGAGCTAACTGCAATGAATTGAACACAAAGGAAAAACATGATTCAGGAAATGAGTTTTAAGTTTTCTTATTTTAATCGCATCTTCTGGAACATCTCTCTGAGGATTTGTTAAAATAATAAACGAGCAAAATTTCTATGTGACAATCATTAAAGCCACACAAAAGTTGAAAATCCAGAAGTCTGTCAGTAGCTTTTATGGAGTTGGTCAGTTTTGGGAATCCACTCATTTTTGCCCAACTGTATGTCCCATTTTTCATACAAAAGACACATTACTGTCACTCTGGAAAAATGCTTAAAGCGATCAATGTACTTTAAAACACTGAGTCCTTTTAAAGTTAGAAACACCAGTGTGAGTGTAGGAATGCTCCAGGCCCGTTTTCTGGGGTGCTCTGCATACACTGCTTTTTCTTTGGTTCCATTGGAGGCCTCCACTCTCTGGACAGGAGGCTGACTTCAAAACTGTTTCATTTCTGGTCCCAACATGGGCTTGCAGGATGGTGGCCTTGTGTCAGTGACAGCTTGTAGCCATGTGATAGGAAACTAGAGACTAGAGAGAACTACATCATGGTTCACACAAAAAAGAAGTCAGTTGGCCAAGAAAGACTGGAAGCCCTTCACCACCACTGGGCTTCAGACACGAAGGGAGGATACCACATAAACTGTGGGAGGAGTGAGCGCCGTGTGAACGGCCTAAAATTGATGCTGCCTGGCAACTTACTTGGAGCTGAAATAGCCCCTCCAGGAGAGGAGAGGCTCCTGAGATACTTCACACACCTGTGAAAGCTGAAATCTGGAAGATTCATAAGGCTCTTCCCCCAGGTTACAGAAACAGTCAACTACTCATGGGCAAGGGGACCTTGACCAACTCAGCTTCTGGGTGAGGGTACTTCCCAACCTGTTTCCCTGCCTGCAGTTCTCCTATGAGCAGGGGAAGTCTCTTCTCTGACCCAGGGGTTGGCTGGTGGGTATGAAACAGCAGGAGGCCCATTTTCTAGTCTGCCAATAGTGTGATCCTGAGATTACACCAATTTCTGAATAAGAAGTCATTTATAATCATTAGGTACAAGTTGCATGTGCACCCATGAAAGTCAGTTTGTAGTTTGCCTGTGCACACATGCAAGAACTAATTGGTTCAACAGGTACAAAATGCTCAGAACATCATTTACCACCAACTTTAATAACACTCCACTTCTTATGATTTCTGTTATCTTTTAGAATCCATCCTTTTTTTTGTAAAGGTATTCCACTGAAAGAAATTTTAGTGTTGACCTATAACTTTTAAAGAACATTTAAAGGCTTTGGGTGGTAAAAATTTCATTTTGTAGACTAATATTAACATTTAAATATGAATATAAATTTTATTATTTTTT
>CM053766.1:37420172-37436171 GCA_028658305.1 Pachyuromys duprasi | reverse complement strand
CAAGCCTTTGGTAGAGGGCAAGAAGTGATGATAGAAATGGAGGAGGTTGGTGAAACTTGGAGAGAACAAGAGCTCCACAATGACTAAACTGAACAGGGCACAGGGGTCTTGTATGAGACGGTTTCTACAACCAAGGACCACGAGTGGATGTGTCCTGGAACCCCTGTGCAGATGGGACCCAGGATAGCTTGGTGTAGGAATATAAATTTTATAATGTTCCATTTTAAGGAAAAAAGAGGAGACTCTTGCTATAAAATTACTCAAAAATAGCTTTCTTATTTTCAAGCAATCAGAATGTATAGATTGTAATGTCTTCCTTCCTATTATAAAATTGATTACCCTTGCATCAGGAATTATGACATGTATTTACAACGCAGCAGTGACTCCCAGTGGTCAGAAAAGAGTGAGCAGCTCTGCATAGCTCAAAAGGCAGATAGCATCCTTCCAAATTGAATTTTTAAAGTTAAACCAGTACTCATGCTGTTTGACCTAGGCAGGATTGAGAATTTGTAATTCTATAGTTTATAAAGAACTGTGAATGTATAGCATCCACGCCACAATCTCAAGACTATTAAATCACCTTTCAAAGATTTTTAATTGTGACTGAAGCAAGACTTTCTTGTAAGCGTTACTATTGTCCTGAAACCCAGAAGTTCCTCTAAACATCATCTACCTATCATGGTGGGGAAAGTGGGAAACCGACTAACCACCTGACCCTATCATATTTTTTACTTACAATTCTGAGGGACTCATGTCAGCTATTTCGCTCAAAAATGAATGTCTGAAAGAAAGCACTACTAAATCCCTTTCCTGTAACATTCTTCATCCTACTTTGCTTTCCTTTTATTTGCTTTGCTTTGTGACAGAGTCTCACTATGGGGCCTTGGCTGGCCTAGAGCTTGCGATGCAGCCCAGGCTGGCCTTGAACTCACAGAGATTCACATGCATCTGCCTCCAGAACGCTGGAATCAAAGGCCAGTGCCACCACACACTGGCTCTGACTTTGCTTCTTGAACTGACCCCTCCTCTTATCTCAGTGTTCTGTCTTCCCCTCTAAGGGTCTGGCTGACAACCTCAATGTTTTCTTCTGTCAGGCTGAAGTTGAGGCCTGGAGTCCTCACTGATACTCAGAGTTAAACGTACCTCTTTGAATGTTTGTATGCCATCGTTCTTGTCTGTAGGCCAGTTGTCAATATTTTCCTTCCTGAGCCTATTCTCAGCTTAAGAGCCTCTGCAGGGCTGCACCACACACTGTGTGATGCTTCTGTTAAAACTGTGACTCCCTCTTTTCTTCTTCCCTTCCCCTCCTCCCTCATGACCCTGAACCGTCTCAAAAACATACAGGCAGAAAAGGTCAAACTGATTACTCCATAGGAAATCTACTAGCAACAAGAACAGCTCAAGTCTGAGTGTACAACCAGAGGACACTTGGGACACTTGGGATATCTTGGGACTCAAGGATAATGCTGCAGCTTCAGGCACAATAGCACACATCACACCACAGGCATTGACTCATGAGCATCCTGGAGACTGTGACCTGATGTTAAGTGTGAGTCCCACCCACCCAAGCACCAGGAAACTTTCTGAAATGCTGGGAATCCGGAAATCATGGAAAAGAACAAAGCCTCATGGGAAAGTACAATGGCCTATGGGTTTGCCTTTATAAGCCCCTGTAAAACGTGTCTCAGGGATTCTAGGGAGTGGTGAGTATTTAATTAAAAGCTTGCTTCAAACTGGCTCAAATGGTGGAACTGGTTTTTCTCCAGAGAATCTCAGGATTAACATTTGGAGACCCTAGCAAGATAAGAAAGACCATTCCACTCCAAATTCTGAAGCTAGGCTTTTCACTCCGGTACTTCCCCCTCCCCCAAATGCATAGTGAACTGTCATGTTCAAACAAAAAGGAATAACAAGCTTTTGTTTTTGTTTTTAATGGTGAGCCATAGAAGGCTTTTGATTCTGGATTCTGGTTATGGGGTACCATATCTGGGAACACAGGAATCCTGACAAGGTCCAACAAACCCTTTGTCTATGGGTAAAGGGCGATATCCTACAGCCTGCTGGTTATTTCTGGTTAATTGGTGATTCCTCCGGAACCACCAGTTGATTTCTGACCTGCCTTAGAGTGCTGAGGATGTGCTAGCAACACTGAGAGCCAGGTCAGTGGTCCAGCACTCGGGTACTCTAAGCAGGGTTCCAACGCCTAGGGGGCACAACAAAGCCAAGAATACCCCAGGACACTGGAGACCAGTCCTAGAGTGTGGGAGGGCACAGTGTGGGGATATCAGGCAGTCCAGTAGTTATGCAAGGAGGCAACTAACACAGCCTCCTATCTGTTAAACTCTTCTGGTCAGACTGGTGAAACCTCTGTGTGACGCCAATTCAGTTGTTGAATGTTATTGTCTCCTGTTTTCTGTTGTCATTTTGATTCTGTGTCTTGTCTTATGGCTATACCTGTTGTTATATGTTCTGATTTGGGATCTAGTGAATCCCCACACCTGTGGCTCCTTTCACCTGAGTGCCACCTGCTCAGCCTGGGTCTCTCTGCCTGTTAGACAGGAGCACACAGAATCTATGATGGAACTTCACATCCTTGAGAACTGGGTGTGGGTGCAGAGCTCTGGGGACATGGGATACGGCAGAGCTGCTCAGGACAAGTTCTGGAATGTAGCTCCTCACTGTGATGTCTCACCCACGCAGGCAGGCACTATTGTCTGCTGGGAATTGGATTCAGCTGCCTCCTTCCTCTGAAATTACAGCGCTGGAGGAGGCAAGAAAAGCTTTATTTGTCTGTGTTGTATGAATTTATGGCGGCCATTGCATGCTTATTTCTGACTGGTCTTGCTTGAATGATTGAGTTTAGTGTTCTGTGTTTCTTGGTTATAGCTCAGCTGTTGCTGTCACAGCCAGGCACCCCAGCTCAGAATTTGTCTCTGGGCATCCTGCACACTGTAACAGATTCAAATATCATTTGGGTATAAATAATATTAAAGGTATTTTATGCTGTTCTGCTTTATTGAAAGGCTGGCTCTGGAGTTGGGTTATGGTTCACCTTTTTGTTTGTTTGTTTTGTTTTGTTTTGTTTTGTTTTAAGACCCAGGTATACTTTATGTCCAGAGTGAAAAGCTGAAAAAAAAGAAAAAGGAAGAAGAGGAGGAGGAGAAGGGGGAGGAGGAGGAGGAGGAGGAGGAGGAGGAAGAAGAAGAAGAAGAAGAAGAAGAAGAAGAAGAAGAAGAAGAAGAAGAAGAAGAGGACCTAAAGTGATTATTACCTTCAAACCTGTAAATCAAGACTGATAGTTAAAAGTTGGTGCATTTGGCATGGTTCCGTTCTGTGACGTAAGCAACACTGGCTTGCTGCCGTCCTTAGGCTGCCATCCCTGCTAAGGTTGAAGAGGGCAGATGTAATGTGGCTTCCCCACCATCTACACTAAGGGCACCTATGTGGTACAGGCCAACCAAGAAGACCCTTTTAAGTTGTGGTAGAATCTTTTTTGTATATATAATTCTTATTCTGTCCTAAAGACAAAAGTTTATAAAATATAGGATTTTAAAACAGTGCTTGTTTAATGAGGCATTAAAGGTGTGTCTCCCTGTGTTCACATAGCAGAACATACCTTACTGACAGCCAAACATTATAACCTAAAACTCTCCCAGATGATACTGATTTTAGAGACACTGGATGGTTTGCACTGTTGGAGCTTGGTTTTGCCTTCTACAGATAATAGTTGTTGACTTCATAGTTGATGTAAGAGAAAATTTTGGAGTTTCACAGAAAATTTAAATTAAAAAAAGTATTTTAAGGAACAGCTTTCAAAAATTTAAAGTTTATAAGATTATGAGGCATTTTAAATTTATAAGATATTTTATTATAATGTACTTAATTCTCATATTATATTGATAAACACATAAATAAAAGGCTGAAAATTGGGGCCATAGCTATGAGCACCAAACACTAAACACCAGAGAGTGAGGTGTTTGTATCTTATGATGCAACAAGACAATGATGACCTAAGCAGTTTGGCAAAGGTCTCTTCTTACCTAACAAGGACTGATTTAAGAATGTATGTCTAACCTCCTGGTTTTTGCTAAGCATTGCTAAGCTTCAGCTGTTTTGGTAAACTGAATCATATAAGAAAATGTTACATTCTGAAATGGTATCCAGTAAAAGGATCAGCAAAGTCATCAGACTGTTTGCAGACAGTGTTTTTGAGTTAAAAGTGCTACTGAAAGAGTTTCAGTTCAGAAATTGTTACTTTTTTTTAGGCTAGACTTAACAGGGATAAAGTTATAAAATCCTAATCTTATAAAAGCTAATAAGTTATTGTGAGCTGTTAAAGATAATTAAGACATAAAAGTTTATAGTCACTTACCTCATAGAGGATGAAATTCTTTACTATGTCCAGAACTATACTTGTAGTCATGCAAAGTACTAATGTATTTAACGACCAAAAATGGCTTAATTTAGCCTCTTGTATATGTTTTTATAGTATATCCTAAAGCAAGTAACTAAAAACAAATAAGGGTTTTTAGCTCATATATACTTAATAGAAAATGGTCCTCAAATTGGTCAGAGATCTGCTGAATATGGCATTTAAGATATTTAAACTTGGGGGCTGGAGAGGTGGCTCAGAGGTTAACAGCATTGCTTGCTCTTCCAGAGGTCCTGAGTTTAATTCCCAGCAGCCACACTGTGGCTCACACCATCTATAATGAGATCTGGTGCCCTCTTCTGGCATTCAGCTGTAGATGCAGGCAGAACACTGTATACCTAATAATAATAATAATAACAATGAGAAGAAGATATTTAAACTTACTACAACAAACAGATCCTAGCAGTGACCCTCAAGGTCTCTAAGAATGGGCATAGCGACAACAACTCCACCTGGATTGTATAATGCCATACATTATCCCAGTGCCCCACCTGCTGCCAGGGTCAACTCAAACTGTGGACAAGCAGGGCACTGGAGAGTTGATTGCCCCACTTTGCCTAGACAAAACAAGGCCAGCTCTCCAGGTTCCTCCCCCACAGGATAAGTTTTCATTTTCTAGGTCTCCAATCCAGGTGTGTGACTATGGAGAGGGTTTTTCCAGGCATAGGACACGGAAGTGCAAACACTATGAGTTATCTGTGGCCAGATGCATTCTTCCAAAATGAGGTGGCCCATGTGGCTGGAGCCATGGGAGCTCCAGCAGCATGAAGGTGGGGAAACAGAGGTAAGCTAGGTCAAGTGGAGACTCAACCGCCATTGAAAGGCTGGCTTCTATGAGGTGAGACAGGAAGCCTCAGTTCCGGGCAGAGGGTATATGACTTGGTTTCTCTTCACCAGAGTTTCCCTGTCTTCTTAAAATTTTATCTATCTATCTATCTATCTATCTATCTATCTATCTATCTATCTATTTAATTTTGAGAATCAACTGTTAGAAAGTGAAGGTGGGCAGGGCCAGAAAAGGAGGTTGGAAATGGTATTGATGTTACAACAAATTCATGACTGAAGAGACATCACACATACCCTAGGAAACAGCAAGCTTAACACTTGCAGGACTCGAGAAATACTTGAGAACTATATCAGTGAGACAGACAGTGCCTGAAGCCCTAGAAATCATGTTCCAAACCACTGCACATTGTAGGACACTAGTTTTTAAGTGAGCTTAAGAGTTAAGCGAGAGACAGATGGCATTGGCGTTGGCACACGCCTGTAATCTCAGCAGTTGGGGAGGCAGAGGCAGGCAGATCTCTGTGAGTTCCAGGCCAGCCTGGTGTGTAAAGGAAGTCCAGGACAGCCAAAGCTACACAGAGAAACCCTGTTTTGAAAAACCAAAAAATAAAAAAAGAAGAAGAAGAAAAAATGAAAAACCAAACAAAAACAAACCAAACAAAATGATTCAAGTGTGGAAAAACCTGAAATATATTCGAGTTTCCCTTTTCAAATAAGTATCTCTATTTCATCCCCTGGATTTCATAGGTAATCTTCTCATTTACTCATCTTTATAAAGTACCTTGGGTTTTGTTGCTGTTGTTGAATAAACTATAAAATATGAGCACCCACCAATATACTGAAGTAACCAGTTTATTGATGCGATGCTTCATGCTGGTTTTCAACTTGACAAAATCACCTGTGAGACAAGCCATGATCTGGCCATGCCTGTGAGGGATTATCTAAATTAGGTTAATTGAAAGGGGAGGCTGACCAGAGCTATTCCCTGGACTGAACTCCTGGACTACATACAAAGAAGAAAGCTCTCTGAGCATGAATATTATGTCTGTCTTTGTACTCTGACTGAAGAAGCAACAGGGCAAGCTGCTTCAAGCTCTGGCCACCATGATTTCTCTACAGTGATAGATTATACCCTTCAACTGTGAGCCAAAATAACCTTTCTTCTCCCTTGGTGTACTTAATCACTAAGAGTGGAGAGTGGCCAAGATCTCCAGAATGTTCACTTGAAGTCTTTGAATAATGGATGCATAGGTGACTGTATATATATATATATATGTATATATATATGTATGTATATATATATGTATGTATATATATATACTGTATATATATATATATGTATGTATACATGAATACACACACACACAGAGAAACCAGTGTGTGTGTCTGCTTTCTAACAATAGTGTGTACCTGGGGAAACAAAGGCCACACTCTTGTCCTGTCCAAAGGCATGCATGTTGTCTTTGGTATTCTCTGCCCATCTGATATCTAAAGAGAGTAAAGAGAATCGTTTTTAAAAGAATACCTTGTCTTAGCCATGGAGGCGGCTTAGCAGAGAGCTTTGCCACCAAATCTGATGGCCTAAGTTTGACCCTTTGGGACTTAGATGGTGGAAGGAAAGAACAGTCTCCTGCAAGATACCCTCGGTCCTTCACAAGCATAAATACCATATGCACACACAAATAGGAAATAAATTGATAATTATTGTTTGAAGAGTGCAAAGAAATCCTACCTTCTCACACCCACTATGTATGAATCACAACCAGTTCTTTAGAGTCTTTTAGAGAATCCATCGAAAGATGCAGACTCAGATCCACCTGAGTCAATGGGCTTGCTTCTCCAGACTGGAACGCCACAGTGTACCCCACAGAATGCCACAGCATACTCCACAACATGGATCCATCCATTTCTCCCCTATCCTGACAGAGAATCTCTATGGTGGCCTCCTTCAAATGACTCAGTAAATCTCTCAACGTATCTCAAAGTTCTCCCTGTGAGGACAGGATGGCTGCCTGTGATGCGGAACCTTCATGTCAGGGTTTGATCAGGAAGCAGAATGCCTCTCTACACCTGGTTTGTATCTCAGTCACTAGAGGAAGTTAATAGCCATCATTCCACAGATCTTTGCCTACACGGGGTGCTATGCCACTTCTGACACCATGTGAGAAGCGTTAGTCCCTTAAGCTGACTCTCCCTGCTTTATCTAGTCTAGGGCTATACAACAGAGTTTTAAGTGCCTCATTTATTAATAACATTTAAACAGAAGTCAAGACACTATAAGGACACACAAGCCGACCTGCAGACTTAGCACAGGTTTGTTGGAGATAAAGCAGGCTTTCCAGACTTGGCCACAGTCACATCTCCTCCTTTTCCGATGAGTGGACTCTTTCCTCAGCTCCCTAGAGAGATGCTGAAGAATTTGATTAGAGTGTTCTCCTCAAGACTCAGTCAGACATGCTATAATAATATCCACCATGGGCCCTGGGTGACTCTGCCACCAAAAATAAAATTTAAAATATATGTCCTTCCAATTGCATTTAGCAAGAATGTGGGCTTATGTCAAGTTAATGTACTTCTATGGCTAATCTTGGTGTCAGTGTGACACACATGGAAAAAAGAAATATCAACTAAGAAATTACCTTCAGATTGGCCTGTGGTCATTGCTGTGGGGCATTTTTTAAGATTACTAGTTGATGTAAGACAGCCCAGCCTGATGTGAGATGTACATTCCCTGGTATGTGGTCCTGAGATATACAAGGGAGGTAATTGACCTTGAGACTGAGGGTAAGCCCGTGAGCAGCATCTCTCCACGGTTTCTGCTCCAGTGTTGGCCTCCAGTTTTCTGCTTGAGTTCCTGCCCTGGCTTCCCTTCAGGACCTATAGCCTGCATGCCAAATGAACATGTTTCTCCCTAAATTGGTTTTGGTCAGTGCTTCATCATAGCAAGAAGAAACCAAATCTGGAGACAGATCTGGAAAAATTACCAGATATTAGACTCAAAATTACCAAATATTAGACTCAAAAACTTTCAAAGAAGCATAGGACACAATTCCTTGAAAAAAGAAAAAAAAACAAGTGTATACATGTATATGTTCAAGTGCAGAGGGGATAGATTCAGTGTAGACTCAAAGACAGAGATCACTGGAAACCTATGCTCGTCACTGTGCTCTCTTCATAACCTTGTCTTACACAAGTCTGTACCTTCAGCTCTGAGTACAGAGGTCTTTGGGAAAGTTAGATTAAGTGGCAGGGTGTTCAAGAAAGGAAATACAAAATATTTCTCTTTAGAAAAATAATTAATTTTAATCTTCAAGAAAATCTAATAAGGAACTACTGCTCAGAGGGCAAATGGAATAAATTTGTATCCAATTCTATTTCATATTTAAAATTAATTCATCAAATTAATATATATTTTGCTCAGAACTTTATAAGTTATTCAAATTGTATAAGACTCAGTCTGACAGACATTTCCATTGGAATTGCACAGTCTTGTAACATTGCTGAATTATTTTTAAGCCACACTAAAGAGATGCCACTTGTCTTTTTGTCACTACAGAGCTTGCCTCAGTGAGAGCGAGTAGGAACATTACAAATGGTGTCAGGCTTGTGTGCCCTCCCCTTGCTGATTTTTTAGCATCCAGCCTGACCCCTGTCTGTAGGATCACACTGACCGATGCCCAGACCCAGGAATGAGTGCAAGCTATAAAACTCAATGACCTCATGAATATTGAATTAATTCAAAAGAAAATATGTACATGCCAGTGCTAAAATGCTTTGGATATGTTCATTAAATAACGAAAAAAATGAGGCAAAACAAGTACAACCAAGCAGATCCTAGGTTTGTGTTTTATAGTATGCAAATGTAATTCTAGATAGAATGTTGATGCATAAATCACTCCACATTCATGGGACATCATTGCATTTATCTAAAAAGTCAAGGCCCTTAATAATTGTATAGTCACAATAGTTCTGGTTGACTTGATAAATGCTTGACAAAAAGCAAATTAAGGGAGGGCAGATTTATTCCAGTTTACAGTTCAGTGGCTATTGTCTGTCATGGCAGAGAAGCTGTAGCTGCTAGCTGGTCACATCACAGGTACAGTGAAGAAGCAGAGAGACAGGGATGCTCTTACTCAGCTTGCATCCTTCTTTCTATGCAGCCCAGGACCCTATTCTACTGGGTGGTGTACCCACATTTAGGGCAGTCTCTCTACTCTAATTAACCTGCACGAGAATATTTCTTAAGACACCCCAGAATTTTGTTTTCATGGTGACTCTGAACAGTATCAAAGAGAAGAAAGTGGCCACCAGGTTGCAAATGGGTCCTTGCTGCCATGATCATGAGCATTGAGAAAGGCCCTTTCCCAGTCATCCTATGAAAAAGTAGATGGGGGTGGGCTGCAGGTGCTAAATAAATGTAGACCTCTTTTTTAATTAATTAATTTTTTTATAAATTATAATTTATTCATTTTGTATCCCAGCTGAAGTCTCTTTCCTCTCACCCTCTCTTCTTCTCTTCCCATACCCCTCCCCAAGTCTACTGATAGGGGAGGTCCTCCTCCCCTTCCATCAGACCCCAGCTCTCATCAGGACTGGCTGCATTGTCTTCCTCTGTGGTGTGACCTGCTAAGGTGCTCCTCCCTTCAGGGAGAGGTGATCAAAGAGCCAGCCACTGAGTTCAGATCAGAGACAGCCCCCGTTCTCTACCCACTTGGAGACTGAACTGCCATGGGCTACATCTGAGCCTGGGTTCTAGGTTATCTCTGTGGTTGGTCTTTGGTTGAAGTATCAGTCTCAGAAGAGATCCCTGTGCCCAGATTTTTTGGTTCTGTTGCTCTCCTTATAGAGCTCCTGTTCCCTCCAGGTCTTTCATCATCTCCTCCTTTCATAAGATTCCCTGCACTCTGCCCAAAGTTTGGCTATGAGTCTCAGCATCTGCTTTCATACCCTGCTGGGTAGATTTTTTTTCAGAGGCCCTCTGTGGTAGGCTTTTGTCCTGTTCCCCATTTTCTCCTTCTGGTGTCCATCCCATTTGCCTTTCTGAATGAGGATTGATCATCTTACCCAGGTTCCTCCTTCTTGCTTAGCTTCTTTAGGTGTGCAGATTTTAAAGCAAAGGTCACTGTCATCAGAACAAAATGACAGCCTACAGACTGGGAAAAGATCTTCACCAACCCTATATCAGACAGGGGGCTAATGTTCAGAATATATAAAGAACTTAAGAAGTTAAAAAGCAACAAATCAAGTAATCCAATTTAAAAATGGGGTACAGAGATAAGCAGAGAATGCTCAATAGAGGAATATTGAATGGCAGAGAAACTCTTAAAGTTCTTAGTTATCAGGGAAATGCAAATAAAAATGACCCTAAGATTTCACCTTACACCCATCAGAATGTCTAAGATCAAAATCTCAAGGAATGATGCATGCTGGAGAGGATGTGCACAAAGGGGAATTCTCCATTGCTGGTGGGAATGTAAACTTGTACAACCACTTTGGAAATCAATCTGATGCTTTCTCAGAAAATTAGGAAGAGTGCTACCTCAAGATTCAGCTACACCACTCCTAAGCATATATCCTGTATTATATGTCTAATATCCACTTATAAGTGAGTAAATACCATGTGTGTCTTTCTGCTTCTGGGATACCTCACTCAGGATGATCTTTCTAGTTCCTACTACCTACACCACTCCTAGGCATATATCCAAAAGATGCTCAAATGCACAAGGACTTTTGCTCAACCATGTTTATAGCAGCTTTATTCTTAATAGCCAGAACCTGGAAACAACCCAGATGCCCCTCAACGGAGGAATGGATACAGAAATTGTGGTACTTTTACACAATGGAATACTACTCAGCAATTAAAAAACAAGGAAATCATGAAATTTGCAGGCAAATTGTGGGAACTAGAAAAGATCATCCTGAGTGAGGTATCCCAGAAGCAGAAAGACACATGGTATATACACACTTATAAGTGGATATTAAACATAGACCTCTTATCTCAGGTAAAATGCTGGGGATTTAAGGATTATTAGCATAAATAGGGGCCATGGAGAGAGAAGACAGATGTCAAACTGTTCTCTATGTGAGCATTCATGGAGATGTCATTCAGAAGGATCTATGCATTTACAAGGTCAGAGGGCGGGGGCCACATGGCCCAAGATGCCCTGGCAAACCCCAGAAGGGGCTCCAGAGGCCCCATGATTAGGGTGCAGTGCTAGTAAAGGGAAGCAAGACAAATTTCTCCTGCTTCCTGGAGGCCCAAACTTAACACACAGGAAGCCATCACCCTGCTCCTGAGGGCCTGCTGCTCAGAAAGAAACTAGAGAACACTGTCACCAGGCTTGCAAGACACAGGGGACCCAACCAAGAAGAGGAAAAGGAAGATGTCATTCACAGTGACTTTTAGGTTCTAGTAGACATGCAAAGGAGAAAATGCAACAAATGGTTGTATGAAGGTCCCGTTCTTCTTAAGGACAATCCTGCCACCATGTGGCTACAAGGGAAAATATGCTTTTAAAAAGCCTGCTTGGAATTTCAACCTGACCAAGTGGAGGACCCACAGTATGAGATTTCAGGGTTATTATGCCATTATAGGCTAAGTATTACTTTGAATTTCTGTTGACTCGTTTTGGAAGCCTTATACCAAGTTAGAAGTAGAAAACTAAGCATCTTGCTGCAAATAAAGATGCTTGTCTTTGTCTTAGAGAATATTTACATGTATGCATATGAATGTTGAAAATGTGTGATAATTTAGCCTAACCACTGGCTCAAATTAATATGAAGAATAGAAGCCAGAGGATACCATATATCCAAAGATAACAGAGAAAAAAATTTAAATTTTGATAGTGTTAGGCTGTTCCCACTAGTAGCTCTTCTAATTTGTCTAATGACCTCTGACATCATCATTTGCTGCTACCAGCTGCTAGGTATCCAGGATTTCAAGCTGTATTACAAAGCAACAGTAATAAAAACTTTACGGTACTGGCAAAGACTGGTTGATCAATGGAATCGAATTGAAGACCCGAAAATAAACCCACACACCTACGGACACTTGAGTTTTGACAAAGAAGCCAAAGCCATACAATGGAAAAAAGATAGCATCTTCAACAAATAGTGCCGGTTTAGCTGGATGTCTACATGTAGGAAAATGTAAATAGATTCACATCTATCACCCTTCACAAAACTCAAATCCAAGTGGATCAAAGACCTCAACATAAAACCAGAAACTAAATCTTTTAGAAGGGAAAGTGGAGATCAGCCTGAATTTATTGACACAGGAGACAACTTCCTGAAGAGAACACCACAGCGCAGGCTCTAAGATCAACAATTAATAAATGGGACATTATAAAACTGAAAAGCTCCTGCAAGGCGAAGGACGCTGTCAATAGAGTCAATAGAACGAAATGGCAGCTTACAAATTAGGAAAAGATCTTCACCAACCTTACATCCAACAGATGGCTGATATTCAAAATATATAAAGAACCCCAGAAATTACACACTAACAAACCAAATAATTGTAAAAAGGAATACAGAGCTGAACAGAGAATTCTCAACAGAGGAATCTCAAATTGCTGAGAAACACTTAAAGACATTCTCAACATCCTTACTCATCAGGAAAATGCAAATCAAAACGACTCTGAGATTCCATCTTATATCCAAGATCAAAGACACAAGTGACAGCATATGTTGCTGAGGATGTGAAGAAAGGGGAATCCTCAGCCATTGTTGGTGGAGTGAAAACTTGTACAAGCACTCTGGAAATCAATCCAGTGCTACCTCAGAAAATTGGGACTAGCTATACCTGAAGACCCAGCTATACCACTCCTGGGTATATATCCAAAAGATGCTCTGTTATACAACAAGGACACTTGCTCAGGCATGTTCATAGCAACTTTATTTGTAATAGCCAGAATCTAGAAACAACCTAGATGTCCCTCAACCAAAGAATGGATAAAGAAAAAAATGATAGATTTACACAATGGAATACTACACAGCTATTAAAAACAAAGGAATCATGAAATTTGCAGGCAAATAGATGGAACTAGAAAAGATCATCCTGAGTCAGGTAACCCAGAGCCAGAATGACACACATGGTATATACTCACCTGTAAGTGGGTTTTAGCCATATAGTACAGGATAACAATACTATAACTCAAAGACCCAAAGAAAAAAATGTAGTGAAGAGGACCCAAGGGAGGATGCTTAACTCTCACTCAGGAGTGGAAACAGAACAAATAGCAGAAATGTATGAGGAGGGGGAATAGGGTAAGAGAGGGAGCACAGAGAGAAATGAGGATCGATATCAGACCTGGGGAGGGCTTGTACAGGAAGAGAGAGGGCTTGCAGAGAGAAGAGAAACCTTGGGTAGGGACTTCTCTGTGACAAGCTGGAGACCTAGGAAAGACAGGGTAGGCTCCTTGGAGGGTATGAGGGTGATTCTAGCCGAGATTCCTAGTAAAAGGACACCTTCTAACTAGACAAGAATCCTAGTGGAGGGAGGGGAGCCCCAACCCACCCACAAACCCCAAAATTTACCCTGCCTACAAGATATGCAGGGACAAAAGTAAAGCAGAAATTGAGGTAATGTCTAGGCAATGACTGGCCCAACCTGAGACTCCCTCCATGGGAGACAGCAAACCCCTGACATGACTAATGATGCTCTGCTATGGTTGCAGACTGCAGCCTAGCATAGCTGTCCTCTGAGAGGCTCCACCCAGCAGCTGAAACCCACAAATCAAACATTGGGTAGAGCAATGGAGTCTTGTGGAGGAGTCGGGGGGGTATAGAAGGACCCAAGGGGGTCCACAAGAAGACCAATAGAGCCAACTAAACATGTCTCTGGGAGGAGGGGAGGCTGTGGAGACTAAAGTATCAACCAAGACTCATACATAGACTAGACCTAGGACCCATACACATGTATAGCAGATGAGCAGCTCAGAGTTAATGTTGGTTCCCTAGTAAGAGGAGCAGGGGCTTTCTCTGACATGTACTCTGTTGCCTGCATTTTGATCACTTCCACCTGGTGGGGCTACCTTGGCAGGCCACAGGGGAAGAGGATGTGCTTAGTCCCGATTCTACTTGATACGCTGATTTGGGGTGGGGGGGCTTCCTTTCTTTGAGGAAGGGGAGGAAGTGGGTATAGGGGAAAGAAGGAGAGAGGGTAGACTCTGAGAAAAGGAGGGAGGGTACTACAACCAGGATGTAAAATGAATAAATAAAAAGTAAAATAAAAAATTCAAAGATGAAGGAAAAACATCTTGCAATAAGCTTGTGGGAGCAAGATTGAGGAAAAGAAAGTTCTCTAGCAGCTTAGAAACATGGTAGAAAGCATGAAACAAAGTCATACAACATGAATAAGTGTGTCCCTTAGACTTCCCCTCCTAATGAAAAAAGTAGGGCTTTCTCAGACCGGAAAACAAGCAAGTGAAAAATGACAATAAACAAACCCTTGAAAGGTTGCTTTCAGTAACCTGCCATGCAAGAAATGCTCATGAAATTCCTTATAGAGCCATTCCTAGCTGTGGTGTTACCAGCAAGTCGTGGTTGCTGAGGGAGGGAGAGTCATTCCTCAGTGGATGGCCCCAAGCCCATGCCCACATGCTCAGCGCTAAGTGATCTTGGCAGGCTATTAGTGATAACATGAAAAGCGGGCCTGGAATTTAGAAGAAGACAGGTTGGTGGGTCCATAAGAGGGCTTAGAGTTGAAGGGAAGAAATGAGGAAAGTGAGTAACATCAAAATATATTTTGAGAAGTGTTCCAAGAATAAATTTAAAACCTTATTTAAAACTTTTTAGAGAAGAGAAAAAGGATGTGGGACAGAAATGCAGATGATAGGGTGCAAAGATGGCTGTTGTGAGTTGGTCTGGTGCTATGTATTTTAATGTTAAGTATTGCCCCCCCCCAATCTGCTCCTTGCTTGGAGGAGCAGCAAACTATCTGCCTTTTTTTTTTTTGGAAGCTATTAGTCTGCATTTTCCTGTTTACTCAGGCAATTAATTCATTCCTTCTCAAGTCTCTGATGGTGTTGAAGATCAGATATAGTTTTATATTTAAGCTTAGTTGGTTAGAGAATTAAAAAAGATATTTTACAGTCTAGATAGATGTTTTAGATTGATAGATACAAGCTATGATAAAAGTAACTTAGGTAGGAAACTTTAGAGCTTCATAGATAGAACAGATATTTTCTTCAAGGTTGCCAAACACATTTAGACTAGACATTATGCATATAAGTCTTACCTATTGGTTTCACAATTGTTCTTACTATGTATTATATTACAATGGCCTTTTTATTTAGACAAAAAAGGGGAATTGTTGGTGCTATGTATTTTAATGCTAATTACTGGACCCCAAAGTCTGCTCCTTGCCTGGACTAGCACATTCTCACATATGCATGTCCTTGTGTAAACCTTTCCTCAGAAATTACTCCTGTTTGACCAACAAAAAGCTGACACCTGGACAGGACAAAGATGAGGGCAGAGCTAAGGTTCGAGGGCTTAGAGGACAGATAGAAAGAGAGCAGAAAGGAGGAAGTTGCCATGGGCTAGATGGAAAAGGAACCTCATGGGCCGAGAGGAAGGAATCTCTGAGAATGTTGTGCAAAGGATTGATCAAGACGAAGAATAAGCAAGTATTTATAAGATTACGGATGGGAGGTAGCCCAATTAGGAATGATTGAAGCAGATGAAATGGGATGAAGAATGCGAGATATGAGATTGTGTAGGTGGTATTATCTGCCCAGCCCAAGGTATCATAAGACAATATTAAAATCTAGCAGATGTCT
>CM053766.1:37382041-37419672 GCA_028658305.1 Pachyuromys duprasi | reverse complement strand
TTCAATCTCTTTACCTATCCCTGATCTATTCAGGTCTTTTGTCCTGGTGATTCAATTTTGGTAGCCCATACATGCTCCAAAATCTATTAGTTTCTTTCAGACTTTCTAGTTTGTGTGTATGTGCGCATATGCAGATATGTGTGGGTGAACATTTGTGGGTGTGTTCACATGTGTGTGTGGAAATTGGAGAATAGCTGTGGGTATCACTCTTTAGGCAAGGTCCACCTTTTAAATAGTTAATTTTGCATCATAGCATTTTACTGGCCTGGGCCTCACCGGAAGGCTGGGCTCTACAGTCGGTGAGGTTCAGTGATCTGCTTGTCTCTACCTCCCCATAGCTGGATTATGAATGCGCACCACCATGGCCATCCTAAGGACTGAACTCAGATCCGTACACACTTCACCCATCCCGTCTCCCAAAGGTTTTCCTCATTTGTTAGCATATAGAAGCTGTAATGACAACTATAAATTTGTTTTCCTGTGGCGGGGTCTCCATTTCCATCTTCTCTGTTTTCTTTATCTTTTCAAAAATTTGACTTTATTTCATTGCTCTTTTCATACAGATCAAAGGCTCTGCGTCACTCTGTCCCCTCTGCCTGACACAGCCCATCTCTTTTGGACTTGGTTCTTGCATTTCTAGTTCCCTGAAATGAGTCAGCCAGCCATTCACTTGCAATGTTTCTAATTCTTCACTGGAGACCCAGGAGGTAGTCAGTCCCTCAGCACCCCTGCTTCTGCACCCACAACTTTGGTGTGTTCTGAGGACATTTTAAATCCCCTTTGACTTCTCAGCGTGCCATTTATTTGCAGTGTGTCATCTTGGTTCTGACATTCGAATGATTCATAGAGTATCTTTCAGTGTTGACTACTCATTTTCTTTTAGTATGATCAGAAGAGGTAAGGGACATGATTTCAAGTTTTAAATTTTGCTAAGATGTGTAGCCTAACATATAACCCTCTCTTGAGAAATGCCTTTCGACTGGTACACAGATGGTTTGATAAATATCTGACGAGTCTGTGGAACAGTTTGATGCTGATATTTCCTTATTGATTTTCAGTTGGATGAACTGTCCTTTGGTAGCAGTGGGTAGGACAAAGCAGGCCATGGTGGTGTTAGAGTCATTCCTCCCTTTAGCCTAATGGTATTGGTTTTGTAAACTATGCTACTGTGAGGGGCATGCACACTCTCGTGTGTATCTTCGTGTTTAACCGACGCCCTGGCTTCTAGAGGAAGGCTCTCTTGTTCTTGCAGCTTTTGTCTTCTATTTTTCCATGTGACTACAGCACTTCTTGGTTACCTTGGTTCCTGCCAATCAGAACCTCACGCCCAACCTTTGTTTCTAGCCTTCAGGGATCTTTCCATCCTTCAGGGTGAGGCAGGTATTTTGTAGGCAGTGCATGATGAGGCCATACTTAGTAACTCATCAATGTGGTTTGTATCATTTAATTGGAGTATTTATTCAATTTATTTTGAATCTTATTATGGACAGGTTAGGACTTAACTCCTGTCATTTTACTGATTTTCTTCCCATTTTTTTCTTTGTTCTTTTCTCCCTCTTTTGGTCATCTTTTGTATTCCTTTAAATTTAACGGCTTACTATATGTTTTAGCTACTGTTCTATTACTATGAAAAGACATACTTTCTCATAAAAGAAAGTACTTGATTAAGGTCTTGCTTACAGTTTTAGAGGGTTAGTCTATGACCATCAAGTGGAGAAGCAGATAGGCATGGCACTGAAACAGTAGTTGAGAGCTTTATATTACAATCCATAGGAAGCAGGCAGAGAGAGAGAGAGAGAGAGAGAGAGAGAGAGAGAGAGAGAGAGAGAGAGAGAGAGAGAGAGAGAACAAACTTTGGGCCTGGTGTGAGCTTTTGAAACCTCAAAGCCCACCCCCACTGACATACTTCCTCCAAAAAGGCCACACCTCTTTATCCTTCTCAAACAGTTTCACATTCAGATCTATGAGCCTGAAGGGGCCAGTCTTACCCAAGCCATGCACTCTACGATTTTTTACAATGTCTTTGTGTAGCTATCCACATCATGAAACTTACACTTCCATTACACTGGTTCTGAGGCTCTCCCCCTGGCTATAGACTCCAAAAGACATTTATTTTTGAGCTTGTTTGGTGGCCCATATTTCCTTCTGTCCTTGTTTCTCTTGAGAGGTTGGCTTTGTTTTGATGGAGGTTAGTAATTTCTCCTGGAACTCTGGAGACTTTTTTTTTTTTTTGCATATTCATGGTTTGACTGTGGCATCCTTTCCTGGCTTATGAAAGACCTTGCTTTTATCATATGGAGCACATGACCTAGCCTGTCCTCCCAAAGTCTGCCTTCTTCTTTGGGCATTCCAACAGTTCACATGCCCTTGGATGTTCTTTTGAAGATCAGTTTTCTTTCTTTTTTTGTTTTTTATTTTTGTTATAGTTATTTTATTTCACTTATTGAGATCTTTGTTTTTAGGGTTCTTCTTTGGTTCTTTATCAAGATTTTAATAAACTGTGAAGAAAAAATTAAAAATAAAAATATTCAATCAGTCTCTCTCCTATCTTTTTTCTCTCTCCTCTCTTCTGTCTCTTTCTCTCTCTCCTTCTCTCCTCTCTCTCTCACCTACCTCCTGCTGAAGTCTTATCTACATTCTGAGTTGTCTTCCTCATTACCTTGAGCTACTCCTGTGTCCCCAGGAACTACTTAGGCATTTGAGTTCCCTCAGACTCTTTATCAGTCCATGGGCTTCACCTTTCTCTGGACTCTTCCTATAGACTAGCTGCATTTGCGTCCAACCTGCTACTTTCTTCTCATAGTCTCCATGCAGAGATTTGTACAACTGTGGGTCTAATGTCTGCCTCTTCCATTGGCTGGTCTTTTTCCTGAAGACATGTTTCACGGGGTTGCCTTGCTATGCAACTTTGGTGTTGCTTCTCATTAGGCACTGTGGTGGTTTGAGTTGGAATGGCCCCTGCAGACTCTTGTGTGTGAATGTTTGGCCCATACGGAACGGTACTATTAGGAGGTGTGGCATTGTTGGGAGTCGGCATGGCCTTTTGCGAAGTATGTCACTGTGGAGATAGGCTTTGAGGTCTCAGAACCTCAACTCTGGCCGGTGTGCCTCAGTTGAACTCTCAGCTTCCTCTACAGTGCCGTGTCTGCCAGCATGCTGCACCCTTCTTGTCATGATGATAATGGACCATGAGCGCTTGCTGTGTCACTGGCTAGAAAAGACCTTTAGTGTTTTGGGCCTCAGTAGCTGCCAGAGGGTGAAGCACTGACCCTCTGAGCAGCCATCGGTGTGGACGGCACAGGGAAAAACATTTGCTGGACGTTAAGTCTCTTCTGAGGCTCTCCCACCAGACCTTAACAGCAGTGCCCAGTGAGGAAACATGTGAAGGGGACACTGGTATAGAGCATCAGGACATGTAGTCTTCTTCTTACTGCTCAGTAGTACCGACAGTGGAGGAGACCTCGAGCAGCGGCTGGAAATTCAGCACTCAGCTTGCCTGTCCATGGAGCTGCAGAACGGGTGGACTCCCTCTGTCCATCCCGGGACAGGGCAGCAATAGGCGCGGTGGTGTCGCTTCCTGTTAGGAATGGATAGGTGCCTGAGTCTGACCCACTGGAAAGGTTAGGTGAGCTGTTGGGCCTCTCACTAATGCGGATCCATTTGGGGTCGGCCATAGGGCAGCTCCCTGGTATGTGTACAGAGAGCAATGCTCTTGGGTCCCCTACAGTATGGGATACACAGCACGACTAGGATTGGAGTTGCTTATGAGTTTATGAGCAGAGCAGAGAAGATGGGGTTAATATGCTCTGCCATTGAGAAATTGCTGCTTCCAACCAAAATCACAGCTTATTTTCTTCTCAAAATACATGTTTGCCATTTTTAATCACAGACTCGGTGATTAAGGATGCAATGAAAAGGAGGCAAGCCCAAGAAGCATTTCAAACAAACAAAGAATTAAGATGTGATAGGTTTAGAAAGACAAAAAGCCCTCAGGACTGCTCCTGGGAAGTCCTTCAGATAACGCAGGCTTTTCTTAAGAAGACTGAACCAGGAACAATCAGGAATGAGGCAGTGCTAGTAACGACGTCATCTGTTAATTTTCCTGACTCCCAACACGCCGAGCTCTGAGCTTCTGTGTGTGTTTGTTGTGCTAAATAGTTTGATTCAATGAGATAGTATTATTTATTAAAGAGAATTGTATTTGACTAAAACACTGTCATTCAGGATGGGTCTTTATGAATTATGCTTGTCACACAATTCAGACTTCTTTCTAGTCAGGAAGAAACAAGCAGCGTAATGGAGAATATAGGTTCTGTTACAGGACTGAGAATCCTCTTGAAAGAAATAAAAATGGAGTCATTCTCAAATGCCTGATTGTACCAGTAAAAGTCCGCATGATGAGCTCAAAACGTCAGGAAGGGACAGACACAGAAACTGCCCCTTTATCAGGTGCCATGAACCCAAATGATCCAGGAGAGGAAATGGAGCTGGAGGGTCACTCATAGCAGGCATGCATACGGCTCTGAAGAGCAGGGTGGTCTAGCATCCACCACTCTGCCAAGCTGCAAAGAGGAAGATGGCTTCTGTGTGCAATTTGCCTGACAAATCCACGTGGGTGCCTGTAAGTATGACGGTTCATGAAAAGCCAAGGGTATGAGTGTTGAAAAACAATGTCTAGAAACGCAAGACTTGAACAGATGGCGAATGTCAAGCCACAATACCCACCATGGGGCTTTGAACTTATGAACAGACTTTCTGATTTGCTGTTTTGTTCAGAAACCCTCCCCTGAGCCATCTGGGAGCTTTCCTAGATCAGCAGCTGCCAGGCCACTTTGAAAGACACTGCTTTAGTTTGTGGGACGATGTCTTGGCTGAGCGCGCGCTTATCTTTTCTAGCCAGGCTTTATAAAACTTTAGCTGTCCCAAGAGGAATGGAGAGGAGTAGACTTTTGCTTAGTGCTATCTGAATTCCAAGCATCACGTTAGATACAGAGAAAACAAAATTGCTTCTTTCCCTGTCTCTTGTGGTGTGGTGCCAACTAGCACCACTCATTTAAGACAAACAGGAAAAAAGCCTGCAATTAAAGTTTCTCTGTCCTCCTTCAGTCTCTGGGTAACAAACTGACTTACAAATGTAACAGAAATGTATATTTGATACTTAGATGTAACAAGAGCAGCTAAATAATCACCGATGTATCTTTGAGACTCCAATTGCTTACATTGGTGAACACCAGAAATAATTCACGAGAAAATAAATATTAAAAACATATGCCTGAAGCCACCTCGTTTATATCTTCAGATGGCTCGAAAGTTAAGACAGGCTACCCACTAATGCAGTTGGTTCTCTTACCAGGAGAACTCTGATACCCTTCAGTTCCTATTAGAAATGGATATACATTACTCTCATGAAACATCCAAGCAAGCAGCAATAAATTGAAAATTTCTTCACTCATTGAATGATGTCATTTTTTTTAAATAATTGAGTGATTTTGATAGATGTGTTCTTTGAAAGAATATTCTAAAATTCGACCAAATGAATCCAGAAGCGGTTTGGTTTCTATTCTCTCCTGTGTCCCCGTATCTTTTTCAAACACCCACATGCACAGTGATGTTGGAAAATCACTCTTGGGAGTATGAAAGGGGATGCCTCAGCACCAGCTACAGCAACAACAGAGTCTAGAAATTCCTTTAATGAGAATAAAAGGAGCAAGTTATGAGTTCTGGCCCTTTTCCATAGCAAGGTGCTGCTCAGCAGGGAAACATCTACGTTGGATCATTATCACAGCCGGGAGTGCTCACTTCACTCAAAACACATAGGGTCATCTTGCAGCTGTTCACTTTGATCACCTTAATCCAAAATCGGATGTCAGCTGTGGCTGTGGGCAGGGGTTCTCTGCCCTCTCAGATGGACTCCTCTGCTGGGTTTTCCCAGCAGTCCACTCCTCTGTTGATAAACGTTACAGTAATGCCTTTCTATGTTTCTGCCATTTCCACATGGTCAGCTGATCTCCACCTCACTTACCTGTTGTGACAAACAAGCACACTGACTGATTTAATTTCCTGTATGTATTTCCTTTTGTTTTTGCTCTAGCCCAGTATGAGATCCAACACACTGTTCATCTTAATGTTTTTGCTAGAGGACACAGATGGTCTTTAACCATCACGTGCACTAATTATATCAGATTGAAATAGGTAGGAGGCTTCTAGATAATGAAGACAAAAACACAACCAGTTCTTGACGGATGTTTCAACAAAATGGTAGGTTGTTCCAAACAGTTGTTGAACTGAGAAGTTTCTCCAAATTCTGGGCAGTAATTACTAGCTTGTGGTGAAGGCCACAACAGTCAGAGAAGGAGGCTCACATTCAGCGTAAGCAATTTCCATTCCAGTGGGTTTGCTCACGCAGTCACACGTATGATATTATGAAAAATTTTGAAGCAAACCCTTCATTTGGTTTTTCCCATAAGTGTGACACTGAAAAATAAGATTCTAGTTTCCATCATGTAGTTTTAGATTTATTTACAGAAAATGATGGCTTTATATAGTCTTTTTACATTAAACACTAGCTTGACTAAAAAGCTTGACATGTATGTGTGTGTGTGTGTGTTGGAAACATGATTGTGTAGATATGTATGAAGAAGATTTAGGTAATACAAAGAGAAATCAATGTAGTGAGAAACTAAAAACAAACAAACAAACAAACAAACAAACCCAGAGGGGTCATATAAAAGGCCAGAAAGGATGACTACCTTGGACGAGTGGAAACAGTTTAACATTAAGCTGGTAGGGGCCGGAGAGGTGGCTCAGTGGTTAAGGTTCACACTGAAAATCTGCATTGGGTTCCTTGAATCCCAGCTGTGGTGCACAACTGCTTGCAACTCCAGTTCCAGGGGATTTGATGGCCTCTTCATGGGTACTTCATGTACATGGCACACATGGTGCACATACATACATGTAGGCCAACCTTCATACACACAAAAATAAATCTTTATTTTAAGTTAAGTTTACAACAGACACACAGCTGTGCTTTTGGGTAGGATTCTCGGAGAAGAACCTCCTATACTCCGAAACAAGGGCCAGCAAGAGATGATATATGACCAAACTGGCTCCTACTCCTTGTCTTTATAAATAAAGCTTTATTGAAACATGATCATAGTCAATTGGCCACATTTGTTGTTCCACTAGAAAAGCAGAGTTAATTAGTATGATCACTATTAGCCTTCAAATCCCAAAATAGCTTTAATACCTTGCTGTTTACGTAAAAACATTACCTTTAGTCTCAGACTACAGCCTGGCCATGGGTCTCTGCTCAATACAAATTTAAGAAACACCTTAATTTTGGTTCATCTGTCAAACCTAGTATAATCTAAAGAAAAACTTTCTTTTATTAAAAAATGAATAACATAGGCCACAGAAAGAATGAATCTCAACCTGGAAAATAAGAATGTAATTGTGCTGCAACAGGTACTGATAGGTAGCTTGATTTGATATATCAGAAATAAAAACATGCAAAAAACTTATGTGCAAAGTTATATAGTAGAAATCTTAGTTCTTGTCATAGTTGGAGTTATTATTGCTGCAATGAAACATCATGACCAAACCAGCTTGGGAGGGAAAGGGTTTATTTAGCCTACAATTCCAAATCACTCTTTATCACTGAAGGAAGTGAAGACAGGAACTGAAGCAGGCTAGAAACCTGGAGGCAGGGGCTGATACAGAGGCCATGGAGCGGTGCTGCTTACTGGCTTGCTCCTCATGGCTTACTCAGTTTTTTGTTTTGTTTTGTTTTGTTTTTTATAGAACCAAGGACCACCACCAACCCAGGGATGGCACCACCTGCTGGGCCTTCCCTCCACCATCAATCACAATCGAGTATATGCCCTACAGGCTTGTCTGCTGCCCCACTTCATGAAGGCATTTTCTCAACTGAGGTTCCCTCTGCTCAGTTGACTTTAGCTTGTGTCAAGTTGACATAAAAGTAGCCAGCACAGTTATGAAAAAGATGTGTTGAAATGAAACATTAGCCAGTGTTTATCTGGCTATTCCTCAGGAATGAGCTAGCCGCTGAAGTACGGGACTGCGGGGTTTTTCCTAAAGACAGAGGAAAAGCTGGACAGCCATGGATGACAGATCAATATCAAAGGGAGCAGTCATCCCTGGAGACCGGAAAGTGTTTGAAGGAACCATAGTGATGGCCCTCCTACTCTAGGAATAGAGAAGGCTATTATTTCATAGCTTACCTAAAAGCACTCAGTTTTATAATTTTTCTTAAAAGGTCCAGATTTGCTGTATGAAGTCCGGGAAAGGATGAGAGCCCAGAGAGAGAAACTCAGTACCACAGCTGCTGCCCTGCCGGGATGCCTTCCTCTCAACTTGCAAGTCTCAGCTGACCTTTAAGGTGCCCTTGGGTGTGACAGCTAAGGGCTTCCCGTGGAAATGAACCCTAAGCAACTTACTCACTCTGCCTGCTCCAAGAGAAGGGAAACAGGATGGGCCACATCAGGACTAGGTGGGGCGGGGGTGGGGGGCTGGGGGGGCAGGGGAGGGCTTGAGGGACTCAGCTGTGAATAGTTAAAGCCTTAAACAATTCTCGAGATCGAATTACTAGGGTGGTGTGTGTGGTAGAAATAAAAGGACATTCAAGTTGCAAAATACCATGTTTCTTTTTTCTTTTCTTCTTTTTTTTTTTATTAAATGGGAATCACTTTATGGTAAAGACTAATTCATTTTTGAGTCCAGGCTCTGTACTGTATCTGATAAAGGTCACATAGACCTTATGACTCAGTTATCACAGAAAACAGCCATCAAACAAACAAGTGTCAGTGTGTTAGAGACAAGCAGGGAACCTGGTGGGCTGTTTTATGCTGTCTTAACTTCCCAAGTGCTGGGGTTACAGGCATGTACCGCCAAGTGTACTGTTTTACCATGCTGAGTATCTAAGTTTCAAGCAAAACAATGGTTTCAGATAAAATGATAACTCAACAGGATGGTTCTACTTAATGGTATAGTCTAGAATCATCTGGAAGGAGAGTCTCAGTGAGGGGTTGTCTAGATCAGGTGGGTCTGGAAAGCCCACTTGTTGTGAGTGGCATGATTGCCTAGGCAGGAGATCCTGCTGTATATGAGCAGAGAGTGTTAGCTAAGTACAAACAAGCATACATCATTTTCTTTGCCTTTGGTTATGGTGCAGTCAGCTGATTTCGGTTCTTGCTGCCCTCCCTTTGCCACAGTGCTGAGCTACAACTGGGAACTGTGGGCTAAAACAAGCCCTTTCTCCCACAAGTTGCTTTTGTCAGTGTATTTTTATCATAAAAACAGAAATGAAAACTTAGACGCCCACGGTTACCTAATCAAAGAATCATCAGATTTTCTTTACAAAAGAAAGGGATTTCTAGGACTCAAATATCAGTCACTAAAGCTTTTCTTTTTAATTGAAATAAGCATCTCTTCCAGCAATATTGACTACATAACCAATCAATCTATTATTAAATAGTATTGGTAAATCAGAAAAAGCTAAAGTCTGTGGTATTCAAAGTGCCAGACACAACTTTGACAAAACATCAAAATTATGTTTAGTTTGTTCAACGAAATAGAATACAAGGCTGCCAGTATTGTTAGGGTCCAGGCATCTGCAACAACAGAGGAGAGCATTTGCATGTGAACATTTACTTATTTAATTAAAAACTCAATGGACGGACTTGGAAGGATGATAAGCATAGTTGAAGTAAGGCTTTGGGAACTGGAAGATGAGTCATACCTACTCAGGGTTAAACATAGAAAAAAACAAAATGAAATTTATTAGAATGACACAATGGGACATAAAAACATGAGCATTATCATAAATGTGACTTCTTAAAGTAAAAAATGTACATGTGTATGGCTATGGTATGTGTGTTCGGTGGTAGGAAGAATACATGTGCCATGTGCTCATGTGGATGTTAGGGGACAACCTGTGTCTCCTCCCACCATCTTGAGCTCAGGAGTCCAACTCACATCATCAGTCTTGGTGGCAAATTCACTTATTCACTGAGCCATGCCACCAGCTCTTAAATATTCCATTACATTTTAATTTACTACATGTTTGAGTGTGTATCTGTGTGTTGTGTGTGTCTGACATGACACAGCCTTCATGTTTTCAGTAGTTGGTTTTCTCCTTCCAACTTGTAGGTCCTTAGTGGGTCAAACTCAGATTGTCAGGCTTTGCAGCAAATGCCCTACCACTGAGTCATCTTGCCAGCCCCAATGCAAAACTTCTAAAAAATAATTTTAAAATAAATAAAGAAAAACAGAAGAACTAGAACCATGTAGGACATACTTGGTGGTTTGAAGGAAAAACCTACTCAGAGGCTCAGGATTTTTGAACACTTGGTCCCTGGCTCATGGTGCAGTTTGGGGGAGGTAATGGAATCTTTGGGAGTCGCAGCTTTGCTGGAGAAAGCATGTCACTGAAGATGAGCTTTGAGAGCTTTTAAGTGGCTCCACTTCCTGTTCTTATCTTCCTGTGTGTGGTTAAAGAAGGGATCAGCCAGCTTCCTCCCGCTGAGGACATACCTTTCCTGCCACGATGGAATGTCTCTGAAGCTGCCAGCCAAAATCAACTCTTCCTCAAGCTGCCTTGAGGGCATTTGTCACAGCAGCAGAAAAGCAACTCATACAGTACCAAGAGCAAGCAAAGCTGATCCTGTTAAATAGGAACAGGCTGAACATTCTAGTTAAGACATCATTATGTGAAGACAGCTGAAAAAAAGTCAAACAAACAAAGCCAAATGATAACACCATGCCAAACAGAATTTTAAAGTGTCAGAAGGTGGAAAATAAGTTGGGAAGAAAGACAGGAATGAACCCCACTACAACTGAGCCAAGGACACTGGCTTTTTGTGTGTCAGAAGTAGATTTGGGATCAAGAAACTCTTATCATAAGTAACAAAAGGTTTTGTGCATCACTGTTATAAATCAGATTGAAAAATGGACAGGGACATCTCTGTAGAGTAAGGTGGCATAGGAAAGGACCCTTCGATACATGAAGTTCACAGTTGAGTAAGGGGCTTGGTAGGCTAGAGCTGTGTTGGGGAAGCAAAGCTTCTGAGAACACGTTCTGAAGCAGGAGATGGAGCTTTGCTAACAGCTCACTGTGGAATTTCAATTCCACGGGGCTGAGTTTACTAGAACCCACTGGTTTGAACTCAACTTTGATTTAGAAGATATTAAAACTCTTTTAATAATTAGTTCTCAGTCAATACTGTGAAGGCAAACATGGTTTGTTAAGTCTTTAGCTGTGTGATTTTCATTTGCATAAAGTGCTCATCTAATTGTGGAAGTAAGCTAAGGAGGCACCTTGAGGAAAATTAATAGTAGAGCAGTGGTGAAGACATGAACAGAAACATGGGGTAATCGCAGCACAGCAGAAATTCGCCTTTGCAAGACCACCCAGGCATAGCCTCAGAATGAGCTCGCTGCCTCTGGAAAGCTTGCCGTGGTGGCCACAGAGGGTGATAAGGAGTAGGGAAGATGGAATGAGCAGAGTGAAAAGTGGAGTGTCTAGGGGGGAGGGGAGAGGAGAGAGGACACAGCAGGCCTGGAGGCTGGGAGTGCAAGGGCAAGGTGTTGGCCGCTTTTCCTGTTGCTGTTCAGAAAACAGTTGGAAGGGATTGTTCAATGAAAGTGGCCAAGTGGACAACAGAACCGGAGACTGCCTGTCACCACGCTCAGGAAGGACAGAGGGCGCAGGAGTGCAGGGGTTATCAAGTCCTTTGGTCTGCTCCTAGCCACACATTTCATCCAGCGAGACTCCACTTCCTAAAAGTTCCATGTCTGTCTCTGACAGTGGGAGGAACCGGGAACCACGCGCTCAAACACTTGCGCTTACAACAGACTTAAACCAGAATGAAGAGGAGAGCAGAAAAGAGAGAAGAGCGAAAGAGAAGAAACTATGGGAGGGGTGGGGAGGAGAGCCTGCACATTAGTCACGTGTCTAATGGCCGGATGAAGGCGCTTAGGAAGAGTTTAACTTGACTTCCGGTTTGAGGACCCAGGTCATCGTGGTGAGCTGAGTAGGAGGCAGAGGTGGTCCACACCCGCAGGCGGACAGCAGAGAGCAGTGCGGGCTGGAACTCGCTCACATTCTCCTTTCTATTCAGCCCGGAGCCCCAGCTGGGGGTTGGTGTCTCCCACGGTGAGGGTGGGTTTTCCCAGCCCAATTAAACCAATCCCCAAACCACCGCACGCCCATGCTTGTCCCTCAGGTGACTCAGACCCGGTCAGGTTGACACTCTTCAGCCATGGAAGACTGGATTCGGAACGGAAATCTAAAGGAAAGGGAGATGAGAAGTGGAGAAAGGCAATTAGTCGGGGATGGGGTGGGGGGGACTTAGCTCCAGCTTGCAAATGCCCTAGAGACTGAGGAGCTTGGTTCAACTTATTGTTGTCACCTCTGGCAAAACAAACAAACAAAGCCACAGAAAAAACTCTTTGGATATTGGATTAAAGATTGCAGGAACGTGCGCAGAGCATCGCAGACTCACTTGTTTTAACATATATGTGAAGTCGAAGTGATTCGTGTTCTCTGGTTCCTTTCCTGCTTGGGCACAGATGTGTCCTTGCTATCACCGACACCGGTGAGAAGCTTGTCTCTGGGAAGCATCTGGTCTTTTATTGTGATGAAACGGCTACCAAAACCAAACCGGGGAAGAAAGTGTTTATTTGGTTTACACTTCTCCACCACAGTCCATCGTGATGGAAGGCAGGATAGGGATGAGCAGCTGCAGAGACAGGAACCAGCGGGAAAAGCTGCTTCCTGCCCCGCTCCCGTGGCTCATTCACCTTGCTTTCTTATATGGCCCAGGACCACCTGAGCAGGGGCGGGAGCACTTACGGTGAGCTGGACACCCGTACGTCAATCATTAATCAAGAAAACGCCCCACAGGAAGGAGGGACAATCCAAGGGTAGCAATTCCTCAATTTAAGTTCCCCCCGCCCCCCTCCCCCGTCTACAATGACCCTAGCTTGTGCCCAGCTGACAAAAAGGATTCAGCACAGCTTCCAATTCCACTTTTTGTTAAAACTCTGACTTGGCAACCATTTTCACAAATAATTACTATTTGGATAGAAAAAAAAATAAACTACATTTGTTTGGGTTTTCTGCAAGACAAGAGAAAATGTACACTTAGAAGTGGCCCTTAAACCTTCCCTCCGCTGCTGCATGACATTTGTCATCTACTTATTAAAGTATTTCATGATTTTAAAATGCATATCATATACACAATGACGTCATATCATTCTTCCACTTTTTACAAGAAGAGAGATGAGGGTTTTTTTTTTTTTTTTTTGGTGTGCGTGTTAGAGAGATGTGAGTGTGTGTGCTTGTGTGTGTGGAGGCCGGCATATGGGTGGAGGTTAGAGGTCAAAGGTCAGAGGACATCCTGGAGTGTCTGTCCACTCTCCCTAACTGGCTCCAGATAGTGTCTTTTCATCTCTGCATCCCTTTAGTTGCTTGGCCTGGTTTCCACGGATTCTCCTGCCTCTTCCTCTTACCTTCCACCAGGGGACGCCAGAGTTACGGACAAATGTGTTACTCTGCGTGGGTTTTGGGGCTGGAAATAAGGTTGTCAAGCTCCCTTGGCAAAAGCCTTTATTCTCACCCACAATAATATACATATGCATATATATGTATTTATAGATATATATGTACGCATGTATGTGTGTTCTTATTATGTTAACACAGCTCTAGAAATTTAAGGGGGACAATGAAAATAAAATAGAGCAGCGAAAGGTTTATTTCATGTTTTATTCAAAACATTCTCGGTATTTCTTTTTAAATTACATACTACGCATGCAAAATTGTACTTTTGTGTAGAATTATCTACAAATGAGCCGATTACATCATTACGGAAAGTTAGTTATTCAACTAACCATACCATTGTTTAAATAATTTGTGGTAATCCTCTCTTGGAATTTTCCAAACAAATATTTTTGGACTGAATATGACCCATTTTCTTGTATTGCTTTATTTAGCAAAATGAAGACTATACACTGATTTCACATATTAAACACTCCATTTCACAGAGTGAATTCAATTACCTGTTTTCTCAAATTAAATTCACTGGCAAGAGATGTTAATTCCATCCCGTTGAGCTGTGAAGGCATTTCACATGCTCCTCAAACAGACGCCAGCAAAAATCCTCCGTCTCCCCCCAAATACATTTGAGTGATTTCTTCCCATTCTTCTGTGAGCATTGAACCACGCAGAAGCTTCCACAGTCTTCACTCTCACAGCTGCGACTTGTAGTAACTTTGACCCAACTTTAATCCACAAATCTTTCTTGGCTGAATTCGAGCAAAATAAAGGCATGGGGGTTGGAGGGGAGTGGTTGGCTGGCAGTGATAAAATAATTTTGACGGGGCTTGTTTTGTTTTGAAGGGGGGAGGGGTAATGAAAGGCAGTCAATAGTTTTCCAGTCTGAAAAATGTATCAACCGAGACGCCTAACTCTTTGGTCGGCGTCCAGTTCACTCATCACGCCATAGCTGAGGGAAGAGGCAGAAGTGAATGTTCGAACTAAACAAAGGAATTCGCGATGGTTTTAGCATCAGGCTCCTTCCTCAGTTTAGCTTCCAGGCGATTTGCATCCGCCGCACTTGAATGTGTTGTCTTCTCTATCGCTTTTGATTGTTTTCTGACCTCACGCAAGGAAAGGCAGTGGGAGATCCTTCCAGATCATTTTCTTTGCCCCCATCCCTTGGCAAGACGGAGGAATGAGCTCTGTAACCAGATCTTCGCAGTCTGCATTTAATTTAAGGCACGAAAGGAGCCACTGTAGCTGCAAGACTGGATATAACCAGCAGGGGGCAGTGTTGGCTCGTGCGTGAACCAGTTCTGAGCGCAGAAAGTTTGAGGTTTGGAGGGATTCCTGTGGCAAAATTGTATGACATATGCCCTATATTTGCATTGTTTAGCTTCAATTCGTAGTTTTCAAGTTGGTTCCCTTAAAGGGGAAAATTATTGACCTGATTCCTAGTCACGTTTTCTTTTTTTCTTCTAAAGAAACCTCACGCGCCATCACCCAAATAAGCCGAGGCAGGAAAATAAATCTGAGTGCAGCGCGACGCTTAAAAAAATTAAATTTAAACTTCATTTCATTTATTTCTATTTTCTTATAGCTATTTTACCCCCAGGCCCAAAACGAAACCAAACGTTATTAGATTTCCTTTGGCTTAGAGAATGTCGGGGGTTGGGAAAGAAGCCCCACGGGGGGTCAAAATTCCAAACTGGGTTTTGTAAGAGAAAAGTGTCCCCGCAGAAGCTGCCATTGTTTCAGTTGAAGCCTTGGGGCCGGTCTAGGGAGCGGGTTCCAGCTGCGGGGAGACTAGCAATGCTCGGGTGCCAGCCAGCGGTGCCCCTCTGTTCCCCTGAGAAGTTGGGGCGTGCAAGGCACCGACGCCTCGGTGCTTCCTCGGCCCGAGAGACAGCGACGAGGGGCACAGGTTCCCGAGCGGGGAAGACCTGGGGCCCCCGGCAGGGTCCCGGGGGCCGCAGCTCGTTCGGGCACTGGCCCCGGCGAGGGCACGAAATGGTTAAGGCCCGGCCGCGGCGCGCATTCCCAGACAGGCTTTGCCTAATCCTTTCCCCCCGCGTTCGCAGACCCTCGCCCCCCAGCCTTTCTTTCATTCTCCCTCGACCCCCTCCGCCGAGTTAGTATCAGCCGGGCCGCCTAACGGTACCCCCGGCCCCGGACAGTAAACTTATTTATTTCCAGATCCGACCCCACCCCCATCCCCTCGGCCGCTGCCTCCGGCTGGGGCTGCGCCGACGCCGGCCGGGGTTCGGCCGAGAGGAAAATAAATAAAGAGAAAGGAGTTGGGGGGCAGTTGCCCCTTCCCCGCGCCTCCGCCGCGGGGCTCGCCCAGCGCCCGCCCACAGCCCCGGAGGCCGCGGTGACGAGCGCGGTCCCAGCCAGTGGCGGCGGCGGGCGGGGGCGGCGGGGACGCGGGGCGGGGCCGTGGCCAATGGGCTGCGGAGGGGCCGGGCCGGCGGCTGACAGCACCGGAGCAGGGGAGTGGCGGCCACTGGCGTCCGGGAGCCCCGAGGGCCGAGCAAAGTTTCTCGGTCCCGCTCGCGGTCGCCGACAGCCCTCCCCTCCCCTCCGCGTGTGCGCGCGCGTGTGTGTGAGTGTGTGAGTGCGCGTGTGGGTGCGCGCGGCGGGGAAGGGGCGGGGAGAGTGCGAGGGACCCGGAGAGGCGGCGGGGGGACTCGCCGGGCTCCAGACCCGCCGCGGTGCCACCTCCGAGAGCCCCGAGCCGCGGGGGAGCGCGCGCCCGCCCCGCGCCCCGCGCCTCCCCGGTCCCCGTGCGTGGCCCGCGGGGACCGCGACCGAGGGACCCACCCCGCCCCAAACACAAAGCCTGGCGGATTACAAAGTGAAACTGACCCCGGGACGATCAAAGCCCAGATCCCGGGAGCAGGGCGAGGCGCTCTCGGGGGGCGCCGGTGCCCGCTGACGCCCGGGGAAGGGCCCCTGGCATGGTGAAGGGAGGGGACTCAGGGACCGAGCGCCGCCGCTGCCGTCCGATCCCCGCGACGCCGAGGAGGAGGAGGAGGAGTTGGGGGAATCCGCGCCCGGTGGATGCGCGAGGGAGGCCGGCGCGGAGGAGCTGAAGGATGCCGAGCGGCGCCCGCGGCAGCCTGGGCTGGACCTTGGGCTCCGGGGCGCGGCGGGAGCGAAGGCAGCCGGGGCTGCACGCGAGGGGACGGCACTGAGCTCGGCGGGGACCGGGTGCCCCGGCCGCGGAAGGGGTCCGATCCAGAGGCGACCCCCGCCCCCCACCCTCGAGCGAAAGCAGACAAGAGTCCGCGCACCCCGGCCACGGGCTCTCCCGGTACTCGGCGCCCGCGGCGCGCACGGGCGATGTGGCCCTTGCCTCTGCCCTCTCTGGCGGCGCCGCGCTCCGGGTAGGTTCGGAAGTTTTTGGAGAGACGTGCGCGCGCCGAGCGCCTCCTCAGATCACCGAGCTCCGGGCCTCTTCTCCTAAGTCCCGTCCGCGGGCCAGGACGCTCAGACTCGGGATCCGAAGCCGAGCGTCTGCAGGCCTGGAAACTTTCCTCCGGAGAAGCCCAGGGATGCCCCGCCGCCCGTCGCCTCACTGTGTCTCGCGCTGCTCGCCCCACCGGCCGCCCGGAGCCTCCTCCTGAGCGCCTGTCCTCCCCCTCACGCTTCTGACCTGCAGGTCTCTGGCCCAAACTGGCATTTTGGCTGGCGTCGCCCAGAAGCGGACCGTCCCCGTTCCCTTCGCCTTCTTTCCCTTCCCCTCGCGCTTCCTGGAAACCGGGACCATGAACTTGGCCGCAGCCCCGGCTCCCGGCCGCCGGCGGCTCCAGCTCCCCTCTCCGTCCCTGGGCCAGCTGCTGGGGGTGTGGGGGCTGCTGTGGCTGCTCCCGGGCCCGGCCCCCGTCCGGGCGGCGGAACAGCGCCAGGTGTTCCAGGTGCTGGAGGAGCAGCCCCCGGGGACCCTGGTGGGCACCATCCCGACGCGTCCCGGCTTCACCTACCGGCTGAGCGAAAGCCACGCCCTGTTCGCCATCAACGGCAGCACCGGAGCGCTCTACACCACGGCGACCATCGACCGCGAGAGCCTCCCCAGCGACGTGGTCAACCTTGTGGTCCTCTCCAGCGCTCCCACTTATCCCACCGAGGTGCGGGTGCTGGTGCGCGACCTCAACGACAACGCCCCGGTCTTCCCCGACCCCTCGATCGTGGTCACCTTCAAGGAGGACAGCGGCAGCGGCCGTCAGGTCATCCTGGACACCGCCACCGACTCGGACATCGGCTCCAACGGCGTGGACCACCGCTCCTACCGAATCGTCCGCGGCAACGAGGCCGGCCGCTTCCGCCTGGACATCACCTTGAACCCCAGCGGCGAGGGGGCGTTCCTGCACCTGGTGTCCAAGGGCGGGCTGGACCGTGAGCTCACGCCCCAGTACCAGCTTCTGGTGGAGGTGGAGGACAAGGGTGAGCCCAAACGGCGGGGTTACCTTCAGGTCAACGTCACCGTGCAGGACATTAACGACAATCCCCCGGTCTTTGGCAGTTCCCATTACCAGGCGGGGGTGCCTGAAGACGCGGCCGTGGGCTCCAGCGTCCTGCAGGTGGCGGCGGCGGACGCGGACGAGGGCACCAACGCTGACATCCGTTACCGGCTGCAGGACGAGGGAACCCCCTTCCAGATGGACCCGGAGACCGGGCTCATCACCGTGCGTGAGCCTCTGGACTTCGAGGCCCGGCGACAGTACTCGCTGACGGTGCAGGCCACCGACCGGGGCGTGCCCTCGCTCACCGGGCGCGCGGAAGCGCTCATCCAGCTGCTGGACGTCAATGACAACGACCCGGTGGTGAAGTTTCGCTACTTCCCCGCCACGTCGCGCTACGCTTCGGTGGACGAGAACGCGCAGGTGGGTACGGTGGTGGCGCTGCTCACCGTGACCGACGCCGACTCCCCTGCAGCCAACGGAAACATTTCGGTCCAGATCCTCGGGGGCAACGAGCAGCGCCACTTTGAGGTGCAGAGGAGCAAGGTGCCCAACCTGAGCCTCATCAAGGTGGCCAGCGCCCTGGACCGGGAGCGCATCCCTTCCTACAACCTCACCGTGTCGGTCTCGGATAACTCCGGGGCGCCCCCTGCCGCCGAGGTTCAGTCGCGCTCCTCGGTGGCCAGCTTGGTGATTTTCGTCAATGACATCAATGACCACCCTCCCGTCTTCGCGCAGCAGGTGTACAGGGTGAACCTGAGCGAGGAGGTACCTCCGGGGAGCTACGTGAGTGGGGTGTCTGCCACCGATGGCGACTCTGGTCTCAATGCTAACCTGCGTTACAGCATTGTCTCTGGCAACGGGCTGGGCTGGTTCCACATTAGTGAGCACAGTGGCCTGGTCACCACCAGTGCTGCCGGGGGCCTTGACCGTGAACTCGCTTCCCAGATTGTACTCAATATCAGTGCCCGAGACCAGGGAGTCCACCCCAAGGTATCCTATGCCCAGCTTGTAGTAACCATCTTGGATGTGAATGATGAAAAGCCCGTGTTTAGCCAGCCCGAAGGCTATGCGGTGTCTGTGGTTGAGAATGCTCCAACTGGGACAGAGCTGCTGGTTCTTGGGGCAACAGACGGAGATCTGGGTGACAATGGGACAGTGCGCTTCTCCCTGCAAGAGGCCGAGAGTGACCAAAGGCTCTTCCGCCTGGATCCTGTATCTGGGAGGCTGAGTACTATCTCCTCCCTGGACAGAGAGGAACAAGCCTTTTACTGTCTGTTGATCTTAGCCACGGACCTGGGCTCTCCTCCCCAGTCATCCACAGCTCAGGTAAACGTCAGTCTTCTGGATATAAACGACAACAGCCCTGTGTTCTACCCAATTCAATACTTTGCTCATATTCAGGAGAACGAGCCTGGAGGTAGCTATGTCACCACGGTCTCTGCTACCGACCCAGACATGGGTCCCAACGGAACTGTTAAGTACAGTATATCAGCTGGGGATGGGTCTCGGTTTCAGATCAATGCTAAGAGTGGGGTGATTTCCACAAGAATGGCCCTAGACAGGGAAGAGAAAACAGCTTACCAGCTGCAAATAGTGGCCACCGACGGGGGCAATTTACAATCTCCCAACCAGGCCATAGTAACAGTCACAGTATTAGACACCCAAGACAACCCGCCAGTATTCAGCCAGGCCGCCTACAGCTTTGTGGTCTTTGAGAATGTGGCCCTGGGGTACCATGTGGGCAGTGTTTCCGCAACTACCATGGACCTCAATGCCAACATCAGCTATCTCATCACTACTGGGGACCAGAAAGGTATGTTTGCCATGAATCCTGTCACAGGGCAGCTGACCACAGCAAGCCTGATTGACAGGGAAGAACAGTCCTTCTATCAGCTGAGCGTCGTGGCCAGTGGGGGTGCAGTCACCGGAGACACCGTGGTCAATGTCACGGTGAAAGATTTGAATGATAATGCCCCCCACTTCACCCAGGCAGTGGAAAGCATACATGCAGTGGAGAACTGGCAGGCAGGACACAGCATCTTCCAAGCCAAAGCCGTGGACCCTGATGAAGGTGTCAATGGCAGGGTGCTCTATAGTCTGAAGCAGAACCCCAAGAACCTGTTTGCTATTAATGAGCAGAACGGCAGCATCAGTCTGCTGGGCACCCTGGATGTCCACACTGGCTCGTACCAGGTGGAAGTTGTGGCTGCTGATATGGGTGTCCCCCAGCTCTCCTCTAGCATCATTCTGACGGTTTATGTCCACGATGTAAATGACAACCCACCAGTGTTTGACCAGATTTCCTACGAGGTCACACTGTCTGAGTCAGAGCCCGTCAACTCTCGATTCTTTAAAGTACAGGCCTCCGATAAAGATTCGGGTGCCAATGGGGAAATAGCATATACTATCACAGATGGGAACGCGGGGGATGCCTTTGGCATTTTCCCAGATGGCCAGCTGTATATAAAAAGCGAACTGGACCGTGAACTGCAGGACAGATATGTGTTACTGGTTGTTGCCTCTGACCGGGCAGTGGAGCCCCTAAGTGCTACTGTGAACGTCACCGTGATCTTAGAAGACGTGAATGACAACAGGCCTCTGTTTAATAGCACCAATTACACGTTTTACTTTGAAGAGGAGCAGAGAGCTGGGTCGTGTGTAGGCAAAGTCAGTGCTGTGGACAAAGACTCTGGGCCCAATGGGGAGGTGAGGTATGCTTTTGAGATGGCGCAGCCGGAGTTTGAGTTGCACGCCATCACTGGGGAGATCACCAACACTCACAGGTTTGACAGGGAGTCACTCATGAGGAGAAGGGGGACAGCGGTGTTCAGTTTCACAGTGATAGCCACAGACCAGGGCCTCCCTCAGCCTCTCAAGGACCAGGCCACTGTGCATGTCTACATGAAGGACATCAATGACAATGCCCCCAAGTTTCTCAAAGACTTTTACCAAGCTACGGTATCAGAGACAGCGACCAACCTGACCCAGGTCTTACGGGTGTCTGCCTCAGACGTGGATGAAGGAAGCAATGGCCTCATTCATTACTCTATCCTCAAAGGAAATGAAGAGAGACAGTTTGCCATTGACAGGTTTTCTGGACAGGTAACTCTCGTGGGCAAGTTAGACTATGAAGCAACCTCAGCCTACTCCCTCCTCATCCAGGCTGTGGATTCAGGGGCCACCCCCCTCAACTCGACCTGTACCCTGAGTATTGACATTTTGGATGAAAATGACAACACTCCCTCTTTCCCAAAGTCAACACTATTTGTGGATGTTTTGGAAAACATGAGGATTGGCGAACTTGTGTCCTCTGTTACTGCCACTGACTCTGACTCGGGTGTCAATGCTGACTTACACTACACCATCACTGGGTCAAACAACCACGGGACTTTCAGTATCAGCCCAAACACCGGGAGTATCTTCCTAGCCAAAAAGTTGGACTTTGAGACCCAGTCTTTATATAAGTTAAATATAACGGCAAAGGACCAAGGTCGGCCTCCTCGGTCATCCACAATGTCAGTGGTGATCCAAGTGAGGGACTTCAATGACAACCCCCCAAGCTTCCCCCCGGGAGATGTTTTCAAGTCTATAGTGGAGAACATCCCCCTTGGTACGTCTGTCATTTCTGTGACAGCGCATGACCCAGATGCAGACATCAATGGGCAGCTGTCTTATGCCATCATCCAACAGATGCCTCGAGGCAACCATTTCAGCATAGATGAAGTCAAAGGAACCATCTACACCAGTGCTGAGATAGACCGGGAATTTGCCAATCTCTTTGAGTTGACGGTAAAAGCCAATGACCAAGCTGTGCCAATAGAAACCAGGAGGTATGCACTGAAAAATGTAACCATTTTGGTCACAGACCTCAATGACAATGTTCCTATGTTCGTATCACAAAATGCCCTGGCTGCAGACCCTTCAGCCATGATCGGTTCAGTCCTGACTACCATCATGGCTTCTGACCCAGATGAAGGCGCCAATGGTGAGGTGGAGTATGAGATAGTCAATGGGGACACAGACACCTTCACAGTTGATCGGTACAGTGGGGACCTTCGTGTGGCTTCTGCATTGGTGCCTTCACAGCTCATCTACAACCTTATAGTATCAGCTACAGACCTGGGCCCGGAAAGGAGGAAGTCAACCACGGAATTGACCGTCATCCTCCAGGGCCTTGATGGGCCTGTTTTCACACAGACCAAATACATAACCATCTTGAAGGAAGGGGAGCCCATTGGCACCAATGTCATCTCCATAGAAGCAGCCAGCCCCAGAGGGTCAGAAGCCCCAGTAGAGTATTACATTGTTTCTGTTCGTTGTGAAGAAAAGACTGTTGGACGTCTCTTTACCATTGGACGGCAGACTGGTGTCATTCAAACGGCTGCCATTTTGGACCGGGAGCAGGGAGCCTGTCTCTACTTGGTGGATGTTTATGCCATTGAGAAGTCATCTGCCTTTCCCAGGACGCAGAGAGCAGAGGTAAGAGCTTGTATTCCTTCTTATTTGTCCTGGATGGGCTTTTTCAAAACGTCCTTTTCATTCTCTATGATTTAACTGTGTTTTCAAGGCTACTTTTATAATCAGGGACAACTTAAACATATTGTCACACTTGCATAGTTTCAGGAAAAAGCAGTTGTAATCCAAGTTATCATCAATAGGAACATTAAAAAAATTTTAATGTACCTCGGCAATCATGTGGGTGATGCTACTGACACATCATTTAGCCATTTGCAGAAATAACTAAAGCTCATTTGTATGAAGAGAGCCACTGTACTAACCTAGACCTCTCTCGGTAAAGAACCCAGCTTGGGGGTGGACAGTCTCTGAGCCAAGAAATCCCTGTTCCAAGATCAAGGGCTTCACTGAGTGGGTTGAGCTGCTGCTGGAGCCTATGTGGCAGCTGACATCAGGACAATGCTGTCTTCCCCATTCTCAGAAAGCTTGGAGGACTCTCTATAGACTGAGTAATCTCAGTATACTGAGCCAAGTTTGTGGAGATTCCTGACTTCTGCCTGCAGGGCTTACAAACCACCTTCTGGCATGGAGTAAACACTTCACTTTCGTGCTAAGCTCACACAGGTGGCTGTGAACAGTTAGATCAGGAGTTCCACTCTGGCTCTTGAGTTAAAAATTAGATGCCACGGTACAGGGACTAGTCCGGTCTCCAGTTAGGAAACAAACCCGTTCCAAAGCCCATCCCCTTAGAAGATGAAAGCCACGCCTCCACCCATCGGGTTATCACTGATTGGCTTCTTCTCTGTTAAGCTTCTTTTTGTTTCGGGGCTCTGTAAAAATCACCCAGGCTCCACACAGCTACCTTCTGGAGAGCTCCATTGACGCCTTGCCATCTCTTCCTCCCACTGTCCCCTTCCCTCAGGGATGTCCTAGGATCTGTCACTCATCCAAGAACTCAGGATAGCAAATGTGGTTTCTGACTCTCGGCAGAGATCCAAACACAACAAGGTGGTGAAACTGAGGCTGCGGTGTTTATTTGCTTGCTTTCTCCTTGGGGGAGATCAGGGATGCTCTCATTCTGAGTGCTTGTTTTTATTATTATCTTTTGAAATTCTCTGGGATTATTTATTTTTGTGACCACTAGTTGTATACGTCCTATGGAAGGGATCAGAGGGCATTGAGCGCTCACTTGAAATGTAATTCCCAATTGTGATGTAATTGTAAGTGGATCTCAATTTTTCCTTGCACATTTACCCCTCCCCCACAGAGGCTTCAGAGACAAATTGTCTCCTTAGAGCCACTTCCTTCTTTAAAGATCTGGATCTCAGAGGTCTTAGGTTTGGTTCAGGTCATGATTTATGTATAATTTTACTTTCGTTTGAGTTTATTCCCTCTCTCTCGCTTTCTTTCTCTGTAACAATTTCTCATATGAACAGCTTTGATTAGTTTGAAAACCAAAATATTTACCAAAGGCTGGCAATAAAGTCTTTCTGGATAAAGGCTGGAACGAGTTAAGCAGGTGACATGATTGGGTGTTTGTTTCAATTGAATAGTGCAGAGTATGGGAAGGGGTATTCATGGCTTATGCCTGTGAGTTACTCATTTGATGGGGGAATATTGGCTTTCCACAAATGTGCTAGACATAGGCATGAAGACTAAAAATAATCACTGGAAATGATTTTTGTTAGGAATGGGGATAGTATGCCCACTGTGTCTTTAACTTCAATTAACATCAGTATGACAGGTCTTCTTTCAGGATCCCCATGTTTTCTATATTCACAAGCCAAAGGGGAATAAATATGAGGACTGTGTGTGTATGTGTATCTTTGGCACACCCCTATATCAGGATACCCACTTATACTAAAGTTGTAAGCCAACACTGAGTTCCCAAGCTACAGCCACTCTTGAAATTTAAAGCAAATGTTCAGGATACTGTCAGTAGTTTGGAAGTAAATTTTCATATTATTATTGATTGTGTTTTTCCCAAATATAATATAAACTAGTTTTCTTTCATTATGCTCAATTGATTTATTATGATTCTGCAAAAAAAAGAAAAATAAGGAGCCGTAAAGTGTTGAAGGCAGGGATGACGAGTGTGTTGTTTGTTTCCAGACTTTACCATGTACTGAAAACATGCATTTATCCACCCTGATAGTGGTCTGGGCTGCTTGATCAGGCCCCTGTCATGGCAGATCATATTCTGTGTGATAAGAGGGTCAGAAGAAAAGAAAAACAACTGGCCTGCTTGCTCTGTCTAGCTTTGACACTTGGGTTGGGCACAGATGCACGCTTGCCATTGCTCACGCTGGACACTTGCCCAAAGGACACATTCTCTCAGTCTACCTGTCAGATCTAGGACTTGGCAGAGGCAGGAGCACCTCTGAAGGCTGTCTACTGTAGTATGTCAGTGAATTAACTCATTTTAATTAAAATTGAAAAATCTGTTTTATTTCCATACTTGCAGCTCAGGGTCTTAGTCAGACATTTTGATAACCAGGGGCGTTGTTATTTCAGAGTCTCATTTATTACCTAGCATGCAGTAGGGGCTGTAAACTTGTCACTGCTGAGTAACATGGTAGAAGAACCAAGACCAAAACACAGCTCCCCCTCTAAGGAGTAAGTCCAAGAAAGGCTACAGGGAGAGAGGTTTGTGGTGAATTTGACCCATCAGTTGAATAAGTGCAGAGAAAAGCAATTATCTGGGTTTTACAAATAAAATGAGGGTTGTCAGAAAATTGAAAGAACAGAGAGAAGTCTGACATAGGGTGAGTGGGCAAGTAGAAGGGGGCTGCACGCTACTGGGTTATGCTGTTGCTGTTTCCCAGGCTGCTGACCTCCTTTATGCTCCTTGGAAACTCCCCCACAACTTCCTGATTACGAATGTGTCTTAACTATTTTTCTTCACTAGTTGTAGTGGCTTGGAATGAGAAATGTCCCACATAGGCTCCTGTACTTTGAAAGTTGAGTTCTTGTAGAGGAGTCGCTGGGAGTTTATGGCCCGCCCCACTTCTACCTTGCATCTCTGCTTCCTGTTTGCAGTTGAGATGTGATCTCCCAGCTTCCCAGTCCTGCAGCTTACTGCCATGCCTGTGTACCATGGAGGATTCTTATCCCCGCCCCCCACCAATCATAAACCAACATAAATACTTTAGTCTGTAAGTTGCTTTCAGCCATGGTATTTCATCTCAGCAACAGAAAAGTAACTGATGGGCTAGTTTTAACAAAGCCACAGAAAAGTATAGGATACTGGTTTATTAACATTTACATGTTCGAATTTGAAAGATGGAAGTAATGTCTTCTGTTCAAAAATTCTCTTTGGCTCATAACTTAGATGGCCACCTGGGTTGTCTTTATTTTCTGGTCACCGCACAGTGCTGGATTTGTGTCTCCAAGGCCAGTGTTTCATTCCTTCTGTGCACGTCCAGGGATGGGTTAGTTACTGGGGCGTTTCTTTCATGTCTGTACAGAACTTCCCTAGTGTTTTCTACAATGGAGCTATCAGTTCACATTGCACTGCTGCAGCTCAGATTTTGTTGGCCTGGTCCCTGTGGTGTCACTACTGAGGTACAGTGGAACCCTGCAGAGGTGCAGCAGAGTAAGTGGCATTTAGGGTGTTCGGGGCATCCTTAAAGGAGATCGGTGTCCCGTGTCCATGATCCCTCCCTCTTCCTGTTTGCTCTCTAGCACGTGATGTAGCCAGTTTATGCCCCATGCACTCCTGACCCAGTCTGTTGCTTCACCACTGGCCCAAATCAAGAACACCAATGGGTCATGAACCGCAGCCTCCAAAACTTTAATCCACAATAATCCCTTTCTCCTCATGCACGGACCATCCCAGGGATTTTATTATAGTCATGGGAAGCTGACTAACACACCAGACACAGTAGTTGTGAGGAACTTCTTCACAGCCCCTGCAGCACTGATCTTGACTTTAGATGGTGGGCCCTCTCACGGGGCTGGGATATCACCTCACAGCTTTGCTTCCTGTCTTCCTGAAGCTCTTAGTTGTTGACCATTCATTTACAGACCTTCTTAAAACTTCTGTCATGTCTTCTGGCCACGATTTAACTCTGTTGCTTATTTTGATGCTGTTGACATGCTTAGAGTCCTAATGTTATTTTCAACACTAACCCCCATCAGAGGACTCCATCATGACTGTTTTCCAATCTATAGATTTTACTCTTACTGGGTTGGTTGTTTCAGTCATTCTAAAACTTTTCAGTCTGATTGATATTTGGCTTTTTTTGTTTTGTTTTACTGCCAGTACTTTCAGGACTTTAATAATTAACAAACATGCAAGATCACTATTTTGCATCAAAGTATGAGGTCTGGCCTTTCATCTTCAGTCTATTTTTCAAGATGAGGGATGGAGGTCTAGCTTCATCCGCACTGTGTGGGAACAAGACTTTTCCCAGCACCACTGAGTGACAGCTCTGCCTTTGCCCACGGGTACCTGCAGCCACTTGTTACTGTATGCTGGTTCATCGGCAGTGTGTGACTTGGCCTCTGTACTTGCTGTCTTCTCCCAGTGGTCTGTGCATCTATGTTTGTGGAGACACACGGCATCTGGCTTGCAGAAAATACTTTACATATATTGACTGGCACCTCACCCTGGGGATGGTTAGAAATTATTCACAATTCAGATTTTTACTTGTCAGCTCCAACTTTTCCACTAACGACTTACATTGTCAGTTACTTTGCTTGAAGTGTCAGGCTCCCTTTATTTATCACAGAAGTAAACAGTTTCTGTTAGTGGCTCCTTGCAGTGGAAATGGGCTTTCCCAGACAGTTGCTTCTGAGGCTCCTAGCACAGTCAGTCAGAGCCTGCTTTTACACAACTTCTGCCCTCAGCTGTGTGTAGAGCATTGATTCTGTGTGCAGATGTCAGCCAGTGCAACACAGACCCCTGATAAGACACTGAGACTTCATATAGTATAATCGATGACTGTACTATATTCTAGAGAGCATTTTTTTTCTTTTTCTTTTGAGTGACGCTGGCATTCAGGTTTACTGTGAATACTGGCAGTGAACCTGATGTTGACCTCTTGACCTCACGCAGGTATATATATCCAGATGCACCATCATAGACCAGTTCTAGCCTCTCTGTTTAATTAAGAGTAGAATGAGCTTTAGCAATTAGATAATCTATGAATTTTCACAATGAAGCCACACTGATTGCCAAGAGAAGATGGAAATACTGCGTGCTGGACAGTAAGTTAAGAAACAACTTTATTCCAGGAAGTTTAGAATTAGAGTTTGTTCACACCAGATGACATATCTCATCATGCTGGGCTTGAGCCGGATGAGGCAGAGCTAAAACAGCTGAGATGAATATTAATGGTTGAGGTGGGAACAGTCAGCATTTTTTATATTTGGTGATTGACAAGTGTCAAGTGCTTGACTCAGGGATTCTCTTCATTGGAAGCTTAAAGCAACACCAGGGAAACCTTTTCCATTTCCTGGTAGCAACCATGATACAGGAAGGTTAACTCACAAGGAGAGATCACATGGGGCTTAGAACTGCCTCACTGCCAGGCAGTGTCAATTAGGAGAAAACTTCTTACTCTGCCGACAGGGGAATACATCAACTGTTTTAAAATTCATCTCTTTTACTCCCCTCATTGTTATTAAATCTTCAAAAAGTGATATCATGCCTGGGTGTGGTGGATCAGGCCTGTGATCACAGTGATGGAGGAGGAGAAAGCAGGAAGATCAGCCACAGAGAGGGATTATTGGTCTAAAGCTTATCACCTGCTGTAGGTGGTCAGCAGATCAGTGGTAAGGACCTAGAGGAGCCTTTGGAGAAGGGGTGCTGAGGAGTGAAAGGAGGATGTACCTTCTGATGAGTAGGGGAGGGGAATTGAGACTCAGGCTCAGTGCCCTACTGCAGTGTCCTATGGGGCAGCAGCCACTGAAGCTGAAAGTGGAGAATCAAGCTCCATCTTAGAGTTTCTGAGTGTTTCTTTAACAGGCAACCAGAAGTCTTGGGCACAGAGGCACACACCTGTAATCCTAGGGCAGGTGGAGGCAGGGGCATCAGGGAGTTAAGAGCTGCTGAGATGCACTAGACGCTGTATGGAAACACAGACAAACAGCTGGTACTGGACAGATGAGAGGGTGATGCTCCAGCCTTCAGGAGGGTAATGAATGAGAGTCACCATAAGTTCAAGCCCAGCCTGGGTTATACAGTGAACTTCTGTCTCAAAAGAAAATCCCAAACCAAAAGCATCCTGAGATTCTTTTCTTATCATTGACTACTGCATTTTAAAATTTTTGGAACACTATGCTGTTTATGGCCAATTACATTCAAGTTGCACATTTTTAAATGTCTCTTCAACTGTTTTCATGACAAATTTTCACAGATAAAATTCATCTTCAGAGGCATTTACTCTGTTTCTTTTTGTATTTATCGAAACTTTAGTCATTTTAGTGTTCTATCATTCATTAGGCTTTCAGCCCACTTATGCTAAGAAAGTACTCTGAAAAATTTGTGCTCGAGAGATGTCTTCAGTCTTTCCTTGCACTGTCAGGTGTCCACCATGATTAGGAGACACACAGTCAGAGGACTCATCAGCCGAGAGGCTGGCTGGTGACTGCTAAGGGGGAGCCCTAGGCCCTGAGAATGCCAGTCCCTGTGAAGAGTAGAGACTTCTCATTCAGGACAGGAATGAATAACTGGCAATGCTGGGGGCCAATGTAGATTTGAATGTTCCTTGAAGTGTCCCCAAAATAGAATTGGATGAATATTTCCCATATGACAGACTTCCAATAAGCTATGACAAGGGCAGCCCAAGGAAGGAAGGTGGCATACAGAAAAATGAAGACAAGTGAAAAAAATTAATTATTGCAAAAATCTCCTTCATGAATACACATGTGTGAGTATACTCGAAAGTGTTTTGGTCTGCGTATATGTATATGCAAAAGTTACATGTCGTACGTGTGGGGGCCAGAAGAGGGTGAAGCTTCCTGTAGAGCTGGGGTCACAGGTGGATGCTGGGAACTGAGCACAGGTCCTCTATTTGAGTAGTAAGTACTCTTCACAGCTAAGCCTCCTCCTCAGACCTACTGATTCACTAAAATTTGTTACTAGATTTGACTATGTGTGTATCTCTGTTTCTGTCTCTGTCTTTCTCTCTTGTGTGTGTGTGTGTCTGTCGATCAGTGGGCAACCTTCAGGTGGCATTTTCTGTTTCTCCTTTCCCCATGTGAGTTCTGAGTATTGAATTCAGGTCATTAGTCTTGACAACAAGCACCTTTACCCACTGAGACATCTCAATATTTGCTGTCTTATTTTTTTTTTTTTAATTTCCTTTTCAGGGCATGCTTTGAATGAGACGTTCATACTGTTTGTCTTTGTTCTGTCCACCTACTATGTCGTTCCCACCAGACCTGAGTAGTGGAACAAACTCTAATGAAACTGTTCTTACCTAGGAGGCCGCGGTGGGTGCAGCCATTCATCGCATAGACATTGCAGGTGCTCATTATATTTAATCCCCTCCAAGTCTAGTGACTCAGTCATTCTCTCACTTCTGTTTTCAAAGCTTCCTTCACTCGGCTTCCAAGTCATTGGAGTCTGTCACTTTTGATCCCTTTTTGTTTCTTGGACTAATTTCTTTCCCTCACCCCCACCAGCTTCTCCCACCACGAACATGTTTAAATCACACAAGTGAAATTCTGGCACCTGGTTTGTGACTGGGAAGAGATCTCCAAGGGCTCTCCTGGGCGAATTTTCTCTCAGTACCCGGTGAAGGTTCCTGTCAGTGTCTTTCACAGTGGCTCTCCAGTCCCTTCCAGGGGATCCGACTGTGGAGCTTTTCAGAAGAACTGTAGCCTAATTCACCGGAGACCTTCTCTTTCTTTGTAAAGCAGTAGGCAGTGTTTAAGACACTTGATATTGTCTCTAGCCATCTGTGGCTTGGATTGTTTCTATTCACTAAGAAACAGAAACCAGTAAAGCTCACAGAACTACAGAAGAGACTATGTTGTTTTAAAGTTGTGACATTGGTTTCAAACATTAAAAATGACTTAGAGTGACACTTGCATCCACTCATCCCTGGGAGAACGTCTGGCCTGCTGGGGCAGAGTGACAGGACAGAGAGAGGGGCTGAGGAGGGGAAGGAGGCTCAAGCTGTGAGCGCATGAAGGCTTTGCAGCCTCGAAGGGAATGACAACAGGAAGTGCCTGCCAGTCTGTCTACTCACATGACAGACATGAGTGGCAGAGGTGTCACAGAGTGAAAACAGCTCACCTCCCCCTCTGCTGCACTCAGGGCTGACTCCAAACTTCAGCCTGAGGCTCCAGCAGGCCTATGAGCCCCACAATGACTTCTCAAGTGAACACTGAGTCGAACTTGAAGTCGGAAGTTTGGCTGTGAAAATGTCGCTCACAGATAATAATCGTAGCCTGCTTCCCATCTACCTCTCCCCACTCCATGAAACTGTCATGGTCCCAAACAAGACTGCTGCTCCTAGGAGCTCATTGACACTCAGAAATTGGCAGTAAGCTTCTTTGTACATGACGGCATCTCTGAAAATTTCCGTGAAATCCTCAGAAATTCACTTAATTTTCATGGTCTGGAGAAGCTGTATGTCTTTAAATTTAAAAGTATATTAACTATTGCTGTGATTATTTCAAATTTATAGCAATTTTCAGATTTGTGACATTTTTACTGGAAGCAGTATATAAAATGAGGCCCGCGTTTTATCCATTGCTTTAATGCTAGTTTTAAGTGTGATTATGTCAAGCTGTAATAATGGAGCTTTGAACTGTAATTGCCACTGAATGTTAGTGAACTGCTTCTGTCTCTGGAAGAGTGATTTTTCTCAGTAGGAGCCACTCAGAGCCCTGCTATTGCTACATAAAGTTGAGTCATGGTCTATTTTTTAAGATAGTGTATTAAATCACCCACTATAACCATTAAAATAGCCATTTACATTTGTGTTTGTGTGGGCCAGGACAACCTCGGTTGCAAGGTCAGCTTCTTACTGTTTTATTACTTTGCATAATAAAATACAGGAATTATCTCTCCACTGACATTGTAATTAGCTGGAAGTCAGTAATGAATCTTGAGTGTCCTGAGCCCAGGACCTGGCAGACTGAGAGTACCACTTGATCCCTGACCTATTGAGAAATGAAGGAAGTGGGAAGATGGTTTTTCTTTGTGGGATAAGATGGTTTTGGAGAAGAGGGTCAGTCTGGCTTTTCAAGAACTTGGTCAAACTGGGCACAGATGGCTGGATGCGATAAGGCAGCCATTTCTGGATTCTCTCCTCTGTGTATCTGTGTGAGCCAATCAATGCCTTTATACTTGTGGAGATTGTTTGTTGCTCAGCAACCAAGAACAGATATGCTAAAGGAATCACTTGTTTAAAAAACGGTGGATGACGCTGGACTTCGGGGTGGCCCTGGGTATGAGCTGCAGCAACAGGGAAGAGTGGTTGTGCAGGACAAGAGTTTGGCATACTGGTTTAGTGTTAACTTCATCACCTTCCACACTTCTTGGTTCATCTCACCCTCTTACTGTAGAGATACTCTGACCCCTGGGATTGATGGCCAGCCTGCCCAGACTCCTTGCTGAAACTCCACCTAAGTATGAGAATCTATCTCAAAACCCAGAACAAACAGCAGCTGAGAAACAAAGTCGATATTGATCTCTGACCTCCATACCTCTTAAATATGCACGGGCACTCATACCCATATACACATGGCCATCCCTACCCATACACGCACACACCCAACCCAGATGAAAAATATTTTTAAAAGTGCCCTGTACACATTCTGTTGGTTGATAGAACATGAGACAAAGTGTAAATAACTGATGAAATAAAACTATTATTTAGGTTTTTTATTCTTGTAACTCTTTTGTTATTTCCTAAGATCAAATTTTCAATCGTGCATTAAAGAATTTGATATATGCTTTAATAATGAGTTGATATTCATAATAGTACATCTTGTCAGCAGAATTTGTGATTTACTTCTTTATGCATCGGATCCCATTATAGATGGTCTGGAACCACCATGTGCATATTAGGATTTGAACTCAGGACCTCTGAAGGAAGAAACCAGTGCTTTTAACTTCTGAGCCATCCCTTTAGACCCTTGCCCAACAGAATTTGAAAGGAGTAGTAACTTGTTCAATGCCCAACCTGCAGTGGGAACTCAGGCAGATGCTCAGCCTCTTTGAGCCTTGTACCTTTGTCTTCTGAAAGGAACACAATGCATCTCCTCTAAGCCTTGAGAAGACAATATGCCTGATAGTAGTGTGGATTGTTCTTGAATATTGCTTGGTGTACTGTTGAGGATCCTTCATTACATTATTTACTCCTTGTGTGGTCCAGAAGGCAATGATTTCACAAAAATGTAAACAACTACTGGTCAAGGAAATAGCTACTGTTCAGACAGGGAGGGTGACGACACATGTAGATGTGAATGAAACAAGCATCTAAATTTAGGGGAATTCTTACGGGCGCACAGAAAAAGGTCTCTATAGTAATTTTCTTCATTTCTTGAAATGCAGCACAAAAATAAAATTTAAATGACAGTGAGTGGTCAGAGAGCTGGAAGGATTTCATCTAAGAGGGGATCGTGAAACCTGTTTTAAAAACATTGTTTTTGCAGACCTTTCCTTCAGGTAACTCACAAAATCCATTTTTTAATTTTTTATAGTGCAAACCCAAATGAGCATTCTTTAGTTCAGAGGCTGTTTAGATACCTGTTCAGTGCTGAAGTCATTTTTTTTTTTAAGTTACAAACCATCTGGGGGATTGATAGGGACATTGAGTTTTCAACAAATATGTTAAAAAGGAGACTTCAGACCATATCCAGGCTGTAAAGACCTATGTTTTAATTTAATCACATATTCGGAATATTTCCTCACAGTAAATTCTTACCTGACTGCTATACACTGTAATTTTTAAGTTCTGTTCTGTGAATAATCATGGTGGAAAGTGTACATTCTGTTTGCAAATTTTTTCACTCTGATGTGTGTGTTTGTGTGTGTGTGTATTGCAATGGATGAAATGAAGCAAGATGCTGCTTTTTGGTTTGCTTATTTTGTTGTCAAAGCAATTTCACTAGAAATAAAAAGTTAAATATGCAGTGACCCTGAAGGCTGGACTACACCTACTGTACCGAACAGTTTTTATTGTTAACTTGATACAACATGTCACATGGAAAGAGGAAACTTCTACTAAAGAATTGATTGGTTTGGCCAATGGCCTCTCTGTGGGACACTGCTTTGGTTGATGATTGATGTGGGAGGGCCCAGCCAACTGGGGGTGGCTCCATTTCTAGGCAGAAGGTCTTGGACTGTGTACAAAAGCCAACAAGGTAAGCATGAGTCAGGAAGCAAGCCAGTATCTACCCTAACTTCACTCAATAATGGATTATGACCAGGAAGTATAAGATGAATAAACTCTCTATTATTAAAGTTGCTCTTGTTCAAGGTGTTTTTTGCACCAATAAAAATGTAACTAACATACTCCATTTTATACAGATGGGGTGAGCAACTATGGCAATTGGGAGCACATTGTTTTGGATACACTTGAATTCAAGTTAATTTGTTTCCAAAGCGTTTGCTCTTTCTAATATACTTCTCTGCTTTTAATTACTATACGTCATCCTAAGTTGTCACATGACCATTTGATGACAAAAAAAAATGAAGCTTCCAGGAATATGCAAAGATGATTGACAACTAGGGGGTTAGCCCATGTTATCAACAGAACTTAGAGTTTTGTTTGTAGGTCAATGAAGATTGGCTGGTGTTTAAATTAGAAAATATATCCAATCTTTCTGTAAAAGAGTTAATAATGTTCGCTGTCAGGGAACATGAATATATCACGTTAAATGAAGCATTAAGTAGTTGTAAAGAGAAGTATAAACCAATACGATGAGGGAGGATGAAAAGCTGAAGCCTTGCCTGGGCTTCAAAACAAAACGAAACAAAAAGAGAAGAGGAAGGATGCTTAGACAACAGAAAACTGTGTCTGCTGTGGGTCACATTTATAGTTACCTAAATTAAATTTGGACATTAAGTTTGGCTTTGAAAGGGGTATCTCTACCATGGATATAACTAAGCGTGTCCCCTAATTAAATATCCAGACATGAAGGAGTTAGTTTTTGCTTTCTAGTAGTAGTTGTGGGAGAAGGAAAAGTCAGTAAGTAAACTGTTAATGAATACAGACTTACTAGCTACAGAGGAGCTGGTAAGGAGCCTAACTGTAAATGGGGTTTGTATCATGCAGACCAGTTGAAGAAGGCAACTGTCCGTGGCGCTAGCCAAGGCCTGTGGCAATGAACTCAGACTCTTGTGAAGGTATAGCCGGACATGCAGGTGTAGAAATTCCAGCCCATGGATGATTGGCCAGTAGCTTCTGGGCACGTGTAGAAGACAGCTCATGACAGCAGGAAACACCTAGTGTAGTAGGCTGCCCACCTCCTAGGGGCCAGGAAATGAAAAGAATAAAGACTGCCCATTTGCCCTCACAGTGACCAGGAAACAAGGAGAGGGAATAGGGGCCCACTTTTTCTCATAATGGCCAGGAATTGGAAGGAAGGAAGAGGATCCCCTTTTCTTTATAGTGACCAGGAAATAAAGAGAGGGAAGAGGAGGACCCTTACCCATATTCCTCCAGATACTCAGTCAATATCTGAGAACGCCCCTCACCCCACACCTCCACCCAGCCTCAATTCTTATATGTTCCTCTTTTTTCCCATATCCCAAAGTACCAAAAAGACTGTTGACTTCAGACCTAGGGAATCTACAGGAGACATAAAATCTGTCTGAGGTTAGGTAGGGTAATGAGAAAAGGAGGGAACTGCATCTCGTTGTATCTGGGCAGGCATACCTTTGTGGAGTATGTGACTTACAAGTTGGTTCCTTTTTTAAGTTTAGTCCAAATTGCCTCTGAGATACTAAATGCACACATGCATGAGGGTCCACTGAAATAGACCTCATCACCTCAGCCTTTAGGCAGAGCCAGTTTGGAGAGTTTTCTTGGGTTGTTTCAGAAGAGAGTGAAAACGGCTGAGGGATTCCAGGTTTGTAGGGAGACAGAAGACAGAGGTGGGAGGGAAGTGCTGTCCTTACTCCTGACCCTGGCCTTGGCTTGGAGTCTACTTATCTGGAAGCACTAAGTGGAGACGCCAGAATCAGAGAAGTTACTACTGCAGTCTCCATCTCGATTCTGTTGCGAAGAGTTCGCTGTGTTCTCCTGGTTCTTCGTCTCAGCCCATTGCTCATGCCCTGGAATACTGCTGAGTGCTGTGGCCCCCAGCAGCCCCACATCAGAGCCGTACCTGCAGCATACAGGAAGTCTGTCTTAAAGATCTGCATCCGAAGACCTAAATGACTGCTGCACTGGGAGGTGTCCCCGACTCCTCATTTATTCACGTATTTATTTATTTATCATTTTAAAATTAATTAATTAATTAATTCACTTCAGGTGCCTATCGTAGCCCCTCCCTCTTCTTCTTCCAATCCCACCCTCCCTCTCTCTTTCCCCTATTCCCTCTTTCCCTACTCCTCAGAAAAGGGGACCCCCACCCTGCAACCAACCCATCCCAGCACATCAAGTCGCACACTGACTCATAGTTTATCCCACACAATCTTTCGGTGCTTGTAGACAATCTTGGTTGTCAACTTGACCCAAGAGGAACAGCGACCTTTACTGGAGATTTGCCTCCATCAGACTGCCTCATGGGTGGGCATTTCCTTGATTGCTAATTGATATGGAAGGGGGGACACCACCACTGTGGGCGGTGCCAACCCTCGCCAGGCGATCCTGACCTGTATAAGAAAAGCAGCTGAGCAAGCTGGAGAGGGCAAGCCAGGAGTAAGCCATCTTCCTGCAGGGTCACTGCTTCAGCTGCCGCTTGAGCTCCTGTTCTGACTTGTCTCAGTGATGAGCTGTTTACCTGCAAATGTAAACCAAATAAACCTTTTCCTCCCCAAGTTGCTTTTTGCCAGAATGTTTTATCACAGTAATGGAAAGCAAACTAGGGGGGATTAGACTTAGACAGAGATTTCCTGAATGATTTGACCTGTGTGAGATGAAATTAATTTCACTGTCTCTGTAATGTTATGCCTGCTAGACAATGCCTGTCTTTGTTCTTTCCCATTTTAAAATAATATAATATGAAACATCACTATGCAATTAGTGGACCCCAGCTCCATTTGAGAGGCTCGCTCCTGCTCCCAGGTCCATGGCTGCTGTCACTTCTAATGCCTGCCTTTTCTTCTTGCTTGAGCCCAGGCCCATTCCCACTCGGTGCTACTATAACCTCTGTTCTCGAGAAACCCGTCTTTCCCTGGAAGCCCTGGTCATTTGACTGTTTAGATGACATATTTGTAGCTCCCACTCAGTGATTTTTAACATCATTTTTAGTTAACATTATTTTCAGTAGTTTGTAAGCAATTACTATGCACTTATTGGAGAATATGACTGCTAAGACAATAAAAACTAGCATTCAGTAACAGCAGATGGCTACTTATGCTCTTTCAATTCAAGCAAAAACTGATGCTTAGAAACAAGTTCTGCTGCTGGCGCTGTTTTACAGATGGTGAAGTGGAGACCCAGAGAGGAGGGTAAATCAACTGACTGCAGCCCAGTTAGAGAAGGCTGGTTTGAGCTGTCACTCAAAACCGCCACACATTCTGACTGTAGTTTTTGTTTTTGTTTTTGTTTTTACAATAGTGTCAGGAAAATGTTTACCTGGGATTTTCACGGTGTTTGGTATTGTCTTTTTCTTTGTGACTGTGTAAGTCACATAGATTGCAAATATCACTTTAACCTCTTTTAGAATGAACTAGAAATGAAAATGATCTAAACATAGAAATATGATTTCAGTCAAGCAAGTGTGAAAAGCAATCACTAAAATCTTGATTTATGAGAGTACTGGAACTTAACAAAATACTATTCTCCAATTTCCTTTCTTATCGAGGTCTCTTCTTCTTTAACCTATGTATCCTTTGTTATATATTCAATTTAAATAAAGCAAAATTTAAAGTTTGGAAAAATACTTGACTTTTATATGCAAATGATTTAGTTTGATTCATTCCCAAGCGTTACTATTCATGGGAATCACGTGTGTGGACATTCATTTATGATGTAACTTATTCTCAAAAATTTAAGAGAAATCCTTGGGCCAGAAGATGC
>CM053766.1:37317758-37381941 GCA_028658305.1 Pachyuromys duprasi | reverse complement strand
AGGAGCGGCTGTAATGGCATTAGGAACGCAGCAGCAGCGGTTGCAGCAGGTGCTCAGGCGTTTTCTGAATGACAGCAGAGGGAGAAACAGGAGCCGCGGAGCAGTGGCTGCAGAGGCTTCCACAGGGCAGCAGGCAGGAAGCTTAGCAGTGGTTTGAGCACAGATAGCATGAGCATGGCGATATATCACTGGAGAGTTGCTTTTCCTAAGGTAAATACCACTCAAACCCCCTGCAGCATTTTGCCGTTAGTTGACCAGCTATTACAAATGTCTGTCATCACAGTTATTTTTTGATGTGTAAGGTGAGTTTAACTGATGAAAGGAGAGAAGAGGAGATGATGAAAAGTGTTTTGTTTCAAGTGTAGGAAACAAGGAAGGCCCTGTGAGCCGCCTTAGGAAATCATGAAGATGGACTGAACTCAGATCTTTTTCATAGCACTCATTACGAATGCCACTTTAATTCCTTTTAGAATGAGCTAATGTATGCAAATGATTTCACTGTGTGGGCTATGCCAGTTGTTTAAAAAAGTGCTTGAGGTGCCCTGAGAAAGTCACTATGGAATTTTTCTAAGGTTACAATGTGAAATGGACATGGTGGATGGAGGACTGTACTTCCTGTGACTGTGGAATGACGCTTGCTGTGGAGTCCCGACTCTCAAACTTCTGAACTCATTTGGAAACAAAACCACGAGAAGACAGTAAAGTCCATTCACATGAAAGTTGGTCTGTGATGGACTAGAACTTGAATAAGTACTTCCCAGAACTGATCATACCCACAGATCTGGTGTCTAGTCTGGACCAATGTGTTGTCAAGGATTTGGGATTCCCCAGTGTTCTTCCCCAATGAAAGAACATCTGCATTTACGTTTAAGAATATAGTTGCCTGCACCAACACACAATCCAGGTTTTAATGTAAAGTCTGCATGCACACAGGAAAAAGAACACTTGAGAAAAAGCAGGACTTAGCATAATTGAAACGTGGTTAGCCATCTGGAGCACTCGCTGCAATACAAAGACATTTGGTGTTTTAAGTAGAGGATTTGGAATTAAAGCTGAATTCTTTTGTGTCTTTCAAGAACATTGATTTATTGACACTATGCATGGCTTTCCATCTTACACAAAATATTAATGGCTTCCTAAATGTCTTTTTACTCATCTTATAACATGTTCAATACAGTTAAGCAAAAAGAAATCTTTGAGGGGATGTAAACCGAAGTGGCAGGAAATACACAAAATATTTTGTTGCAGGAATTCACCAAATGGTATAAAATGTAAGTTTTTCTCTAGGGAAAAAAAAACCTCTGGGTATTATTGAATATTGGCTAAATAATGAATAAATGATTTATGATTATATCAGTATTATACTAAGTAATTGAATGAAATAAATCTTAAGAGTGGTGTAAAAGAAATTTATTGATTAGTCTATGAACGTCTAAAATATTACAGTTCTAGTTGGAGTTGAACTTAAAGTTGACATGATTTTATGCAAATGAAACCATTTAAATAAGACTTTATGAATAAAAATTTTATTAGGCTCAAACAATTCTGAATCACATTCCAAGTCATCCTAAACTAAATTTCATATTATAAAATATGATTATTTGGCGATCTTATTAAATTAGGCTTTGGCATTTAAGTTTTTGAGTGTTATTTTAATTTGTATCTGTTTTATTACTGAAATTTTAAGTGTATTATTTGCATGTTTTATTTAAGTCAAAATGGAAACCTGGCCTCATCCTCAGTGGTCTGCTTTTATTCCAACGTTTTGTGTGCTCACTAGGAAGAAATAAGACTTTGCTATTTCTTGTCCAAAACCCATGAACCTTCCCATTTAAGTAGATATGGCTTCCTACATTGCCTGCACAGGCAGCATAAGATCAGCATCAGAAAGAAAGGAATAATCATTTAAAGACCACCAATTTCCATAAAACTCACTTCAGGGTTCCTGGTTTACTTAATCCACGCTTTAAAACATTGAGAAAAACTTTTGTTCATCATCACTCTAAACCACCAGCCACAAAGTGGTCTGGATCAATAAGTACATTTATATTAGAATTTACAGTTAATTGTTTTATTTGGTTATTCAGAACTAAAACAAAAACACTATGAGATTGCTTATGTTATATAATAAGAATGTTGATTTGATAGAGTAGTAAAAATTTTTGTTGCAAATAACTAAAAATGCATAATGCTTATTATTTTTACTAGAGCAAATGAATTAATTTCAAGGTATGGTTTGAAAGTTGTATTTATGTAATTGAGTACATTTGCACATGATTTTTTTTATTTTTGTAACATATTACAGGTTGTGATAGGAATATGTCTAACTGTAAGTTGCATTTCAAACACTGAGAGCCTGAGGTGTGTTGCATATTCATAGCAGTGTTCTGAAGTGCTCCCTGGGCCACAATATAGGAAATGTTTCTTTGTGGTGTTCTTCATTCTGGAGTCAACTGTCTGAGCCTGTGATTTCTGAGTGTCCTGTTTGGGCACGCTGAAGGTCACCTATCTCTGTTGGAATTTGAAATGTCCTCATTGGGAGGGAAGGGTGGCCATATTACCTGGTTTGATTCTCTGCATTATCAGACAATGCATTCTGCTTGACATGAGAAATCACTTCACTATACTTGCGAAATATTTCCTTTTCTAAAACATAGGCTGCTGCTCCAACTAGCAACAGCAGCGTTCAGATCTGTAAGCCAAGTTGTTTGTCTGCAGCTATGTAACAGATAGTAATCGTATACATAAACCCAGACATAAGAGTTTAAAAACTTGTGGACACATACACACACACACACACACACAAACACACAGACTTCTTATGTAAACACAAAGTTAAAATTCCCCTGGAGGTTTCTACCTGTTATTGTTGCTGTTTTGGGTGATTTTTAGAACCCATTTGAGGTGTGTTCCTTGTGGAATAGAACCGAAGGATTAAAATCTGAGCTTGCCGGGATTGCCTGATGGAGAAACTTTGCTGCTCCATGATACAGGTTGAACACATCACCTGTGTGGAGAGAACCTGTGAGAAGCTGCACGACAGAAAGATGTATACGGCACACGTGGCGTAGGCCAGGAAGTGAATACGTGAAGAGCAAGTCAGAAAAACTCCTAAGTATGTTAATTTGAAAGTCTCCTACAGAGAAGTTTGTCTCATGATAATGTCAATGCCATAAAAAGAGAGAAAGTATAAGGCATCATTAAAGGTGAACTCAACCCAAAAGAATGTAAAATAAAGCAAAGGCAACCAAGGGAAACTGAGCTGGTCCTTGGGTCACATGATGTAACAGAATTGGCAAAGATTCAGTTTGTTATATGAATTAGGATGGCTAGAAAAGGGCATTTGGGTGGGTTTCTTTGCAAGACCGATCAATTTAAAACTTTGCAGTTCTGGAAACTTCTAGTTCAACTGTCTTTTTGCCAATGACGATTGAGCAGTGCCCTAAGTTGGGGCAGAACATGCCTAAAAGATGTGATACATGGTGCTTGAGTAAAATGATCTGCTTTGGAAGTTTATCATTTCACCAGACTGTATGCAGCTTCCCTTCAATTTCCTATATTGAATGGATTTCTCAGTCTGTTGTGAAAGAATGTAGACGAAAATTCTTTAGGTAAGTGACTTTCATAGAGTACTCCCCCAAACACCAATAGTTTAGTAAGACAAGGAGACTCTTGCTGTTTAATCTCTTCTTCTGTGATATCATTGAGGGACACTGGCCAGGAGAGCCCAAATGTTCTTTTAATAGAAAAATCCCAGAGCAAGACCCAAACACCAGATTTTCCCTTGCTTCATGATGGCAAATCTTAATTATACTCACTTACTTTCAGTTTTATTATACGTCTTACTTTTTGTGTAGGTCAAGAGCACTGCTTTGGGCGGGGTGGGAGTGGGTTGGGGAGGAGACCCATTTTTGTCATTCAGATAAATCATTTTGTCCTTCAATCATCTCCTTAATTCAAATCATTTTGTTAGCACCGCAAAGGCTGTGTCTATTGCATAGAATTACAAAATCTGTTTCTACTACCTCCACTCCTGGTTATGGTCTCTTTGACCTGGTGTCCTTTTCCATCCCCGGGCCCTTCATGTCTGCAGTGTTGACTGCCAAGTAGGTGCAAAGAGACAAATACACTGAAGTCAGTTGTGCACACGTTCATGGACCTTGCTGTCTTTCGGTAGCCTGCAGAAGACCGATGTTGCATACGTGTGTAGATAGGCATCTTTTCTTTCTAACCTGGGCAGTCTGCATATACAATGTGGTCACAGTGCAGACGGTTCATGGCAACAAACACCACGCTGTAGTCCAGTAATAGCAGACACTTGACTGACACATTGAGAGTGACCAACAAGTGTTAACAGTTGCTGAGCTGAGAAAATGGTCTGCTGGGAACATTGGATATACAGATCATCTTCTACCTAATTGCCTCAAAGTGATTGACACTGGTGAAGAGTGAAAAAAAAAGCTGAGAAAAAAGAAATATTGGGCATTTCAGGTGCTGAGATTGCAATTTGGGCATTTCATGGTTCTTTTGCTGATGACCACAACTTTTGTCCAGCGAAAAACCTACAAGGAGGACTTCTTGCAAATGACTGAGAATGTAGGAGGAAAAAATGGTAGTGATATGTGTTATTTTCTTTTAAGTAAATTGCTTTTTTTTCCCTCAGATGCAGAACCTTCCCCATAACTAGCACTTAAATGAAGGTAATTTTACTAATGACCCTTAGTGGCACCTCATGGCTTTTATGTGCCTGTGTACCTCCTTTCTCCCCTGCATTATTTATGAACTTGGCTTCACATTTGTATGCTGTGATTTATTCTGCTTATGACTCAGCTCAAATGGGGTGCAGAGACCTGGCCATATTTGCCTTATGTCCGGTTGTGGATTCTCTAAGACTGCCCTGTGTGTGCTGAGCAAATCTATACAGACCAGGGCTTGATGCTAACCAGGTGGATTTTCTCAGCCTGGGGGTGGGGAAGGGTTAGCTTTCTCTGCTGTATCACAGGTCAGTGGGCTGTCCTTGCTCAGTGAGATCAGCCTTTGGGAGAAGGCAAGGGAGGTTTTCTTATTTAATTTGTTTCCAGTAAGCTCTGCTCACCCTCTTTTCTTATATTTTAAGTAATGCTTTCTTAGTTGGTCATTAGACTTTGGGAGTTGCTTAATTTTTGGCGCAGACACTAAAACCTTCTGTCTTTTAACTCTGATTAGTGGCACTTTAATAAAGTCATTTGAAGTTCAGTGGACTGAATTTTCTAACTTTTCTGATGTTTCTATGGTCACAGCAAAGCGACCTGCATTGAAGCCAGTGTGCAATCTTTTACATGCAAATTTTGTAAAACCATGCATAATTTTGTATATCTGACTTCCACACCAACTGCAGAGTGTGAGGGATTTGAATAAAATGGCTGCAATGCTGCCTGTCTTTGTTGTTTTTCCAGCTGGGGTTCAGTGGGCTGGGAAATAGAGAAGCTGTCAATTTGCTGTCAGTTGACTGAATTTGGGTCTTTCAGGATCAGCAGTTTGCTGATAAAGACTTTTATGGTCATACTTTAGGTTTTCTTAACAAACCAATGTTGACACCACCTCATTTTCTTCCCCTTGATTGGATAATCCTGGTAATGCATGCTATTGAAGGAAACATTTCTCGGAGTCAGGTCAATGAATTTTTGGTCGAAGAGGTAAAGGGAGTTTGTCCAATGGCTGTAATTAAATCATGCATGGTGAACTGGCTTTGGGGGAATTGATGCGTTTTGTATTGCATTCCAACCTGAGTGAACATTGACAACGCTTGAGAACGGAGCGGATGAAAAATTATGGTTGTTTTCTTGGTTCCCAAGAAGCCAACGAGGCAGGTCATTCACTTGATTTTCATGGGAAGCCCAGCTCTGCCCTGCTCGCATATTCAGGGACCCAGTAACCTGCATTGAGTTTGGGAGGGAGCAGGCAGCATTGTGCCAGGGTTTGTTGAAGAGAAACAAGGCAAGATTTAAAACAAAGCTCTGAATGGAAACAGTAGCCCTGTGTCTTGCAGCTGACCGACTTTTCCCCAGTGGTGTTTCCTGCAAGTGCCCCCTCTTTTTCTAAATAGGCCTACACTCTAGTAAGAAGAATATTTAAGTATAATCTCGTGACCTGCTGGAGAGCGAGCAGTCACTACAAAAGGAAGAAATAAGTTGGGAGCTGCGAACTACAAATGTAGTCACAGAGAGTGAGTGCCAGAGGGTGGCTCAGAGCCAGAGGAGCACAGAAGACAGCAGCTCCAACCACATGAATAAGAGACCTTGAATATGTTTTTTCCCTCAGCCATTACTAAATTTATGCATCTGATCACATAGGAAAAGATAAGTGAGCTTTTAGTTATTGCCTTTATCACTTTCAGAGAGCTCTCTTCCTTTATGGGTTTTGTTAATCTTTTTTGCATAGATTAGTTTAATAGAAACAAAATCAGTGTTATCATAGGCAGGATCTTGGCAGCAGCACCAGGGGGCTCACTGGGAACCTGTTGCCTTTACTTCCGGAGTGGGAGTGGGAGTGAATTATGATGAGGCAATGTGGGTGGACAGTGGCTCTCTCAGAGACAGTATTGCTGTATTTTCAATACGTGATAGGAGATATCGGGTAATGATGGAAATGAGTATTTGTAATTAGTGGCCTTATGGATGATGATAAAAACAAAAATGTTTTCTTTGAAGTTTTAAATATTTGCTTTTTTTTGCATCAAATATTTGTGTGTATTCATGAAGCACAATGGAGTATTTTCGTTCATGAGTCATTGGTTAATGATCCAATCAGGTCAACTAGTAAATCTAGCCCCTTAAGCCTTTACCATTTTCTTGTAATGAATACGAAATTCTTATTTCCTTTTGAAAAGAAAAGTGGTTGCGTGTTATAAATCAGTCTGTCCTCAACACTCCTGCCTCAGCTTCCTGTGTGCTCTAAGAGTCAACATGCTTCCTTTACATCATTAATTTTTAAGATTTATTGTGAGACGTGGCTAGATTTCTAAATAAGAAATAAGAAATTCTGCAGCTTTGGTTTCCACAGTTTTAAGCAATGATCAACCAATGGTATATATATTAGCAACAATATCGTATAAAGTCTTTCTTGTCATAATAGCTAGTTGTCTTAGGGTTTCAATTGCATGACACCATGACCATGGCGACTTTTATAAAAGAAAACATTTCACTGGGACCGCCCCGCAGGTTCAGAGGCTTATTCATTATCATCAGGCTGGGTTGCAGGCAGGCTTGCTGAGGGAGAGGTACCTGAGAGTTCTTTATCTGGATCAGCATGAAGCAGGAAGACATAGCCATGAGCCCGGCTTGAGCACTTGAAACCTCAAGCCCAACCCTCAGTGACACACTTCCTTCACCAAGTCTCTGCCTGCCCCACCAAGACCACAGCTTCCGCCAGAGCCCCTCCCTGTGAGCCACTCAGACCACCACAATGGCACTGCGCACATTCTGTCTCCACACATCTTTCAATATTAGGACCAACTTCAGAAAACGTTTCGAGAGACAAGAAGATACAATGGACCTTAGTCGAAAATGACGCGGTAACAGGTAAAGGATGAAAAAGCAAAATTGCAGCATTCATAGGTTTCTTTAGAAGTAACTTGTCAGGGGTGCAGACAGGTGGCTTGGCAGGCAGAGGCGCTTGCTACAAAGCCTGGCAACCTGAGTTTGATCCCCAGGACCCACATGTTAGAATAAGAGGACTGATGACTGCAAATTGTCCTCTAACCTCTGCATGTACACGGTAGCGTAAGTGCTACCCCCAAGTATAAGTGAAAAATTAAGCGAACGCCAAAAGAACCTCTGCTGGAAAAATAGTCTTGTAAAACTTTTTTTTTTTTTGGTCAGTAATTCTATAGTTTGTTGACATTTACAAGTTGTTATTTTCAATATGGAAACAAAAGCAGTCATTTTAGAAAAGAAAAGAAATAATTTGTATGCTTGCATGCATTTGCTATGCTTAATTTGGATTTTATATATAAAATGCACAGAGCAAATGCAATCTGTGGGAACATGCATTGATACAGCACACTGTAACATGTAATTACATTGATTTCCTTTAGAGGAAAACACAGTGGTCTTTAGAATGACACAAGAATCGATCTCTTGAAATCACTGTGGATCTGAGTACATATTTTGTAAAATGTCCACTTTTTAAAAGACCAGGGCTTCATAATTTTGCTTCAAGGTCATATGATCGGAAATTATTTGAAGTTTGGATGTGGGGACATGACTGACTCCATCACACCTCAGCTTTGTCACTTATCAATTCACAGTCTGCAGTGTTCAGGAGTTGAAAAAAAAATAATGATGTAACTCTGACAAGCTAAGAGAAGCCTGGTCTGGAAATCAAAGGGCCTCAGTTCCAACCTCAGATTGCAAACTCTCTGAGCTGGGTCAATGGTATTTGGGAAATTGCTAAATATTTTGTAATCTTAGTTGCTCTATCATTATGTAAAGGTGTTGCTATCTGTTTTATTCAATTCTGGTCTTAATTATTAATAGTTAATCACCCCAAACACCCAACCTGGGAGTTTCTATGAAAGCATCACAGTCAAGGGAACAGCTGTTGCCTGTACACATTAGCACATGTCTTTGGTGTGTATAATAGCATGTTCGACGTATCCTGGTCTAGAGGACATTACCAGCATGCACTCCCGGCCATGGAATGAGGCTGTGTGTACACTATGCTCTCAACAGAGGTGGAGTTCTTGTTTCTCTTCTTAATGTGATCCCAGGCCTGAGTCCACTTCTGATGCCTAGAAAAGGGCTTATTAGGACAGTGAGGTAACTCCTGGGAAGAGAGGGCAGTGGAAAAAGATTAATAAGAAAATTAAGTGTGTAATTAAGTTTGTCATCTGAGCTCCCCTCCCCGTGTTTGTATGTGTGTGTGTTTGTGTGTGTGTTTGTGTGTAGAGATTAGGTACAGCTAACCTAGGCAACAGTTCAGCTTGTACTATCATATCCTCTTTGTGTGGATAAGCTTCTCCATGATGATGCTGATTCCAGATTGAATTGGGTTGCTCATAAAATAAAGCTCAGGGAATTGACATCTACTTTAACACATCTCGTTGACGTTGAAGGAATATGCTTTTGATAGTAAGGAAGGTCAAGGAATGTAACTGTTGGATATAAGCAGTTCTCTGAAGAGAAGAGTTATTTTTCCAATGCCTTTTCCAACCATATCAAAAAGATTAAACAGATCATGTAACAGTAAGGACTCTACACAATGGACACAAAGGACATTTGGCATTAAGCTTGATGACCAGACATAGACCCCTGGCTTCCAAAGCAGAAGGAGAGGGCCAGCTCCTGAAAGTTGTCCTATCACTACCACACATATGTGACAGGACACTCACAAAAACACATCGACAATAATGATAAATAAAAGTAAAATAACATAAATACAAATTTGGATTCTTAATTCTGCAGAAGGAAATGTAAATGACAAAGTCGATGGAGATGTTTTAGATGATGTCTCAGGGTCCTGCAATGCTGAGCCAATTATATACAGTGGCCACACCTTGTAGCCTGAGACTGCCTTGGCTGAGATGTGGCACGGGCACATTTCTGTCTTTGTTACAAGAGATGAAATGTGTTGGAAATCTAAGTTCACAGGAGGTTTAACTTGCTTGTGAATGGCTTTGACAGCTGTCTAAAAATGGCTTCCACTCTCAGAGGAAGAGTGCTGAACCAAATGTCCTATGAAATCTGAAGTTATTCTGTCACGGCATTTGTGCTTCAAGAGACTTGCCGTGACTTACACAGGAAAATAGCATAATAGGATTACATCTTATATACACAGCATGTGTTTTATATATGTGCATTTTTGTGTGTGTGCATGAGTGTGCATATGTACTCTCTGGGGCATATAGCATGGCTGCTTTCTAGAGCTCAACAATGAATTCACTGAGATTATGCTTTTGCTCACCGTTCTTATCAACCAGCTAGATGTAAACATTATAAAGACACCCAGAGTTATCCCACAAATGCAATTTTTATTGTTTTCCAAGATGGAGGGCAATCTTACTGACTCCATTCCAACTTGACACAATTTAAGCCATGATCTCAATGTGAAACAAAAGACTCATCTGAAATTTAAACTTGCTGACACCATTTAAACTGTTCTCTCTCTCTCTCTCTCTCTCTCTCTCTCTCTGTGTGTGTGTGTGTGTGTGTTTGTGTGTGTGTGTGTAGACGGGTTAATTTCAGTTACATGTGAACACAAAGACTTCTATCCAGTAAAGTCTGGTTACTTGGTGTTTAAGAAAAATATACCTTTCACATAGTGAGTGAAATTTTTCTCTATGCTTTTTTTTGTGGGGTGGAGAGAAGGGCAGCTTCTTGCAGAAAGACAAAGGATCATAAATTTGAATTCTAGCAGTTTCTGGCACTTTACAGCCCATTAAATGCACGTGTAGCTTGGTTATGTTTCTCTTTGGTCAGCCAGTGTTTTCTTTCGCTCACCCCAGTACGATGAGACAGTTGGAATTTTATCTTTGCATGCATCAGGCCAATTAATAAAACATGAGAAAGTCACAGAGTTGGACCTGACTTTACTGATGTCATTTTATCTTTTTTCCCCAAATATGAAAACCCAAACTCCATTGTCCTTTGTTTAGGCCATTATTAAGTCCTGTCCTTTAGCATTGATTTACCCAAGCGCATCTCCCTGACTTGGTTTTCTGTGTCCAGCAGGAAGAATGCAGTTTGAGCTTTGTAAGCGTGAAAGCCTAGGAAGGAAGTGTGCCTTGTGCAGCCAGCGTTTCCAGGCAGGAGTTTTAGCTTTGTTTACTGTGTTTCTTATTCAGGCCGAATGTTCCTATCTCTAATGAGCTTCAGAGGAGCACCTTTGTCCAGCATTGGCCTCCAGGAAGGCTTGGACCCTTGCAGGCTGTGAGAATGGTTCCTGGCTGTTCTCCACAGGAAAACAGAACTTTACAGACCTCCTGCTGCTTTCCTTGAAAGTCCTCAGCTCTGCAGAGAGCCATTTAGTGTTACCAGGGAGGGACACTGAGCAGAAAGGTTGCTGAGTTGTCCCCTTAGCCTTGCCAGTTAAATCAGCCACTGCATTTGCTGCATGCCCAACCTCTAAGGCTGGGTGTCCTGTTACATTCCCTCTAGACTTTCTGGAAGGAAAGGATCCCTTTATCATTGCTGTTGGGTTAGAGGCAATAGGATGTCTTTAGAGGACCTGTGATTGCATCATGTAGTGTCTAGATCCACTTGAGAGGTTAAAGTCTGGCTAGTCAGATTACCGGAAACTTCATCTCTAGTGTTCCAAATTCTGTCACATGTCCTCTTTACCTGACAAACTTATATTTAAAGGCTCTGGGTTTTATAGCTGTCTGAATTTTAGGTTTAAAATCTGTGTGACTGTAAATTTCATGGCACTGATTTAGAAATAAAGTGCCTATTAAATCTGAGAACCAACTATTCTTTACCCAGAAATTTCCATCATTTCAGAAAAGGAGCCAGTTCCTGTGGAACATTTTACAGTGGTATTTCCACAAACAACAGGTGTGTCAGCTTTAAGATTTACTTTTACTACAATGTAACTCTTCCGCCTTCTAATGAATGAAGAGTTTAGTTACGGCTTACAATTCCAGAGGGATAGAGTCCACCTTGGTGGGGAGCATGGGAGCAAGCAGGCAGGCATGGTGCTTGAGCACCACATGAGAGCTACCTTCCCATCCACAAACAGGAAGCAGAGAAAGGTAACTCAAAATGGTGGGGATGGTGGAAGTCTTTTGAAATTCAAAGCTTTCCCCAGTGACACACCTCCTCTAACAAAGCAACACCCTCTAATCCTTTCCAACCCGGTTCTAAGATATTCAGAGTATTCAAACCTACAGAGGCCATTGTCATTTGAACCACCACAAGCCGTTTTTTTTAATGAAATTGGGGTTCTCTGCCTCTGACACCCTCAGTGTTGGCACAGAATGTCAAAATGCTAGCTCCAAGGTCTAGGCCATGTGACCAGGTGGAAGTTTATGGTGATGTGGCACAATTAGAAGAAAGTTTCGTTTCCACATTGCTCTGCCCCCAGCAGACTGCCCTGCACACAGCTGAAAAACGTGTTTTTAATTCCAGTTCACCATCTTCAGTACTACATTGTTAAAATGTAAGTCCACTCTGACTTGAAAATGCTTTCAAATTCTTCATGGAGTGCAGAAGGACTCAAGGGTGATTTCTTAACGACTAATAAAAATTTCAAATGAACCAAACCAGATTTTATTTGTCAAGAAATTTCTAGTTCCATAGAAAGTTTGGCGTTCAGTCAAAATGCCATTTTTCTTCAAGCAGCTTTACAACAATTTAAAAGTGAAACCGCAGCACCCATTTGGCTTCAACTTGAAGATGCTGTCCCTACCCCTTAGGCATCGTCTATCTCCTGTTGATTTGCCTGGTTTTATGTTGTTTAAGAATATGCTATAAATTAAAACATTTCTTTATTTCCCTTCCAGTTTACAACTACGTCCCAGATTGGAATTGACTCAGAAGTGAGATAATTATTCTTTAAAGCAAATCCCTTTCAAATATATTAACAATCCTTCGACAGTCTTTGTTAATGTAAAGCTTGACACCAGGTTTAAAACTGAAATCGGTATTAACAGAGCAGTGCTGTGTCAGACCTCAGGGTTATGGAAAGTCTTGGCGTTTACGGTCATGGAGGAGGCTGCTGATTCTGTAGTGTGGCCTAACCCAGCTTTACTTTATTAAAAACAAAGATTTGGTTTACTGTTTAAACTATATTCGCTCTAGAAATTCAAAACAATGCTTATGCAGAATATGCTTTGGTTGAACCACGGTGCTACAAAGCCATCAATATAGACTGAATCTATCCACAGGGCTCAGAAGTATTCCACCACCAAGCATTCCTCCTCAGGACAGGTTGACATTTTGGTCCTACTAAAACTTCCCCAAATGGGTAATATTCATAAGGTGAACATGCAACTCTTCAAAATAAGTTATGTTTATAAGATAGTGGTGAGAAATGAAATTTAAGCTTAGGCTTAAAAAAAATCTCAGATTGTTATTAAAAAGTGGTTTTTGAAGACTTTCCATAAATGGGCAAATGACCATTTTTATCTCATTAGGTGACGTCAAAATTAACTGATACTTGTTTTAAGATATTTGTTAATAATGGACATTTTTATCTGTGATATTGAGTTCATTATTTATTGGGCTTGGGGCTCTTTTTATTTCCTTTATGAAGAAAAGAATACTTATGATTTTCCTAGCTGTCTTTGAAGACGAAGTCAACTTTCATGATTTTCATGACTTTAAAAATGTGGTTGGTTGGAAATGGGATGGGTTATCTCCCTGATAGTGAGAAATGGCAGAGTTATTTTCCTTTCCCATGTGGTATACAATACAATCAATAGCTACATAGTTAATGAGGCTCCTAGGTCAACAGATCTATCCAGGAAAAGAAACTAAACCATCCTTTTTAAGGCCACGCTCTTGGCCTGGGAGATCACACCAAGCCACAAACCCAGTAGGGAAAAGCTGGAAACTGAACAATGGGGGCTGTTGCAGGGAGGTTGTGGGATCATCCATGCCAAGTTCACTAACGGGGTTGTTTGTCAGCTGTGTAGGATAAAGGACGAATCTAAAGTTCAGTTTTCTCTCTTTGTCTTTTCTTTTGTGTATATGTCTATGTGTGGTGTATGTGTGTGCTTATTCACATTTGCCTCACATTGTGTGAGCATTTATGTACATATGCCTACATGTTGAAGCCAAAGGTCAACTTCTACTGTCTTTCTTCATTGCTTATGTACCAAGGCAGGATCTCTCACTTGAGTTCAGAGCTCATTGATTTACTCTAATCAGCCAGCTTGCCTTTGGAGTGCCTGGTCTCTGCCTCCTGCATGTGGCTCTTACAAGCTTATTGCCACCACATATACTGAGTATCTAAGCTCCCTTCCCTCATGCCCTGTGCCCACTTCACCCACTGAATATCTCTCCACAATCTAAAAGCTAAGTTTGTAAAATCCTTGGATCAAATATTAGTTCCAGAAGGAACTGTGCAAACAGTACCTGCAGTGCTTCCAGAACTTTCAAATGGTCAGATTCAAAAATGCGAGAGAATGTCACTGCTGTCTTAGCCTCAGTTGTTTGCTCATATCATGGCTGCCTTAGTCACCATTTGCATTGAAAACATTTTTTATGCTTGTGAATTCATTATGACTTCTATATATGAATGTCTGAAACATTACAATTTCCCCAGTATGTTTTAGCACATCATGTCCAAAAATAGATACACATAGATTATAGATATAGCTGTAGTTGCCCATTTGCTTATGGCATATCAATACCAGACATGAGAATTAAAGAAATTTTGAAGAAATATTTATTTCCAAGCAAGATACTTATAAATTATTACTTTTTTTATAACTTGAAAAGGTGTTTGCTTCTCTACAGACAGAATGAGATCTTTCCTGAGGAGTGTACTGGTGCCCAAACACAACAGTAGATTTGGAGGAGGGTATGCTTGGTATTTTGATATTCTCTATTTTAACAAATGCCCAAATTATTCTGATCTTTCTCACAGAAGAGACCCCAAATGCATTCAAAAGTTGGAAAGCAAATGGGCCTGTGCCAATTGTGTAGAACAATTTCAGATTTCAGAGACTTGGCTTAAGCCTTTTGATTGTTGGTATTTCTCTCTCTCTCTTTTAATTAACTGCATGTGGGAAACAGCTGTGCTGGGGGTTGAGCTGGCCAGTGTGTGGCACATGCACCTCTCATGATACAGGTGAAATATCTTATTTGCTCCATGATGTGGAGACAGTGTTTCCATGTGAGTGAGTTTCTCCTCTTTCAGCTAATCCATGAACTCAACAGAAATAGAACCAGGGGTGTCCTGTGGAAGAGAAAAAACATTTGACAATAATAGTAAGGATAGCAAAATGATTTCTTGTGATTCTCGAAGCGTTCTTTTCCTGCAGGCTCACCCCATATTAGCCAGTCTGGATATAACCCACAGACACACAGCGGTTGCTCCCCGCTAGGCTGTTCGCACCAGGACCTTCCCCTGTAGAGGCTGTGCTCTCTGACTGGCATTATTACATTTCTGAGGAGCACCCCCCTGGGAGGACCCTATTTTGTTTTCTGACAGCCCACTGTGGGAGTCTGAGCAAAGCAACCTCACCCTAGGCACTTCAAAGAGCAAAGAAGCAACCTTGATCTTGTTCACAGGAGTCACTCGGGTGGTCCTATCACATAATAGCATCTCCCTGGCTCACAGAGCAAAGTCACCCAACAGCCATAGAGCCTCAAAATCTCAGCATGTCTTCAAGCTGGATCTGTGATAGAGGGAATGACATCGCTGCTTCCCTGGGGACGTGGCCTTCAAAGACCGGCTGGATGGGGACTCTACAGATTTATGACATGCCTGAGCCAATATTTATTTTACACAGTTACTTGAACTAATGATATATAGCAGATTGGTATTTAAAGGAGCAGCCGGAAGTTTCTTTGTTTAGTTTGACTTGCTGCAGAAGTAGAGAAGAGTCCCACTAAAGCAGAAGGTTCTTAGAGGGGTGCTGTTCTACCCTGAGATCTAAGACTGCTTATTTCTCCACGCAGTTTATGGGTTGTGAAGTAAAGTTACACATTTCAGTGGATCCTAAACAAATCAAGTGAAAAAGTGATTTAGGCCCTGAGGGGATGGCTCAGTGGGTAACACTCACTGTTCTTGAAGAGGACCTGTGTTTAGTTCCCAGCATCACACAGGTCTGGAGGCTCAAACAGCCCCTGCAGGCATGTACATGCATGTAGTGACGTACATATGTGCAGACATGCACATGTTTTTCAGTGTAGATTTTATAGATATAGAAAGTAGGATATAAGTGAGCCATGGGGCTTTCTAATAATTCAGTCAATTATCAAGCATATCGGACTGATAGTATTTGGGTAAATAGGAACACACGTGTATCATGTACCCCTATAGACACCATAATACACAGCAAATATGATAATTCTATATTGCCGTGATGGCTGCAGTGCAGACACCAGTAGACAGCATAGCCTGAAGGGTGGCAACGTGAGCTTATACCTACAGGAGTTCTGTGATGGGCACGTGCTAATCTGACGCTGTGGAATTAGGTTTTCTGCAGACGTGACTATGCCTGTGCATTTCTTCTGTGTAATTTCATCACAAATGTCTTATAATGAATGAATAAAATAAGAGGTGGATATATCCCATGTTATTTATAAAACACCAGTATACTTTTTTCATGAGTGAAATTGAGCTTACTTATTCTCAACTATAAATATCAAATAACTGTGTTTCTGGGCATGGGCAACCAAAAATAATTATTAAGACCATCTCATCAGTCACAAGATCATAGCTTAGAGTGCCAGAATTATTTCCAGATAATGAAAATGTCTGAATAAGCTATTCTCGTTTTGTGATGAGTTTAGACAAATGTTCAGTCTCTTGATCCAGAGTTAAATTGTCATCTGTTCCCTCACACTGATAAGGCTCATATGAGCAAAGCTTAGAGCAGATGTGTCTTAACCCAGAAAACATGTAGATGTCCTGTCCCTAACAGCACCAATAACAAAAACAAAAGAATTGAGCAGAATTTTGATGACAGTTATTTTACCAATGTATTCATAGTACTAGCTAAATGGAACCTCATTAACCTCGGTTCCCCACCTCTGTTGCCCTGACAGCATTGACCTCTCCAGCACAGGCTTGGGAGATGCCATTTGGACCATTCTCCAAAAGGAATTTTGCTTCTTGTCCTAAAGGGGAAGAAAACAATTTCTTTCCCTACTGTAGCTCAGATTTAAAACGCTTGTGGTATGTTTGCTGTGAGGGTTTGGGCAAAGGTTCAGCCCCCTCTGCTAGGAGGTGTGACATGGACACTAACTGTAGAGAGTCCTGTTCCCTGTACGGAGAGGCTCTGTGTCAAGTTTGCTCTGCCCAGTTTATATCCAAGACATAATGGCCGGTTCTGAGGGAAATGCCTCACAACCTCACGGGGTTCAAGAAGATCCCTTGACCTTTGGTGTTAGTTTCTCATGCAGTCATTTAACATTTACATAAATATTATCAGGCTTTCTTGCAAGTTAAGGACGAGAGTTGCGGGGGAATTGCTACCATTATAGTGTATGTTTAAGAAAAGGCACAGCTGTCAGCACTGTGTTCACCGTCTATACAGAGAAAACTTGTGTTTAGTTTGAACTCTATCCTTATCAATAACTGAGGCATGCTGCCTTTTCTGTTGTGAGAGGCATGAGTTTCTATTATCATTTACATTTCCAGTCATCTGTTTTGGGGGTGTCAGTTACAGGTTTGGGGGCCAAAAGTCCATCCTTGGAAGGGATGGACAAGGGAAAAGTAGCATTAAGAAAAACATGGATTCTGCTGTCTAGATCGCATGTTCCAGGTATCACAACCTCTCAAGTGTCTACTCTACCCTGCAGACTAAGACTTATCCCTGTTCTACTTGGGAAGTGTCAGAGATGGTCACTATTGCAGATTGACTCCTATTAACCTTACTGTCAGAACTGGACGCATGTGTTTATGAGATAACAGATCATGTTCACCCTTTGAAACTTTTATCATTATATACCAAAGTACATTGTGTGAATACATAAAATCACCAAAGAATTAAAAAAATTAAAAATCATTCTATAAAATTAATGACTAAAATGGCAAGGAAATGGAAAATTATTCACCTTTGTAAATATAATTATGGTTATTAAAAATAAAATTAACAAAATAAATATTGCTTAGAAAATAATACATATAAAAACATTTCACCGTGCAGTTCACACTCTGGATAACTGCACTGAGATTTAAATATAATTTAACACTGAGTGGTCACATGGAAAGTAGAAATAAAATCATCAAAATTCTGAATATTTATCTTAAAAATACACATAACAGCGATGGCACAGATGGCCATGCAGCATTCCCTGCAGTCTGTCCTGCACACAGTGTGCTCTGTGTTCTTGAGCTTTCTATTCTACCCATTGTTTCTTTCTAGAGTGAAATGAATGATAGGCTGGTGGGGAAAAGTTCATCCAGTGTTACTGAGTCCAAGTATGAAACTCCATTTGGGTTGCTCATTGAGTCCTCCTGAATCCTAATGGGTGGTGTTGTCTCACTGAGACATGGATCACCTATTAACAGAACCCTAAGCTAACCATGCATGTTGAAGGCAGGCTATCTCCAGGCATCTCTCCTAAAGGGCCTTTATGTGTACACACACAGGGACTTCTAATGTAAATCTTCAGTTGCAAACAGCCTACCAGACAGGTCGGTAGGTAATATAAGATATAATGCTTAAGAATGTTGCTCACTTACCATTGCCTTGGAGAGACAGATCAGCAGTTAAAAGCACTGTCTATTTTTCCAGAGGACCTGGGTTCAATTCCCATTACCCACTTGGCTGCTCACTACTGTCTGAAACTCTGTTTCCAAGATACCTGATGCCCTTTTCTGACCTCTGAAGGCATCAGTCATTCACACAGTGAATGACATATGTGCAGGCAAAACTCTCATACACATGAAATACTTTAAAAATATTAAAAAGTGATTAAGTACCTCCAGTCCCATTTTAAAAATATTTTTTTATCAATATTGTCCGTGTGTGTGTGTGTGTGTGTGTGTGTGTGTGTGTGTGTGTGTGTGTGTGTGGTGCTGGGAATCAAAGAGCTTTTTTTTTTTCTAGGCAAGCACTCTGTCACTGTGTGATATCTTCAGCTCTTTACATTTTCTTTCAAACAAAAAGTGTGAACCTTCCTTTTGGCATGAATATAGGCTCAAATGAAGCTGTTTTACAGGGAAAATTGAAAAACAGTAGAGTAATGGTCACAGAAAATCATGCTCGATTAAAATCCACAGTGAAATGCTACTCCAGAGTTCAGACGATGAGGGGGCTCCACGGATTTGTCTATTTGTATGTTTCTGGTTGTTGTTTCATTTGCTTGACTGTTTATCTTTCTCGTCCATGTGTGTGGAAGCCATAGATTGATATCCAGATTCCTCCTCATTCTCTTTTCATGTTTCTTTTTGAGATCGGTTCTCTTACTGGCTTGGAACTTCCCAACAGGCTAGCTTTGACATCCAGAGAGCCCAGGGATGCTCCTAGTTCCACATCCCCAGCTCTGACTCTCCCATGGGTGCTGGGATCAAGTTCAGGTCTTCATGTGACCTTTGCATGGACTTTACACACTGAGCCCCAGCCTGCCCAGCAATTTTCTTTTGCTTATGGGTTCCAACTTGCACCTGCAAGGAACAGTTTCAAAATTAAACCCATCATTCTCACTCTCAAAGCACCAAGTTCCCCTTGGATGGAGAGTGGCCTCTTTACTGGAATGTTCCCTCCAGCATCTCCTGGGAGGACCACTATCTCTCTGCTGGTGAACTGTCTCCCACGTCCGCTCAGAACAAATGTGCTCAGGTCCTACTGTCTCCCTTTTATCTAGGCATTACCTTGGTCCCTGTGTCTCCGGCGTGTTCACGTATGTCTTTTCTGTTATTCAAGTTGGACATTCTCGGATGGCAAGCCTTCACAGTCTTCTCCTTGCCAGTCTTTGGCTCGAGCTCTCCCCCGGCCTCAGGAGTTCTCACCCCCCCTGTCCTGAGTCGCCATATCTGATTTACATACCACTTCCCACAATCCACTTTCTTCATGACTGCAGCAAGCGAGTCAATGCCCTCTGAGCCTCTGCCCCTCCTTCTCCAGGCTATGGGTGGGAGACTGTCCCTCCCTGACTTGGGAGATGGAAAGCATTGCAGTGACCTCATTGCCTTATCAAGGAATTTGGCACACAGATTGCATATTAGCTGTTCGTACTTCTTCCTTGGGGGCAGCACACTTTGTAAGTCATGATTTCTCTTTCAAGCAATGAACAGAGGAGCAGTTTAATCAGACTTGTCATGTCTAGGGACCCAAGAGGTTGCATCTGTCCTCTGGGAGCTCACAGGCTTGTATGGGAAGATGACCAAGTATGGGTTGCCACAGGGCATCTGGATGGTGTGCACAGCACAGGGGCCCTGGGCTCTTTAGTTGGTTCTTGTTTGTAAGGTATTGGACGGAATTCAAGCATGGTGAATGTGTCTCTGTTCTTTGCAATTTCTGCCCATTCTTAACCAAGCTTCTAGGGAAGTTCCACACATGCAGCTCTTCAGGGTGATGGGACCACAGAAGCATGAAGCACTGTGGAAGGAAGTGAGTGGGTCTGACATCTTCATCTGAGGAATGGCAGGGCAAGTTAGCACAGGACAATCAGCAGGACTGTTCTTTCAACAGGGTCAGGAGAGGCTGCTGAAACACAAAGTTATCATGTGGTTAGAAAAGATGTGTGCACTTGGAAATGTGGGAGTTACTGGAAGGCTCACTCACTACCTGCTAAGTAATGTAAAGAGACATGCTCCCGAGGATAGGAAACTCAACAGTTACTGTAAGATTTTCTCTCCCCTCCCTCTTATGGGGCTAAATTTAAGTTATTACTAGCTACAGAAGCCATCCAGAGAAAGGGCAATTCACTCTCACATTCCTGGCTCTTCTGGCTGTACCGTCACAGATTATGTATATATGTACAGATTTTTTAAGGATGAAGAGGAGAGAAGTGGGGAAAGGTTTTGCATATAGAAAATTGACTCTTCTGATATTTCATTCTTTAGTCTCCTTCAATCACTTCAGTTTTGAGGGCAAGGGCTACAAAGTTGGGTGAATTTTAGAAGAGAAATGATTCTTCGTTTGAGAATATGGAGAATGTGAGTAATCTTTCTTGAACTATACAAATGCAGACCTAGCCAGAGGTTTTCTTCAGTGAGGAAGGTGGCCTACAGAGACAGAAGTTCAGCTTGGCCAATTCCATGGATGAATACAGAATGGATTTCTTAGCAAAATATTCAAAGTTACTATTGATAGAGAATTTATTAGGCTCTTTGACTTAAACAATTGTCAAGTGAAGGAATAAATACAACGGGACATCCTTAGACATGTAGCCTTACTTCTGCAGAGACCCAGCTGTGACAGCATCAACAGGAAAGAGCGCTGTTGTCTGGTTTGGCATACTGGAATGGCTTATGTAGAAGCTGTGAGACCCTCTTAGCTCAGTAGAAAAATACAGTTGTCCAATTAGGAAAAAAACGAATTTCTATTTTAGTTTAAAATATGAGGAAATCACACCGAAACTGTCAGGGCAGAGGAAGCACTGGGTGCTGCAGGAACTCTGGTGTGTACTTTGGTGGGAATAAGCATGCTTTCAGAGAGGTGTGATTTGTACAGCTAGTGAAACAACTTACTGGGTTTAAGAGCAAGCAGTGTTCTTGCAGAAGATCAGAGTCTAGTAACTGTCAATCATCATTGACATCCTCCCTTCCAGGGGTATCTTCCCTCTCGTGCACACAGAAACATATATACACACAGAGAGAAAGAGAGAGAGAAAGAGAGAGAGAATCATAACTAAAATGATCTTTTTTTTTCCTTCAAAGTGTGATTTGTGTATTAGTTGTGGTCACAGATCTAATGAAGCAATAGAATGATGATCAGAAAAGAGAAAACAGAGGTGTGTGTGTGTGTGTGTGTCTACTCACCTTAGGCAGACAGATGTTATAGACAAGAGTAGAAAGGCAGTTTAATACCTGATGGTGTGGACCTAGCTGGTCCTGTGGGTCCTGGGCTCTGCCCACTTCTGTGTCATAGGACTTTCCTAGTAGGTCATTTTGCATTTGGTACTAGCTTAGAAATTAGCTTTTTGGAGGCAGGATGAAGGTAGACTCTTTGGTAAGGAATGGATGGATCCTGATGTAGCCTTTTACCTTGTAGAAGAACTTGACTTGCCTCTGGTGCAGGGCTGTGTGGGGTTGGGAAGGTGAGGGTGGGCTGGTACAGGTCTGGAGGTGTGTGTGTGTGTGCAAGTTCCTGGGGACCAAGGATGTGACTCTGAAGGCCATTTACTCCAGTGTGATTTTATGATTATTTATCATGGTTTTAAAGTCAGTGGTTAACAGGGAGGCTCTACAACATGGCCAGTAAACCCTCTATGCCGTTCAACTATGAAAAAGACAAAACAAATGCAAACTGGAAGGATATTTTAGAACAGAATTGGAACAGAGCCAATGAAACTGACTTGGTGGAATCTTTGGAGAGAAGCCAGGGAGTCTGATATTTCCCTAGTGAGCGTGCATGCACACACACACACACACACACACACACACACAACTGGAGGAGAATTAACTCTTTCCAATTGAATTTGAATTTGAGACATTCTTGATTTTGAAACTCAAAACTGAGTGCAAATTAAGAATGTTTAAAGTATGATTAAAAATATACCATACACCCACTTGACTTCTGGCAAAGCCTCACATTTCTCTAGAATGTCAAGATAAGAAGATAACCAAAGCTTTTTTTTCTTCATTTTTATTTTATTTTATTTTACCTTTTTAAAGGAAAAGTTGGATCATGGCCAAATGACTCCTGGGGAATTCTTAGGAGAATTTCTGTAAACTGTAGTTTTTTAGGTAATCATATTCTCCATGCTTTCATGAGCCCAAATATTACTGGAGTGGTTTTAAAGTCTCATTTATTTGTGTCTTGTTCATCCTTTAGACTTTGGTGGTCAGATTTCATTTTGGCAAGGTGACAGGAAAATATTGTGCTTGGCACTGTATTGCCTTCAATTTCTTTGCAAATGAATGCTCCAAGGAAGAGGTATTATGTGCAGCTTTAGCTAGGTTTTTTTTTTCCAATGTTTGATGAGTATGTCTCTTTGTGTTAGACAACCTTAAACCACACTTTTGCTTTTCCACTAAACTTGAACACATGTCAGACACCTGATACATGAGTGTTATGGTTAGAAGGGAGAAGGGAGATGAGATTTCAGGTAAACCAGCAGTGTCCCAATCCCAATTCAACCTTTTTCTTTTCTTTTTCTTTTTTTATTGAGCCTATGCCTCTGTAGCCTAGACCGGCCTTGAACTTGCTATGTAGCTCGGGGTGGTTTTGTACCTTCTGGTGTCCAGTTCCCAGCTGTGGCTGCTGGCAGGTATCACTACAATGTTTACTGTTTAGAACCATTCCAGCACAGTTATCTACGTATGAAGGAACAACTGCAGTCAGAATGGCCAAGAGAGAACAAAAGCTCCCAACTTTTCTGCAGCAATTTTTGTATCTATTTCATCCATTCTTCCATTCTTCAACATAAATGATGGAAATGTGCCCTGACACTTTTTAGAAAACAACTTAGACTTTTCATTTTAACAGATTCTAAGTATATTGTTCAGTGGCATTCAGGGCCTTCCTATGTGCTGCATGTGTGATTTTGCTTTCTACCACTGAAGCCTTACACTGACTGGACAGTAACCTCCTCTGGTGAATTGATTTTCAGGAGTTGACTGTTTTGGTGACAGGCACAAGGAGGGTTGTACTCTAATAGGTGCTTAGTCACTGGGCCATGCCACTTGGATAATATCTGTTTAGTGCGTATTGCAGCAAGTGTTAGTTTGGCTTCTCTTCAGAGCTGAGCGGTATGTATATAGTATCATAATATACACAGTACACCTTGTTCAGCCAGAAATGACAACCAGGGTCCTTTTGCTGTTGTGGGCCCTGAGCTCTGACAATATGACCCTAAAACAATGCAGGTCTGAGGGGACAGGACCACACTAGATTTAGAAGTATGACGGCAAGGGTGAGTATTAGTCCTGTGAGCAGTGGGTTGCTGTAATGTTGATTTCTATTCTGTATGGCTGAGATGAAATTGCCTTTTATTTCATCATCATCTTTCCTTGCTATTAAACACTTAACTGTCTCACAATATTGTAGTTGCATCCATGCCTCTCTCTACTACATTCATATAAGGAGACTGTGGGACATCAAAGCAAGATGTCATGTAAATAAACTGTACATCATTAAATCTGTACATTGGCCCTGGTAGTAAGGCCATTCTCAGAAAATTCATTCTGGTAGTTAGAGCATGGAAGATGGTTCCACTATCTAGGATCCTCTCTGACTTACTGTTTCAGTGCTGAAATCTTCATTGTTGGTTCTTCCTCCCACACCCTTTGGTCAAGTATATTTGACTTTTTTTTTTTAAAGTTTCTGGCTCTAGGAATACATTATTGGTACAAATGAAGGCTACTATTCTTTTGATAATGATTTGCATTCTGCAAAGCTATTGTTAATTATTTATTATGGTAGATTCTATAGGATCTTTTATGTATAGAATCTGGGCATGTATAGATAGGGATAGTTTGATTCCTCCTTTCTTATTTTTATTTTTTGTGTGTGTGTTTTTCTTGTCTACCTGATAGAGCTCAGGCTTTGAGCCCTTCGTTGAATAAAAAAAGGGAGAGTGGGCATTTGTGTCAGGTTCCTGATATTAGAGGAAATGCAGAAAAGTGTAACTGGCAGTGAAAGTGTGAAACTCTAGTTGAACTTTTACAGCTTCAGAATTTCTGATCTAACTGCACAGAATTCACCGAAATGCACGGAATTTGGCTTTGGGAACATGATTGAGTAGTGACCTTAATCTGTTGTGTGGCATTTTTATTTAGGAGATCGTTACAATAACATGATTGTACAATAAAGTACTGGTCCAAGTAAAATAAAAAAGCACTGTCCAACACTGATTAACATACAGGATTACTCCCACTCACTACATTGTGCCGGTAGGTACTGGAATTCAAGAACTAGCCATGAGCCTAATGTTACAGTGTTGCAAAGCCTAATGGTCTGTGTGTGAGTATCCCCTGAAGTGAGGGCGATGTAGGGTGAGATGAACAAATTTTACATACTTCTGATCAGCATCTTAGCTACCTTATGGATTCAAGCCACGTGCAGCTGTCTAGCAAGGGCAATCCAATGGACCCTTGTTTTTTCTCTGTGCCTTTGTTAGAGCACCTAATTAAAGGAAGTGTGCATTGGTCGAAGGCACGCCTCCAAACAGCTGAATACAATTCTGTTGTGCGTATGTACTGCATTTTTGTTACCCATTCATCAGTTGATGGACATCTAGGCTACTTGCATTCCTGGACTATTGTTAACAGCGCCACAATGAAAAGGAATGTGCAAGAGGGATATATAGCCTTTTGGGTATGTGCCCAAGAGCGGAATAGCTGACGCATATGGAAGATCTAGTTCAAGCTTTCTGGGGAACCTCTACGCTGCCTACCATAGTGGCTGCATCAGTTTACATTCCTAACATCAATGGATAAGTAGTCTCCTTTCCCCACATCCTGTACAGCATTTAATGCCATTTGTTTACTTGATGCTATCCATCCTGACTGGGGTTAGATGGACTCTCAGGGAAGTTCAATCTGCATTTCCCTGGATAATGATACTGATGGTATTTAAAAATGTGTTTTGAGCATCTGAAATGTTCAGTGCCATGGCCCAGTTTTCAGAATCGTGTTGTTTGTGTCCCTGTTTTGTAGGTTGTTTCTACGCTTGATCGGCAGTTTCATTTGTTGCACAAAGACTGTTCGCTTTTGTTCTGTTTCATTTGTTGCTTGCTCCTCGTCTCTCCTAAATTGTTGGGATCCTATTTAGAATACCCTTACCTCTGCCCCTACCTTGAACTGTACTTCTCACTTTCTCCTCTAGCAACTTCAGCTTCTCAGGTCAGACTCTGAGACCTTTGATCCATTTGGAGTTGATTTTCAAGCAGATTGAGACATAAGGATCTAGTTTCATTCTGTGAATTCATTCGGGATTCCAAGCGTTTGTTGAAGATGCTACTTTTTGCAGTTGTGTATTTTTGTTGTATATCTAAAAAAAAATAGGTGAATGTAGCTGTGTGGCCTTGTATCCCGGTTCTCTATTCTGTCCCATTGTTAGTGAGTGGCAGTACCAGGCTATCTGTAGTACGATGGCTCCGTGATGTAACTCGTGATTGTGTGTGCTGACACCGTGACAGCGGCCCTGGCATATGCTTTATTATTTTTTTTCCTTTATTTATTTTTCCGTAATTTCTAAGATGTTTTTTTCTATTTATGTTAAGAATGTTACTAGAAATGTAATCAGAATTGCATGGAATCTGAAGATTTGTTTTCGGTGAGATAGGAACTTCCAAGGTTTTGATTTTTCTAGTCCATGAGCATGAGGTACCTCTCAGTCTTTTTCCATTCCTTTGTTCAGTGCTTTATAGATTTTACTGTAGAGGCCTTTCTCTTCCTTGATTAGGCTTATTCCGAGGTAGATTATCATTTTTCTTTGAAGCTGTTATAAGTGGGATCCCTTACCTGATTTACACTCAAATTTTTATATGTGACATCAGGGTTTTTGATCCATTTGGAATTAGTTTTTGTCTAGGGTGAGAGATGAGAGATCTAGTTTCATTTCTCCATATGAGGATGCCCAGTTTTCCTGCCACCATTTGTTGAAGTGGCTGTCATTTCCGGTATATGTTCTGACACCTTTGAGTCACCCCTCCTTTCTGTAGAAATTTATATTTTAATTGTTACTATGGAAAACATCAACGATGTTCAGTCTGTTACCCCAGAGTTTCAATCGGCTGCCTTTCCATCCACTTCTGCCACACCAAATCCCCACAACAGGAAGGATTGTGAGGCATGAACTGGCGTGAACTAGCAAGTTACATGCAGCAGTACAGTTCATTAACAAGCTCAGAGCAATAAAGCGTATCTGGAGTACCAGGCATAGCTCAGACCAGGAGCCACTGGCTTTTTCATCTTCATTGTGTCTCCTCAGCCGTTACTTAGAACATCAAATTTCTGGAGGCAATTTAGGGAATAAATTCCTTCCGTTTCTTCATGAACCTGCTTTCTTTTGCCTCAGTGCTGTGTCTGAATGAAGGGCGCTGTACCTCACAGGCCGACAGGCGTGAGCTTCTTCCCCTGTCTCTGGATAGGGAGACAGGGCTGGTCTAGGCTCATATTCAAGCAGGAAGTTCTGACTGGGGCTGCAGATTTCACATCTCCAACATCTCCATGGAAAACTCACCATCCTTTTCCTGGTACCAGAAGATGGGCAGAGCAATGCCATTCTGGGACATTTCAAATTTCTCCATTTGTGACTACCCTGCCATGCAAATCAAGTGTCAAAGATGACATAGTCAGGAGGCATTGGGGGAACTAGCAACATTAGTAGGAGGGACACTGTTGTAATTAAATGCTAAACGTTATTACTGATACACAGTTTGAGCTGTCTGCAAGCCCTTCTGCAGTCTGAGCAGATGCTGTCTCTGTTTCATGATGGGTAGCACTCATTAACCAAGGAAAAAGTGGGTTCACTAACCACCACAGAACTTTTTAATCAGTTTACTTTTCATAAAATTTCCCTCTGATATGTGTCTTCCTTTATTCAGATCAACACCTACCAAAAAGAACATTCTGGATGCCTTTGCAGGGTGTTCCTTTTGAAGAAACATAAAAAAATTCCCTGAAGCTCCACGCGAAAACCACACATCTTTTAATTCCATCTTTTACTCTGCATACACTTCAGGGCATGTGTAAGAATCTGGGCAAATGTAGAATCAGGCAGTTTTGATTTCAGGCAAAGTTGACGTGGTTACGTATGGCAGCTGTAGAAGAATTCCTTATTTGGTTCTGACTTGAGCAATATTGAATGTGCCAGGGCCCCAGCTTCTTCCATGTTACCACATGCTTGGTGAGCTACAGAGAGCGTGCTGCCTCCAGAATGGACTTCACTGCTGTGTGCCTGCACTCCTGGCCACCCTCATCACCACTGGCTTCCCTCCAAGCCTGCCTTGCTACTCACAAGTATTTCTTGCCTAGGAGAAATGCATCAAAATTCCAAGAACATATGCTGCTGACTGCCAGGGGAGTTTTAGTGGTGAGAGATTAGCATAATAGCTTTGGTTTGAAGATTTAATTGGGCATGGTCATATCCATGTTGTGCATATGAGTAACAAGCTGTGCCTTGAAGCTCTTTATGTGATTTTTCAATTTGCTTTTAAAGGCAAAACTAAAGAATCGAAATGCACATGACTTCTTCTTTCCTAACAGTCAGCAAGCAATAGCTAAACCAGGGCAGTCCATCTTTGTATGGAATAATGGACAGGTGCCTACATACACCTGCCATTTCATTTAAACTGGACCAAGTTTCAAATACAGAAATGCTTAACAGCTTAGTATTCCTCAAAGTAGGAATTGATTTTTGTCAAGTCTTACCTTATCCCTTTTAAATTATACTTCTTTGACTAAAGTGTCTCCTGGAAAATAATGTATATATGCAATAACAGTTAACCATTCTTTAGTAAAAGCATTATGCCATTTTCATTTGTGTATGCATTGTGTGTGTGTACTATATGCATGTGTGTGTACAGGTAGGTGTGTGTATGCGTGTGTGCAGGTATGTGTATACAGATGTGTATGTATGTGTGTGTGTGTGTGAATGCAGGGGCCTGCCCATGTGTGTCGTAGGACAACCTTGGGTGTTGTGCCTCAGAAGTGGCTCATCTTTGTTATAATTAATTTTTTTTAATTTGAGAAAGGGTCTCTTGCTTGGACTTTGCACAAGGTCTAGGTTGGCTAGTCTGGGAGTGCCAGGGAACCAGCTGATTCTACCTTCCCACACCCACCGCCATGCCCAGGTTTTCACATAGGTCCTGGAGATTGAAGTCAGGGCTTCATGGTCATGAAAAGCCCTTTGGCAGTGGGGCTGTTTCCACCGTCTCCCGGGATTTTCTCTCAGCTGGTTTGTTTAGGATGGGTCTTGATCTCTAGCCTAGGCTAAGATCAACTTCCTGGGCAGCCAGGAATTATGGGTGTGGACAGCCACACCTGGCTTTTTTTTTTTTTTTAGTTTTAAAGTAGGGAAAGAGCTACCTGGGAGCCTGAGAGGTGGCTCAACCATTAGGAGCACTCACTGGCTGACTTGGTTCCCAGCCACCACATGGCAGCTTAGAACCTTTGTAAATCCTGTCCCAGTGGGTCCAAAGCCCTCTCCTGCCCTTCTTGAGCACCAGGCATGCACAAAGCACACACACATGCATACATACGGGCAACACTCATTCACTTAAGGGAAAAAACAAACTAAATAAGTCTTTAGAAACCTAAACATACAGATTTGCTCTCTGGTGGCCCCTGAGACATCAGTAGTTTCAAGTCCTAGAGCAGGCTTTGGTTCTCAAGAGTATGGGGTTTGGTGAGGCAGGGCATAGTTTTCAGCTCCCCATGACTTTTAACAGCTCACAGAGGGCCCCTGCCAAGTTCTGCATCCTCTTTCCTCTGGAGGCTGTTTTCTCCCACCAGGATTCCAGGTTCTGGGTTCCAGTCAGTCATCAAGAGGAGACTTCTTGTCACCACACACTGTGGAATCGGGTCAGTTCTCCACGGTAAATAAATAAATGCCTGACTGTATTGCTCACGGGCTGAGCACGACCCCGTGGGCCTCTGCAGTCCAAACGCAGCAGTCCTGACATTTGGGCATTTAAACGTAAGCTGTTCCTCGTTAAGGCCCTCTCATAACTGAAATGTGAGTCACTCACGAACTGTAATGGATGTTGGCTCTGTAGTGTGATGAACCGCTCAGAGCGCAGGCAAAGCTTCACCCAGACTCGTGGCAACAGAATTCCCAGTGGTCACCCCAAATAGGGAAAGGACCGAAGAACAAGCTGAAAGCAGCTGGGCGGATCCTGGCACCGGGCTTTACTGCAGCGTCAGTTTCCCTTTTAAGAAATGAAAGTGCATGGAGCCCAAAGCCACACAGGGCAGAGCACACAGGGGTGGGAATTTTATATACTCATGATCAGGTTTAAGTCTCTCTTTGAGATTTTCAACTGGGGTCAGCCATATGTTCTACTGATGATGTTCCCTGGTTAGTTCATTACAATCAAAAACCCAAACAAAACTAAAGCAGGATGCCAGAGTTCTGGCTGATAATTAATTAGCACTAGGAGGTGGTTATTACAGCAAATGTAGGCTTTCGCATTAATTTAATAAAGAAAGATTTGCTCCTGGGGCTCAAAATGCATAATTGATGAACCAATCTCTCTGAATGAAATAAATCACATAGTGTCTGGTCTGGTTCTAGTCAGGGTAGATATTAACACATTTAAATCTAAATTTGGTTATCTACCAGAGTGGCGATTTTAATGAATCACCCCGCTGGATGTGTAATAAACACTGCTCTCTGGTTTCCTGGGTAGATGGTTGATCAACTTCCATGTCCCAGCAATCCTGGGCTTTCTGTGCTGCCGAGTCCAGGCATTTTGGGAAATGTCAAACCCACATGACACCTCAGGTCAAGCAGGAAAGGTGGCGCTTTCCTCTTCAGGGCCAAAGGAAACGACCTATCAGACATGAGGACTGAACAGATCCTGGGGCGAGTTTCAACCGGACCTTCATACAGAAGAGGAAGTGGGCCTTCCATACAGAAGAGGGGGTAGGCCCTCCATACAGAAGAGGGGTTGGGCCTCCATATGGAAGAGAGGTGGGCCCTCCATAAAGAAGAGGGCTGAGACTCTATACAGAAGAGGAGGTGGGAGTTTTCCAGCATCTACTTCATACGGATGAGAAAAAGAAAAGAATTGTTTTCAGAATAAGATTAGAATATGTTCCTCAGCGATTTTCTGTTGAATGTGCCCAATCCACATGCCTACGACCTAGAACCATTTAGCAAAGTGTCACTGGAGCGACAGTGTGGTGGCCTCTTGTAGGACATGCGCCCTGGAATGGCCCTGTGCTGCTCAGCTTAGCAGCCTCTGCCACAGTGCTAGACCCTGCTGAGGGTTCCACCTGCTTTTCCAAAGGGAATCCCTTCCTCCCAAGCCCCAGTGATGCTTGTCAAGCTCTGCTCATGTTTGAGTCATCATTATGAGCATGGTGTCGATATATCATCACAGCGTAGCTAATGCTACCGAGAAGATGCAGAAGAGCCAGAACTGCCACAGCTGTTGCTAGACTCCTCTAAACAGTGTGTTCCTCACGTTGCGGTAGCAGGTCACTGTTACAAGCGTATGAAAACAGGTCTGCTTTAATGACAACGTCTCTAAAAGGAAGATTCTGTTAGGCACGGGCGGGTTGTAAATATGAACAAGGCAGATTTGTCTTCTCCAAATCTCAGAATCTAGAAGTCACTATTTTGGGTGTTTCTAACAGTTTCGGGAACTGGAGAGTCTCAGTGACAGGCTGAATGTCCCTACTATGACAATTTAAAATACTTCAAAATACATAGTGTTTTGAGCATGGACATGTTGCCACGAATGGAAAATTCCACACTTGCCTCTGGGAAGCAGTCAAGACTCAGGCAAACTGAAAATATGTCATAAAATTACCTTTGGCTGTGTGTTAGTAGGTACATATGAAGCAAAAGTGAATGTGGTATTTAAGACGACTCAAGTTTCTTACCTCAAGTATGTCAATACAGTCTTACAAATATTCACAAATATAGAAGCAGCCAACGGCCAGGAAAGCACTCATCACAAGTTCCTAGAATAGGCACTGTTCAGTCCCTGCCAACTTCAGCAGCGTGTGGATAGATGTAGAGAATTCTGAGCTGTAGCTTTCTATTATTGAAAGAGATTTTACAAAGATAATTCATTAAATGTTTCACCTTTAGGGCTGGAAAGATAGCTCAGAGGTTAGGGGCACATACTGCTCTTTCAGAAGGGCCTGAGTTCATCTCCCAGCACCCATGCTGCGTAGCTCTCAACCACCTGCAGTGCCATTTCATTCCTAGCTCTGCAGGCATAGACCCAGTCTGGTGAGCATGCACGCACACACACAAACACTTTAGGAAAAAAACTTAAAAATTGTACTTTTGCGTAATCTTGATGGAATCCCTCACTATCCATAGAGGTCATACATGCAAACTTTAACTTTTAGTTTTGATGCAACGCTTTTCATAATTTATACAGTCCATGTGTCCGGTAACACACATGGAATTCAACTAAAGTGTCAATTCCACAAAGATAAAATGACAGGGATGTTATATCTTACGTTTGCCACCCAGCCAAGTATGGTTTTTATTTTATAGTTTACTTTCTAGCTCTCCAGCTATTTTACCATTAGTAATCTCTGAAGTGTTTTAAAGAAGTTCACCATTTAGGAAAAAAACATATCTGTATGATTTTTAAAAACAATCAGTTATACTGGTATCTATACTAGAGCTTCTTTTGTGATACAAACTCCGAACTTCCTACTGAGTGAGTAATTGAACTTGATGCACTGCAAAGTCAGATCTATCTCAACATCTTCCCACAAACCACGGATAAAATATCCTAAAAATGAGAAAACCATGATGGAAATCTTCTTTCTTTTCGTGTCCTTTCTCTCTTCCTTCCTTTTTCTTCTTTCTTTTCTTCTCTCTCTTTCTTAACAAAATAGCTTTTCATATATCTCCCTATACATTAACTTCCTCAGGCATAATTTTCATGTTACTTTATAATGAGGACACAAGTTGTGTGGAGGGTTTCTGTTTAAACACCAACGGCAGAGGCCGTGGCCTTGGGCACATCACTGAGCCTGCTCAGCATTCCAGACTCTACACTTCGCTGAAGAAAATTCAATGGACACTGGCCCTGCAGCCTAGCATTGTTTTTTAGTAGATAAACCACTTGTTGTTTCAATGCCTTGGCTCACACTGTCTGTAAAATAAAGGAAGTGAACATGATGCTCTTTCATATTTCTTAAATATTAATACATCTTGCAAATGAATGGATCTCTGAACTTTCAGTGTGCTATGCATTCCACAATCTTACACACAACACAAAATATTTTTTCCCCACACATTGAGAATCACTTTAGAAAGGTTGATGGGAGGCAAAGACTTTGGAAGTTCTTCACCTGTCATGCCTTCTGTATTTTAATAGCTATAATAAACTAAATAGCACATGTGCTACACATTGTTTTATGCTGTATGTATTTGCATGTGTGTGTATGTGTGTGTGTGTTTGCACAGCCTTCACAGGATCCAGGTGTGAGGTCATGTTACCGGCTTAGTAACAACCCAGTACTACAGTGAATGTTAGCCATCAGCCATACAGAACAGTGTGTTACTATGAAAACCTGTGTGTAACCAACAAATACAGTGAGAGATATTTGAAAAATACATCCAAGCTATAAATGCATTTTCACACATGCACAAATCATCCTTTACTGGAATCTGGCCTGCTCTGCCTGTGATATACTCATTCACACCAACATTTATCATCCAGCTTTTGGTGTCTATGAGTGCTGGGCCTGTGTTAGCCACAAACATCACAGAAGAAAATAGGAGAGGACACTGTTCCTCTAAGGGAAATGGTAAAATATTCTTATAGGTGTGTGTACACATTGAAGCATTGATTTCCCTTCCCCTATTGGAAACCTACTGTTGACGTCTTTGCTTCTCTTAAAAGAAGACATTTGTCTCCCAACCCTGAGGAAATCTTTGAGCTGCCTTCCCATTTTGCTGCAGTCATTTCCCAGTACAGAAAGGGCTGTGCTTGGCTCACTGGCTTGATTCCCATGTCAACTGTTTCTATCCCCTGTCTGAACGGAGATATGGAATGGCTTGTTTTGAAATATCATACAAAACATAATAATCAAACATCAAATGTTTAGCAAAGATCTATGAAAGCATAATTAAGGCTTTAATTTGAAAGACCCTTTTCTGTACATGTCTGGTTATTTTTAAGAAACAATAGTTATCAGTGGTTTATTTGGAATGCTAAAACAGTTCTTTAAATTCCTGAATGAAGAGAGTACATGTTGAAAAATACTTTCTGTATGTTCATTTAAAAGACAAACCAAGAGCCACTGAGGAAGTGAGATCTACTACTGGCAGCTACTTGTGTACTAGCTGTTCTGGGAGTTTGAGAAGATTTCTCCGTGGGTAAAGCACCCAGTGTGCTAGAGTAAGGACTCAAGTTCAGATCCCTGGGAGTCATGTAAAGTGAGACATCATAGCACATCTGTAATCCCAGATTGCCCGCAGAAGGCAGAATGGGAGGTTGAGATAGGATAATCTCTGGGTGAGCTAGCACCTGCAGTGGTAAACTAGAGACCTTGTTTCAAACAAGGTGCAAAGTAAGGACCAACACCTGAAGTTCTCAGCCATATGAGCATGTGCACAGAAGTGTGTCTGTCTCTCAAAGCTTGCCTACCTGATGTTGAGATGAGGGACTAACTGAGGCCAAACGAAGTGTTCGGGTTCAGTCAAGTGAGGGGCAGAGTCTAGGTTGTTTGTAAGCCCATGGGGTTTGTAGGTCTGCTCTGACACTGTGTTGCCTGTTTCAGGTGCAGTTAGAGCTGCCCTGAAATTCAGAGGAGGATGCAGACAGCCATTGCTGGTGGGGAGAAGCTGCAGGTTTCCCGTGGCCTCTCATGCCTTTGCCTTGATGAGATTGAGCCATTTGCTGGTGAGCAAATCTCTTCTGTTAAGATGGAGAGATAATCAGCAATTATTAAGTATTCAGTTCTCTATAGTTTCTCTCTTTTTTTTCAATTGTTCATCCACTTCTTTATCTAATTCTTCTGTATTTTCCCAACAGTTTTGGTCAGAGTGATATTGCATTCAACTATTGCTTTCTTCCTCTTGAGGAGAAACCATACTCTCTGGCTGGCCTCATCTCTCTTATTCCTCATCTTAACCCCTCGATCCAATAAGGTCTTCACAGAATAGCTGTGAACACTGGGTTCTCAGAGAATTCCAATTCTGTGAGAATTACACCCTTGCTGACTGGCTGGGTTTTTCTTGACTTAATTTGTGACCCGCAGCTGTCTGCCCTCTTCTCAGAACCTCTGCTTTTCACACCCAACTCAGAGAGAGACACACAAGCTGAAGCTGCTGTTTAGATGTGATAGGTTAGGTAGGAAGACTAACTCTGGCTGTGACCTTCCAAACGAAGTGATCTATGGACCATAGCATTTGAAAGGGAGGTTGGTGCGTTTTTTGCTACTGTGAATGGTAGTCAAGATGGACAAGTGTATAGTTTTATGTCCCAAAATTAAGAGAAAGTTCATGTCTTCCTTAAAACAATGTATGAAGGTCCTTATTTCCCACAGATACTAGTTTCCACTGTGCAAACATTTCAGGCAAGAACTGTTTGTACCGCCTCACCAGTGTCAGCTGTCACCATGGTTGGAAGATAGATGGTTCCTAGTCTTGGGAGACCTTCAACTAGGGCTTGCAGTGACAACTCTCAGGGGACAATTTCCAGTCTGAATTCCACTGTGACCATTTAGTGTCTTTTAGCATCAACGTGTCAGATGCTATTTGCTTGGCCTTATATGTTCCTATGAATATTTTAAGCCTTTCCTTCAAGGAACATTGCCTTTGGGAGGGATAGTTGCATGGAGTCCTGGTCTGCATTTTGAGTAGAGCCCTCATGTACTGTTTTCTTTTTCTCTATAGGTAGAAATAACACTTCAAGATATCAATGACAACCCCCCAGTGTTTCCAACAGATACTCTGGATCTTACTGTGGAGGAGAACATTGGAGATGGCTCTAAGATTATGCAGCTGACTGCCATGGACGCTGATGAGGTACTTCATGTCTTTAGAACCTGTAATTGTGATTACTTAGAGAATTTCAAGTGCATGCTGGGAGCCCCAGTGTACAGTAACTAAAGTTACTAATTCTGTGGTCTTTCCCAGAGAGCATAAAAGAACGGGATATGTTCCATCTGTGTGTGTCTCACAAATACAAAGACTAAAGTTCAAGCATTTTCACCCTCATAAAAAAATCTGGGTACAGTGGTACTAGTGTGAAACCCCAATGCTGAAGAGGCTGAGACAGCAGGATTTCTAGGGTTGGCTCTCCAGCCCATCTAGCCTATTTGGTGAGCCCCCAGGTATCATTGAGAAACCTTGTCTCACGATAAGCTAGGGTCAGATGGAAGGGGGTGAGGTCCTCCCCTATCAGTGGACTTGGAGGGGGCAGGGAGAAAATGAGGGAGGGGTGGGGAGAGTGGGAGGGAATTAAGGAGGGGGCTACAGCTGGGATACAAAATATATAACCTGTGATTAATATAAAAATAAATAAATCACTTAAAAATAGAGTAAATTAATCCTAAAAAAAAAAAGAAAAACGTTGTCTCATAAAACCAAGGCGGGACTGCAGAAATGGCTCAGCAGTCAAATATATGTAAAATATATATATATTATATAAAATATATTATATAAAATATATATTATATAATATATAATGTATTATATATTTATATATTATATATGTAAAAAATATATATATATATAAAGTCAAGTTGAGTAACTCCTGGGAAAGACCTAAGTTGACTTCTGACTTCCACCTGTATTCACATATACCTGTACCCACGTAAGCCCATAGCTACGCAACACAAATAACACATAAGAAGAGTAGATAAGGTCAGTCATGAGGCTCTTTTCTTATCAGCAGTTCACAGCTCAGTTGTCTGTCCTTTGGAATCTTAGATTTCTTGGTCAAAAAAAATTTTTTTTAAACGAAGGCATCTAAAATCTATGTTTATTTCTACATTTTCATCATTTCTTTTTGCTTTCATGGCAGCCAGGTATCTATTTGTATTTTATTTGTGATTGGAAAAAATAATTTAAAACTAACAATATTTAAGGTGACCTTAAAAACTTTACATTTTTTTCATTTTTATTTTATATTAATCACAGCTTATGCACTTTGTATTCCAGCTGTAGCCCCCTCCCGCATTCCCTTCCTAATCCCCCATTCCCTCCCTCATCTCCTCCCTGCACCTTTCTAAGTCCACTGATAGGGGAGGACCTCCTCCCCTTCCATCTAACTCTAGCTTATCAGGTCTCTTTGGGAATGGCTGCAATGTCCTCTTCTGTGGCCTAGCAAGGCTTCTCCTCCCTCGGGGGACAGGGAGGTCGAAGAGCCAGCCATTGAGTTCATGTCCAAAATAGTTTCTGTTCCCCTTACTAGTATACTCACTTGGGTATTGAGCTACCATTTGCTACATACAAGCAGGGGTTCTAGGTTATAACCATAAATGGTCCTTGGTTGGAGAGACAGTCTCATGAAAGACCCTTGTGTCCTGATATATTTGTACTTTGCGGAGCTTCTGACCTCTCCAGGTCATACTAACTCCCCCTTCTCTCATATGATTCCCTGTACTCTGCCAAAGGGTTGGTTATGTTTCTTAATATTTGCTTTGATACACTGCTAGGAAAAGTAAAGCTTTACATTTTTAATAATTGTATATTTTTATATTTATTTATGTCTATAAATTTAAAGTTTTATAATATTTCTTTAAGAATGTCATGCAAAAAAATGAGTTTTTCAAATTATTGTAATACACAAATTTCATATTGATGAATGTGAAGTTTGGACACACTATAGATTATCACCTTCTATATTAAGTGTAGACATACAATAGCCATGCTACAATTTGCATGGGAGGTTATATAATTAATTTGCATTTCTCCACATAAAAGCTCCTTGCTTGTTTTCTCCTTTCCTGAGTGAAAGGTTTAATCAATGCTCTGATATTGAGGGGAAAATCTTTATGGATGCCACAAAACCCTCCCATCATCTTCAGCCGAGCCCCACACAGAACTGGCTTCACCTCCTCAACTCCAGGAATGTCTGAACATCTGATCTTTTAAAATTATGATTAAATGGTTAATGGATTCACTTATTTAACATCGAATAAGAAAGTAGAGCAAGGCTGCATGTGATGGTGCCTCTTGGGGCAGAGGCAGGTGGATCTCTGTGGGTTGGAAGCCAGACAGGTATACCCAGTGAATGCCAGACATCCCGGACTATACAGTGAGACCTTGTTTCAAAAATACAAAATTAAAAAGCTAAATAAGAAAGAAAGAAATGAGTATTCCTAACAGCCAATTTAGAAATATAATAGCCTAGTCAGTTAATTTTACAAAATTTAATAAAAGGCAAGAGAACAGAATGTAAATTTTAGATAATTATAGTTTTCTTGTAGAAAATATTTGATGTTTTTTCATTATTGCCTGCTATTTCCTTTTGTACAGACAAATGCTAATACTAATTCCCAGGCCAATGATCACTAGTAGCCGTATGAACGAACAGCTGTACTATTGATTCATATGTCACTTCTGACACAGTTTAGCAATTATTTCACTTTACTAAAGCGCATCATTGATACAACATGTTTAGCTGTATCCATTTATGAATTTTCATGCACTACAATTTGAGTGTAACAGCGACATGAAGATCATGCAGTTGAGGTAAGATAATCAGCACTGAATGGCTGTAATTGCATTTCAGGAAGAGAGAAAACTCATTTGTTTGAAGTGTTTCCTTCTAATCACTTCAGAAGAACAAAGCAACAGTTATGTTCGTTTTAATAAATATTTTATAGGTTTGAATGTTGACTCTGTGGAATATCATGATTGATATGGGATTGCCCAACCCAAATTATAGTAGATTGCAAATAAATTGTATATGGAAATTTGATTGTTTTAATCAGCATGCAAGTCTCCTGTGAACTATCCTCTTAGGACTGTTAAATCCATTAACTATTACATTGTGATGTTATGCTTCACCTTCCCTTTCAAGAGCACATGCGGTTGACATGAGTGTCATGCTGTATGCTTGGTGTGCTTTTCTATGTGGCTTGGCTGTGCCTGAGACTGCAGCGTGTCTGTGGCTCGTGCCCAACTGCCTCCAAGCTCATCTTTAAGATATGTTTGTAGTCACAATGACATTGCAGGAGGCATGGCGGTTCTTCATCTCTCTATGTATTTACACCCAAATTAGTTTTCCTGCATCTTGTGCGTGTTTTACTTTTGCTGAGAGTTGGCATCTAGATTTAATACATAAGTTAGTTTGCAGGCATGATCATATAGACGTACCACTTTACAAAGATAGGTGTAGCATGTGTAAGCCCCCTTCAGGTTAAAGCAAGATGGAGGTGCAAGGGGGTAAAGCAGGAATAGACAGGCAGAGAGGGAGGCACTTGTTAACAGGTCAAGGGAGAGCGAAATGCTCAGGGAGAAGACTGAGGTGCCTGTGGGCTGCAAGGGCTGCCCATGAGGGTTGTAGAAAAGCAGGGTGCATCACAGAGTTAGAAATCTGAAGCTTCTGTAAGACTGTTTTTCATTCTTTTTAATTATGAAGCCCACTGGGATTCTATCCCCCTTCAGTACACCCTTTTCTTAATAGGGGGAGGTTCCCACAGTACAGAGTACTTCAGCTCTTGTGGGTAACTGGCATTTCTTTGATCCTCTATCAAGCAGAATGGACACACTAGCAGGATCCAGAGATTTGTCCTTTTCCTCGGAGTTGTTTGTGATGGGGCAATGTTAATTATTTTTGATAACCTCTTGGTCTGTGGGCTTAGCTGGAGTGGAAACAGCTCCTTTGAATGCTTCCTGTCCTCTGAGGCCCACACGGTGTTTTTCTTTCTTCATCTGCTTTGTCAGAATTGTGTTGAAATGCAAGGTGCCTCTCACTCTGTGGTGACACAGGAAGCTGCTGTGTTACTGACTGAGGAGAAATGAGCGTCTTCAGCGTGCTCAGAGGTGGACATTGTTGGAAAATTCTAGCAACTTACTGTTTTACAAACCACACACATTTCTTTAATTAATATAATATCCATGTTTTAGAGAAACCATAGGGCACTGAGTAAAGGGATTTGTGACAGAAGGCTACATTCTCCAGTCACCAAGTCTGATTACCAAGGAGACCCCGGAACATTCAAAGGTTCAGGTTTTGAAAACAGCACTTCAGGTTGGAAAACACAATTGTGTGCTGTTTACCTTGGAATCCTCCTGTGGGGCTCTGCCTCTGGCTGCTTTGTAGTTTCAAAGGACAGCAGTGTGTTCATGAGACACTGCTGGGAAGCCAATGCCTCCACCGGCAAATCCACGCGGTCTTTAACTTTCCACAGTCTCTTTGCTTTGGGACATTGCTAGGATGCCCTCCTCTCTGGCCTCTGCATTGACCTGAGGCAGCCATCCACCGGACCTGACCTTCTGCCCCCTCCTCACTTTCTGCTCATGGCACTCCATCTGCTCTAAATAGCAAGTGCTTACTCTTGGGCCTGCTCTTCTTTCTCATGCATTCTGATTTAAATTTTCACCTTTTGGCACTTCCACCCCCTACCACGATTTTCGATGTCATTCCCAATCTCTGAAGGCCAGATAGCCATTCCTAGGAAGGGAAGCTGTCCTCAGTTATCAGATGCATGTGAATAATCAGTTTCCCAATACCATTTGCCCAAGTGCTTATTCTTTCCCGTTGTATAGAGACCAGTTGACTATTGCCATGGGTTTATTTTTGAGTTTTCTACTCTGCTCTGCTATGTCTGGGAATGTAGTGTTATTGCTGTAGCTCTGAAATACAGTTTACAGTCAGGAGTAATGCCTTCTGCTCTCTTCCTTCTTGACATTGTTCTGTCTCATTTAGGTCCTTTGTGATTCTATGTGAATTATAAAATTGTGTTCTTTCCTGTTTCTTTGCTTAGTTTGATTTGTGTGTTTGTGTGTGAGCACGTGTGAGTTTGGGAGCTTGTGGAAGCCAGAAGAGGGCATCAGGTCACCTGGGCATAGAGTGATGGGCATTTGTGAGTCTCCATATGGATGCTGGCAATGGAACATGGGTCCTCTGCAAGAGCAGTAAGCGTTCTTATCTGCTGAGCCAGGTCTCCAGGCTTCTGTGGTATGTTCTAGTTGTATAAAAAAGTCACGAGTATTTTGAGAGAGACTGTATTGGCCTTGTAGATTGCTGTGGATTTGTGAACCTGGTAGCCACATACTGTCATCCAGTATACAAGCTCAGATGAATTTTCTGTCTTTATTTCATCTATGGTTTTTAATTTTCAGACACAAATCCTTCCCTCTTTAGTTGAGTGTATCTTCTCTGATCTTTTGAAACTGTACACTGTTATATGTAGTTACTGTCCCAAAGCCTTCCTTTGTCAAATTCACATTCACCAAAAGCAACAAGAGACAACGCTTTTGACGCCAGCAGCTCACATTCCTCGTCTTTTTCCTCAGGGTGCAAATGCTCTGGTCACATACGCTCTCATTAGTGGAGCTGATGACAGCTTCCGAATTGACCCTGAATCTGGAGATCTGATAGCCACCAAGAGGCTCGACAGAGAGCACCGCTCAAAGTACTCATTGCTGGTTCGTGCTGATGATGGCCTTCAGTCCTCGGACATGAGGATAAACATCACCATCAGTGACGTGAATGACCACACCCCCAAATTCTCCAGGCCTGTGTACTCTTTTGACATCCCAGAAGACACGACCCCTGGTAGGTGACATGCCCTGACACGGGTTTTGCAGGGATCACCTTCTACAGTAACGGTGGACTCTTCCAGTTGTTTAAGTAGTGAACGGCATTTGCCACATGTTCACCTCCAGTTATAAAAATGTATATATCACATCTTGTGATCTTTTGAATAACATCCTTTATACAGTTCTTGAGAAAACTACTAATATGTGAGAGTTGATGAGGTGAGGTAAGTATGTGATTCATAACTGCAGACATTTCTGTTTCTGAATGTTCCTGTGCCCCAGGTCATCTGCTTTCATGACAGCCGGCTCTATTCTCTTTTTCTACTTCAAAAAACGTGTGAAACCAAGAAAAGCGTGTGATAAGTTCTAATTAGTGATTCTAGTTCTCATTACCTGTGTGACCAGGCAACTCTTTTCTCTAGACGTCCCTTTTTCCTTCTGTAAAATGGAAACTATAATTGTTAGAATTAACAAAATATTTACTTAGAAGATGAGAGTGAAGCTGGGTATGGTGACTTACACCTGTAATCCTAGCACTCAGGAGGTGAGACTGCAAGGTAGCTTGAATTCCAGGCCAGCCTCAGACACATTGTGCTTTTGTTTGCAAAAAGCAAAAGTGCAGCCAGGCATGGTGGCACATTTCATTAGTCTCAGTACTTGGGAGGCAGAAGCAGAGCTATCTCTGAGTTTGAGGCCAGCCTGGTCCACAGAGAGAGTTCTAGCATAACCAGGACTACATAGATGATTACATAGCGGTGACTTCCAAGTAACCCCTCCCCATGAAGTTTTCCCTTCACTTGCTGAGATGATTTCTTCGGTCCTTATTGAATTCTCAGCACATTTATTTCCTGTATTAATTACAGCAATGACCACTGGCTCCATAGGATGTCAGCGTCAGGATGTACATGTATGTTGCTTCTAGGAACCGCAGTGCCCCACACTAGCTATAGTTTCCAGTAATTATGCATTGATACATCTCTCACTTGGCAGCGTTGGGTGAAGCAGTGTCAGCCTGAGCATTATGGAGTTGTCTGATGTGCTGTGGTTTCAAGGGATGGGTGTGTCAGTCTAGAAGTTAGCAGAGTACCATGCTCCCTGGCCTCTATTTAAAACACTTGACTGCAAAAATACATTCCTGATCTCAGTCTACACATTCAGAAATAGCTCAATACCGCCTTCTTCCGCTAATTTTAGACTTGGTTTGTCATCCTGGCAGGTTCTCTGGTGGCAGCTATCTTAGCAACAGATGATGACTCCGGTGTGAATGGAGAAATCACTTACGTGGTGGAAGAAGATGACGGAGATGAGGTGTTTTTCCTGAATCCAGTTACTGGGGTCTTCAACTTGACCCGAGCCCTGGATTATGAAACACAGCAGTATTACATTCTCACGGTCCGAGCTGAGGATGGTGGGGGACAGTTTACCTCCATTCGAGCTTACTTCAACATCCTTGATGTCAACGACAATCCGCCTGCCTTCAGCATGAGCTCCTACAGCACATCCTTAATGGAAAATCTGCCTGTTGGATCCACCGTCCTTGTGTTTAATGTCACTGATGCTGATGATGGTATGTTCTTTCTGTGATGTACTTAAAATAGAGTGCATATTTTACATGCATTCACTATTATTATCTTATTAATTATTTTATTTATTCATATGTGTTTATAAATGACACTATATAGTTTCATATGTATCTCAAGGTATAAACTTGAATTTTGATTTAACTGTAGATTTAAAAATAATAAGCTTCTTTTTTTTTTTTTTTGGTTACTTGAGACAGGGTTTCTCTGTGTAGCCATGGCTGTCCTGGACTCGCTTTGTAGAGCAGGCTGGCCTCAAATTCACAGCCTCTGCTGGGATTATGTGCATTTGCCACTGCACCCAGCTAACAATCAAGCTATTGGTCATATAATTTTTAAAGCATCACACCATTGTTTTACACACACACAATATTTATCTTTAATTGTCTTAGCAGCATTTTTGTTCAGTAATTTAGTAGTCAGGGTAAAGATGCATTCTGAGTTATATATATATATATATATATATATATATATATATATATATATATGTATTCATGAATGTATATATATATAAATATATCACTCAAACTTTTTCATTTTTCATTTTCATCATATTTACTCATTTATTGGTGTGTGCATGAGTGTGTGATGCTGTGGTAAGTGTGCAGCTTGCTGTCAGAAGGCAACTTGAGAAAGGTGACTCTCATTCCATGATGAGCATCATAGAACTCAGGCCACCAGCCTTCATTGTAAGCTCATTAACCTGTTCGGCCACTGTGTCAGCCCATATGTTAAACTTCGAAAGAGCAAAATTTCAGAGCCCAAAGAGAAAAGGTTTAAATATATTACATATTGTTAGGTGAAAAATTTAATAATATTTTGGCAAGAATTCATCCTTTCATTTACAGGAAAGCCTGAGATTTGTTTAGGTTACTGAATATAATGAAGTTAAGGATTAAAAAATAAGGTTTATTTTATTTTAATTTGTGTGTGTGTTGCACATGTGTGAAAGTGCCCCTAGAGACTAGAGGCATTGGATCCCACGAACATTTGTGAGCTGCCTGAGAAGGATATAGGGTCTGGGCTCAAGCCCTTCACTTATTCTACCCACTCCAAAATATGAATATGGGATAGCTGTTATGTGATGCACATATTCTTGAGTTATTTGTTCTTATGGATTCATTCAGCATGTGTATGTGTGTTCAGGTGTACATATGTTTATGTGGGTAAATTGCTGGATGTGTTTGCATGCATGGGGGCAGAACTTTACCTCTGTTGGCATTCTGCAGGCACTGTCCACCTTGTTTTATGAAGCAGAGTTTCTCCCTGGCCTGAAACTCATCAGTTACACTTTGTCTGTCTGTCTGTCTGGCAGTGGACTACTTGATTCTACCTGTCTCCGGGTATTGCTAGAATTGCCTAGAATTTTTATGTTAGTTCTGGGCAGCGAACACAGGACACCATGCTGTAGTCCTGGGTCAGCTTTCTATGGTCAAGTTTTCTGCCTGGTGCCTTTTTGGTTAATGGGCTGTTGAAGCCCAATATATGACCCGGAGTAGGTTTTGTTTATCCTCAGAATGTAAAATGTGAAGGAATGTGAAAATTGTTAAAAGAGTACACGTAATGTTTTAAAATCTAGCTGGAATGATTCCTGCACCAGCAGTCACAGACATACAGTAAACGTAGGCACCAAGTCTTTTTTTAAAGGGTGTTTCCCACTTTCATTGTGCTGGTTAAAATTGTAAAATTTCAAACTACGCTGCGCCATTGTTCAGGCTGAATGCTTTTATCAGTGTCATTTCCTGCCTCTTGACTTAAAATAGAGGACACAGTTCCTATTCCTTCTGGACTTGGAGTATAATGATAAGAGTGACCTTGTTTGTAAGAACACCAACACAATTGCAGTGAACACTTCCCGAATGTCTACTAGCAATGCTGGTGAGACCCTGAACATCAGCAGAAAGTCCCTGCTGGGTAATAGTTCTGCCTTTTACATAAACAAGGAGAGTGACTTTAACATTTTGAGTTGTCTGTGTTCACACTCAGAGTCTCAACTTTTAACACTTTAGGTTACATAATCTCAGCAATAAGGCAAATCTTACATTGCTGTCAATACATAAGTCATAGCTTTATTACTACCAATGTGCCTATGAATACAGCTAGAATGTATGGTATAGAACAAAAGTTGTAGCTTCGAATGTCATGGTGATATGTTGGATTACTGTTCTCTTACCATTCTGGAAGCCGCTCACACTTGAGGCGTCATGGTAATAAAAAAATGTTTAGATAGTGACACTGTCACTTTTTCTGAGTGACTATGTACAGTTCATCTTGGTGCCTGGTATAGACTGAATGAGGGCCCAACTTCATAGTCTATCCTCTGATAACCTTGTTGAAAGTGCCCCATGAAGATGAGTGATAACCCAGTCAGGACTGTGTATCTTTGCCGTGTCACAGGCAAGCAAATATTAGCCTTCACATACTTGAGACAACATCTGTAGGTGTGTTTAAGTGCTCACATTCATAACGCAGCCAAATTTACAGTTTCAAAATGGGTTTCGCTACCTTTATTTTTTTGTATTGACATAATGTTCTCCAGTTCTTGGGAATAAAGTATACACCAAATGCCAATATTGTATGATCACAATCAAATGTGAACACACACTTATTCACAACTACGAACACACAGACACGCACATACACACCTTTGTGCACATGCACAACACTCACAACAATCAAATTCCAAAGAAAAATCATTGAACCTTATTACTTTCAGCAAGTTGAACTTGAATGATTGGAATAATAAGACATATCTGCTGGACTGTAGAAGCCCATGAAATAAAAATTTTAACATTTTACTCAAAATTCAGAAAAATTATGTGCTTTCTGTCTTTCTGTTCTGACATTTGGTACAAGGAAGAAGAGGGAAAATGGTTAGGTCTTTGTAATTTTCCAGACAGGGCCAGTGTTGAGAGGGGTTCTGAGTCCTTCTGGGGCCATGTGCACTCTCTTGGTATAGACTTCAAGGCCAAGGTTGTTTTATTAGTTAGACTCTTAGAGGGAAGTGCCCTCTTTCGCACTGCAACTCAGTACTTTTCATTGTCTGTTGATTCCACTTCCGAGATAAGACCTATTTCTTGCCTTATACCATTTGGTGAAATAACAGTTACTTTTCTTGTTTTGAAGATCATAGTTACCTCTGGTTTATTTTACGTGGCATTGCCTAATTTGTTGTGATTATAAATTAAGTATAAATACCTTTATTCATAGTGGTAGTTGAAGGTTAACATTTCAGTTTCCTGACCACTTTCCCTTCATGAAAGGCTGTGAGCCTTGTGACCCTGTCTCTCTCTCACAGTTTAACATGAACCATGAGAGCCAAGAATGCTCAGGTCCATTGCAGCAGGTGGTAATGGCTACTAGTTCAGCTGATTTGTGGGGATCCTATTGGTCTCCACTAACTGTTTCTAAATTCCATTGATCTTGGCTGTGAACCATTTTGTATGTCAACACAGAACTAAGGTTTTCATGGCTGTTCTTTGGCATTGCTTTGACTTCTGTGTTTTGATGGCTGTGGATTTCAAGAATTTCACATTTGCTTTAGGCCTTAGGAGACTCAGAAAATGTACTTATAAAAATACACTTTATGTAAAAAGCACCCTTGACATATTAAATGAAATTTTAAATTTAAAGTAGGTAGAATGTTTTTCCAAATCTGGGCAGGTGTAAGATATGATAAAGCACGCAGCTCACCTTTTCCAATGTGTATCATTGATTCTTTCTTTCCTGCGGGTGGAATGGTATATGGCACCAGAGCTTTAGTTGTTCGTATTTTTCCGGATGTCCAGGCTCCTAAGCTTATAACTTCTGCCTCATCCATCCATGTGTAGTCTTCAGTAAACTGCTCACATGAACAATGCATTGTCTATGTTTCCAAAGGTCATGGCATCTAAGTTCAGACAAGGTGTTTTAGATCAGTACATCAGTGCTTGACTTTGCCTTCTAAATACGTTTCCTTGGTATCAGCACATGGGGAAAGGATGCCAGAGAGAGACCCTCAGGTCACAGGGACAGATCACATTGGAGAAGGGAATTCTATTACTTGGGTAATTTGCCTCAGAGGGAACCAGAGATTCAAATGAAGTGGAAGCAAACGTGTTCTCAGGGGTTCACAGACCTCTGAGGACTGCCTTTCACACCAACAAGTTAGTAACATTCTAGGAGGCTCTGGGCAAAGAGCAGGCCTTGTTTCTGGTAGGAAGGACAATGAAAGCTAAATAGTGAAAGTTTACTTAGGATGAGATGCGAGAACACACATGATATTGTGAGCTAGCTGAGACAATACTGTTCGGAGGCAGATAATCTGACTTCTCTCAGTTTTTGTTGTTCTAGAACCTACCTTTCAATGACTTATTAAAACATAATGGCAAATATACTTTCCTCACCATCTTTGCTATAGTCATTTCTGTACCTTAAAAAACAAGTAGATAGTTTTTTTATTAAAATATAATATATATTCTTATGGACAAAACCATGTTATCTAAACATGGGTCAGTGACAGCCTGGACCGTTCTGCCGGCAGACTTTTCATGTATAGCTTTATGGCTAACAGTCCCTTTAAGGAGTACCTTTTCAACATTTGAATGTACATAAAGCTTGAGAGGAACCATTTCCTTAAAAGACATTGGTTGGCCAGATGCGTAATAGGAATTAAAAGTATTTATTAGTTCTGACAAGAAATGTAAAAGGAGACCTTAAGCATCCATGACTAATGTCCTACATCAGAACATTTTATTACCCTTCTCTGAAAACTGGTGTCGGCCTCAATAAATTACTGAAGTTATAAATGTTTAGCTAATAATATAGAGAGTGGCATTTGCAGTGTGGGGCCTCAGGGAGTTATATGATAGAAACAAAGAAAAGTTTAGAAAAATATCTGCTTTCTGGAACCTTTTCCTCCCCTTCACTTCGGTAATTTACCATTTCAGGATTGCAGTAAATAACACACCCTGTGTAAATCATTTGTACACCAGATCGTAAATGCCTTTCAGATCAAAAGCTGGAAGGAGAAGAGATGTGTGTACAGTGTTTATGATCGTATTTAGCTGCAGGTAAATCATTTACCATCACGTCGAATGATTCGTGTGCAATCGCTCAGAGAGTCCTGATGGGTACCATGTCAGAAATGTTCTAGGATGGACAGGACCTTTGCTTTGGCTTAGATTACCATCATCACCTACCCAATAAGCTTCACGTTTTCTCTCTCATGTCTAGGTGTCAACTCTCAACTGTCCTACAGTATTGCTTCAGGTGACAGCCTCGGGCAGTTTGCAGTGGACAAGCACGGAGTCCTCAAGGCCCTAAAGGCTTTGGACCGGGAAAGCCAGTCCTTCTACAACCTGGTCATTCAGGTCCATGACTCGCCCCAGCCTCCTGCCTCCAGGTTCACAAGCACCGCCCAAGTCTCCATCATCCTGTTAGATGTCAATGATAACCCACCCACATTTCTTTCCCCCAAGCTGACGTACATCCCAGAAAACACACCCATCGACACTGTTGTCTTCAAAGCTCAAGCGACAGACCCAGACAGTGGCCCCAACAGCTATATTGAGTACACTCTCTTGAACCCGTTGGGGAACAAGTTCAGCATCGGGACCATTGATGGTGAGGTCCGTCTCACGGGAGAGCTGGACAGAGAGGAAGTTTCCAATTACAGCCTGACCGTGGTGGCCACAGACAAAGGGCAGCCGCCTCTGTCGTCCTCCACTGAGGTTGTGGTTATGGTCCTCGACATCAACGATAATAACCCTGTTTTTGCTCAGGCCGTGTACCGAGTGCAGATTAAGGAGAACACCCTCACGGGCACAGATATAATCCAAGTGTCTGCCACAGACAGTGACGAAGGCACCAACGGGCAGGTCCGCTATGGCATTGTGGGTGGAAACACACAGCAGGAGTTCAGGATCGACTCAGTGACAGGGGCCATCACGGTGGCTAAGTCTTTGGACAGAGAGGCAACCCCTGTTTACACCTTAACTGTTCAGGCCACGGATCGGGGCAGCAGCCCCAGAACAGATTCCTGCACAGTCACCATCGCTTTACTAGACATGAATGACTTTGTCCCTGTGTTCGAGCTGTCTCCATATTCTGTGAATGTTCCTGAAAACTTAGGGACCCTGCCAAGAACCATTCTTCAGGTCAGTATGCTTAAACACAGCAGGGTGTGTGCTGCTGTTAAGACATCAGACCAAAAGAGCCTCCTTTTTGAACTGTGTTCAGGACCTCCTCCATCCCCTTGCTGTCAGGGGGAGATAGTTACAGATATGGAAACCCTGAAAATCAATGCTTATTAGCATCATACCTGAAACTCAGTCATTTCCTTTATGTACACTCATTTTGTACACATTTGTTCATTTGAGTATCTTTAAATTGTGATTTACTATGAGGATAATATTCACATAAAAGGAAATGTCAACATTTGGAAAAGTTCATTTAAAATACTATTCTAACTTCCCTCTTTACAAAATAGGAAAAAAAAACAGTATACCCTTTTGGAAAGCCTTACACAATCGCTACACATTGCATTGTACAAAGATTTACGCAAATATGTGTGCATAATACGAACTATTATTTACTACTTTAATTACATCCTTAGACTTATTTTTATTTTTTGAATGTGAGTGTTTAGCCCTCATGTGTACATATACATATTTCATGTTAGCCGCTCCTGGTGCTCAAGGAGGTCACAGAAGGGCATCTGACTCCCTAGAACTGCAGTTACAAATGGGTTTGAGCTTCCCTGTAAGTGCTGGGAACTGCACCAGGGCCCTCTGCAGGAGCAGCGGCTGCTCTTAACCACTGAGAGGTCCCTCCAGCCCTCTCTTCTAAGAACTTGAAACTCCACCCTTGTAGTACTGTCTACAGCCCTCTGCCATTATGCATTTGCTTCACTTTTTTCATGTGTTGGGTGACTCACCGCAGCCACGTGGCTGTTCTCCCTTGCAGGTGGTGGCAAGAGATGATGATCAAGGACCGAATAGCCAACTCTCCTATGTTCTGCTTGGTGGAAATGAAGACAATGCTTTTGCCCTCACAGCCAGTGGAGAGCTTCGTGTGACCCGGAGTCTGGATCGGGAAGCAAGGGATCATTTTGTCCTAGTTGTCACAGCTGCTGATGCGGGTGAGTCCTTCCTGTTGCTTATTTGTGAGGCAGATCCCCAGGAGCAAATGAATCTAGTTTTATTTGTTACTGAATCACACGTTTATTGAAATGTGCTAATGCTTGGAATAGTCCCTAATGCACATTGAACATAGCTAATGAGATTTCAGTGGCAAGAGACTGCCCACACCATCACCAAGGTGTAGCTTCTGCACAGGAAAATGTCCTTGCCCTGAACGCTACCTGAGCACCTACGGGTATGACCTCCTACACACTGTGTACGGAGACACTTAAAGTACTTCAGCTTTGAAAGCATCAAGAAAGTTCTAGAAGATTCTAAGATGATAAGGTGTCTAGATTTCTAGTTCACTCTTCCTGTAGTTTCCTCAACATTATCACTATCAGGGGTATTTACTGAGTCCTATAACTCAGTCAGTGAGACTCTGCCCCTGATAAACTTCTACAGAAATAAACTTAATAAAATAGTAGCTTCTAGCCTTTAGTTTTGGAAATGGAAACGCCATAAGTTATTTTGTAGGTAGCAACAAAACACCTGAGTTTTACATGTGATGTTACTGTTTAGCTGTCTTGTTTTGCTGGGTAGACTATATTCACACATACAGAACACTTCAAATTAAAACAAAACCAACTGAAATTTTCTAAAGAGTCTGCATGTTTTGGGTGGTGGAGTAAGACTTGCTTAAATATTTGTTGAGTGGCTAAATGCTTGTTGATGGCTAAATGAGTTTTCCAAAGATAATGAGTTAATTATGGAATGACTGTCCTGAATAGAATTTTTTTTTCCTGACATTTAATGCCATGTATACTGTAGTTAAATTATGTTGATGCAGTTAAGAAAAATATTGGTCCAAACATTCAAGGCAGGTTTGTTGTGATTTCTGATAATTGAAATGACAAATGTATGTACACACATATGCATATATTTGCATATGGAGGTATATATCTTTTTATATGATATAGATAAATGAGTAACATTACAGATTACTAAAGGACTTTGAATGCCTCTCTTTACTGTGAAAATTTTTATATTGTGTGGCATACTGAAATTCCTGTTAAATATGATCATTTCCATGCAGTCAGTGTACTGTTGCAAGGCCCCACTCAAAATACAGTGGAGCATTTTAAAATTACATGTTCAAATGACATATTCTAAGGACCACGCCTTTCATCTTTAATTGAACACTATCCCTCTTTTCCTTCCTGTCTTCTCTGTCTCTCTGGACATCATGGAGAAAAGTAAGATCCTTTTATTTTTCGTGTGAATGAATTATTTTGTTGCATTATATGCAAACTTTAAAATCCCAAGGAATGAGGAACAGAATTCAGTGTGTCAGCCACAAGCAACTTAATCCAAACTAATCTGAGACCTGTTTGCTATGTCCATGTTCAGCATTCATCATAGCCCTTGGATCCTGGGTGTATGCATTCTCCTAAAAAAATCAATGGAAACTGGCTGCACAAATCAGTCAAGGTGCCTGGAGAAGAGAGGTTGAGCTCAGCAGAAACTGGAAGGGAGTTGGATTTTAGAACCAAGGTTTTACTGCTGAAAGAGTCCAGCCTCAGCTGTCATCACCCATTAGAGCTGGAAGCATGTGGTCAACCCCAGACACTCACAAACACAAACACAGTGTGGGGAAAGGAAGTGGCAGGAGCAGAAACTGAACGGAGGAACCTAGCCCCTCAAGGCATCCTTCTCCATAAAAACTTGCTGCACCAAGATGGAGTTCCAGTGGTGGTGGGTGTTCTGGGGTGTGGGAGGGAAGAAGGATGCAGTGTGATGTAATCACTGAGGGGCAGGGTACAGCACACAGAGGGTTCTGCCAGGAAATTCTGACTTTGGAGCATTCCAAATCAAGAGGCATGGCAGAAAAAGACCTCCCCACACAGGCTTACTGCCCTTCCCTGTAAGGATTGATTCTTAAGGGCAGCCAATGAGATGATAGCAGGCAGGTACCCATGTCAATGAGTGCAAGGTTTTATAGAGGTTGGCCTTTTCAGGATAGGGCTTTGTTGTTGCCATCTCTTGCTGAGTGTCACACAGCCAGTGAATGATGAAGTCAGAACTAAGCATGTCCTCAGAGCTCAGGGCATTCTACGACTTCAGAATCTGGGAAAGAAGGATTTGGAGAAAGTATCTCCAAAGGAGGATTTGGAGAATGGCTTGACACTCTCAAGCCATCTGGTCACAATCAGCACAGGGAGGGAGAGAACTTTGAATTCAAATTGCTTGTGTTTGGTTTCTTTATCATCTGGGTGGATTGCATCATCCTTCTCTACCTTAGCATCTTGCGTGAGATGGTGTGATGATGTCTTAGTTTTTGTTCTGTGGCTGGGCTAAAATACCTGAAAAAAAAGGAAAAGCAAACAAACGAAACAAACAAACAAACAAACAAAAAACAACTCAAGGAGAAAGGGTTTGTCCATCTCATAATTCTGGGTGACAATCCCTCATTATGTAGAGGTTAAGGCAGCTTTGAGTCCAAGCTGCTGGTCATATTCCAGCCGCAGTCCAGAGCAGAGGGCACTGTAGACATGCGAGCATGCAGCTTGCTCTCTCATCTTCCTTCAGTCCAGGGCCGAGCCTATGAAATGGTATTGCCAACAGGCATTCTGGATAGCTCTTTCCATATGAAGAAAATACCTTATAGGCATGCACACAAGCCACCATAATGTAGTTATGCATTGAGACACACTTTTCAGGTGATTCTGGCTTATGTCAAGCTGACAAAAACAGACCATCACAAACAGTAAATAAAAAAGTTCTTCCCATGAGGTATAATCATGTGTTATGAGCTAAGCTGTTCAATTTTATTCCTTTCCTGAACTGTACACAATAATTTAGTAATCATTTCTCCTACAGTCATTGGTGGCAAAATCTCCAATGAAGACTCTGAGTGTCACTTGCTCTTGTATGCACAGATGACAAGCAGACCTTATATGTAAACTGTGCCAAGTAAGCTCAGGTGTCGACTTGATGTAGATAGCCCAAAGTTCAGGAAGGTCTAGCCCACTCCTAGGCAAGCGGTTCTGGGGGCTATAAGAAAGCACAATGAGCAAGCCGTAAGAAACAGGCCACAGAGAATCATTCCGTTCCTGCCTCCAGGTTCCTGCTTTGAGTCCCTGCTCTGACTTTTCTTAGTAATAGTCTGGTGCCTGAGCTGAATAAACTGTCCTTCCCCAAGTTGCTTCTGGTAATATTGTTTATCTGGGCAACAAAAAGCAAACTTAAAGAGTTCACCAGAATATTTTCAACGCATTGACAGTGCTGTCCTTGATGACTGCAGCCTTTGTCGAAATAATTTCCACAATATTTATTTTACATTTTTTGAGAATTTTATACTTGTATTTACCCCCAACCTCTCTCCACACAACTCTTCTAGTGTCCCCCCTCACTCATCCTCAAATTCACAGACTCTTGTTAAATATTATTGTCACACACATGTGTGAGTCTAAACTCACTGAATCCATTTAGTATTGCTCATATGTGCATGTGTTTGGGGCTGACCATTCTGGCATCGGATAATCTATCAGGGGATTGGTCTCTGGAGAAGCCTTATTCTCTCTCTCAAAAGCCATTCATTATCTGTAGCTCTTCATCTAAGAGAAAGGCCTTGTGAGATTTCCCCCACCCATGTTAGAATATTAAGTGTTGTCAATGTAGAGGTCTTGTTGAAGTAATTTATAAAATGAAATTAAGCCAACTAGAATAATACACCCCTCAAGAGCTGGAGCCTAATAAAACTTCCAGTTGTCAGGCATGGGAACCTTCCTTTCAGTTGTTAGTAAGGAGAGTCCAAAAGACATCTACACCCAAAATAATACTGGCTTTGCTGTTGACCTTGGCTACTCCTGGAGTTGAAGGTAAGACACTTTTGATAGGATGAGTAACCCCAGGTTCAAGGAAATACAAATGGTGGTATCAGCTTTCATAATCTGTAGCTCATTCCTCTTTTCCAGGCTTGGGCTCTCTGACAAGGAACTTAAAGTACACACTGGCTGCCATGATGAACAGTCAGAGCAGTGGATGACATGAGGAAATGCAGGAAAATCTGAAGCTATCACATGACATGTTCTCAGATTCATAGTGCATGAAGATCAGGGAAATATCAGAGTGCTCTTCAAAAAAAGCCAGGCAGTTTTATTCCAAATCTTCAGATCACCTTGTTCTGCTCTCTTAAAACTCTTACCCGCTGGCAACCTAGGCTTGAGCAACCGTGCAATATGCTAGGAATTTATACCATCGTTTATTAACCAGGCAGAACCGTAAACCCCTTACTTCTTTCCTAATAACCTCCAGAATTCCAGCCCCACTGTATTTTACTTAGTGGCCTTCTGCAAGGCAATGTACAAAGAAGCTCCCTGTTTGACACTCCTGGGAAGACCACCCATCCTATCAATCAGGGGAAAAAACCAAAGAAGAACAGGGCATATAAAAATCCTAGCTCAGCTTTCTAATACCATTAAAATGCAGAACATATTGCAGCTTAATTAAACACGACAGTCTGCTTGTCTTCAGTCAAAGATAAGGGCGCCTTGCCAGCTTTATGTGTGACTGTTGGCATTTGTGTTATGTGGTGCTTATTTTCATTTCTTCCTGAGTATGTACTGTAACAGAGTAGAGGCCTTTCCGAGCCTGTGTTGCCTTCCACATAAGGGAATGAAAGCCCTCCTGGTTCTCCTAGTGGAGGAGATCGTGTTGACACAGCTAACATTCTCCATGTGGTTCTATGCTATGTTTCTAGGTAGCCTTCCTTGCAAAGTTTGGCCAACTGTGCTCTCTCAATGTAGAAGGTAGGATGTCCAAAGTACAGTAAACAGCATGAACAGAGAAACCAGCACCATATACTTAAAAGTTCAGTATGGAATGTTAATTTATAAAATGAAAAGCCTACCCAGGAGTTAAAATATAGGCCTGAGTGTGCAACTTAGAATTAGAGACTTCTTCTATGTTGTAGGTACAGCGCTTTGAACACATTGCCTATAACTTCCTAACAATATTAATGATCTTATATATGTATATATATATATATATATTTATTGTACAAAAGAGGAAAAAGTCCAGGTCATTAGTAATTGGTATCAAGCATCATGTTTGATAGACGTGTCTTAAGCTTAGGAGGGCCGCAGCAAATTGTTGTGACTCTGACCCACCTATCTATATTTATACAGCTGGTGAGGGGAAAAACTCTTACCATTCTTTGTCCAGCTTCCTCTGTACATTAACTTAAGTTTATAACAAGTGGAATCAGGTTCAACAAGGTCCAGAACTGTTCCTAGTGGATCTCATTGTTTTCCTCTCCACAGTGACTTCTGTGCTCACATGAGGGCAGAGCAGGGGTGACAGTCTCCTCAGTGCCTGCCTTTTCTCCTTCAAGCTGTGCTATGCAAAAGGCAGCAACTGAACATTTAAGATCAGACGTTGGATCACTATATCCTATCGCTGTCTTACAAATCCCCCAGTGGCTTCTAAAATCCCCTCAGCGTTGACCCTTGACCACATGAGAAGCTACTCAGGCTCTTCCCACCTGCCTGACCTCCTCAAACTCCTCTTGGCACCTTTACCCTGAGCAGTCATGGCACAGGAACACCAGCTTCCACCCTTTCATTTCGGACCTTTGTTTCTGTATCATCATGTTATTTATTTTGGTTTTCAGATAGAGTCTCACATAGCCGAGACCAGTCTGAAACTATGTACCCTGGATGGCCTTGAACTTTGGATGCCAGATTCTGGGATTACAGACTTAAATACCACAAGGCTGCGTTTATGAGGTATTGGGGATTGAATCTAGGGTTTAGTGCATATGAGTAGTTATCTGGCACTTAGCTACACCCCAACCCAGCTTGTTAGCTTGAAGTCAGTCACCATGTATTCACATCACAGAACCTGGTGTCTGTATAGGATTGGGATTCTGTGCATCTCAGGATCAGGAGCCCTGGTGACTGTCCACTGCCAATGCCAGGCAATCTGGCTTGCTTGGGAGCCAGCAGCCTTTCTGCTGCCGGCAGCCTTTGCACTTGGGGTTCTTTCTGCCATGGGTGCTCATCTCCACTGAGCATTATTTTGATTTGTTTTTGTTGTGTTGGGGAAACATTTATTTCCTGGTTATTCTGTTACTCGATTTAGGCAAAATGACAGCTTTCAGAGGGGACCTACCTGGCCATAAACTCATGTAGCTCCCACTCATTTAAGGTCTTGCTTGCCCTTCGCTTTGCAGTGTTTTCCTAATACTGATTGTTCTCTAAAATCGTATGCGTGTATGGGATATCTGAGTTATGGCTTTTGTTCCTTTTTCATCTCTTCTCATTCCAAGAGAATATTAGCTTCCTGTGTCTGCTCAAACAGCATCCCCAGAAAGAAAACAGGTGCCTAATAATGTTTACCGAATGATTTAGCTGAATGAAAATAATAATTGTTCATCAATTAATCATCAGCATGCTGTTTTGAAAGCTCTAGGAGGGGCAAGCAGCTACTGTCATATCCTTGGCCAAAAAAGGGTCCTGCTGTACTGTGGAAAAGCATCCTCTTCAACTGAATGCAAAGCTGCTGCAGGGATGCATGTGGAGCAACAGGGAAGAAGGGACCGTACTTAGCCAGCCATCAATGGACTGATAGAGGTTGCAGCCGAAATTACTCTCTCATCTGCCATCCTCCAACTTTAGTCTGTGACTGATATTCACTTTAATTTATCGTACTTGTATTTAAAGCTCCATTATAGTTTTATTAGTAGCATATTTGTGAAAAACCTTCTTAGGGAAAAGTGCAGAGTTTACTAATTTGTGGCTGTGCTTCTAGGAGCATCTGCTTTATTGTTCTTGGTTTTTCAGACTGATTTCTGCCTTGAAATACATCAGGAGTACCTGAGGCTCAGGCTGTCCTGTGTGAGGGAGTGGTACTATATGTAAGGACCTATAAAAGAAACTGATGGTTTTAACTCAGTTTTAAGTGCTTAAACGTCTTTCTTGAGCCAAGTTCTGGCAATAAGGACAGGCCCCAAGCCTCTACTACTGAAAGGTTCATAGCCTGCTTTCCTTTTTTGGCCCTTCACTTGACTCCTCCCCACAAAGTCTTTTATATCAAAATATTCAGTATGCAGAGATCTTGTGCATTCTAAACAGCATTCAGCCAATAGTTAATGATTTTTATCCACTTTGAAGGTCCAGCCCTCTGAGCATGAGCATGGGTGTGAAGGTCAAGTTAAGAAGATAGACAAATGTAGTATGGGTAATACAAAGACTATTGGTCTTAGCACACATTGAATGTGAAGAGTAAAGATTGGAGATTCTGGATCATAGACTGTGGGGAAATCAAATTGGTGCTGATCTGGAAGTTTCAACCTACTGAATAGCTTCACTGTGCTGGAAAATGCTATGAGTACTAAGGAGGAGAAAAGTAATCACTGATATCACCCAACTATGAACCCTGTGAGCTACAGTAATGACTCAATGGACAAGATATGCTTCCTGGGGCAATACTGACATGAGCGTTATGGGAGTCACCAATCATTTCAGACTGCATGTAAGGCCTGTTCTGTAAGATAGAACCCGTATCTGGCATTGTTATTGGGGCAAGAATCATTGGCTAGATAGGCCATAGGCCACAGAGGAGAACCTACTATTATTCTGATAAATGGACAGAGTATTAAAATGACAACTATTAACTTCGTACAACACCTTCAGACGAGTGTGTTGCTCAGCCCACATCAGAGAAGCTTCTTCCCATCAGTTAACACAAACATCCTTACCTGCTCAGTGTGCAGAGAGTAAGAGACTACGCTGTGCTCATCCCTAAAAGGAATAGCTGTGTCATATCCCTTCTCCATAGCCTCGGGATTTTCAGAGCAGAGGCCAGAATGTAAGAATCAGAGATGGTGGATGATTTCAAGGAAACAGTGTTTTCTGGATATAGCAAGGCACTTGTACATAAAAAAATCACCAAGACCTATACAAGCTCAATCAAGACAAAATCCCAGCATAGAGGTGGGGTATGGGCATGAGAAGAACTCACAGCTAGTCTAGGAGCTGTTGACAATTGATAACTGTTTTCAGTTTTCTTTCATATTTGGTAGGTTGTCACACTCCATGCAGGCCTTACACCTAAGAGTAATTGAGCAACACAAATTGGACTCCATGGATAAAACAAACAAACAAAACAAACACGAAAAAACAAACTCAAAGTTGTGTGGGAAGGGAGGTGAGGGTGGATGTGGGAGAAGCTGGGAGACAGGAGTAAATATGATCAAACCATGTTCTATGAAATTCTCAAATATTTAGTAAAATATTATTTTAAAAATTTACAATACAAAAATTTTAGAGCCGGTTATCCAGAATTGTTTTAGAACTGTCTTATTTGAGATATAATGAGAAATCCAGCTAGTTAAGCCAAGTAGAAGCTAGATATAAATGTTTATTTCTCAAAGAAGACATTTAGGTAGGCACAGCATTTAGGGAATGATGACGCTCTGTAGGCACTAAGATGTGTACCCCTAGGTGTGTCTAAGAAGATTCATAGCACATGATCTTATTTGCCCTCACAATAGATAGTTACATAATACTCTTCAAAGTGGATGGCTCACAAACGGAAGTCCAAACCCCTGGCTGATTATTAGAGTCCAGCGCCTCGGCTCGGGTCTTTATCTGCTAATGAGTTCATAAGTGGGCACTTCTGAAGACATGAGGGGTGGGTTCTTCACTCCCCCTGATAGTGTTCTCACTTATCAGCTTTCCCAACCACATGCTTTTTCAATAGAGTCTTTAGAGGTTTCTTCTACGGGGATTGACATTTTTTATTAAAAAAAAAACCACTGATTTTGGAATTAAGAATAATTCCTTTGATTCTAAGTCATTAAAATCACTTTCACAGGAGACTATTTGTAAATTGTAGCCTTGCATTTACCATCCTCATCATATCAGGAAATGTACATTCAAGGGTTTCATACAGTACTTAATATGTTTATATTATACTAACAAGACATGACGTGGAAGATGTAATTCATACACATGTGTAGACAGTTAGGCTATGGCTTTGCATTTCATTAGGGGGAGTGACATTAATCTTAGCATAAATAAAATGCTTCATCCCTTCTTGGTTTGTTCACAGAATGGGATATTAACAGGCAGTGGGATAGTCCAACTACAGACTTAGCCAGAAAGTTCCACTTTAGGGTGTCTGTGAGTCAGTATAATTAATAGGTCTATGGGGACAAGTTCAGTTATCAGCTTTTCTAATTAAGGGCATTCATCATCTGGCTGAAAGATGAAATGGGCTGCATTCTCAGGCAGGGTGGGAATTGTGTTTTCAATGGAGGGAAACATGATGTGTTTGCAAAACTTAATTTGAAAACCTAGAAGAACCAAGCACCATGCACCGGCTTCCTAGTGAAGACATGGTGACATTTTGGATTGATACTGTCCACCACATTGTTTATTCAGAGGGGGATCATTGACTTACATATGGATCTGTGATTAAAACTAGAAAAAAGAGGCTAGGGTGGTATGTATGACCTCAAACGTCTAAAGAGAGTTTTGATGACTGTTTCAGCAACATTGCATTTTGTTGACACAATTATGCCTAAGAAAAGATTGCCTTTGTGTGTTGTGGTGAAGAATTTTAATAATGAAAATTACGTCCATGAGCCTATGGGTGATCCGGTGGTGGAGCTTCCTTCAGTTATTACAGATGAGTTTCACAGAGCTTCCATGTACGTTTGTGTCTAGGGTGACTTTGCTTATGCCTAAATAAGTGTTTGGTTTTTTTTTTTTTAATTTCTAGAAATTTCATTTTAGCCAGGAAGTTTGTTATTAATAGTTGACTGATTTTAATTAACAAGTTAAAATGTTAATTTGAAATTTGTTTCATTTTCTCTCATTTCTGATGAGGCTTTGCATCATATCTCTTAATGACGCAAATATGAATATTGATGTATTTAATTCTTTTCTTTAAATCATCTAGCCTTTCTTTAATATAAAAAAATTACCTCAGAGAATTTTATTTTCTGGAGACTAAAAACAGACAAAATTTTAACTTCCAGCGGTACTGAGTCAGACCTAGGATTTCCATTACATTTTGAAAAATCAAAACTTTAATAAAGCAACCTGCTTTGTTGATCTTCCGTGAGCTTTCAAGCTGAGATCACAAGAACTCCAACTCAGCGGTGAGGAAAGACTGTTTCCAGCATCATAAAACCTCTCGCCACATCACAGGTACACACAGCAGATCCTGCAGCTTGATTCCTGGGTTCTGTGAATCTGCAACTTGGCATTTCCCCTGAGTGGCACAGCAGGTGGAGTTCAGTATTTGGACACAGCTCTGGGGGTCCTGGTCTTGATGTCAGGGTTTCTGTTTTCATCTCTAAACGGCAATTCCTCACAGACGTGCTTTTTTTGTCTGATTAAAAGCTTTAGCTGACGTTATCTAACTTTAGAAATTTTAAACACTCCTGTAAGATGCACTTGTAATAAGATTTTAGCCACTTTGACTGCACAGGCTACTGATGCAAAGGGCCATGAGTGGCTGTTTGCAGACCATTACTACAGCTGTTTCTCCCTGTTTCCATTTTCTCTGGAGTACAGCTTATACCAACAGTTTTGAAACATGAGTACATGTCAAGCAATACCCATTTGTGTATATTTGGTTTATTAACATAGGCTCACGGAATGAGGAACTGGTCATAGCACAGTATTATGTATGCAATAAGCTGTTAGTCACATTTAAAGTTTGCTGTGTTTCCTGGATTCAAGTGTAACTATGACCTGCAAACCTTTGATGACAACATGGAGTAGCTAAAGTTCAGGCCATTTTCAGGGGTGATTTGATAACTGTGATGAAGGTGGTCCAGTCTCATGGGACAAATAAAAGCTAGGCTTTATTGCTTCCAACACACATGTCATCACGGGGCTTAGCACACGGAGTACCACACATGGCATGGTGGATGTCAGGAATGAGAAGCAACAGGACAGAGGGAAAATTCTCCGTATTCTCTGACATTACCCATTGGGAGAAGTTTGTGTGATGGCTAGGGGCTGAGGAGAAGCTCAGCATGCATCAAGTGCAGACTCTAGTGATGAAGTCTCATTTATGACATATATGCATGTTTTCTGAAAGAACGCTGTTCTGAACCAAGTTCTTTTTTTAAATAGTTTTTTTTTAATTTACTTAAGCCTCACTTTTATATGTTTGAGCTTACAATGCTGCCAGTCATACAGGTGGTAAAACTTTAATTAGTTCCCAAATTCAAGAACAGAAAATGTGACTAAGAAGCCAGGTGTGATGAGCTTTTGCTACATATTATAAAAATAAAGGAAGCCTCTTGCAAGTTTATCCATGTATGTACATTTATGTGCACATTCATACATAGATAAATACACAGGTGCCTGTTTTTCTATACTACCTATAATTTTACAAATCGATATCTGAAATTCCTTTATCTTCTGATTACTAATTACAATTAGACTTTTGGATTACAAATGTCATTTTGACATTTTGTCTTGTCCTCCTAGCTCCTTTCTTTTGGTTTGTATACTTGGTCACTTTCACTAGGCCACGCTCCACTGGGTGTGTGTCTCTATATCCTGCCTCTTTCCCTGATTGTGTGAAAGAAAATGTGCTCATGTGCACACACATACATGCATACACACACAGCTAGAGAGTCCTTGTAGAACCCCCAAACACACACACACAGAGGCTCAAAGATACACATACAAACAGACACCCCCCACAGGCAACACACATATGCATACCAGCACATACACATATCACACACATGCAGGCACATAATCACACACATGTCACACACAACCACTGCAAAGACAGTCCCTACACACACACACACACACACACACACACATACACACACACACACACAGAGAGAGAGAGAGAGAGAGAGAGAGAGAGAGAATAACTTAAAAGCCTTAGAGAAAAACTAATTTTCTCCATCTACTCCTGAGTGAACAAAAGCTGGAAGAATGGGTGTAAGCAGACTGTATCCCTCTGAGAAGAGTCCTTGGCTTGGTGTGTGACCCCATGTGTCTTTGGACTCACCTGTGAGTCCACTTCTCAGGTAATGATCATTGACTTCACTGGAAGTTTCTTTGAAAACTGTCCGGTAAAGATGGTAATTTGGGTTGTGGGGACAGTGGCATTGAATGTGCAGAGTTTTCATTCTTGCTGTTTTGTTCACTAATTCGGAGGACATCAACAGCAGTTGTAGACAAAGGGAAACCCGCTTGCTCTTGGTAGTGACCGTGAGTCACCGCGGTGGGTTTCCATGCTGTGAATCATCAGGATATTTACAATCTTAAAGACATAACCATTGTGCGTGGATTCCCCAGGTCATTCCTCAGCTGTGACTGCCCACACCCTTCTGTAGCTTCAGTTCCAGAACACAGACCACCCTTTTCTGCCTCCCACAGCTTCTGCATACATACACAGTACACATACATACAGGTGGGCAAACACTCATACACACAAAATAAAAATAAGTCTAAAGGATAAGAAGAATAATGTACAAAAAAGAATACATTTAACCCATTGTATTCTGCCCACTCCCTCTTTAGATTCAGTTCTATTTTTATTCTCAATTTAACAAATAGAATAAAATATCAGTAAAACATTGATCATTCTGGCCTGTCTCGACCTGCTGCTTCTGGGACCTTAATCTACTTTTTTTGGCTCACACAAATGCATGGATACTGTCTAACTGACTTTTTTCTTAATGAAGGGAGGCAGAGGAGTGAACTCCTGGTTAATTAAAATGAATGCAATTAAGCATCCAAGAAATTAAGCATCCAGTGCAGACATTGCTCTCAAACAGTGCTCCCCAAAATATTCTAGCTTTACTAGATCACTTGTGAGAAATTTTATACCTGTGTCAAGACTGTTGAGTCAACATACCTCATGGGCTGAAGCTGCAACTATCAAGGGTCCCTCTCAGCAGGGCCTTGTCACCTCTTGTCTGAGTTTGTTCCGGGAGTTTGGGGGGGCTGCACTGGTTTCTCTCACAGCTCAGAAGTCCAGGAGGCCCTTCCTGAGGCTGGCTCCACTTCTGGCTGCTTTCTGGGCAGACATTCCAGGCTGGGACCCATGTTTTCCATCTTGGCTCTGCTCCTTGCTAAGACTTTTGTTTTGCAAAAGTTCTTGAGATTTTTTAACCCCTGTTTTACTCGACTGTAAAGGGGAGTTGGCAGTAGTGTTCTTTCACAGTATCAGGGGTGATCACTGTGTCAGCTCTGTAATCGTATGCATGGACACTGAAGGAACCAATGGGAACTTTATGTTTCTAATATCAGTTTGTTCATGAGATAATACAGCTAAGGGATGCTTCCTTGGGTGCCTGCAAGACTTTTTGTATGTGGAACATTCATAGCATAACCTTGCTTTTCCCATTTACACTAAGCAACTATTCAAAACACAGAGTATATTTTAACAGATTACAATGGACTATAGGTAGACTATATTGGGAGTCTAATTTTCTGCCCTGTAGTGTAAAGCTGGTTTTTGATTAATAGTATTTCTGTGGTCATGAATTTTAACACATCTTAATATAAATAAAATGCCTAATGTAATGTAAAATATCTTATTTAGAAAGATGGACACAAGAGTTATAACAAGAGTTCTCAACATGAGCTCAAACACAGAGCACTGGTAAGTGTCTGAGAGAGGCTATTCTTTTCTGCATTATCCACCTTTTCTGCTTGTTGTATCTGACATAAAGTTAGCTTCCTATGCAGGTCCCATGAAACAGATTGCCACTGTGTAAATCTGTAGTGAGCTGATTGTGGCTCCTACATATCTGAACTCACAGGCTGTTTGGTCCTGTGTATTGAGGAGCCACAAACTTCCATCTGAAAGACATTTAAATTATGGCCAAATAAATATCAACCAATCACAAGATTACTATAAAAAAGAACAGGAAGGCAGTGAACCTCAACATTGCTCTGTAGTGATAATGTTATTCCATGAGGCTCAGACCATCACCAGGAGTTGTGGCTTTCAAGTTAGAACACGTGGGATAAATGCTAGGACTTTGTAAGCTGCCTATGGAGGAAGAAGCTTCTGGAGGAAGAGAGGAGACAGGTAACCCCTTAAAGAAAAAAGGACTGAAGTTTTCCTTCTAGTACCTTCACAATTCTTCATAGACCTTGAAAGAAAAATACTGAACTTCATTTGGAGAAGCAAAAAACCCAGAATCTCCAAAACAATCCTCTACAACAACAGATCATCTGGAGGTATCTCCATCCCCGACCTCAAGCTGTACTACAGAGCAATAGTAATAAAAACTGCATGGTATTGGCATAGAAACAGAATAGTGGATCAATGGAACCGAATAGAAGACCCAGAAATGAACCCACACACCT